>CP139752.1:10000000-10672500 GCA_034370585.1 Fragaria x ananassa
ATGTCATAACCAAAACAAACTTGGCATGCTTACAGAAACTCTTGTCTTCATCAGGTATTTGGTACATTAGTAGGAAAATTGAGCAAGTCAACAGATGCAAGCGTGAGAGCAACATGCTCTTTGGCCCTTGGTTTGCTATTAAAATCCTCAAAGTCGATATCATGGAAAGCAGCTCCAGTTGATCGTGTGGAGTAACTTGAAATGGTCATCTTCATCCGTATACGTCAATGGCAAGTCTCCCATTGTAATCACTCGGCTGGCCTCAAATTCAGGGTTTTGTGTAGTAATGCATGCTGGAAGTGGAAGACATGGTACTATGCAAGAAGCTAAAAAAAAAAAAAACCCTCAATTAGGTGAATTTTGAGGTGCATGCAGTGGTTAGCAGTGTCTACAATGGCAATCGGTGTGTATATTTTGTCAATTGTAACTTTTATCATCCCACATTGTGCGCCTCACTGCCGTGGGTCATTTGTGTATTCTGTTTGTTGTATATGTAACAACTTTGTTGTAACGACTTGTGTCATAACATGTTTGCTTAATTGAAGCCAGATGTTGTAAATTGGCAAATGAATGACATTTGATCAAATGTTCGAGATCAGAGATTTTCTCCTGCTTATTTTGTTTTCCTTGTTCGTTACTTCGTTTGGTTGAGATTTTGAGCTGCTTGCCTTTAGAAACCATGTCGTTTTACAAATATTGAAACACAAACAAACGTATATGTTTTTTCAATTTTTATAAAATTGCTTACATAAATTGGGACCTTATGAAATGAAAAATGCTTCATCTTGTATCCCAACTTGTACTTGAGAAAGACTAGAAATCTTGTTATATCAAATCATATTATCCTCTATGCTTCTTGTGTATAACATGAATTCAAGAATACATTGATAAAGGCTGTGAGGAAATTTAAAAAGCTTGAGAGCAACCTTTATTTTCAATTTTTTATTCTTTGATAATAGGACCACATTGCATGATTACCAACAGACCCAATTATTATGGCTAATTGATAATTAATTAGACCAATAATGGCAGCAAAATGCGACAAAAATTGAAGGTTGTCTTGTCACTGATGTGTTCCAGAGTTCTTGATGAAGTTTTTTCGTTGTGCTTTGCTCTCTCTCGCACTTGTTCAGAACATCGAGAAGAGTTGACTCATTGTCTCAAATTACGTCCTCAGCTTTTCAACTTCGACCAACAACAATTAGGTTGTGAGGGAGACAAAACCCTATATACGCTGACTGCGTTTTCCACAAGATTAAGAACGTCTAAGCAAGACAAAAGTCACGATAATATCGAATATTAACTAATCTTAATCAGTACCATACGTCCATACTACCATCTAAAGCTCCATATTTTGCTAAGCATTCATTTCCGCATATGAAATGGGAGGCCATAACTTGTAAAATTTTCATTAGGCATGCCAACTTGGTACTAGACAAAATCTATAAATCCTGCAAAATCCAACTATCGATTCTGAAATTCTTGATCATTTCTCAATAGTCTGTATGTACTATTGTACTATACGACCCCATTTGAACTCAAATACTTGATTAACTATGCCACAATGATAATTATTTTCCGTAAGGGAATGCTAATATATAACTAGCTAGCCTAGAGGACCACCTTTGTTTGGGTAAATAAACGAGTAAATTAAACAAAACATGAAAGGGCAAATTAAGCACAACCAAAGCCAGAGGCAACAAAGACTACAGAACAAGGAAAATAAAACAAGCTTGTTTTATGAATAATTGAGAAGGACCACAATTAATGAAATGGCAAAGCACAACCTGACATTATGACTAATTGTTAACTCCTGCATCATCAAGTGTTTTAATTTCTATTATATGGTGATAATTACTTAGCAAAACCCTTCACTTCAGTCAAATTGAGCTTATGTCTTAACAATGGGGATAGAAAACAAAAAAAAACAAAAAATTAATTAGTGACATGTTTAAATGTAAAAATAAAAATAAAAGCTGAAGGCTGGCCGCATTCTCTATAAAATGCTCTCCATGGATGATACTCTTCATATCTAACCTGGTTGCTAATCATGGGATCCCATAGACCCCAGCTTCACTTTGCCTTATTCCCTCTTATGGCCCAAGGCCACATGATTCCTATGGTTGATATGGCTAGAATGTTGGCACTGCGAGGTGTTACCATAACCATTTTCACCACACCATGCAACGCCGCCCGTTTCAAATCAGTCCTTGATCGTTCCATCGAAGCCGGGCTTCAAATTCGAGTAATCGAACTGAAGTTTCCATGTCAAGAGGCAGGTCTACCGGAGGGGTGCGAGAACTTCGACATGCTACCTTCACCCCACTTAGCCTTCAATTTCTACAATGCAATAGCTATGCTACAAGAGCAAGTAGAGAAGTTGTTCCCAGAGTTAACACCAAAGCCATGTTGCATAATCGCAGACTTATGCTTGCCTTGGACAAACAACATTGCTAACATGTTTGATGTACCAAGGATAAGTTTCCATGTTCATTGTTGCTTTTCACTCTTGTGTATGCACAACTTAGACGTTCATTATAATGAGTATGAGAGTGTAACCTCCGATTCGGAGTACTTTATTGTTCCAGGTAATTTGCCTGATCGAATCGAGGTTACGAAAGCTCAGATACCAGGACCAGTGCTTCCAAACACGAAGGATTTCCTTGTCCGATTGGGAGCAGCTGAGAGCGCCTCATACGGTTCCATTGTGACTACTTACGAAGAATTTGAGGGAGCATATGTTGATGAGTACAAGAATGCAACAAAAAAGAATCATCTCTGGAGTATCGGACCAACCTTCTTGTGTAACCAAGATGACTTGGAAAGAGGAAACAAGTCCTCCATTGATAAAAATCAGTGTTTGAAGTGGCTTGATTCCTGGGAACCAAACTCTGTGCTCTATGTTTGCCTTGGAAGCCTATGTAATCTGATGCCTTCACAACTCTTAGAGCTTGGCTTGGGGATGGAAGAGACAAAGAGGCCATTTATTTGGGTACTAAAGGAAGGGAGAACATCAAAAGAGTTAGAGGAGTTGCTCTTGAAAGATGGTTATGAGGAAAGAAACAAAGAAAGAGGCCTTGTGATCAGGGGTTGGGCACCTCAAGTGTTGATTTTGTCACACCAATCAACTGGAGGGTTTATAACACATTGTGGAACGAGTTCATTTCTTGAATCAGTATCTGCTGGGGTTCCCATGGCCACTTGGCCACTATTTGGTGACCAATTTTTTGCTGAGCATCTTCTTGTGACAGTTCTGAAAATTGCTGTGAGAATTGGGGTGCCAAAACCACTGAATTGGGGAGAGGAAGAGAAGACTGGGATATTGGTGTATAAGGAAACTGTGAAGGAAGCCATAGAAATATTAATGGATGAAGGTAAAGTAAGCCAAGAGAGAAGGGAGAGAGTTAGGGAGCTTGCAATTTTGGCAAAGAAAGCTGTACAAGAAGGGGGTTCATCTTATGCCAACATTACAAATCTAATCCAACATTTCATGCAATTATGAAGTGGTGGGTGTGATGAATCTCATGTTTGGTTTCAAGGTGTGTGTTGTTTTTAGTGTTTGAAAGATGTATTTGCATCTTTGTCCAAAGAAGAAAATAAAAGGAAAAGTGTGTGCTCTCCAAGGTGATGACACTCATGTGTATCCTTGGGTTTGTTATTGTTGTCAATCAATTGTATGATGGAAATAAGATTGAAGACTTGGGGAAATTATTATTTGTACCCGGAACACCACTTGTTTTATGTTCATTTTTAATCTCATTGGTCCAAGTATTTTATCTTTATCTCTAATTGGTGTATTTAATTACTTTTACCGTTGGTGTGGCTTTTTGGAAGAAAATTTGGAAGGTTAACATTCCGAATGGAGCTAGGGTAAATATATGGCGTGTATGCCATAATATTCTCCCCACATTGGAAAGACTTCAGTCAAAACATGTGCCTTTGGAATCGGTGATATGCTTGCTTTGTGCTCAGGAAACAGAATCTATAATCCATCTTTGTCGTGACTATCCTTTCACTTGTCAAGTTCTACAGTCCAACAACATCTTATCTCAGGTTTGTCTAAATCCAACAACGCTTCATTTAAACCTGTTGTAATGGTTAAACGAATGCTCTCAAAACTTATCTTCTTCTATGCTTGGAGAATTGATATTTTTATTGTGGGGTATTTGGAAGGAAAGAAATAATAGAGTCTAGGATGGAAAGAATGGCACAGCTTTGGATGTAGTCTTTAGTTCTATGGCTAGACTAAATGGCTTTCGGTTTGTGATAGTTAAACCTGGAGGCATGGGAAGAGGGAGGATTGTGAGGGCTAGCTGGAAGCCTCCACCTCATGGTATTGTGAAAATAAATGTGGATGGGTCATTCATTTCGGAAACACACAGTGGTAGCACAGGTTTTGTGATAAGGGACAATTCGGGTTCATTTTTGGCTTATGGAGGGCAGGCATATAAGGGTGTGGTTTCTGCTGAGCATGTTTAAGTTTTGGCATGCAGACAGGCTATTGTTTTTGCTATTGCAAATACTTTTCAGCCAGCCATAATAGACTGATGCACATGTGGTATATTTGCAGTTAATAAACCACCATCAAGCTAATCTTTTTGTTTTGGGAAGACTTTATGATGATATTGGGACTATGATTCAAGATTCAGGCTCTGTGAGGATCATGCATACCAAAAGATCTACAAATAGAGTGGCACATCTGATGGCAGGACACTCTAAAACTCTAGTTAGAGATACTTTTTACTTTTCTGTTCCTCTTTTTCTTCAGACTGTAATAGCAGCTGAAACATCTTCCATGTAGTTCTTATTATTTATCAATAAAGTCTGACCTTTTCTATTAAAAATAAATAAATTACTTTTACTTTTTTTTTCCATCCTCTGTTGGTCCCTACATAAATTTGAGTTATATAATTAGCTAGGAACATCACATGACTGTCACGTACATAAAATAATTACTCGAAGACTTCCTTTGGTTATGGGAATTCGTAGTGCATGTTTCAAAGGAGATAAGAGTCGAATCACTTTTGAGGGTGATCAAGTCAAGAAGATACAACTTATAAGAAAATAAGTTAAAAATCCCTTTTGGTATGAAGAATATTATAGTTGCAACTCATGTAGAATTAGATCAACAATGATTTCAAGTAATTTTATGCATTTTTATATATTAAAAGGTACATTGTAGAACTTCCCGTAACATTTTAACGATAATTTCACATAACAAACACATTCATTGCTATATAATAATTTTTGAATGACTAGCCAATATATCTCGTTTAAGCTCATACAAACAATACTGAACACAAACAATTTGATATTTTAGACTTTAGCAGAAATTTGCATAATACCCTCTCTACCTAATGTAGTCTTAGAATGAATGCAATGCCACTAACACTGGAAATAAGGCAATCACAAACAATGCACTCTCTTTGCAATGCTATCAAACCTGGAACATTTCAGAAATTTGATTTTCTATTTTTAAAAGGAAAATTATTTTCAAGTTATTTAAATTCAAATTTCTGTTATTATTTAAATTCTTAGTAGCTTTTGAAAATTTTTAGAAATTTTGGTTTGTCAAATTTTGTCTTTCGAGCCCATAAGATTAAACTAGGTGCCGTCGTAAGATTTTTCAGAAGACCGTTTGGACATCAGAACTATTTTTAATTATTTTTAGAAGTTGGTATTATCCAAAAATTAATAAAAAAAATATTTTTAGGGCGGTTTGAATCTGGGCCGCCGTCAGATCTTTTAAACCGTTTGATCGTAGCCATCTGTTTCATTACATACATACATAAGACTGGATCAGTTCGACCCAGTCCCAGACCGTCCCCGTCTTGAGCTGCGACGGAGCTCGGCATCTCCTTCCGTCGTCCGGCCGTCCTCGGCATCCAACCGGTGGCTACGACTTCGTATCGTCGTCTCTAATGTGGCTGTGACGTTTTTTCTCCATGGGAAGCTTCACTGAGAGAGAATCGAAGGAGAGAAGAAGAGGCTGGGTTGGCCGGTGAGTTTTTGATTCCTGCGACGGCGGCGAGCGTGACGGGTATTGGTAGCTTCGTATCGCTATCCCCATTCTCACCGTGGTCTCAATTTCGTCGATGGAGCTTCGAAGAGAGATTCGAAGAAGGGAAGCTTTTCTGGGTTCGCCGGTGATTTTTCGATTCCGGCCACTTCGGTGAGCACGAGTGGTAGTGGTAGCTACGCCTCGACTTGGCGAACGTCTCTATGGCCCTGGTTTTGGATGAGAAGCCTTGAGGAGGGAGAATCGAGCAGAAGAAGGTTTTATCTTTTCTGGTGAGTTTCTGTGTTTTCCGGTCACTGTCGAAGGCAAGTGAGGTATGAAACTTGATCTTCTCGTCGAGCTTTACCTGTTTATATAATTGGAATTGAGATTGGTTGGGTTTTGGTAGTGGGGCGGCGGTAGTGTTTTCGTTTATGTTTCATGATTTCCAGTAGTTATGAATCTCTGAGCATGTTTGTGACTGCTATATATGTTGGAATTAGATGAATTGAAGAAGGACTGTGTTGTGTTGTTTGGAATGAAGAACAATAGTGTTCTTTTATTCATTTTTGGATTCGTACTTGAGATTGAGTTGATTTGAGTGTTTGGATTCCAGAAATTGGAAAGTTGGGGTGCTCTTTGTGTTCTGTTAGTGTGAAGGAGCAGTAGCAATATGTAAGTTGTTAATACATACGTGTTCTATATTCATACTTGTGTAGTTGTTATGAAGAATAGCGAGATCGATGGATTTTGTAATGATGAAAACATGCTTGCCGGATTTGAGTTGTGGATTGTGTGAAAATGGTAAAAGGACATTTCGTTGTTGTGAATTTGGGATTTAATTGAGGATGCGAGTTACATGGTAATTAGAAGGTGTTAAAGACTAAAAGGCATGGATGGAAGACTACATTATGGGCTACATTATGGGCGTAAAATATTTTGGGTGTCCAGAGTATATTTGGAATTGTTTTGAAAAGATTAAGATGGGTGTCCTTAAAAATTGTGAAGACTCAGCTTGATTTCTATGTTGAAGCGACTCATCGGCTTCGATTCCTTGGAATAAGGTAATACAAGGAATTGGACAGACGCTCACATTTCTAGAAGCAGAAGGACAAATACTTTAGAATGCGTATTGCAATGTTATTAATTTAGTTAGTGCCGGAGCCAAAACCTTTCTTTAAATCGATAATTAGCTTATAATTGAAATGGTTGTTTTGTATGTCATTGATTGATTAACTCTTGGTTGTTATTGTTATCGATGAAGTTTGTGTAATTTTATGATTTATATGATTGTTGTTATCGCTTTCCTTATAAGCATGTGTTCAATATTAAAATGCGAGTATTGATATTCGTTGCATACATTATGCATTGTGAGGAATTGTGAGAATGGTGAGAAATGTGATTAATTATGGGGAGATGAGAAAGAGATTGATAGAATAGATACATTTTGTGTAGTTGAGTTTCCTCATGGGTTGTCCTCGGGATCTATGATTAGCCCACACGTACATAAATTCGGAGAACGTATGTCCCTTCAATGGCGGACATCGATAAAACGATCTTATGGGTTGCAGATCGGGAGACTATGAGTATAACAAGATGACTAACAAAAGAGGTACATGTGGTGAGATATTATTGATTGTTAGATCATATATTCGAGACATCTGAGTCACCTCCGGTTGGTAAAATACACGGTATGGGACGTGTAGGCTCACTTGTCTTTGATGTATGGACTGATTAGCCAGTAATCGATCAAGTCATTTATTAGCATACATGCATTGAATTGTTGTTATATATGACATTGCTTGATAACTTGATTGTGTCATATAGTTAAGAATAACCTAAACAGGTTAGGCCCTACTGAGCGTAAGCTCACCCCTGTGAGTCTTGTTATGGTTCGTACGAGGACAAGTGTTTCGAGAAGTGTAACTGTGAAGTTTAGCTGACGTGTACAAGAACCAATAAGGATTACAAAAGATTAGAAGTGAGATAGTTCGTAAGGCTTTATTTTTTTTGTAATCAGTTTTGTTTTTGTAAACGTTTTGTATTTCAATAATTTCGAGAAAAATATTTGAAATTGTTTTTTTTTTTTACTTTTTCCTCTCACGTCTCGGATTCGGTGTTAAGTGCTTAGAAACAAAACCCCTTTATATCTCCCAAATCGTCCATCCACCCTTCCCTTGTCCAACATAGTTGTTTGATCCTGCATTAATGCTATTAGAAGTATGCGAACATTGTTTTCTTTTTTTCATTTCTGATACTATGATCCTGCATTAATGCTATCAGAATTATGCGAACATTGTTTTCTTTTTTTCATTTCTGATCTTCTCATTCAATTTACGTAGGGTTGAGAGTTACTTTCTCATTCACTCAGTTATG
This sequence comes from Fragaria x ananassa, assembly GCA_034370585.1. Classification (NCBI taxonomy): domain Eukaryota; kingdom Viridiplantae; phylum Streptophyta; class Magnoliopsida; order Rosales; family Rosaceae; genus Fragaria; species Fragaria x ananassa. The sequence continues at coordinate 10,008,375 of CP139752.1, forward strand.
CAAGAAGCTAAAAAAAAACCCTCAATTAGGTGAATTTTGAGGTGCATGTAGGGGTTAGCGGTGCCTGCAATGGCAATCGGTGTGTGTATGTTTTGTCAATTGTTGTAAATTATGTGAATTGTAACTTTATCATCCCACATTGTGCGCCCTCACTGCCGTGGGTCATTTGTGTATTCTGTTTGTTGTATAACGACTTGTATCATGAAGAATTTAAGAACAAGAAAACACAGAAGAATTTGGAGAATTTTCTCTATATTTCTTATAGCTTTACAAGAGAATAGGATATGTATATATAGATACATAATGTGCAATAGTAAAACGTATATGAGAAGCTAAACCTATAATAATCTAAAAGAGCCACAGTTGTGGCACACCATGCTGGTGATAAAGAAGAGACCAACAACAACACATCACATATCACATCAGTGCTGCTCACAAAAGAGCTGTCATACACAGTAGTAATCTCATAGCTCTATTCATACTACTAAGTCAACTTTAACTAGGTTAGTTCAATTAGAACTAATCTTCAACACTCCCCCTCAAGATGAATCCAACGGATTGATGAAGCTAAGCTTGGACAAAATGATAAGGAATTGTGCAGTAGGCAAGGCTTTGGTGAAGATGTCAGCCAATTGATCCTGACTTCGATTAGATGGTTTGAATCACCTTCCCTTGAACTTGAGCACGAATGTAGTGACAATCCACTTCTATGTGTTTCGTTCTTTCATGAAACACAGAATTTGACGCAATATGCATTGCAGCTTGGTTATCACAGTGAAGCGGCATGGATTTGGTTGACTGAAAACCAAAATCTTGTAAAAGACCTTTGAGCCAAATCAGCTCACAAGTTGCTGATGTCATTGCTCTATATTCTGCTTCAGCACTTGATCTAGCTATCACAGTCTGTTTTTTGCTTTTCCATGTGACCATGTTTCCACCAACTAGAGTACAAAAACCAGTAGTGCTTTTTCTGTCTAGAGAATTCCCAACCCAGTCTGCGTCAACATAACCAATAATATTTGTTCCTCCATTGTTTTTAAATAGCAAACCTCTACCAACAGTCCATTTTAAGTAGCGAAGAATTCACTTCACAATGCTCAAATGTGCCTTTGTGGGAGCATGTATAAACTGACTTACAATACTCACACTAAGAAATTAATGCCAGGTCTAGTAATGGTGAGATAGATGAGCTTTCCAACTAACCTTTGGTAGTAGCTCACATTTTGAAGTAGATCACCTTCTGCTTCCAATTTGAACTTGTTGTCGAGGGGACTACGGGCTGATGTACACCCTAGCTTATTAGCTTTTGAGAAGATCTAGGACATACTTTCTTTGATTTTAAGAACAGACCCTTTTTAGAAGTAGCCATCTCAATCCCAAGAAAATATTTTAATTTTCCAAGGTCTTTAATTGCAAACTTTTTGTAGAGCTTGTTTCAGAACTTCAATCTCTTGCACATTATCACATGTGATTATGAAATATTTTAGAGGTTGTTGGAAGGGGGATTTGAGGACAGGATTAAAGGTAGAGGCCTTTTAATCCATGGTTAGGCACCACAAATATTGATAGAGAAAATTAGATAAAAATCCAAAATTTTAAACCTCTTTTAAGATAAACTCATACATATTTTTCTTTTATTTTACACACACTCCACATAAGCAAGCATATCATATAGAGCAAATGTCTATAATTAATAGTTTTATTCATTTTTCGGTTTCTCTAATTTGCCCTTTAGACAGTAGAAAGCTAAATTTAGTATATTTCTCAATTTTAGTATCAATTTGAAACTCAAATACTAGCTAAAATTTAGTTGGATTTAACTTTGTCATAATTAATTACATTCTTTAATTTCTTACCTTGTTATTACGAACTTGAGTGTATATATATATATATATGCTATATACAGAAGTATGTCATTTGTAATAGGATGATACTTTTCATTTCTAAGCTCACATTTGGTGTCTCTCTACATAGTTGAAAAATGTTTAATTGTAAGGTACACATTCTTGTTCTTTGATTAATTTTCTTCTTTTTAAGTATATTATTATATCATTTCTCATCCTAATTGAGAGAACATTTTACTCTCTACTACTTATGTTTCTAATGTATCTATTAAGTAGAGTATGATATGATAATATACCTAAAAAGAAGAAACGCCCAAATTGGGTATAGGGTATAGGGTTTAGGGTATAGAGTTAGAGTATAGGTTCAGGGTATAGGGTATAGGTTCAGGGTATAGGGTTTAGGGTTTAGGGTATAGAGTTAGAGTATAGGTTTAGATCATATATTTTATTCATATTATATTTTACCTTATGTATAGATTAGAAAATGAATTTCTTTAATCTAGATTTTTTTCATAAAAATAAAGAAAACTACATGATTCTTGCAAATTGATTGAAAAATGTTAGTGTTAGAAGAAAAACTCATAATCAAGGTATTTAAAACAACATTAATTAAGCTTATTTATTATATTAATATGTTATAGTTGAATGGTGGCAATTGTGTAAAATTTAGAAACAATAAGACATAATATTTATCATAGTTGTTACATTTTAGATGTCTATCAAATAAGAATATTATGTGGGTTTTATTTAAAACCACTCTTCCAAAATTGGGTGTATATGAAAATTCCCCATATAGATATTGTCACATCCTGCAGTTGATGAACTTTTAACACATTGTGGTTGGAATTCGACATTGGAAGCGATATGTGCTGGTTTCCCAATGATAACATGGCCTATGCTTGCTGAGCAGTTCTATACAGAGAAGTTCATAGTGCAAGTGTTGAAAAATGGTGTGACAGTTGGGGCCTCAGGGGTCATTCCTTTGAGGAAACAAGAAGGGTCTGTTGTGTCGGTGAAGAGTGGCCAGTTTAAGGAGGTCATAGAGAAAGTGATGAGCAAGGAAGGGAATAAAGAAGGAGAAGATAGAAGAGAAAGAGCAAGAAAGCTTGCAATGATGGCCAACAAATCTACATTGGAGGGAGGCTCTTCTTACCATATTAGACTATTAACTGAAGATATCAGATCATACAGAAACAAATTAGCATTCCAGATTTTAGCTAAGTGATCGTAATTCATTTCAACTGGCAATAATAATTTCAGTTTGTGGTCAATAAATTTGAAAAATGTAGCATGCCTTTTTGTTTAGTTTTTCAATTCTATCATCTCAACTAGCAATAATAATTTCAGTCTGTGATCAAGAAACCTGAACTTTTCTAGTTTGTATATTTCTTTCTCTTTCCCTAATATTGAGTTCTACCTGTTGAGCACTATGAAGAGAAATAAATTTTGGGGTGCTTTTGCATATATTTCATTAGATTTGACAGTTTGATTTCATATTCAGTGGCCTCGTACTCGTAGGCTTTCCTATATGAAATTTGAGAACCCTGATTATAGAAATTTCTGATAAATTCATCTCACTACCCAGTAATTGATTATGTGACTGCATAGTTGTGATTCCCTTACCCTCTTTGTTCTCTTTGGCCTAGTGTAGCTGTATGATTTGTACTGTATTCTACCTGTATTCAGAAAAAAAATTCAGTTCCTTCAATGAAAAAGTTAGCTAGTCTGGTTTGTAACTGTGCTTTGTTTTTTGTTCTTTTTTCTGGGGATGTTTAGTTCATTTTTTGCACGTATCTTTGAACATATTGGTTACGCAGGTCCTTATGATATGACAATAGCTCTAGCTATTTACTATACTAACGGTTAAATCGTGAATGGTGCTAGCAAATCCCAGGTTATTGAGCGATTGCATGACTCCATTCTTCAGCCAAAGCTTGCTGTCTAAATCTCCACTTCACAACTGACGTCGTAATTAATCCATTAAGATGTAAATCTTAGTACAAAGGTAATATGCCTGTAACTGTAACTTTTATCAATGCAAGGAACCCATTTGTGGAAGCTTTCTGTATGCAAGTCTGTTGATTAGTGTCGTAACAACTGATGAAACCAAATTCAGGTGTTTGTGGTAATTGAAGGAAATGCAGTGAGTCTAGAGTTTATGGAAATTGGTTAAAAATATTGTATAGTCCTTACGGTTTGAAGTCAATATCTGTTTAGTCCTTATGGTTTTATTTTAATCTGAATAGTCCTTAAAGTTAGAATTTTTCATCCAAATAGTCTTTATGGTTTTATTTTAACCTGAATAGTCCTTAAAGTCATTATTTTGTATCCAAATAGTCTTTATGGCCTTTAACTCTGTTGTACGAATGACTATTTAGATGAAAAATTATGACTTTAAGGACTAAACAGATGTCGACTTCAAACCAGAAAGACTAAACAAATTTCAATTCAACATAAAATTCTTCATTTTAAACCATCTTCTGCCATAGAATTCTCATCAAATGAATATACCTCTACACTACGTTAACGTAGTCCTTGATACATGCGTGTACTAATGAAATTCTCGTTCTATGAAATTCGTGTTTGTGAAAACTGCATAATAATTATTGGACTAAGAAAAATTACACTACAATAATTAGCAAACTGGCAGAAACCGCACTTCCACATGCAAGCTCTCACAATTAATTCCCTTTTGATCCAATTTATGGGTTTAGCTTACATATCTATACAATGTCATGTGCTCATGTTTCTTTACTTTTAATTATTGTTCAGCTTTCTTTCAAAATGATACAATAATTAGCAAACTGACAGAAACCACAATTCCGCAAACTCTCACAATTAATTCCATTTTGATCCAATTTATGGGTTTAGCTTACATATCTATACAATGTCATGTGCTCATGTTTCTTTACTTTTAATTATTGTTCAACTTTCTTTCAAAATGAAATTTAGATGTGAGGTTAACTTCGTTTTCTATTATTGTCACTCAATTGTCATTTTTATTTGAATTTTATACCGTTATCTGTGAAAATAGTATAATAATTGACCGAACTAACAAATATTTCACAATAATTATCAAATTGAGAGAAAACACACTTCCGCACCCGCGCGAGCGCGTGTGGGAAGGCTAATAAATATTAATAGAGTTGTGCATATCCGAGGGGGACGTAATACCTTTACCTCGAAGCACGCTAAAAACATTACATGAATTCTCGTAGAGGACATATTGTAAGAAAATTGGAATTGCACCTACATTAGTGGGATGTTTCTACTTTGTGACAAGTTGTTGAAACATCTTGGGTACGCAAAAGGATGACTGAATAAGAGGAAACCCAGTTTATGGGTTGAACCAAATTGTAAGGCAACAACTATGTGTAACACCGAAAACATATGCATGTTTTTCATTCGTAGAGTTTACTTTGAACCTGTCCAAGTCAATTAAGTAGTATAACCAATCCTTGTAATACATCCAAAACCACAGAGATGACTAGGTCTTGCTTCTTTTTATTTTGATTTATGCATATCATCAGCATATTAAACAACTAGTAATAAGTTTGAAACGTTCCCTTCGACGATTGCCTGAGATTCTCCTATGATAGTCATCAACAAATCTCAGAATGATTTATATAATTCGGTGAAAATAACACTCTAACATGTCTTATGCATCAAGTTTTAGCATTTGAAGTTTCTTGCACGTAGCAAGTAAAAGACAAACAAAAAACAAAGAAAGATAAGCATTGGAGACAAGTAAACTGTACGTAGCAAAGAGTCTATCAATGCGGTGCAAGTATATAACTGATGTTCAAGTCAACCTCACCTTGCAGGCATTTTTGTTGAAATCTTCATATTTTGCTTTGAGTTCACCTATTATGGTTTATATATTAATCTAGCTATAACCCATCTTGGTAGCATAGAATAAGGCCTTGTAGTTTGTCTATTATGGCTTCACAAGCCAGGCACCAGGAGCAGCCTCACTTTGTCCTGATGCCACTCATGGCACAAGGGCATATGATCCCCATGATAGACATGGCTAGGCTCTTCGCAGAGCGCGGTGTGATGGTTAGCTTAGTCACCACTCCATACAATGCCTCAAGATTTGAGTCATGCATTTCTCGAGCAAGAGATCAATCCGGGCTTCCAATATCCATTGTGAAAATCCCATTTCCATGCCAAGAAGTGGGACTTCCAATGGAGAGTGAGAATCTTGACACTCTACCATCTCGAACTCTGTTGAGGAGGTTCTTTAAGGCTCTAAGCATGCTGCAGGAACCACTAGAAAAGTACCTTGAAGACCAGAAGATTAAGCCATGGTGCATAATCTCGGACAAGGCCCTCTCGTGGACTTCAAAAACAGCTCAGAAGTTCAACATTCCAAGGATTGTTTTCCATGGAATGTGCTGCTTCTCACTGCTGAGCTCTCACAATATCAAACTCTATAATGCCCACACTTCTGTTGCTTCTGACTTTGAACCTTTTGTGGTGCCAGGGTTGCCCCACAGGATTGAGATCACTAAGGCTCAGCTACCAGGAGCATTTGTCCCGCAACCCGATTTGGATGATTTCAGGGACAAGAATCAAGAGGCTGAAGCAAAATGTTATGGTGCGGTGGTGAATAGCTTTAATGCACTTGAACATGGGTGTGCTGAGGAGTTGGAGAAGGTGCTTGATAAAAAGGTTTGGTGCATTGGACCAGTTTATTTATGCAACAAGAGCAATTCAGATAGGTTTTCTAGAGGTAACAAGTCATCAATTGATGAGACACAATGCTTGCAATGGCTGGAATCAATGGAACCAAGGTCTGTCATCTATGCTTGTCTTGGTAGCCTTTGTAGACTAGTCCCAGCACAACTGATGGAGCTTGGACTAGGCTTAGAAGCATCAGGAAAACCCTTTATCTGGGTAGTCAAAACATGTGCAAAGTATGAAGAATTGGAGAAGTGGTTAGTGGAGGAGAGGTTTGAGGAAAGGATCAAAGGAAGAGGCCTTTTGATAAAAGGTTGGGCTCCCCAAGTTCTTATTCTCTCAAGTCCAGCAATTGGAGGGTTCTTAACTCATTGTGGTTGGAACTCCAGCATAGAAGGGGCATGTTCTGGTGTGCCGATGATCACATGGCCTCTATTCGCCGAGCAATTCCTAAACGAAAAAATGATCGTGGAGGTTTTAAAGATCGGTGTTCGGGTTGGTGTGGAGATTCCTGTTAGATGGGGGGATGAAGAGAAAGTTGGAGTGTTGGTGAAGAAAGATGGGGTCAAGAGGGCAATAGAAGCACTAATGGATGGAGGTGAAGAAGGAGAAAAGAGAAGAAATAGAGCAAGAGAAATTAAAGAGATGGGTAGAAGAGCCATGGAAAAAGGAGGGTCATCTCACTCAAATATTTCTACTTTGATTGAAGATGTTATGGAGTTGCATGAATTCACTCAAAACAAAGGTCAGAAGCTGTAACTTGAGCATTATTGAAAAATCATAGTTTTTGCAGATCTTTGTTGCAGATTCAGCTTGAACATGGATACAATCATACAAGCAAGAGTCCCCTTTAACAGTTTCAATTGTACATGTTAGTTTCCTCTACTCTAACATAATTTCTTGTTGATATATATAAACTTCAATTCACTACCGAACGGTTTGTGGCATGTATCATATGAATTACAAGTACTGTGTTTCTTTTTTGTTCGTTATAATTCTGTTGGTTCTGTATATAACAAATAATCAAATTCCAAGTTCCCAACTGCTAGTCCGTAGTCAGTATGTACACCCACCCTCAATTCAAGAGTTCAGACAGTCAACAAAACTTGAAATAAATAAGGAATAGTTATGACTGATGAAAAATAAAGCTAAATCTGATTGTTTGCAGCAGATGACAACATGATCAAATGCAGCTACCAAACATCTATTCATAAATTGACAGAGAACAAATAACAGTAATTAAGTTGATGCATAATATGCTCGATAAAAGAGATTTCCTTTTTCTTTTAAACGATAATGTTACGTTACGAGATTATCAATCAAATATCAGTATATGACACGCCTGCGTGAGAGAACAGTACAAATACTAGCTAGTAACTAGTAAGTATAAGTAAAGTAATCTTCATGAAGATTGAAGGGTGGAGTTTATGAGAGCCATTTACTCCCATCAATGTAGGAAACATCCAAAAAGGGTGCAGCTTCAGATTCATTGAGCTGCTTTGAATATGAGACCCTATTTGTATTATTTGATCCTGGTCCTGTGCACTCGTACTCCCCATAAAACACTTTCCTGCATTCAAAAACAGTTGTATAATCAGTAAAAGTGTGAAACAAAAAATAAGCAGTTGAACCCAAACTACAAAAAATGGTCCTTGGGTATTGTCCATGATAGTCTGATATTGTGCTTCACGAACAATAATGATTTTTGTGAATTTGGTGGACGGAAAGAGAGCATGTTTTGCACATGAATTATCCATGTGCTTGCTTCATTTCACTGCAGAAGCTCATGAGCATGCTACACATTCTCCACCAACCAGACAAAACTAGTCTTGTCCTCAAACTGCACCAACCAGACAGATGGAGATGAAAAAGTTTAAATGAGGGGAGCAACCACGTACTCATCTCTAGAAGGATCACTCCAGTCATTCCAACCATCTGAAGCAACAACATCAGACATGTATGTTCTGGAGAACACCACAGTGGCATAAGCTCCCCAAGCTCGACCAAGCCACACCTTCCCGCTTCCTCCAATGCTGCAATTCACAAAGGAATACCCACTTGGCTCCTGCATCGATTTCCTTCCTTGTGCTGTGATGGCTCCACTTATCCTACCCTTCAGTAGAATCCCATCTTTCACTGGATTTGCTATGGAATTAATTGTGCACCCCTGTGTTACAAAATAGCATATGTGACAGTGTAACACCCCCCAACAAAGCATTTTCTTTGATATGAAAAATAAGGTGGCAAGGCCTGTAAGCCTATTTTCAATCCATAATGTTGTACCTCATATAGTGATCTGGCACTTCCGAAAATGAAATCAATGGATCCTTGAATGAAACATTCTCTAAAGTAATGTCTTCCGCGGTCATCATTGAGAGTGTCTTGCGCACCATAGAAACCACATCCATAGAATGCAGCCTCATCTCCAGTAACTCGAAGTGCCACTGCTTGTGCTCCGATTCTGCCTTCTGATGGTGGCGGAGCTGTGTTCTTCTCAATGAAATATAATCAACCAAATGGAATATAACATCAGAAACATTGAAGTATCAGACAGTTGGATTTTCTTTACCTTAAAGCTAATGTTGTAGGCAGTGAAATTGGGAGCAAACATAGATACAGAAGCGCTTCGGCCAGTCCCTCCAGAAGAATTGGCAGAGTCATTCCAAGCTATGGCAGTGTTGAGATAACCCTGACCTTGAAATATTAAATTGGTCTTGCTAGCATTAACCGTCACCTTCTCCCTGCGATTATGAGATCATCATATATATTGTTAGCAGAGTAGATCCACAGAACTCTTCTCTTTTACTAGATAGTCTAACATGTTACGTTATTAGCAAAACCATTAATCCAGACAATTAATTGATCAGGGACGGTCTTGCTTAAATTTGTAGTCTAGATGTGACAAGAAAGACTCGTATTCATATACCTGTAAGTACCTGCATCGATTATGATAAGAGTCCTATTAGTGCTAAGCTCCGGAGCAGCATATACTGCCTTTTGCACACTACTAAAGTTTGTGCAACCATTTAACCAAACAGTCAAAACAAGTGACACATTGAATTCGGATATGAGCCTCGATTTCCATATTTTCTCATCGCAATTTATCCTCTGCTGCTGTTGATGGTGTCTGGACACAATGCTTCTCACGATTGACAATAAGGTCTCACCGCTTTGCTTGAAAAAACCATCAAAAATGGCAGCATTGAAGCCGCTTTGCGCATAATCGGAGACAACAGAAGTTGAGGGAAGAGATGAGAAGCTGTGGAGTGCAAAGGTAATGGACACAACTGCAATGGCAAATGCAGATAACCAAAAGAAGAGTGTTGTTTTGGTTCTCATGGTTAAGAGTTTGAGTAGAATTAGCAGTGGTGTTTTATGTAAATTCGAGTAGAGAAGTGAGATAGCGCTTGTGGGAATTGGGTCATGTAAAGTGGGTGTGTTGTATTTGACGTGGGAGTTAAGAGTTGTATGGGGTTTTATATGATGTTTGTATGTTGGAGATGATTACATGGTCTGAGATAGAAGGATGGGAAGGAATGGAGATTGGAAATTGCATACGCTAAGCTAGCGATGGGGAAAAAATCAAAGGGATTATGTTCATGATGAGAGCATTTGAAAAATGGTAGAAGCTTAGAAGGTGTGTGTGCGTGCGCGCATGCCATTTTCAAATGTTTAGGTGGTGATGACAGTCTTTACTTGAACTTCAATTTTAATCTTTTGAAAATTTTAAACTGATTCTGGATATTTTAAGCAATTGGGTATGGGCGGTGACATGAACTCACTTGACTTGATCATAGATTCATAGATCCTCCAGAAGAGAAGCTAACTTCAAATTTGTGGCACCACCCCAACACAACATTAGGTACAGAAAGTGCACCACTAGCACCTTCGGTCCTTATCCTGGTGACCAAAATTATGAGTAGAGTGCACCACTGGCGGGGCCAGCCACATTTCACCTAGGCTTAAGCCTAGGTGGGATTTTGAGGATAAAAACACCACTTCATATATGTATATATAAAAGAGAGAAAATGATGGCAGTGTAGGGGTTTTCTACGCAAAACTTGGGCGTAAGTAAATATGTTTTTAGCTGCTTAATAAGAGGTATATGTTTCACACATAATTAAGATATAAATAGACTCGATGGTTAAATATTAATTTGTGAAGTACTCTAAAGTGATCTTCAACCTGTAAAGCTTACTTGACTTTAGGTTGACAGAAAGAACAATTTTGGTGTGAGGGAATTCGATAGTTAGGTTATACATATTGCTCTTCAAGCATACTAAGCTATTTTAAATAAATTATGCATCTGGTTTTCATGATGAAATTTCCACTTCTTTCCTAGTTTGTTTTAAAAACCGATCACTTCAAATGTGTTTCACATTGACAAGGAATTTGTTGAACCGGTTTAGAATAAGGTGATGTTTAAGATTTTAAAACTTTACGGCCTCGTTTTGTAAAATTTAGTTAAATTTTCGTGAAAATTTCTCGTACTATAAAGATTCGTTGAATTATTTTTTTTTAATGTCACAATTAACCCGGGTAACTATTTTATCCTGGTTCCACCCACCCCTAGAGTGCACCAACTCATTTCTACTTTCTTGAGGCATTTTTTAAATGCATACGTGCACGAGAATAAAAGGAGGAAGAGTGCCTATTTCATCCCATCCCACGGCCACCATGCACGGTTCAGGAGAACCATGCCAATTCGAAGGAGCAAAACCCTCCTATCGCAAAGAAAGGACGACCGTGTGACACTGATTTTGGCATTCTAAGAAAATCCCTGTAATCAGCAGGTCGCAATGACAACGATGTAGACTCTATCATTACTGGACAAACCGGTCAATTCCATATCCTAACGATTTCATTCCAAAACATATCGACACAAGGAGTAAGAGATGCTAAAAGAAGGGATGGGAGAAGGGGGGAAGCTCTGAAAAGAGCCATCCGTACTCCAAATATTTGCCTGGGTGTAAACTCTACAAAAGTGAAATCTCTGGAGCACATTTCCAACACCCTAATGACTTCCATCACGAGTTCACGACTTTGATTTAACAAAGCACTCTGGAACAGTTTCTGATAGGGCATATACAGTACTAATCTATCGATGGATTATCAAACAAATTACAGATCTGCTGGACATCGATAAAATTCTACAGTTTTTTTATTTAATAAGAAATCCTATACATTTTTAACGTCTGTTCTTATTTCATCAATAATTTATTCACAACTAACATATATAATAAATTCTGTTCACACTTCCATCACCAATTTAGTAAAATCCATTACCATGAAACTTAATACCACCACAGGTATTATCCAATAGCTGCTAGCTAGTAGGTCACTTGAAATTTTGAACCCTTGGATGATGCATGGTACAATATGTAAGCCCCTTAGGCCTTTCTGAAGCTAAAGAATAAATAGATTAAAAAATAAGCCAAAGGTCAATGAATATGTTGATATGAACAACAGAGACACAGCTCGAAGGAAGAACAGCAGAGGCTTGACAATTCCAATTCATAAAATTTTACAACCATGAACTGGAAGCAGAGAGCTTGCAAATAATTAACATCAGCGAACATAGAGCATGAGCAAAAATCTATCATGCTGTATTTACAAGTCGACATTCAGAAACCTTTTTATGCAGCATTGATGTTCCTTTGAAGGTAATCATTTGGTAGCAAGTCCGTCTGTAGTTGATAAGCTGCAGGCAAAGGAATACACCAAAATGTTAGCCAGTCAAATCAAGGCAAACAGAATATACTCATCCGCTCGAGATGAGTCAGACCTGGTCTGGATCTATCTTTGTAAAACCAAATTTTTCCGTCCATATGGATTCTGCTTCTGGGGCAGCTGGCAGCACAAGGTTCTTCACACTCAAGAAGGCTAGCAGCTTCTCAATGCAGGAAAACAATGATTGGAAGTAGCCCTGTGCATTCAAGAAATTAAAGTTAAACTGGTATCAAATACTCTTTTTGCAGGTGATTAATTATGTGGAGGACAGAGAACACAACAGAAATTCAGGAAAGTGAGGAAGGCGTGGAAACTAACAAAAAAAAAGGTACATTTAGTCTCACCTTGCCATGATTACCACTACTTGTTGCAACTAAAGGAAGCTCAGCAACTTCTTGACCAAAAACACGAATAATTGCAGCTGATACGACAGTTGAGCTGCAGAATCATCATATTAGTTTTATCAATCATAAGACAAGTAAACACAGTCAAAGCTCAGGAATTGTACAACTGATTCTTACTTGACCATTAGAATTGCACAGTACATCCCCCCATATTCTTGACTCCTAACATTCCTTCTGAGAGAGAGAGAGATTGTTAGCAAATAACGAATTAAAATGTACCAACTTAAGGCAGCATAAATAATCTACAACAACATTAAATTGAATGATTACCCATAAACCATGGCAGGAATGAGATCACGCCCTGATTCGGCATCAATTATTGGATCAAAGCAATCCTGAAACAAAGACATGAGAGAACGCGTTAAATGCCACCATGATTATGGTCCCTTTCATGGCAGTAACAAGTACCAAAATGCTCCGGTATGCAACTGAAAAATTATCAATACAAATCCAGTGCATAAAAGCATAGTATATTCAACAATCATACCTGTGAACTTCTATTTTTCACTCATAAATAAGAAAAATTATAAAATTCAAGCTTGACCACCAGCTCAGGCATCTCAACCTTATAAGAAGAGAGGTCGGCACTTACATGGAAGATAGCAACAGCCTTTGAAAGCAATAACCGAGATTCCTGAGAAGCCATTTTTCCACTGATAAGTCTCCATCTGACATCAAAACCATTGACTGTCTCCAAACCGTTTCCCTCATGCTTTTTCTTCATAATATCCAAATGAGATTCTGGGAGCTCTTCAGCTCCCCTTGATAGACACTTTTGCAAAATAGATTGAATTTTACTGCAATCTGTGCAACAAAACCATTTCCCCTTTGGCAATTCCTGTCAAAGAAGTGTCATCAACACTTTCAATCTAGAGAGTATATTTTTTAGGTAATGAAGATTATTAAGTTATCAGGTGTGCCTACCTTCAAGTTTGCCATTTTATGTTTCTTCAAACAGCCAACATGATATTCCTTCTCACACTGGCAAAAGAAAAGAAGAATACCATCTAGTTACTTGGAAAAAAAAAAAAAAAAAAAAGAAGTAACATTTATTGTAAGAAACCAAATGCGCAAAAATTACCTGATCACAAAGTATAATAGTACGTGGACCAAATCCTGATTTGCTAAAATCATACCCCCTGTACACGTGAACAACGTATATAAACAATATCAATTAAGAGCACAAAGAGAACTTATCAAACTGCCCATACTCCGGAGAAAAATAATACAGCTAACAAAATAATTTTCTAATTATTACCTACATAATACACATCCAGTAAGTTCAGCTTCGATGTCTTTGACAATACGGATGCATCTTTGTGTTATCTGTTCAATAGGATCAATTCCTTCAACCCTTCCGGCAGCAACAGCATTTTCATTATGTTCCACAAACTTCTCCCTTTGAAACATATTCTGGCAAAACTTACAGTACCAGTCACCACGAGGGACACCTGATAGAGATGCACAATCTGCATGGAGCGAACATTCAACAGAATTCATTCAAGACAGATATAGCAAAATCTTCTAAGAAAGTGAACCAAAAAGTTTGTCATCATGACTACTCACAAAAACTTAAACTAATTTACAAATGCCAGTGCGCAAAGAATTCAACAGAAATTTAATGCAAGGCAGATATAGAAATGTCTCAAAAAGGAAAACCAACAAAACATTCTCATGACTGCCCCCAAAATTAAAATAAATAAGTAAATAAATATCTACAAAATACCAGTGAAATGAATTAAAAATTTACCCCATAACACTATATTTAGTAGACAACAAAATAAAGCAACAAATTTGTGTAGTGTCCAAAACTTATATCCTTGCAGTGTTATAAAGGGATTGCAAACAAAGCATTTCCACTTTCTCCCTTTCTTTAACAGCTTTCACAGGCTCCCATTAACCACCTTTCTTAGTGGTACGGAGAAAATGCAGTTTTGGCTCAACCAGAAGAAGTATTTCTCAGTCATTGAACGCTAAAACGAATTTAAGAATATACCTCTGTGGAAGGCCCGAGGGCATCCATCACAAAGAACAAGATTCCCACCATCTGCACAAATGATGCACAAGTCATCATTATCTTTAGCTGAATACTTGCGCCCCCTCGACAAAGATATGGCTAATTCATGGAGAGACACGCCATTGGAGGTATATATGTATGCATAGCTGCCAAATATTACACAATAAAACAAGAAAATTAAGAAAATGTATGAGAAAAATGTGCAAAGTAGCCATTACAAAAACCATACAGAAACTTACGGTTTTCTACGTGTAGCCCAACCCGCATGAGCTTCAAACTGCGAGGGGCTGACCTGCAGAATGATAAAACATGGATATGTCAAACTTTTGTAAAATACAATTATTTTCAAGCGCAAACAGCAGTCAGAAATACCTCAGTGTTGCAGCAACGGCAAAATATTCCAAAGCCCTTTTTATAACCAACTAGCAATTTCTGTACAAAAGATGTCAAGTCATTGAACTGCTATAAGAATAGTTAGCATTAACCAATCTTTTTCTCAACAACCTGTCCACGGGCATAATAAGCCACTTCGCTTCCATCAGGCAATCCACCTTCCTCAAATACCAACTTATGCAGGCGCTGATCTCTTCAGAAAAGATGCACCCAAAAATGTAAACAGGAAACTTATGTCACAAATAAGGAGAAAGGCCTTCACCAAAAATCTGTTTAACCCAAAAGTTATCATAATTAAAACCAATAACAAATAGGAGGGGAAGTGACTTACTTAGTTGTAATCCTCCACTGACTTTTTTTTTGTGACGAAAAATACAATGAAGCAGCACTTGGGGACCTTGAGATCAGAACAGATTTTGACGACCTAAATAAATACAAGCACCTCAAAATCATGAAACAATATACATAGGAAAAAGTACAGCAATTGATCAAGTATCAAACATATTTGGAATGTGAAAGGGTATTTAAAGAAGCAAAATAAAATAATAAAATAAAGTACAAAAAAATATACAAAGAAAACCTTACAAGAAGGTTTCTCAAATGATACTTGGTTTAAAAAGGTGGTTTTCTTCATTTGCAATAAATTAAAACACTAGCAAACATATTGAACCCAAATTATATTATAGGTTCTATTTGGATATGGAACAAAATTAAAAAAGATACCAACTTTGATGTTATCTTCCATCCACTCTTATATTCTGAGCGCAATGGAGAAGCACTTTTTGATGGACTTGAAATCGAAACAGGTGTTGATAACCTGCAGTGCAAGTAGACGATATAACTAAAGGACAGACAAAAAGCTTTTGAAAGGTTGTAATTCAACAAAATATCATTATCCTCCATATTCAATATAATTCCAGAAAGAGCAGACATACTTTGTTGTCTTCCAATGTGAAGCACTCTTGGGAGACTTGGCAATTGCATTATGTGTCAGCTTTGAAATTGCCCTCTTCGGGGACTTTAAGAGTCCGCTTTTGGGGGATTTTGAGATCGCACTCCTCGGCAGTCTTAATATGGTACTTTTCGGAGTCTTTGAGATTCCATTTTTTGTAGACTTTGATGTAGCAGTTTTTGGGGAAGCAGGCAACAAAGCTCTGCAATAAGATATATCAAAAGGAATTCAAATACCACTACAATCTGATACACAAATATGAAAAACAGAAACAACTGAGTAACAATTTTCTATCTTCACTACAAGATAGCAATCTCATAAAATATATAAAAGTAGCAGTAATAATAATAGTATCATATACGATGCCAGTTTATGAGTCAATGATCTAGAAAGTAGCAGCCTTCATATGTGGCTGTTATGTTTGAACTTGCCATATGACCTTGTTGCTAGGTACAAAATTATAATTAAAACTGTCACTCCCAAATAAGCTGATTCAAAAAGCCACCAAATTTCATTTCACACTAAGCACAAGACTTAAGACCTTCCAAATATATGAAGTTAAAAACCAGCAAAACATGCTTAAATAGTAGTTGATGCCTTTAAATTAGCCACTCCAGAAAAGAGAGAAAAAAAACTACAAGAAAGGCAATTTTCTTACTTTATTACCTAATAATTGATGTTATAAATAAACTGAACTAACATGTGCATTAGAAGCTTAGATATGAGAACACGTTCTCGTGTCGCTTTTTTTGTAGAAAGCTCGACCAACAGGAAAAAGCCCGGCCACTTCATTCGCCAAATCTTCGTTTCGCAGGAACAACAAAAACCACCATCTCACTCTTTCCTTTTTTTCGGTGCTAACTTTTTCTTCCCAAGGGATGGGGTTGGATGTATAATAACCTTTTTCTTGAAAATACCCAGGAACAACTCCTAGGTCAATTAAGAATCACATGTTGGAACCTCATGGGTAAGGATAAAGTAATGGAATTGATAGAGACTTCATAGACCGAAGTAGGATAGGAGAATTGATAAAGGGAATAGCGATCATACTGAAACAGAAGAATTCCACTCGGGTACAACTCTTATTTGAAAGAAGTGAAAAGAATACGATCTTTGTTGTCTAATAGAACAAACATTAATATCTAAAGAACTAAAGGGTATCTTTTATATGCAGACAGTTAGAATAGGGGGTATACGATCTTTGTTGTCTAATAGAACAAACATTAATATCTAAAGAACTACAGGGTATCTTTTATATGCAGAAAGTTAGAATAGGGGGTGTAAGGAATGCCAGATGACTGAGAATCATCAGGCAAAAAAAGCAGGCAGACATAATAAACAGTAAAGAGGAGCAAATTAAGATTTTTAGGAAGGACCTCCCTTGGTTCTTGGAATTAGTCACTGCCCCAAGTATAATTTCATTTGAGGTAAAGATCAGCAGGGCTAAAAATGCTTACGGGTTGTGTGGTTGGGCCTACGGTATATCGTATAACTTGTTACGAGAGGATGCAAGCAGCATTGTGCTTGAGATCCGATACAAGCATATGAAGACAAGGTGCAAAGTAAGGCATCAAACATGGTAAAACATATAATTGAACACAACCCATTTTACCTGCCACAAAGTAAAGCATAACACAGAATTCCACAGCAAAGGTACTTCATACCAAATCCCATCTAAGTGTGTTGAATGATAGGAGCAAAGAATGCTAACCTACTTTCCAAATATGAAAGAGCTACATACCTGAGACTTTTACTAGCTTCCTTCGATGGGCTCCATCCAGGATTGTCTGACTCCATGCACGAATAGCAAAGAGATCCATCTTCCACGGCACAATATGGAGGAAAAGACACTAGAAATAATGAAACAAAATAAAAACCAAGACAGATGTTGAAAAAAAAAAATGCTCTAATCAATGTGCTTCAAAATTGTTCAATACAAAAATTAAAAAATTATCAAAACTAACCACTGCATTTTTGACAAGTGAAATATTTGTCTATTGGTGAAGAATTGATGAACTTCTGAATTGTTGCCTCCAATGCATGCAGAGAAGCATTTCTGCACACCTTCAAAAGATCAAGAAGACTCCTTCCATTCGCAAGGCAAATATATTGTGCTGCTCGTCTGTACGTTTTACAAGCATGAATCTCGAATTGAGATGGTGGAATGACCTGCGTAGATTAGCACAATATAAGTAAATAAATGAATGATAATTGAACTCAGAAAACACTCAGGATGTTAAACAATACTATAGCAACAAATTTACTCACTCTGCAGCCATTGCAAGATACACAATAACACAAAATCCCTCCATCTCTTATTGTGCCCCGAAGACCAAATGCCTGAAAAGTAGAGTAACCAACTTTTAGCTGAAGGTTAAAAATATTGGTCTTCACGGATACACCAACAATCAAACTTGAGGACTCAAAGACAGATTATATCAACTAAATCCCACATATTTATGTAGAAGATATATATATATACAGATTTTCTCAGGTGCGGATGTCCACATTTATTCTTACGGTGCGGATTTCCACATCTCCACCATCTAGTCTTTAGATACTAATGTATAGATCATCTCTGCAAAATTTCAGCCAATTTGGTTATCATTAAGGCACTCAAACTCGATTAAACCAATAGATGAACATAATTCTGTCGAACTTGAACCGTTCATGTTTATAACAGAAAAAAGCAGTTTTGAGTGCCTTAATGATAACCAAATTAGCTGAAATTTTGCAGAGATGATCTATACATTAGTATCTAAATACTAGATGGTGGAGATGTGAAAATTCGATTGAAAAGTGAGTGTAAAGTGGTCGTCCGCAGCTGAGAAGCTCTATATACTACTCAATCTAAATCCAGAAATGAGGTTTAAAAATAAAGACAACAGTCCTACCTAATTGTATGCCTTAAAATAAGGAACGTATGAGCATCTTCAGCTCCCTACTATTCCAGCACCATTGTTGATCATGATTAGCAACAGATTCTTGTATTATTATTTCCAATATAAAAGTGGATGTGCCAATACTAATTATTCCATAATTACTGAATATTCTATAATCATACTACTACAGTAATATGCAGAAATTACTTTATCCACATATAATCCCACTTTCCATGACCGATATCTCCATAGAAACATAAAAGCCTATTTGGGTGGGTACAGCAGGGTATATAAAGTAATTTGGAATCTCATTGGGTAGTTGTTAATCTCAATCATGCATTCCTTCTTATTTTCTAGTTCAGCCAAATCTCATTCAAACCCGGTATACATATAATGTTATATGGAATATAGGTGAAATATCAGAGATAAGTGAAATTAATTAGTTCAGTTCAACAATCTGTGGGGTTAACGAGCAAAAAAAAAAATTATGCAATGACTCAAGATAGTATTAAACGCATGCAATGTGTCACCATGAAACTAGAAGGCTTTATATATATAAATATCAAAGTTACCTTCTTGCTACCCATGTAAATCACTGTTACCCCGTCAACCAAGCCTGTATCAAACAGCTCCTTGACAGTAGTAGGCTTCCTGTCTAGCACAACCTTTTTCGACATCTTCAATTCTAGCTTACTATTTGACAACAGTGTACTCATGTCAACTAATTTCTCATCTTCTACATCAGAAATCACTTCAGTTGGCACAGCCTCCTCTGATACCGGCAGAGACTTTGATACCGCCAAAACCTCCAATTCTGACACAACCTCTGACCCTGGCACATCCTCCTCTGATACCGACAAAACCTCCAATTCTTGCACAACCTCTGATACTGGCGCAGCCTCTGATCCTTTCGCAGCCTCTGATCCTTGTGCAGCCTCTGCTTTTTGCCCAGTCTCTGATCCCTGCGCAGTCTCTGATCCTTGCGCAGCCTCTGATCCATTTTCCACTGGAGGCTTGACACTAGCTCTCGATGTGGATCGCGTAAAATGCTTCCTCCTGGATGACCTCGCTTGTGAACCCTTCCTCCTCCTCTTACGAGGACCACTACCAGCACTGCCGCTTAAGGCGGCAGACCCCTTCCTACTCATTTCCAAACTAAAATTACTCTCTTCTCCAACTACAACCTCAACTAACTCCCCGCCGATATCATGATCCTCCACAAACGGCCTCCGCAACTCACTCCCCTTCCCTTTCCTACTCCAAGGTATCTCCACCCCGCCGCTCCCCTCCTCCCTAACTTCAACTTCAGTCAGCTGATCACTCTCGAAACCCCGAGCCGAAACACCTCCATCATCATTTCTCGCCTCATCATCCAATCTCTTCCTCCCATCAGCTTCGGCCTCCTCCGATACGCTGCTCCAGCTATTGATCCCGGGCCTCCTCGCCCGCGTATACACAATCAAGCCATTCACAACAGCGCCTTTGAACCTCTTGGAGGAGCTGAGCCTCTCGTAAACACGAAGCGCAGGCTCGGCGAGTTGAGACTGGCCATCCTTGGAAACAGAAGCCAAATCTCGCTTCATGGCGATCCCAAAACCACCGTCTCCGCCGCCTGAATCTGCCGCAAAAAGGATCGAAATCAGAACCAGAAAAAATCAAGCAATTCAAAGTGAAAGAGATTACTAAACCCTAGATTGTGGCAATCTAGGGTTTTGGAAACAGAATTGAGAGGGGTACCGGATTGTATCAGATGACGGCCATGCGAGTGAGACCGGTTCGAATTGTGACGGTTAGAAAGTGAAAGAGAGGTGAGATCGGATTAGGGTTTTTGGTTTTTTTGGTGTTCGGCTTTTCTTTTCTTTTTTGGGAGTGGGCGTGGATTTTAATAGAGAGAGAAAGAGAGAGAGGATTAGAAGAAGCAGAGAGGTCCACGATATCTCGCTGTTATTGGGAGAGGTGAACTGAGAGAGAGAGAGCAACGGCCTACTAGAGGAAAGGGGGAGGGGCAGGGTTCGTAATTAACAAGTTAACTATGAGGTCAAATGACCTCAACCCACCAAGGTGAAACGGCACGGTTCCTTTTTCACTTTGACTCCCACCAAGCCGCGGTAACTTAGTAACTTTTCAAATTTCCCGTTCTTTTTTTTCTTTTTTGAAATTAATATTACCAATGTCTCTTCATTCTTCCTTCTGTTTATTATGTCTGCCGGTAATATTACAATTTGATGAGTGCTTCATGATCAGGAGGTGGTGAATTGTTATTGTAGATGCCAGCATGAGTTTGCAGCACCATTGTTTTCTCGAATTCTCTCTTAGCAACCATAAATTGAGATTGAAACTCTTCCATAGAGAAAACTACTTTGGTCATGGCTTTAATAACCACTTTAACAGCACGTTCGGTAGCCCACCTTAATTTCTATAATATTCATGCACTCTTTTAGCTCGGCTTATATCTTATATTAGCACATGACCCATGTTTGGTGATTCGTAAAACTAAGGATTATCACAGAAAAAAATAACTATTCATAGGGAAGAACAATATCAGAGAAAGAAGAATACCAGCCCATTGATTTTTTAAAGAAACTCCAAAGGCGTAAATGTTTACACTTTCAAAAAATCAACAAGCATAAACCTCATCTTACAAGCAATTTTGTCATCAAGCCAATCAGTAATAACCAACTGTCCACATGGAGAGCTACAAAGATACCCATAGACTGGTGCAGTTGAACAGGAACAAAGGATTGATGATTAAACAAACCTTGATGAACTACGCAAAAGATAGAATGAGAAATCTCTACCTTACAACAAAAAACTCCCTCAAACCCAAAAAAGAACTTGTTATAAAAAAACCCAAAAAAGAAAAAGAAGCACAAACATGAAATCGAGCAATTCATACAAATTTCGAGTTACCCAGACACCAAATCGGTAAAGTTCAAGCTACCCATACACCAAATCTTTCAAATTTGCAACTCATAAACAAATTACAAGAGAGAAAGAAAGAAGAAGGTAGAAGGGCTGAGAGTGGAAAAAAAAATCATTCAAGAAGAGAAAGTTGAAGATTGAACATCGAAGAAGAGCATATCAAGGAGAGGGAAGTGAAAGATTGCGTGACTGATAAGCTGAGGTGAGAAGGCGACTAAGAGGCTGAGGCGAGAAGAAGAAGAACAACGAAGAGATAGACACCAAGAACACGGGGCTTCCACAAACCCATGAAATTTGGGGGGTTTGTGTAACCCCATTTAAGTGAAGTCTCCATTGACCCAAACATATATATACGACTCTTCTTATTTTCTTACGTATGTTAGTCCAATCCCTACTTAACCTGTGTAACAAATGTGCGGTAATGGTGTTATACTCGAGAGGCGGGCCATTAAGAGCTAAGATGATAATGTCTTCATCAAGAAAATGCACATCTACAAAAACCAACTAGTCTCTAATATATTTGACATGATGAAGATACTTGTTTGTCTATGGAATCATCATATATCAGTAATGTATGTAAACTGGTCTTGAGTTCCATGCCATCAAATCTTGAAACCGCATAATATATGTTCCTCAAATTAAACCAAGCCTCCGTTGAACTTCTACTGCCAACTAAAGAGGACAATGTCTCACTAGATATTGTGGTACAATAATATAAAACTAAGCATTGTCTTATCAATTTTGCTCCCTTCAATAAATTCATTAGTAACTTTACTAGTTCCAACTTTTCTCAATTCAATAATTTGTCCATGGAATTCAAAAGCAAAAAACCCTAAGAAGAGCGCTGGCTCACCTTCATCTCATTATCTCAACCAACAACGCCCAAGGCGGGCTCCGACCTCCCCTTTCGTGGTTGTTGCTGGACGGGAGTATAGTTTTTATTGATTCTATAGTCCTTGCAGTTTGTTGGGGTCGGCTTTTGCATAAGAATCGTCATCTGATCTGATTTGGCTGGGTTTGGCATGAAGGAGAAGGCGTGTTCTTGAGACCGATGATCTGTTTGCTTATTTGGATTCTTGCTCAACAAGATTGTTGTTGCTCCAGCAATGCATGTGATGTGGTGTTGAGACAAAAATAACTCATGTAAACGTTCCCAAAACTAAGAAGTCTTGTGTTTAGAGGTGATTGTATTACCACAAATCCATTTCCTTTTGTTTGCAGGAAATAATGGAATAAGAGTGAAGCACTCAAATTATGGCTTGAAAGTGAAGGATCTAAAGCTAGGAGAAAAAGACATGGAATTTGAGCAAGAAAACAAAAATCAAGATTTTTCGGCAAATTTTTCCTGCGAATTTTTCCGGTGAACTTTTCCGGAGAGCCGCCACTCGTGGAGGCCTTTGTCCCATTCATGGAGGATCATGGTAGTGAGGTTCTCCCATATTTTGAAATTCAAAACACTTGCCAACTTTTTGTGTTTTTGGAGTGTTGCACCACATGGAGCCAAATTGTGTAAGAGCATCTTAACATCTTTTCCCCTTAGATACCTAGCTGATTTTGGGAGCTTTAAAGACCAATTTCTCACAACTCACAAGACACTTTGAGCCATCAACATCTCTTTCATCTTCAAGATCCCCTTTTCTCCCTGCACCATCACAACACTATTCCCACCACCAAATCTTCATCTCCACCTCCATAACCACCATTTCCATTACCTTTCACCACCACACATCTCACCTAGAGCCTTAATTTCACCACTCATACATCTTAAAGTGCTTGAAGCAAGGAGGAGAAGACACCACAATTCATGACATTGGAGACCCATCTCCACCACCACATCCATATTCATCAATAGTCATCTCTTACCCTCTACTCTTTACTTTTGATGTATTTTTGGATGTTGAATATTGTGTCTCTAAACATGAGTGAGTAGTGATTTTGTTGGGGGTAGGGTTGAAATCTCTAGCCAATTTTGTATGAAATTGATGTTATACTATATTTGATGCAACTTTCCAATACCATCTTCACATACTTATTCAAGAGTTGAATGCATTTACTTAGGTCTACTCAATTTGAGTTATGTGTTTGTCATATCATGAAATTTTGCTAGGAGATTTGAGTACCTTTTAGCAAGATAAAGCATGAAAGCACACTATATGTGCATGTAAGGGTAGTGAGTTATAACCTAGACCTATGATTGGTTTGCTTGCTTAATTATTTAAACTTTGATCTTTATGCATCTAGGAACATTGAATTGAGACTTACCCGGTAATAGGATGTGTTTTTTGGTAGTCAATTATATACTTAACCGGTTAGAATTGATAACATCAAAGAAGTTTAGGCCTTAGTAGTCTTAACCGGATGCTAAGAGGGTAATTGGGTACTGGGATTGCGTTTACTTGAAGTTTGATCATCAATGCATGCAAGGGAGGCTATGGTGGACAACCTAAGCTCTAACTCTTATCCATTTGTTTCTTCTTCTTCTTCTTTTTTTAATTTTTTTTCTTATAGTAGCTTTTGTTTGTTCTAAACCAAATCAAATCAAAATCAATCATCACATATTTGTACATACCCACCTTGAACTTTGATTCCTTTTTTAATCATTGTTTGTAAATGTACATTTGCATATTCTTCTCGCCTACCTAGAGTGGGATTTCCCAATCCCTTAAGTTCGACAGCCCTTACTCTAAACTCTACTATTCTATTATTTGTCCTTTATACTTGGGGTGGCTTTTATGCTAACATGCGAGATAGCAGAATCTTGATTGGAGATGAGCTTTCTTCGCGGAGGCTTGTTTTTGTGGCGGCGCTACTAGGGATGTTTAGAATTGATGACGGTTGTGGCTGCAGATGACGGAGTGGTGGCTGGAGGACTCGTTTAGCGACGGAGGTGATAATGGTGGATTGGCCCAAATCTATCTTATGTGTCTTGTATTTTAGGCCTCATTGGCTTGCCTTTGGACCTGCTATCTTGGCCCAAGGATGTTTTGGTCATCTCTAAATTTCTTTGCTTATGTAAGGAGTCTTATAAGTATTTAGCTTAGCTACTTACAATAATTTCTTGCTTTTTAAGGACCATAAGCATCTTGTGTGCACTCTAAGTACTAGGTATTTAGTATTTTGTTATGCTACTAGGTATTTAGTTTTTTTTATGCCTATTTTCTATGCTATATTTCATAGTTTTAGGCTTTTGTTTTATGTGAGCTTAATGTACAAATGAGGTGGTGCTAACATATCTTGTCCTCTAACTTGCCCTTGTTGGCATGAGAATGTATGTATCTGTGTCGTCTTGGCAATTGACAATTAATGAAATTATCATTTTACTCAACAAAAAAAAATTATCATGTGGTTAGTAAAATCTTAAAAGCTTCTAAAGACTGTGATTTTTTTTATAACAGTTTAATATGACAGAACCGTGAAAAATCATCTATGAATATAATGAAATAGACGTTTCCACAGATTGTGTGGTGGCTGAAGGGTCCACATATATCAGTATGAATTAACTCTAGTAAACTTTTACTTCTGTATGCACATTTACTTGATTTGTTAGTCATTTTTCCCTTATAACATTCCACACATTAGTTTAAGTCTGAGAAATCTAATTTTGGTAATATCTTAAGCTTTATGAGTGTTTTCATTCTATCTTTTGATATGTGGCCAAGTCTTTTATGCCACAAGTATGCATATTTTTCATTATATATGGTTCTTTTAACACCAACAGTAGTGTTATTACTTAAAACATTTGAACTTTCTGCAGAATTCTCAATAACAAATATAGATTGAGAAGGTAAAGAACACTGAAGTTGCAAATAACCATTCAAACGAAGACCAAAACCAATAAGTAATGAATTCTTAAAAATCTTTATTCCATTAATGTCATAAAGAAAACTACAACCAAGTTCTATCAAAAGATTCCAAGAGACTAAATTTCTCTTCATTTCTCTAGAATTAACAAATTTCCTAGACTTAATTCTAGCTTCAAGCTTCCTATTGCCTTAACGAAAACCTTCATGTCATTTCCTACACGAATGTGTGCTTCCTCAGTTTTTGGTTTCTTCCTCTTTGTGAAGCCATGCAAGGAGTTAACTATATGTAAGGGAGGGCCTGAATCAAGCCAAAATGTATTTGGCTCAACGTTAATTAAATCAACTTCTAAGTAATAGAGAGAAGGGAAAAGAACAGAGTTTGGTGAGGTAAGAAATTTACCTTTCTTCACCATCCAGGCCTTAAAGCCGGCACATTCTTTCTTAATATGCCTTGTCTTTTTACAGAAATAACACTTATACGTAAATGTGTCACTCTCCTCAGTTGCTATAACAATGAGATCATTGAAGCTTCATTTGTCCTTTTGAGCATTGTAGCTCGACTTCAATTGACTGAATTGTTGAGGGAGAGAGTGCAGCGCAGTGTGCACCATAAATTCTTCAGGGAGATGCATGTTAAGATCCTTAAGCTTATTTACTATATTCTTCATCTTAAGGTAGTGGTTCCTGACACCTCCAACACCATCATACTTAAGGGTGTTGAATCTCATGGACAGTGTTGCAGTCTCAGCCTTTTCAGTATGCTTGAACTTATCATTGATAAGTTCAAGCATGTCATAGGCATAATCCATCTCAAGGATGGTACCAGATATGGTGTACGACATGGTGGCCCTAATGATGTTTCTACAGGTGTTGTTCTTCCTATGTCATGAGTGCTCATATTCCCAAGCTGCTAAAAACTAATCCTTATTCTCAACTTCTATATGTTTCGGTACTCCTTCTAACAGATAAGAATCTAGCCCAGGTTCATGGAGAAAAACATATCAACTTGTCTCCTCCAGGTTTTGTAGTTTGCACCAGTTAAGAGCTCAATCTGATTAAGAGTGACAACTTGGACACCTAATGAGCAAACAAAAGAGATTTTTCATTAGTTCTTGTTTTACTGTATTTGTTAAGTGTGAGGGTAATCTAGATGTTTTATGTGTTTTAGGTAGAATATATCAAGTAAAATAAATCCAAAAACACATAAACACTACATAACACAAAATCACACTTTAACATGCTGAAAACATACATATCAATACATACATATGCACACAATTATCTCATACTGAAATACATGTTTTACAACACATATATGACAGAAGATAAAACACACTGAAAATCTGAATCCACACACCACAATAATTAATCCCAAGTTTTATAAAATAAGCAGTCATCACCTAGTGGCAGAAGAAAAGCTTCTAAAATAACCAAATATGAGATTAGAGACCATGTATGCAGTTATTCTAAGTTTTAAGCAATGCAGCGAATACCTCTATAGAGGCCAATATGTGCATGTTTTAAATTTTAGTAACACAAGTTTTCAGTCCTTTTAACTTTATGATTATCTGAAAACATGAAAAAGTTTTGCTATGTGCAACATGCTAATCCATATCACCAGAAAATCAAGGACCAAGGAATTATATATATATTTTTTCATCTTAATCCAAGTTAATAAAAACTTGAACAAAACATTCCTTTGCTACAAATTTTTATTTTCATGATTAAAACATATTGTTTTGGGAGACTTTAACAATCACAACAGAGAAAAATTTACAGGTTTTATGCAGATATAGCTTCAGGCTTCTAAAAGTCATTGAAAAATTAATTTTCACATAATCGACATACCTTGGCATCTGCTACAGCGTTGCAATGTTAGCGGAAATAAACAATAACACAGAAGTGCAGCACCAATAAAAAAAACAACAATCAAGATCATAGAGAATCTAGAAAACGAAATTTCATCCCGACAACTCCAGCTATCCTAACATATGTGCACTCCGGGCGTGCTCTAGGATTCTCTAATTTGTTCTTAATCTGACCTGAATCGTGAGTGATGGGTCTTGAATCCCTTCATGAACGAACTTGCGCGCTTCTTCCCCCGCCAAAAACCGAAACCCAAAAAACTTGTCATTGTTAACAACAATAAGATGAAGTCCCATTTGGGTTTTCTGAGAATGGGTCTTGAGCTTGGGTCACGCGGCTCACATGCCCAGTTTCAGTTTTCTGAATGAGTCAACGAATTTTGTTAGCCCGGTTTACTGAAATTTTTGTTTGTTGTTTCTAAAACATAGCATATGAACACTTAATTGCTATTGTGTTGATTTTACTGAATTGATTTATATGCGAGGCTACGAGCGCATGGCTCTGACACCAATTAAAAGAAAACTTAAGCTAATAATATCATAGTTAGCGCAAACATATAAACACAAGATCAACATATGTAAAACGTAAGACTTACCAGTGTTGTTAATGGAGATCGTCATGTCCGTAAGTTTAGGTATTCTGATCTCTCTCACAATATGCTCCTTAGATGAGATATGGACTGAATGCGTTTTGTGATGAGAACATGGACTTATGCTCGTGTATTTATAGTGATCAACTAGTGTCTTGCCCATTAAAGAATCCTAGTTGATCTATAAGATTTACCAAAGATTACGATAATCATATCAGAAAATAATATTGACTCCTTATTCAATATGTAAACTATATATTATTTACATATCACCTATATTATATTCCTTATACAACTCGTAATACTTAGATTAGGCTTAATCAATTGCTTGAACTAAAAGTCACATAATATTGTTAAAGTCCATAAGAATCTTTCAATTTATATGTGTTGGTATGTTGTTTTGTGTTCGGAATGGTTTTGGTCTAGTCTCTCATTCCTCTTCTAACCTCATTTTTATTATTATTAAAGTATCTGATAAGGGATGGGCGGTGGATTCCCGGTTGTAACGGTCCCCTTCGGGATAGAGTGGGTGCTCTGTCACCCACCAGACTACTATAGAGAAGCTGATATCGCCTAATCCTTATCAGAATATTATGAAAACAAAAAAAACAAAAAAAGAGACTATGAATGCCAGACTTTTCTTGGTACCAAAGCTTCTCTTCCTCACTTTATTTGGTCTTGAAATCCGGCTTCCAATCCAGAGAGAAAGAGTTGGAGATTGTAACAGGGTTATGAAAGGCTCTCCAAACTTGAGCAGCTCTAGGACAATCTCTCAGAAGTTGCAAAGGAGTTTCATCAGAAGAGTGACAACGGGCAAGAAGAATATTAGTCAACAGCTTTTTATGAAGCATGGTCCATGCATAGAAAGGTTTTAATCTTAGGAGGAATGTCAAGTTTCCAAATCAACTTCCATTGCGAACCATGGGGATTAGAGAAATCAAAGAGAGAATTGTAAGCAGACTTAACTGGAAAACAACCATTAGCAGTAGCTCCCCATATCAGAGAATCACTGCTAGAGTTCTCAAAACTAGTAGGAACATTAACAATTTGATTAACAACATCCACATAAACAGAAGCCATTAGAAGAGGAATATTTCAGCCTTCATTATTCCAAAAATCACAGATAGAAGCATTTCTAGTAATAGTTGTAGAAGGAAGAGCATGGTTAATGAGAGCCTCAGGAAGTAACCAATTATCATACCAGAACTTGATGGACATACCATCACCCACACGCCATTTTAAATTTTTCCTAATAAGCTCAACTCCATGAATGATGGTTCTCCAGGTACTAGAACAGTCAGAGGAAGGCATATATTCATCATCAAACTGATCAAAGACACTATTATTTTTGAGATACTTTTCAGAGAACATGGTGGCCCATAAACCCTTGTCATCTTCAAACATTCTCCAACTAATTTTGGCTAGCATAGCTAGGTTTATATCATCAGACTTTTTGATTCCCAAACCTCCAAACTGCTTTCACCAAATGAACTTTTTGCTTATCATCAGCATCACCCGAGATAAAATCCCTATTCAATTTATCAAGTCTGTCACAGAGGCTCACATGAAATTTTGCGGTTTGTATGGCATAATTAGGGATATATAGCAGAAGGAACAGATTAAACAAGAGTTAGTCTACCTGCCATTTTCATTAGGTTTGCTCAGTGTTACCTGAAACGAGGAAAGTTAAGATACAGATTTGAGGTACGGGTACGCGGTACGTTAGGAGTAGGCTTCTAAACTAGTTTATTTGATTTCTATAATTACATTATGAATATCAAACAATTAATTTTTGTATTGTCAAACTTTTTATTAGCATTTTATCTTTATAGAAATTCAAGCACAATAAACTTTTCTGTTGTTTGTTAGGAGATGGTGAAAGTGCCCGCCATGGAGTAGTCTCGGTCTCGACTAGGTGGTCTGAGCATCTTCCTGATGACTTGATTGAGATGTTGCTGAAGAGGTTATCACTCATTAGTTCACTAAAATTATCTGCTGTGTGTACTTCATGGAGAAGAGCATCGTCAAAATGGTGTAAACGAGCAACCCCTTTTCCATGACAGGTTCGGCTTGTGGACTCGGCAACTGCACAATGTAGTCTGTATAGTCCAAGTGAAGACACTGTCTACAATATTAAGTTTCCAAAAGCAACTGCATATCCTTCGTATAATATGATGTTCCTAGGGTGTATTGATGGATATTTGATAATGTGCGAACATAAATTTGGAAAGTCGCCTAGTGCTTATGGATGGAGCATCAACTACTTGTTGAACCCAATAACAGGTGCTCGGAAGTTTAATTAAACGACACAAGAACCTGTATGGACTTAAGACTGATCATTTCTTCATGACATTTTCCAAAGGTGAGATTTTGGTTATATGGGATCAGTATTTTGGTAGTGATAAACATTCCTCCAATCGTTTGCGATGCTCCATTTTGGGTGTGCAAGTTAGATCTTGGCCCCGAACCTGAATTGACTGAGACTACTCTTGAAAACCAGACAATCTTTATAAATCCATATAGTTTCCCACGCCCTGGCAGACAGATCTCGATTCCATCATCAAAGCTAACCAATTCAATGTCAGTGGTATTGAACGACATGGATTTCAGTGGACTCTGAGGTGGAGATTGCATGTATCATGCGAGAAACAGCACTGGTGATTATGTGATTTGCATCTATAACTTAGCTGATGGAAGAATAGACTATATTTCAGCAGACAAATACATAGATGGAAATAACGATGCTCTAGGACTGAATGGACACTACCAGAAATTTCACTTTGGGCGACGAAAAAAAATCGTCGCCCTGTTAACAAATTTCGTCGGCCAAGAACTTGGGCGACGACACGTCGTCGGCCAAGACTTCGTCGCCAGAAGTGCGTCGGCCAAGAACTTGGGCGACGAAAATTCATTCCGTCGTCGCCTAAGAGTAATTCTTAGGCGACGATAAAAATTTCGTCGCCTAAAATCTACTTCTCGTCGCCCAAAAATATTCGTCGCCCAAGATTTAAAACCTTGGCCGACGAAAAATTTTTTCGTCGCTTAAGATGTTATAACCTGGGGCGACGAAATTTTTTCGTCGGCCAAGACGTCGTCGCCAAAAGTGCGTTGGCCAAGAACTTGGGCGACGATAATTTTTTTTCGTCGTCTTATATGGTAAGTCCTTGCCCGACGATTTAGCAATTTCGTCGCCTAAGATATATTTAAATTTTTTTACTTTTCCTTTATTTTTTTTCTTTTTTTTGATAACCGATAGCGGTACTTTTCCTTTACTCTTCCTCTCCCTCATCGTCAGAGTTTAATTCTTCTACTATGATTCCCCCACCACTACCACTCTGTGGTGCATCACTAGAAGCAGCACTTGGACCGAACATGCTAGACCCGAACATGTCTCCAAGCAGCCAACTGAACAGGCTAGGACCGAACATGCTAGACCCGAACATGTCTCCAAGCAGCCGACTGAAATGGATCCCTTCCGCTAAACAGGCTAGGCATCATGCTTCCACGGGATTCAAATCCGGGGAAACTATTTAACAGCTCATCTGAGCGAGAGAAGACTCGTCTGCCTTGCTTTTCACTTTGCATATTGGCTGTGATTATCCCTCTAGAGGCGAGAACAAGGCCGAAAAATAATTAATCACTCGCTTGTTTATTAACCACATTATAAAGATCCTAGTAAATAGTAATGAAGGTAAAATCACAGAAACTACTAGAAACTCCTCATGTAATAAGTAACTAATAATTTCAGATGAACAATAAACAAACTCAGAAACGATCATAAAGACATAAACAGAAAAGCAGAGAGAGAGAGAGAGATCGGAAATATTGGGTGTTGGTTCCGAATTTCTGCCTTTTATAATGGCGTTCTTGGCCGACGATTTTCGAAGTCGTCGCCTAAGATACTCTACTTGGGCGACAATTTTCTTCACTATAAATCTCGTCGCCCAAGATAAAGAAAATCGTCGGCCAAGAGTTTCCTTGGCCGACGATTTTTGAAGTCGTCGCCTAAGATACTATACTTGGGCGACGATGTTCTTCACTATAAATCTCGTCGCCCAAGATAAAGAAAATCGTCGGCCAAGAGTTCTATCATAAAATTCAGAATATCGTGATTTTGGTGATCGGAGAAGAGGAACTGAAAACCGACCGTCAGATATGACCAGCATAACAAATTACGTGGGTGGGAAAAAATTCAGCTCCATCGGACAACGACAAGGGCTCGATCCGTCCGGTCAATCGGCGCGGTCAAACCCCTAAACGGACGGAAACGGTTATTCGACCCTCCAAATCACGTAATCTGACCAGACCTTCAACTGAGAATAGTTTCCAATCGACGAGACGCTTACGGGGCTATAAAAATTTGGTAAAAAATAAAACCCGGGATAGGGCTACCACTAGGTAGAAATAAGAGAAATTCGTTGACCGGAACAACCGGCACCGAAATTTTACCGGAATATCTTCATTTTTCACGGGTTGACGTATTTCACTGTTCCGGTCATATCTTATTTCACGACTTTTTTGCGTTTGAGGCCTCTACGTATACGTTGTCTTCAAAACGAAACTTAAACTCTACACTTGTATAAAAAAGTTATACAACATTAGTACATATAACGTGAGTTTGGTGATCGGAGAAGAGGAATTGAAAACCGAAACGTCAGATATGACCGAAATAACGAATTACGTAGGTGGGCAAAAATTCAGCTCCATCTGACAAAGATAAGGGCTCGATCCGTCCGGTCAATCGACGCGGTCAAACCCCTAAACGGATTACTCTTGGCCGACGAAATTCTTTTATTTCGTCGGCCAAGTAAAAATAAAAAAATAAAATACTTAGGCGACGATATATTTGAGTTTCGTCGCCTAAGGAGTAAAAAAAACTTAGGCGACGATGTAAATATCTTAGGCGACGAAATATTGTTTCGTCGCCCTAGTTTCTATATTAGGCGACGAAATTTAGCCTTAGGCGACGATTTTTTTTTCTTTGGGGGACGATTTTTTTTTCTTTGGGCGACGATTTTTTTTTTCGTCGCCTAAGTTTTCTCTTAGGCGACGAAAAAAAAAATCGTCGCCCGGTTTTTTTTGTTTCGTCGCCCAAGACTCATTTTCTGGTAGTGGGATCAAGTTTTTTTTTTTTTTTTTTTAACTCAATGAAGATATGATTCATAAGTCATAACCATTATAAGTTGTCTGACAGTTTCAATTGGTTTACCCTCTTAAACGTAAGACTCAAAATATTATTATGTGTTCGTCATGACCGAAATCTGACATTGTTATTATATGACTAAATAGCAATCAAAAATCACTTTTGGAATTCTAAGACGGTATAAAAGTAATCAATATAGATTGGTCGGAAATGAGAGAAGCCGGCGGAGTGACCGAGCTGCCTGAATTCTTCTTCGGTCCTGTTCTTGCCCTTGGTGCGATATATAGTCATCACGAATATGTCATTCTCTAAAAGAGCACGAGTTCTATGGCTGTCATCTGATTTCCT
Organism: Fragaria x ananassa; assembly: GCA_034370585.1. Lineage (NCBI taxonomy): Eukaryota > Viridiplantae > Streptophyta > Magnoliopsida > Rosales > Rosaceae > Fragaria > Fragaria x ananassa. The sequence goes on from CP139752.1 coordinate 10,041,951, forward strand.
TGGAACCACCGGCTCACAAGCGATCAGTTTTCCTCCTGCTGGAATTGCCTTGTAACAATTCTCCAGTATCAGCTTGCACTCGCAATCTGTCCATGTTGATAAAATCCACTGCCAAGCAATAGAACAGATTAATCAAAGCAGTTCAGAATACACAAAGTACGTATAAAGAGTTAGTTCCTCAAACATCACCGAATCATCAATCATGGTTTTCAAGGAGCATATCGGTTAATCTTGGAAAGCATAGATTCAAATTAACACTAAAGTGAAACTTATGGTAACAAATGAAAATTATGTTTTAGCTCTCTTTGAGATTGTTTAATAAACACATCTTTAAATACGACATCCCTTTGACAAAGTTACTTTCAGTTCTATCGTTACTAGGAACACATGCGTTAGCTTTTATCCTTTTGTTTTATAGTTTTCATATTTTAATTGCAAAGCTAATGCAGTTGTAATGCAGTTGGCATTCAACAAAAACTACTCCTTTCTGTTTTTATATTTTGAAATTGTTTTATTTTGTTGTCATTTTACAGTATTAACTATTCTTGATTTTTTTTATGTCAAAACTCTTCTTTCGTGAGTAATTAATATAGGTAGTTCATAGAGAAATTTTGATAAATAACAATCTTTTGGTCTCTAAGTTGATTTATAACCTTATTTTCTCATTTAATTGAAAAATAACCTTTTAGCAGGATAAAAAGTCATTAAGACCCTTACTAAACTATTTACCTCTTGTAATTCTTTTCTCGTTCTTTATTTTTTTACAAACAACAACCCAACTTCTTTTAGGATTTAAAACTTAAGCTCTCTTATTGATTTGGAACATTATCGAAAACTTTCTTGTTCAAGGTAAGTACATCGCTAATCTCTTTGATTTTATTTTATAGAATTGAATTATATTTACTAGTCAAATAAAAGTATAATCATAGGATTTGAATTTCTTTTTTGAAGATTTAGGATTTAAGGGTTCTTCAAGATTGAAATTGAATATTACAAGTTTAATTTATTTGCACGTATGATCGCAGCACAGTGCAAGTATGATTGCTTGCTTCTTTCGTTTGTTGAAGCCAATTAAGGGGTGAACCCCATATACATGCTTTTTCATTATGTAAATATTAAATGGAAAGGATTGTCAAGGATTGGACACAAGGTCCGAATTCTGCAACAGGTTGTATACAAACAAAATATTATAATCTTATATGTGGACATTAGTTTGATACTTTGATGTTCTTATCAATTTTCACTCAGTACTAAAATATGAGTTTTCATATTCTCTCTAATAATGTAGAAAAAATATTGAAGATGGAAGAGTCGTTTTTCAGCACCAACAAAAATGAAGTTCTGGGTTTGTCCATGACCTTTGATTACCACATTTGACAACATGCTTTCAATTTTTTTAAAGATATATAGGCAGATAATATGAGAGTTTAGTAAAAGTCTTAATGACTTTTTATCCTGCTAAAAGGTTATTTTTCAACTAAATCAGAAAACAAAGTTATAAATCAACTTAAAGACCAAAAGATGGTCATTTATCAAAATTTTTCTAGTTCATAAATCACCGTAACACCAAAAAAGGTACCTCGCTCTCTAATAGAAGAGATGTCCTACCGTCGTATGGTAGGGAATTTTTCTTTTGAACAAAGATGATTCAAGGTACACAGAATATGACATTTCCTTTTGAACATTCAGTGGTTGGTATGTGAGCTATTTAGTCACCCACTGAAATAGTCAAGTAATTAGATATAAGTTGTAGAAAAAAGAGGCTCCCAATAAGAGCAATTGATTTGATGGTTTGGCACTTTGGCAATCAGAATATCATATACTTGCAACATAATTAATTATTTCTTGGCTAGTACTTATCTGTTCAACTTATTAAAAATTGGAAACAGCTTCTGGCAAATGGGTTTGGTGTTCTTTGTTTTCTATCTTCTTTTCCCCAGATTTTTGTTTTCTTTCTATTTAAAAAAAATGGAGAAAATAATTTCATACCAAACCCAACTTTGAAAGTGTAAACTTACCTTCATGAAGATAACATCAGCACTAGGAATAGACTTGAACATGTCACCACCAACATGAGTCACTCCTGCAAAAACATAACAATATTTGTGTTCTCAATCAATTCTCATATATTGAATTGAGCTTTCAGTTCACTATTAGACTATTAGTATTGGACCATTAGGTGTAACAAGCCCTCCAAAATTTATGAAAAATGAGTCTCACCGGCAATAGCTGGGGCCTTGGCAACAACCTCAGGTAGGTCAAAGTTAATGCCTTCCCTTACATTAGGATATCTGTCCATGATCATTTTCAGGCAATCTCCGGCACTCCCACCCACATCCACCAGTCTCGTCACCCCCTGAAAACCATCGTAGCCGTCTAATACCGCCTTTATGAACGGCACAGATACTCCCGACATTGCCTTCTGCATCAACCCGTTCATCTCTGGCCTCTTCCCGTAGTACTGGTACGCCGGCTCGCCGTTTGCCTTCACAAACGGCTCCACCGAGGGGTCAATCACCGCCTCGTGCACCAGCGGCCATGCCCCCATTAGCACATCCTATTCACAATCAGCATCTCCATGAACATGAAAGTTTGAAGATGATATATATTTTCTCATTCTCAATTTCTCATCCTATCAAGTAATTTTTCTCTTTAATGTAATGAAAGAATTGCATATATAGGCAACTTGGATTAGTTACAACATATATCAGATTCACCATTATGGTTAATCCTCTACCTGAAAATTGAAATGCAGGAAAATCGAGATAAACTTGTTATCCTATAAAATAATTGAACACTCTTAAACAATGACAAGAACGTTACGTTGAAATAGTGACAAACCAAGTGTGTGAATAACAGCCGCTAAGATTTGATAATAACCTGGTGGTGCTGGAGGACATAGGCCCCATAGGAGAGGCCATCTTGATTGGTGACTAGGGTTTGGCCGACCTCCGTGAGGGAGAACTTTCTCTCGGAGCCATCAGCGTCGAAGTGCTCGGAGAACACACCGTAGCTGGTGAGCATGCGGAGGATACGCTGGAGGTTCTCGGCGTCGCCACCGCCGGCAGGGAGGACACGTTCGAGAATCTGAGAGGCGGAGAGGGGAGTGTTGGAACCCTTTTGCCAGATGGCGTCGGCGACGTTGAGACGGACGACGGCGTTTAGGGACATAGGGACGCTGATCATGTTGGCGAGCTCCAGTATGGCAACCCTAGCTTCGTTGCTTGCTTCTTTGATTCTGTTTGCGTCTTCCATGATCAGATAGAGATGATCGATCGACCTGAGATTTGTGAGCAGTGTTTCTAGCTAGCTAGCTCTTGTTCTTGAGGCTTTTCCTTTCCCTTTCCTTTAGTCTCTAGCTTGCTTGTCCTTCCATGGACACTTATATATAGCCGCGAGAATAATTGAGTATTGAAAATGGTGAATTACAGAAATCGATGTGTTTGGAAGGAAATGCGCACGGTGTTTGACTTGTCAGCTTCTCTGACGTGCATGTGATGAGGACCTGACAAATCAGTAAAGATTTCTCTGATTGGCTAAGTTCAAATTGGGGAGACACAGAAGATAAGAGAAGGAGTAAATGGAATACTGTTTTTTTTCCGATGACCGGTAAATTGAATACTGTTACCTTAGTAAATCTACAAGTCCACTTTTTTTTATTTTTTTTTGTTTGAGAACTACTTGCACACTTTTATTCTAACATTTCATAACAGAGGACTGTAAAATCTGGATAGAAGTTTTGATTAAGGGGAAGGAAAAGGTACAAAGAATGTTGCTTTCATGGGCTAAAGACTATAATTTGCAACCCTTCCAGAGCTGAATTGTTACTCCTTTGAAAGCCAGTGTCTCCATTTATGTCCAATGTTTAATGTCCAGATTAGATGCAAGTAATTCTGAACCTAAATGTGTACAAATAGACTTGGGAGCCAGACTTCTTTAAAGGCTGTAATTGAAACCAGATGATCTTGATTTCAAGCGGCATTGAACCTCCAGACTATATATTTTCCGGGACTTCATTCGCCACATCAAGCATCTGGGATTTGGTAAAAAAACCAAACTGTCATGGAAACGTAGACCAAACAAGATTAGTATCTACAATGGTTGCTGCCGTATATCTTTCGTACTCTTCATATTTTCTGGCTCATTATGTAAGTGAAGGTCTCAAGTCTGTAGCTCAGTGACTGACTAAAAGTTCAAATATCTTTAACCTCTGTAGTAACGAGAAAAGTGGCGGTTTAACACTTTGAATCATACATCAAAGCTTTGCAAAATAGAAAGAAAGAAAAGAATCAGACATCAAAGTGATTATTATGAACAAGCTAGTTCCACTCTAATTTAATTCCTTTTGGTAAAACATTTACAGACTTCTGACATTTTAGCCAAAAAACACTTCTGTCATTCCCAAAGGATGTAAACGCTGAGAGAAACACTTAGATGGAAGAAGCAGCAAACGCAGATTTTGCTTGCCGTTGACTCAATTTCATGTACAAACCCTGCAACAAACAGCACCCCGGTTAGACCTTCTGGCTTCCATTAGAGGTGAAACCAAATAATATTAGTTATATAGATTGAAACAGGCCAAAAGAAAAACAATGAATATGACTTTACATTCTTCACGAATCACATTACCTGCCGCATCTATCGTAAAGGTGTGAACTATGTACAGGATGTTTCTGATCAGCAAATAAGCTACCAAGTATAAAGGCATATATAAAGCTATCTGAACAACACAGTTGCTGTTGATTGTTCATCATCTTATATGATTTTATATTTCTAATCCACATTTAAATTTGGGGTAAACGAGTAAAAAAACATTTTTGCAAGTGAGAAAAGCATTACATTTGTAGTGTGAATTGTTGCCCCTGTTGTCATGCTAATGTTCTGATCAGGAACAAGCTCAAAGTTCAGGTGCTGAATAAAGATTGCCAGAGCAACAATAGCTTCCAGCAAAGCAAACTGATCACCAACACACTTTCGTGGCCCTCCACTGAATGGAATGAACCTACAAGCAATAGATAAGTTTGTTTAACCACAATTTGCTGCTACATGTGAGTGGGGGATTTATAACTGCAAAGCGTACCTGAAATCTGTATTTGTCTCATTAGGTATAGGACCTTCCATATCAAATCTCTCTGGTGAAAACTCTTCTGCTCTCTCCCACACCTAGTAAGATCAAACATAAGTATACATTCAAAGAATGAGAAAAGTCATATTTCGATTGTTTTAACATGTAAACTCACACTAGGGAGGAAATCACTGATTGTCTGGAACACATAGAACATTATTGACATATAATTTCATACCTCTGAAGAACGATGGATATTATATACTGATATCATAATATCCTGACCAGGGTTGACTTTGTAATTTCCAGGGAGCACGTCAGCAACTTGAGCCCTTCTTATCAAAACCTATATAAGACCAGTAGAATGCGGCCATCACCAAAAAGCACGAGTCTATATGAGGTTATATCAGACACTGTCGTCAAACTTACCTAATTGTGTTACAGTTCAAATAAATGGGAGAGAGAACGTACAGGAGGATGTGGAAAGAGACGCAAAGATTCCATTATGCAGCGAGTCAAGAACTTCAGATCCTTTATGTCATCATAGGAAGGACACCGTCCTTGTAAAACTGTGTCAACTTCTTCCTGAGCTTTACCTAATGATTGAGGATCCTGCATTAAAGAAATTAGTCATGAAGAATACAGTACATATGCCTGGTATTTCAGTAATCTATTTGCACAAGAAAAACACATAAAATGGAAGAATACCTTACTTAGAAGATATAGTGTCCAGGTCAATACTGAACCAGTCGTCTCATGTCCAGCAACCAACATAGACAAAAGATCATCTCGTAACTGTACACTTGAAACCTGAAATTTTTGTATCCTCATTATCACTTCAGCATAAAAGAATATAGTGTTCTTAGTCTAATATTTAGAACAAAATCAATGACAGATAATTCCAGTTTCAAATTAGTGTGGAACTAATGAATTAGTCTTAATCACTCTCAGTAACATAAATGGAATAATGAACTACTTCTTGTGAACCTGACACACCAACATTTAGATGGCTATATAAAATCCAGTACAACCCATCATAGATTCATTTTGAGAGAAAAACTAAGATATCAAGCTGACTAATAATACACCTTTATAATGCTCAATACACTAACTGAAAAGGGATAATGATGATCATAATAAAGAAATGTTATTTCCAATTTTTTTGGGGGAGGTGTTGGAGTTCAGAGCATATTCACAAATTCCTGTTTGATATCAGCGTATTAAAGTCAACTAAAGTGTATTGGTAAAACTACAATGAGAACATTTTCAGCATATGCATCAACAAGAGGAAATTAGTGTTTTCCACTTCTACATGAACCTTAATTTTGTACAAACAGGGCTATCAACTTTTCTTGAAACATGGTACTTGACCTTCCAATCCAAGATGAACCTTTCTTAAAGCCTATAATTGTTTATTGAAACATTCCTATCCGAAATAAATCTCTGTGACTTGCTGCATTCTAAAGAGAAAAGAGAAAAGTTATGATGATAAATACAAGTATATGCAAACCTCTTCTCTACTTGCAAGCAAAAACCGAAGGATGCTTGGATCAGCTTCATTAAGATATTCTTCCTCATCAATCCTTTCACCTTCAGCTTCCACAATTGCTTTGCATTTAGCAATAAGTTCTTCAACAGAACTCCTAATAATTGAAACAGCTTTTTCAGCTTTTATTTGTCTTGGGATTATTTTACGTAGAGCATCAACCTGCAACAACCAAAAACCAAATCACAAAGTACTGTCAAATCCTGAGAAAGGACAAAAAATACAGTGGCACAAGATTAAGCAAGTTGAGAAAACCTGCCTTCCAATATGGTAATATATCAGTAGAACGAAGCTCCGCTTCTTTCAATGCAGTGTAAACAGCATCAATGACAGGGCTATCAGTATTAAGAGAATCAAAATTGTAGTTGAATAAAGACAGGCCAATAACATCAAGAGTCAATTGACAAAACTTCTCTTCCATGTTTACAGCAGTTCCACTAAGTGCATCAGCTTGTAGCTTCTCCACTAATCTAACAGCACATTTGCAAAACACCCGATCAACTATCACGGACAAGTACTTCTTATGAAGAGATGGCACCACGGCCCTGCGCCTGGCCTAGTATATATATATCAGATATCATGCTCAAATGAGATGGAAATAACCCTACTTATTCCATATACGGTTTCATTAATGTCACAGGTTGGAGTCTGGTAGAACAAAAACTATAACATCATACACAAACCCTATTATAAATTTCACATATTCATTGGTATCACGGATCTCTAAAGACCCTTGGAATCAAAACAGGTTTAGCAAAGCAATCAAACGAATGATAATGCAAGATTCAAAAATGCCAAAGATGGAATGAAATCGTGCATTTTGTTCCTTAAGCTAAATTATGCATTTGTATTCGTTTCTCTCAATGTACATAACCAATTGGCCAAAATTGAAGGAAACAAAAAGAGAAACCTAAATCAATTGAACCCAAGTAGCAGATTAGCTTGTAAAACTAAAAGCTTTATCGGAATTATGCAATAAAAATGTCCTGCTAACTATGAACTAGGGACAAAATCTAAACGGTTACCCTAACTAAGCAACAAACCAAAACCAACTATAAGAAGCATGAACCTTAAAAAGCACATCACTAACTCTAAACAGATAACACAACTAAAGCTACATTAGAACAAACTGCACCAACATCAGAAACAAAGCAAAGAGCCAATGATGAACAACATTACCGTCCAAAGTGGGCCTTCAGCAATAGCAAAACCCGACCCGAACAAAAACTCAGAGACCTCGGCAACAAGACCCTTGGCATACTTGCCGTAATTCCTAAGCACATGTTTAGCAATAGCAGGGTCACTGACCACCACGAAGTCTCTGGGCCCAGCCGCCAGCCTGTATATTGGGCCGTACTCATTCATCCATTTAAACAGAGGCAAGAACAGAGCACCGCCCAGAAGGTCGGACACGTCATCGAGCTTGGCAGAGGCAACGGGAATGCCGGAGTCGTCGTTTTTGGATAAGGTTAAGGAGCGGGTCAGGGAAGTGAGCCAGTCAGGGCTGACCCACGAGGTTGAGGTGGGCTTGGAGTTTTGATTGGGGTCCTTATTGGTTGAGGCTCTGATGGAGAAGGAGTGGAACGGAGTGGTGGGTTTTGGAGAGGAAGGAGAGGGGAGGAGAGTGAGTGATGAGAAAGAGTGGAGAGAGCAAAGCATGGTCACTGGTTCAGTGAGTGATGAGTGACCCTGCAACTATGGACATTTCCAAGCTCCAACTCTACCAACTGAAGCTGTTACTGAGAGAGAGAGCCAACCGTTTATCTATGATCTTGGATATTTAGCGCGAGGGGTTCCGGTTCGGTGCACGTCGGCAGTCGAACCCGTTGGGCCAACCAACTGGGCCACAAACTCTCCTTTGAGGCTTTCAAGTTTTAACCGATTACAGCGATTATAGTTTGTTTGATATATCTAATATATATTCGGATAGTAATTCTAGAGTTGATACGTGCATAAAACCTGATTTCTTGAAGGGATGTATTTATCAAATAAAATGTCAACTAGGATTCTATTCACTGTATTCATGATCCATAATAACTTAACGGATCACATAGGATAGTGTTTTGCCATGATGATGTAGGGTGATGGATAATTAGGGTTCGGCTATTGCATCCAAGGAATTCAGCATGCGTTAAATTACCCAATCGTAACACAGGGATGTGACAATAAATAATAATATCGGGCTGAGTCTGGTATTTCGAATGAGTAAAAACTAAATCTCTTAATGATGATCCATTAAAGGGGCAAGTCTTATGCCAGCAATTGGTAACTCCAGCTCCAATAGCGTATATTGTTATTTATAAAAATCTCATAGTTGGAGCTTGGGTTGGGTCGACCGATCTGTTTTTACATATGCACCGATTAACTCATGTTATTTTATGAGTCGCCACACCATATATATATTTCGGGTTATAAATTGATGACTCGATATAGCTTGAATTCAGATTGTGAATAGTTCATTCGAACCCATTACATGAATGAGACAAAGCAGACGTGAGAAACTGAAAAAAGCTCAAGATTGCAAAGAACACTCAAGGTAGGAAACTCTAGGAAGATTTTCTGCTTTCCCGTATTTTCATTATCCCTCTTTTTTACTCATATCTCTTACTCTAGTAACATGTTCAAACAAATAATCAACAATGAACTACCAACATGTTTCCCTCCGAGGTCAAACAGCTTTCTGAATGGCAAGCATTAGAGGTATTAGATATGCCATATATAGGTTCCTTTGAAGAAATTAAAAATCTTACTCTCAATTCCAATCCCATTAATCCTTGTGTACTTATCTCTTACGGTTGAAGCTAGTTTTGTACGTTCACATGGTGATGTGATGTGATGGTGCATGCACTTCTTCTCCTTTATGCTAGAGGAGTGGACCGTCGTGCCTAATTAGCACGCAGCATGCCAAAAGTCACCTGCAAGCCGACGATCGCCTAGCTAGACCACCACAAGACCAAGACCGGACAGTTTATTCAAGTCAAGACCATGCCATGTCGGCCTTTCTTGAATCAAACAAGACTCCAAGCAGCCATCTACCCTGAAATGATCAAACACACATTTTGACCCCGGGCGGCTTTAAATCTTGAATTCAATCCAAGACGTTGTTGAACGAGAAATGAGTAGGTGCAAGTTTGATATTGGCGGGCAGTTAATTACCTACCTGCATGGTTTTTCCGAAACCAATGAAGAATTGAAGGAAATGAAACAACTTACCTGTTATCTAGAAATCTTCTTATCTTTGGGTATTTCATGTGGAAATCTGAATTGCTCTATATCACCATATGAAAGCGAACGAAGCTTTGAAAAGATCAAATTTACTGAAAAACTTGTGAATAAACCATAAACCATATATACCCATGTCTATATATTGTGAGCTAGTCGAGGGGACAAATTAAGTTATCTACTATACTGTATCTAGAGCCCTTCATGAAACTCTCATAATAAGGTTCTAAAATATACCCAGAACAAAAGTTGTAGATTAATTTGTAGAAAATGATTCATATTCAAAATAAACACTTAAACTAAATGAGAAAAAAAAAAAAAACCCCTCAAAGATTGACATTTAAGAAAAAAAAAAAAAAAAAATATATATATATATATATATATATATATATATATATATATATAGCTGTCTATCTGTTGTATCATGTCAACGACTTCTGTCATGTATATGCATGATTTCAATTATTCATAGCTAGCATGCATGACGATATTTTGATCAGTTTTGCTTTGTATGTTCTTCAATAATAATACATAAGCAAAAAAAGTCGTCGACTTGTTAAGTGCTTAAAATGAACCACCATCTCCATCTGACCAAATAAACTCATTGAAAACTATTTGTCAACCCATACATATATAGTTCTACTCCGCATATATGCATTTTCCAAACTATCTATGCAGCAGTGATTGCGAGTTCGTATTTAATCTGTTATTGCAGTTTCATGAGACAAAGTAGCTAGCAATGTTTGTTTATATTTATATTTATCTGTCAAAATCCACCTATGTAGTTGGTTTATATCAAATTCAGAAAGAAGAAGAACTAGGAGGTGTGTAGAACCGTGGAAGGCTACGTTAAATGACTGACCTGGCTGGTACTCGATCGATTATGCTCAAGTTGATCGAATTGGTTTATTCTTTTTATTAGAATCTAAACTATGAAAACAAAATATGAATCAGGACCTTAATTATAACAGAAAAAAAGTTGCGCATCGATCAGCTCTACTACCCCTGCCACAATAATTGTTATTGTAGGGTTATTACAAGAAGAGTCTAGGGTTTCAGTCTTGGGAATCTTTACGATTGATCCTTGCTATTCACGAAACCAATATGATAACATCGATCCTTATATTCTAGGGTTGATACAAAAGGGTATCCCCATTTTATGTTGATTCACAGGAAAAACATAGGTGGGCGTAGAGCCAGTGGCAGCGATTGCTGAATGGTCACCGGCCGGCCAACCCCACTAGCTAGATTGTGGGCTGGTATCTACACATCAGTGCTACACGAGGGTTTTGTTAGAACATCTTTATCAATGCTAGATATTTTCTAATCAAATTTTAACCAAAATAGCTAACTAGCTTCTTGATTATGTTCAAAGCTAAATAAGTGATGACAAGTTGTTAATTATTACCTTCTTCATTAATTTTTTTTTTTGCACATACAATTGAAAATCTGACTAAGGACTTTTATGATCATATATCGATAAAAAGTTTTTGTATTTATCTGAACGATCGAACATATAGGGCCTTGATCGAGCTAGATAGGTACGTACTGGTTTGGGTTTGATTCTCATCCCCTCACCAAAAAATGAAAATTAAGAAAACAAAAGGAAGAAGATACAATATTTCTCCCTAATCATATTGCTACATATATATAATTGAGCCTGCAAAAGGTCAACGTGCTGATTTTCTTAGTTGTTGGGTAGCTATTTTGCTCCATCCATGCACAGTAGTGTATTGGCTTTTTCAATATATCGTCAAGTCAATTTCCTGGACTCGAGGAAATTCTTCTTCTTAGGCTCACGGGATGAAATATACTCTAGGAAGCTGGCGAAATCGGTTTCTTTGTATCTCCTTGGATTTGATTCATCCACAAGTTTTGGTGATGGCCCAACTGATCGCATGAAAGGAAGACTGTGCAGAGAAGCCACTGAAATCCTATCTTTTCTAGAATTCACCAGCACTCTGTGTAGAACACTCCTGTATTTTCCGTTGCTAAATATCTGCCACAAGAACAAGATCCAATCAGTTAACAACTCACTGTTGAGTATCAAAACACTAGGATATAAACGCACATAATTATTAATTTGCATTTAAAATAACGATGTGGCCGTAAAGGTAAATAACTGGTGCTGAAATAACTGTGGTATACATCTAATATATTAATCAAACTCACCTCAAGATGATCACCAACGTTGACCACGAAAGAGTTAGCTATTGGTTCAACGGTGACCCATTTATCTTGGAATTGAATCTGAAGTCCTTCTACCTCATCTTGGAGAAGAAGTGTGAGAAATCCATAGTCAGAGTGAGGAGGCATCCCTAGGGTTAGATCAGGTTCTGGGCATGGCGGGTAGCAATTGACAACCATTAGCTGGCTTCCATCTTCGAATTCTTTCAACGCCTCATCTTCTTCTGTCGTCTTCTTCTTGGCTGCAGCTGATGAATCCACAAGTCCTAAGCTCTCAAAGATGGCCTCCATTAGCGTTAGGAATAAGTGTTTGGTTTCTTTTGCGTAGGTAGCCGCCAAATTCCTACACATGCATAAGGTAAGAAGAAAGAAACGAAATAATTAAAAACATACAAATTATGGCCAACAGATCAAGCTAGCTAGCAAGTGATACTGATCTATCATCATTTTCAGATTTGAATTATTGGTTGAATAAGAAGTCCAATAGTTTGCTGAGTAGCTGGTGCAGCTAGAGCTAGTTGCCAATTCCTCACGAGCCATATATTACGACAGCCCCTTATTCTAGGGTTTTATAATATTTTCTAACATATAAACTAATTAACCAATGGTACTCGATCACATACGAAAGTTCCCAAATATGTACTTCGATCAGATTTGTAGTACTTCCACAGTTCCACTTACATTTTTCCACTTAACAGTACTTAACAGAAAGCAAATCAACTAAGGGTAAGAAGCTATTGGCATGGAGTATATCATAATCGATGAGTTGTGGAAATTTCGATCTATCAGATTGTCTTAAAGTTCGCATAATTCTGTGGAAGTCTAAAAATTTGAGTGCGTTCCAACATGCACTGAAGGGTCCGGCCAGGACTTAGATTGCGAAAGGTGAAGACCATAATATATGGTTGAAGTTCAGCTCTTACCTCATGTCGACCGGTGAAGAAGGCCAGTAAGGAAGAACGTCTGGTAAGGGATGGCACATTAGCTTCAAGAAGTCCCTCCAACAAAACACCTTATCCTTGTTCTGGTTAAAGCTAGTCCCATACCGAACAGGAGCTCGCATATCAGAGGACATGTACTTGGCTCTCTCCTCAAATGGGAGATCAAAGAACTTTGTGCCCACTTCAATCATATTGCTTACAACTTCGATTGGAATGCCATGGTTTACCAGCTGCATTAACCCAAAACTGACCGTTAAATTCATTCAAATTAAGCTTGCTCAATTTAGACTTCACCTCTTAATACAAACTTAACTGATGAATGGTCATGTACGTGAACAAGACTCACCTGAAAGAAGCCGTATTGTTCACAAGCATTGGCGAGGGACTGAATCACTTGGGGCCTATTTGGACCCTGTAATTCTTGGAAGTCAATGATGGGGAGTTTGAGATTATTCTTGCTCACATTTGCTTGCTGTTGATTTGTATTACTGGGTCGCTCTAATACGGGAAGTATGTACTTGCTTGGAACTTTGCTTATTCCATTCTCATGCAAGCGCTTCACTCCATTCTGGTATTGGCTCTCTTCATTCTCATCTCTCAAAACTGCAATTGCCGGAGACATGGCGGGAGTTGCAGAAACCCTAATCTCGAATCTGCAAAGCATAAACATCAAGGAAACAGTACAGTGTTAATAGATTGTGTAAGCAGAGGCATGTAGGGCTTTGTTTGTGGGTGCAGGGGTACTGTGTTTACAGGAAGATGAAAAAAGGATATAAAATAACTACCTGGTTTCCCAAAACAGAAGGATAGTAAACAAGGAAAGGAGCGGGAGAATAATATAGAAGGAAGAAATGAACAAGTTGAGGTATTCTGAGAAAGTTTTGGAGGGATATATATAGCAAAAAATCTAAGGACTATAGAAATGTACAGTAGCAAGTTTTGGAGAAAACTGGAGGACTCGACTGGTTCCATAGATTTATGAAACCGTTGACAAAGTTGGAGTCAGACCAAGCACCACGAGAAGATGAAGTTGTAGGGACGATAGAAGATTAGAGCATATATCTTAATTATTTGTCTTCTTTCCTAGAGCTTTCCACTTTTCATCGATCTCTCTCTATCTCTCCAGAAATTTAAAATGGCAGGATACCATGGCTGACTTTTGGCATGCGGCTTCGTTCAATAAAATTAAGTAGCTACATGTATAGCTGGGGTCTCTTTCCATCTTTTGGGTCATATGGAAATAGTTTTGATACTCTACCTTAATTTCTTCCAATTATTTCATTTACCTCTGTCTAATTTCCCAAAAATAAAAAAGCAAAAAAAATCACTTAAACTGCAGGATGTATGAAGTATGAACTAGCTAGTAGCCTAGTAGTAATTTGTCTATTTTGTCACTCCAAGAGGAATTGTCAAAGTAGTATATGTAGTCGAGAATGACAGAAAAATATTACATTAAACGCGCATCAAAAAGAAATCCAATGGATTGTAGGAAACGACTCAGACATTGCTTTTTGGACTTTCAATTGGGTACTATCTTTCCCTCTTATTACTCTTATTGATAATACTAGACGTGCTAATATTGATTGGAATGAGTCTGTGGCTGACTATATGGCTAATAAAAATTGGAATAGAGATAAACTTCGCACAGTTCTTGACACAAATGTTGTTGATCAGATTTGTGGTATCCCAATTCCCAAGAATAATCAGGCAGACACTTTTGTCTGTGGATTTAGTCCTAACGGAGACTTTACAGTTAAGTCTGCGACTTGGATTCAAAATAATGAGGCTGAGAACCATGAGTTTACTCCTTTGATACGGAAAGTTCGGAAATTAGATTTGGCTCCCAAAATCAAAATTTTTGGTTGGCTTCTTTTAAGAGGAAGATTAACAACCAAAAGCAGATTGCACAAGTTTGGTATTATCCCAAGTAATTTATGTCATTTGTGCTCACAGAAAGAAGAGACTTTAACTCATTTATTTTGTAAGTGTCGCATCTCGGGTCAAGTTTGGGACCTAGCGAATTGCGGAGATATTTAGAATTCTGATAATCTAATTCAAACTTTGCAGGACGTATTTATAAATAGGCTTTTTTGCGTTTAAATTTGGAAAATTTTTACTCTTTGTTGGCAGATTTGACAGAAGCGCAACGATTGTGTCTTCAAAAACAAGAACTTTTCCCCCATGCAATTGTTGCCTGCACTGCTTCATACCATTGCAACTATCCTATCTACAACAATGTTATTCCAAGTCTCAGACCAAATCTCAACATTATATGAAACCCTCCTCTTCTGGGAAGCATAAAGATTAATTTTGATGGATAGTTGTTGCAACAAAGTTCTGATGTTGTTACTAGTTTCATTTTGAGAGACGACTCTGATTGCTGTCATGTGTTGGCTTCTGCCCATAAGATTGGGAAGACAATTGTTCTCATTGCAGAAGCTATTGCGCTCAGGGATAGTCTCATCACTGCTCTAGATTTGGGGTTTCAGATTCTTTTGGTTAAAGGTAACTCCTCGCTAGTTATCAATTGTGTTAATTAATGAAAAATTTAAGTGTTCTTGGAGACTCATTCAGCTTATACAAGATATTATAAGTTTAGTGAGCTTTTTTCAAAACATCTCATTTCAGCATGTCTTCTGAGAAGCTAACTTCGCGGCCAACACGCTTGCCAACTTTGGCCACCAATTTTCAAGTCATTGTCATTGGGATTCAGGCTTTCTCCCGGTTGTAAGGCAGACCATTAATTTTGACCTCTTTGAAGCTAGGTGCTCCCGATGTTCTGTTTTGTAATCAATCTTTTAGCATAAAAAATGCACATCAACTTAAAGAAGAAACTAGAAATTAATAGTACGTTTTCTTCTTCTTAAAGATGGTGGTCCGTAGATCATCCTTGTACCGATATTGTCTCAACATAACCACATTTTAGGTGCTCGGTTTTAACCACAAAAGGTCTCGATACAATTAGGAATGACCTACCCACTTATGAGTTATATATTCTTTTTCACTTTTCCAATATGAGATCTCTCCTCTTCAACACTAACTGAATTTAAGATTTCAATTCGTAAGATTTCACAACTAGTATTAGGCTATTGAACTGTGGATGATCTTCAATTTGAATTTAGGATTCACCTGACAAGTAGATGTCAGACACAATGTGCAAAGAAAGCTCAAATTTCTCACTCTCGAACCACGTACCAATCCACCATCAGTGATCAAAACCATATGTGATCCCTACTCGCAGTTGATCATCAACCATTTCGTATCTACGTAACGGACTGAGCTTTAGAGCGCTAGCTTTCACTAGCTATAACAATTAAACCACCGTTTCCATGTCACTCAAATGCAACAACAACAAGATCATCACAGCAATTGTCTTGCTCCGTACTCACCAAATGATCGAGAACATTCGACATGATCATCATTACCAATCGGATATGAATACAAGCTAGTATGCATCACACAACTGACCACACCATCATTTTAGTTGTAGAAAGGAGATGATGAAACCCGAAGATTTGATGGGTTACGAAAGCAGCGAGAGAAGACCCTCTGAGTTTCATTTTCAAAGTTAATTTTGTTTTGAAACATTAGCATTGATGCTTGAGTTTCTCATTTCTTATCTTAAACTTTTTTCCATAGTTAAGTGGTTAAAGTAACCAACTTTGTAATAAGAAATGACAAATTTTGAATGAGATTACGATCTCAATTGTAGCTAGCTAAGACTCGTCTTAATGGACAACGCTATGGTTTTCACTTTATATATAGAACATTTTTGACTGCCTATACAAATTCAATGAGGCGTCTCCATTGAAAAGTTCTCGTGTTTCCACATCATTTGTATCACATATAGGACTCATTCTAATGTTATTTTTTTTACTTAAAGCTTGATGTCATCGTTTAAGATGATTAAGATTCGTTATCGAAGAGATTACTGCGAACGATTCTACGGTTGGCTAGGAAGTAATCCATATATATCTGATACACAATTTCAACGGTGTATAGATAGTAACATTTTTGTAGTATATATCTATATTCAGACTTATGTCCTTGTTTGAGGTTTAGATATTGCAAATGACAAACACTTCATCTGCATGCAAGGTTAAACACTAAGAATCAATCGTTCTGTAGATTTGTAAGGACATGTTGTTGTCCGTAGAGATACGAGTGAAATCATTTGAATATATGCCCCAGCCATGTTTCGAAGGATCCAAAGGAAAGACGACGACTTCTTTCGAAGCTTTTATGGTTGAAAATCACTGACAAATTAAGGGTTCTCAACATTCGAAAGCTTTTGCCGAGTCCACACAAAGTTTCCTAATGCATAATCAGAACTACCAAGTCTTTACATAAATGTATTTGACCTAGCTTCTATCTTTTTTCGATCGGTTTCATACATATGCATGCCATATATAGGATTACGATTATGATGGATTATAATGTTAGAAATTATTAGGTTATAATCCATCATAATCGTAATCCTGTGGGCATGCTTGCTACACTGCTGGGATCAAGGCATGTGAATGAATAGGGTTCACTACCAAGAAATACGTTTACCTTTCTACTTATTTACGATATCATTATATTGTACGATCAACAAACCCGGACCTGAGGTGAGCCAAATGAGACAACACCCTTAGGCACCAAGTCTTTGGGGGCCACACAATTTTTTTGTTTTAATTAGAAGAAAGAGGAGACAGTTTATAATAATTAATGTTAAAACCAATGGATTAAATGTGAAAAAATACGACGAGAGGTAATAGTTTGTGGATTAATGATAACCATCTTAATTTCTTGTCAAATTCAAAAGACAAGATTTTATTTTTTCTCGTAACAACCAATAGAGAGACACAATTCTTGAAACTTGCCTCGCTCAAGTCTATGCATCTCATGTCTCTGACCCGGATGATCAACTATATGTTCATCTTCAAATATTAAGGATGACAATGTAGGACAATTCGAATCATAAGAGTATGTACTCTTCGAATGCTACTGTACACGCCACCGCATAATGGACAATATGGCCTCCAAAACAAGAAAATTTTATACCAATTGGCCGGTAATCAAAATTTTTAATTAGAGATACACGTATGGTAAGGTAAAGACTAAAAGCAAGCCTCTGCATGGAGATCATTTCCTGAGCTATCAGCCAGTCGTAGTCAATCGCGTTGACATTGTGCTGTGGGATCTGAGTTGGCACTGACTCATTGGTCCATTGTCTTGTGACGTCCATAAACCTAGGGTGATGCAAGTCATCGTCTTACCAATTATACTGCCACGTGGCAGCACAATGAGATTCCACGCTTATCATGTGTAAAGACATTTCACCAAACAACAACAAAAGACGATAGCAAAAAATACTTAACCTAATTAACTAAGTAATATTAGTATAACTAATATTAACCTAATTAACTAAAATTAGTATTAATTAATTAATGGCAAATCTTTAATTAGAAGAAGCTGCTTATCCATGCATACACAGCTGTTCTCAAAGTTCATGTACTTAATCAAGTTTTGTTAAACAATTAATTAAGATAAGCTTAATCAGCTAAACGTGCGTGTGCATAGATATGTGCTTAATTATTAGAATATGATGAAGTTGGCATATAATTAGATTAGTATTAAGCAACTAATTGGTTTTGTAAACCTCAGCCTCATATAGACCTTGGTGGCCATGGCCAGGAAGCAGATATTGATTTTGTAAACATATATATTCTTTCATTTTTGGTATTAGAAACTTGCTAATTGGTTGAATCTATTAGCTAATTGTAAGTTGTAACATGATTAGGTGAACCCTGGCCTAACAAAAAGCCAAGCTCAAGTACGTTTAAGTACCTAGCTTAGCAATATAATAGTATACGTCCAATGGTCATATATAAGATATACGATTAGTTCTCTTCTCGATCAGTTGTCTAGCTAATTAGGGTCGTAATTTGTTCCCTACCCTGTTCTCTAAAGGCTTTCATTCACCTAATTAGCTCACTCTTATTCATGAACTTGTCCTTAATTTGTTCCCTAGCTACCAAGTTTCTTCAATAATGCCTTTTCGATCAGTTTAATTAGCTCACTCTTATATGATCCTTTAGGTCATGTTTGGCAAAGCATATCCCTTTATCTGCAAGACAGCAAGAGTGCAAGACTGCAATCGCATTAATTTGCCTCTTCGATCGATATAAAAGCTTGAAGCTCATGGACTGAAATTTTTCTGCAAACGCCAATACGCCATTGATATTAGCCAGCCTATGTAGTGCTCTCCTGCATTTTTGGTGCGTTAGATTATCAGTGTAATTGATGAAATAAAAAAGGATTAGATACTTGTGACACCTTATGTTTTACTATTATTATTATTTTTTATGCTAAAACATTTAAATTACAAGCCTCTAGAGCAACTAGCTCCAAAAAGTCAAAATTTAAAGCAGTAGCAACCGACTGAGGAAAATTTAAATCCCAAAACTAAAGATGGTCGATCAAACAACATGATCCTGGTTAGTGACAACATCAGCAACGAAGTTTGCTTCCCGAAACATGTGAGAAAAAGAGACATGCTCAAATCCCGTTGCAATATATGTATGATGTCCTTCACGATCGAGCTTAGCTTCCAAGGAATACTAGGTAGTCTTTATTTGATGCAGTTGACCTTATGTTTTACTATTTAAAACAGCTCGATTTTCAAATTTAATCGCTCTATCCCTTGCCTTATCTCTCATGTTTCTACAGTTTTGTCAATTCTACTGATGCACGCGTAGGGTAGACTAATTGTATTGATCTTGATTACCAGTTGAGAAGACTGTAAATTAATTAGACTGTGATGATGAAATAAAATATAATCTGTGTCTTTGATAGATCATCATCACAATATTTGATCCTATTCCATAAAATGACGTCCACATGTATGCTTAAGTTTTATTTATTTTTTTATGTAGATGTTGTGTTTTAATTACTAATCAAGCAAATTAATGAGTTTGTGAGGTATTTGAGCTAAAATGTATACATAGACTCACATGATTAGCATAGATTCTTGTATCAAACTGGACGTGTTCTCCATTGTAATTAGGTCATCGCTCCTAGCTATAAGATTATTAAAATGATTAAAATTTAAGAGCTAGCTAGCAGCAATGGAGGTAATGGTAGAGCCTGATTAATCAATTATCGAGCTATTTGTTAGGTCACTAAACTTGGATTTAAACGTAATATTTAACTTCGTAATAGTAAATGGCATCTCGAATTCTCGATCAGACCCTAAAACGAAACCCTAGCTAGCAAATTATTATTATTGTTGATGACTGTGAGGCACGAGTGAGCTAGTAGAAGAGCTAGGATCAAATCCATTATATATCTATATGCAACTATATGCAAGTTCCAGTTAAGTCAATAATACAATTATATATCAAATCCAATCCCTACCATGCAAAACAGGGACGACCCTCCTGTGTGTGGTTAGGGGTGTGATGCCAAGCTGGTTCTTGGTATATATAAATGGTGGTTTTTTGTGTGCTATTCCCTCAATTAAATTCTACTTTCTTTAATATTTGTCCTTTGCTCCATATTCGTTGCATGGTTTTGGGATTCCTGTGTCTTTTCTATATTTTTCTTTTTCTTTGTCGGATTTCTTATTTGGATATTATGCATTATTCAAAATCTGTCGAACTCTAATGTCTTCTTGATAGTTGATAGTACGTACATGAAACAATTCTGTTTCAAATCTAGAAATTTAAAACTCATCAAGCGTCTAGATATTTAGTTGATCGACATAGGCCTTGTTGAATTCAAGTTTTACAGTACATGACCGATCAGAGAGCTAGGAGTACGTTTGATTAATAAGCAGATCGATAGTAGTAGTCTAGCAGATCATCATCTGATTTGTCAATTAGTTTGATTTTGAGGAAATTAAGTGAAAGAGACCGTGAATATAATCCAATAAAAGTCTCAACTTTAGACTACATGCGGGAAGAATCAGTCCTTATATACCCTCACTATCGAGAGCAGTTGATGTTACAAACATGTGTATGTGACCATCTAGTGTAGCGTTCATACACAAGAATGATATCTACAAAAAAAATTATAACGTTTAACAACAATCTTGCTAAAGTTTATTGTTACATGCTGGTCTGCTTCAAGCACATTAGTAACGCTTTGAATTAATCTCAGTGGAAAGAGATTCCAAATAATATACAGTGCCTCTTCACTTCTATATATATTAAGATACCAAGTGACGATTCTTTGGCTTAAACCCGAGCTTGTCGAGAGCATGCATAACACAAGCATATAATGCTTCTTTGAATTTTCCCATGAATCAATATAGGTGCGTAGATGACTATTGAAGTCAATAGATCGAGAGATGATGAGGTCTATAGTACTTTGCAGCCATTTTAGACATGCAACTAATTGAAGTGGTAGTCTAGCTCAACTGGCCAACGAATCGAAGCATGAGAAACCGTAAAAACAAGGTTGCATACCAAATTAATCTCATCTTGAAACTTTTTGGTCAAGAAAATATTAGAAGAAGTGCCCTCGTTAGCTCATGCATCGATCAGCAGCTTAATTTATTAATCACTTCCACTATAGTGACATAGTCGTAAGATTTGATACATGAAAATGCAATATCAATTTCTTCAACTCCATCC
Source organism: Fragaria x ananassa (assembly GCA_034370585.1). NCBI lineage: Eukaryota > Viridiplantae > Streptophyta > Magnoliopsida > Rosales > Rosaceae > Fragaria > Fragaria x ananassa. The sequence continues at coordinate 10,063,533 of CP139752.1, forward strand.
GTAGTAGCCTGTAGCCAAGCTACCAAGTCATGAACTGAATGGTTGATAGAAGGGCATTGCATGTGGTTATCGAGTTTCCTATTGGATATATTGATGATTTGGTCCAAGATTGCAAGAAGCCAAGAATGATTGGTAACCTCGATCCGAGGGTGATTTTACATCATTCAACATTTCAAGTTTTCAACCAGTACGTCTTTCATATCAGAGATCTGGCCGGGTAAAAGTTGTGCTAATTAATGGTTAGTTAGGACTTAGGAAAGGATTTATAGGGTGTTGAATGCGTGGCGTGTCAGACATGTATTTTACTGTGTCGGGCGCTGTGTCGGCATATCGGAATGTCCGACACTATAACACTTCACCCGTGTCCGTGCAACATAGTGCACAACATCAATCAAAACCCTTTCTGTTTTTTTTTTAATTTTTTTTATTAAATAACTCACACACCTTACATATATGTCAATAAGATTTGAACCCATGACGTCAAAGTTGTTAGTTAACCACTTTAACTAATCACGTCATGGCTCACCGACAACATCAATCAAAACCTGGTATAGGGAAATAAATCCAATTTTATTATAGGGAAAAATTATCCAAACAATGTCTCACCTTTTGAAGAAGCAAAACTTTGGTATCTCACCTTCAGAAAACTTCAAAACAATATCTAACGTTCTTACCTCGACTAAAGTTTGGTATCTAGAACCGTTAACTCTATTAAAATAACTAACGGCATCCATTTTTATTTATGAAATGACCAATATACTTTTGAGTTTTTGTTTTTGTTTTTGTTATTCTTTCTATATAATAAAAAGAGAAATTCGTCATAACGATATCTTATCTTTTATTCCTTATAAACTTTAGTACCTCAAGTTTTGATAACATCAGAACGGTACATCAAGTTTTCTTCCCGACCTAATTTTAGTACTTTTAGCCGTTAGTTCAGTTACGGGGGTTGCTAGGTGGCAATTTTAAAGACTATTTTCGTCTCTTCATATCTTCATTCATTTGTTACTTTAGAAACAAAAACAAAGATTCATGAGTTATTGTTTTGATGAGTTTGCAATTGTTGAAATCCATAAACAAAAATAAAGATTCCTGAGTTTTTATTTTTTTCATTTCGTATGTTGCTAGTCATGCCATAACGTACATCATAAGCATTAATCAATAGTAAATCTGTTGTATAAACTCACTTAATAAAATATTCAAATATCTTTCTCTTTAGCTCTAGTCTAGAAAAGCAATATCACTTTTTTCAATTTTATTTGATCCAGCTCCTTTCGTGAAAGCAGTGAATGTCCTAATTTCCTAAAAATATAGAGGAAAGAAGAAGATAACAATTTTCCTTCTACAAAAAAAAAGATAACAATTTTTTTTATTATTACAGAGATGAAATATATATTTAGAGACAAAAATACTGAATTGAAATATGAAGAGACGAAAAATACCTATGAAAAATGGCCAGCTGACAGTTACCCTATCAAAGGTTACAGCTAAAAAGTAATAAAATTAGGTCGGGATGAAAACATAAGGTACCGTTTTGATGTTTTTAAAACTTGAAGTACCAAAGTTTATAAGCAAGAAAAAATGAGATATTGTTATGACAAATTTTTCTTTTTATTATATAAAATGAGTAACAAAAATAAAAACTCAAGGGTAAATTGGTTATTTTAAGAATAAAAATGGTTGTTGTCAGTCTTTTTAACAAAGCTAACAGTTCTTGATACCAAACTTCGGTTGAGGTAAGAATGTGAGATACTGTTTTGAAGTTTTCTAATGGTGAGATACCAAAGTTTTGCTTCGTTAAAAGTTGAGCCACTGTTTTGACAATTTTCTTTTGTTACAGGAGGGATGTATGCAATTTTTTTTTTTGAGATAAATGGGATGTTTGCACTATGCAGGGCGGAACTACACTTGGGTCTGACGGGGTCCGAACCCCTGTCAGCTTTTCTGCAAACACAGTAAATATAGATGTTATTTTGACCGACTAATGATACATATAGATATTTATCTACAGTGAACCCCCTAGACTCCGGTCTTAAACCCCCACCTCAACCTTTTTGTAATAAGAAATAAAGATGCACTAACTCACGTGATAAACTAATCATCATCTTTACACTAAGAAAGCATTAAAAACAATAATTTATTTTAAAAAAGTATCATAATAAGACTAGAAAATCCAAGCTGTATTTTACTACCATATAGTAGATTTTATTTTCAAATTATGAATTATTCATGTTTTATTTTTAATTTGTTGTTGTCTTATTGATTCAATTAATGTTTTAATTTTTAACTTATGATATAGTAATTTAATTATACAATTGAATGACAGGTATTGTTTTTTTTATAATGATCGAGATTTTTATTTGGTAATAATCAATACTTTATATGTGAAACATCCTAATATGAATTTATGGCTCCGTAGCTTCTCTAAAAAAATTACAGTAAAATAATCTGATTTTTCGTCTGCCAAGAAACACCAACATAGATCGACCGAAGACCTAGAATCTGGACGGAGTGGGAGAGACCGAAAAGCTTTTTAAACGAATCTTGAGAGAATGCAGAAGAGAATTAGACAAAAAAAAAAAAAGCATAAAAGAAAACTTTGAGCAACCAAGTTGGGCCACTTCTCCAAAAAATTGGGCCACGAAGACTTGGTCCAATTTTAGTACTATCCCTATAATTAATTCTAGTTAAACCGTGAATTAAGAGGATCCTCCAAGAGACCTACTATCGGTACTGCTAGTGTGCTACGCACAGAAGCTGCGGTTCACTAGCATATTTGAGGGTGCCGTCTCCTAAGTTGAAGAAGCTTCTGTCGATAATTCTCATATACAACGATGGTAAGGACCAAGATGATCCCCAAGTCCACCATTGGATACCATGACATTGCTGCAGAATTGCAGGCTTCCTTGCATCAAGTAGGCTTTTCAATGCAAGTGTGTCACTCGGTCTCATCTTTGATCCTTAACTCCGGTGCTATTTTTTTTGTTTTTTCGTTTTTCATCATGTTAGGCAAAAGCCTGTCGGAGACTCGGAGGTGCACTACTGTAAGCAACCATTCATTGGATTTCATGATCCCTTGTTATCGGGGCAAAAAAAAAAAAAAAGAGTTGGACTCCCAATATTGAATGACCTAGCTATGTATTGCTCAACCTTGTATGATCCAAGTGATTTGTACATATGCAATCCATCAAGCAATGAATTGTTCAACCTCAAAAGAGTATCTGCGCGCATGTGGTGATGATGATCGAAATCCTAGTCATACTAGTTCTGTCATACTCGATGCTAAATACAGGTGGAGAGAGTTGTACAATTAAGACCCTTCAGTTTGATTAAGGTGCCATTTGATCTTTGATGTGTACATCGATCTATGGGTTAATGACGACTCAGGTGTTTGGGAGTTGAGAGAAGAGGTGGACAACGCCCGAGGCAAACTGCTGAATTAGTTTTTGCTAGTCATTACTGGTGTTAAAGGAAGAAAATATATTGCTGATTTCTTGCTAGCATGATTGATGGATAGATTTTCAGTATTGTGATTATAGGAGTGAATGTAGGATCTGATTTATTTGTAATTATTTCTTACCTAGAATAGCTTTTGGAACTTGTATATTATAGCATATATAGCTTTGTACGATTGTAATTATCCAATAAACACTCATTCACATACCAATTTGTTTATGGTATCAGAGCACCGATTCTGGTGTCTCTAACCCACTACTTCCGCCACAAACAACCCACTACTTCCGTCAAAAACAAACACAGACACCTTGGTTGAGGTCATTGAAACCACATAATCACAAAACACCAAACTCATTCCTTCATCTAAAGACAAAGATGTGAATGATTTTGATACACCCAATCCTTTGACCTTACACCCATCTGATACAGCAGGGCTCAAACTGGTTAGTACACTGCTGGACGGAAACAACTATGGAGAATGGAGCCGAGCTATGTGTCTTAGCCTCAACGCTAAGAACAAGATATGACTGATTGATGGTACAATAAAACCACCTCCACGCACCGATCCCAGGTTCCATATGTGGAAGTGCTGCAATGACATGGTGTTATCATGGATCGTTCACTTGATTCAACCAAGGCATCGCACGTGGAGTGATCTTCTCTAATACGGCATTTGGGGTGTGGAGAGATCTCCATGATTTATTTTATCAAGAAAATGATTCAAGGATTTATCAAATTCGGCAAGAGATCGCTGAATGTCGTCAAGGCCAGCAATCTTCTTCTATCTATTACACTAAACTCAAAGCCCTTTGGGATGAATTATTCTCTTACTAGGAACCTCTTGCTTGTAGTTTTGATGCTATGCAGATGTTGTTTGACCGGGAGGAGAAAGAGAGAGTCATGCAGTTCCTCATGGGGTTGAATGAATCTTACTCAACTATTCGTGGGTCAATCCTGATGATGAGTCCACTTCCAAATACAAGGAAGGTTCATGGTCTGATCCATAACATGAGAGGCAGATGGAGGCGGCAGCTCGTCGAGATATCCCACAAACATCTCCTGCTATGCAAGCTACGAGGACATCAGATCCACCAAAATCCTCCTTCTTCCGCAAACCATTGATGTGCATGTATTGTGAGGAAGACACTCATTTGGTGGATCGTTGCTTTTACCTAAAAGGGTTTCTAGTGGGCCATAAATGGCATGGCAAGAATGTGAAGCTTATAAACAAAAGAGGTTCAGCCCACAACATTGAGTTGAAGAAGGAACCCACAAATGAAAGCCCAACCCTCACAACTGATAAATATAGGCAGATCATGGCCATGCTGCATCAAAAGAACAGTAATAATCAACCATTCGCAAATGCATAGGGTATACTCACACCAAATTGCAAAGAGATAAATAGTGATATTCATTCGACATTACATTGGATTGTGGATAGTGGAGCAACTGATCACATATCATATTTGTCACCCACTCACAATAAGATAAGAACAACCCATGATTTTGTTGGTTTACCTAATGGAGGACAAGCTGCAATTGAAAGTACTTGGTCTATCAAATTGTCACGAGAATTACCTTTTGATGGAGTTTTGCATGTTCCTAAATTTCGTGTACACTTCATTTCTGTGAGTAAGTTGAGAAGATCCTTGAGATGTATTGTAATCTTTTGTTCGGATTTTTGTGTTGTGCAGGACGTGGATACAAAGAGGATGATTGGCCTGGGAAAGCATTTTAATGGGCTTTATTACCTCACACCACAACAGAACCCTCACCTTGTCAATCATATCTCTCGCACCTCCAACCTATGGCACCAACGTCTTGGACATCCATCTACCGCACCTCTCCATCATCTCTCTAAAGTTATCCCAGAAAATAAGTTTAATCCTCATTACATTTGTGACATATTGTCCTTTAGCAAAACAAACTCTATTGTCTTTTCATTCCAGTTCAATAAAAACAGTTGCACCTTTTGATTTAATTCATTGTGACATTTGAGGACTGCACAAAACTCACACACATTTTGGGGCTCGTTGTTTCTTAACCATCGTTGATGATTTCACTCGTTTCAATTAGGTACATCTTATGAGCTTCAAATCCAATACTCAACCTTTATTGAAATCATTCTGCTCATGGGTCAAAACACAATTTAATCGTGACATCAAAATTTTGCGTGCTGACAATGGGGGTGAATTCATATCCTTGCATGTTTTTTCGCAGAACATGGTAACATTTTCCAACACACATGTGTATATACACCTCAACAAAATGAGGTAGTACTCGCAAACATCGCCATCTTTTGAATGTGGCCCAAGCTCTTCGATTCCAAGCCAATTTACTGTTACAATTTTGGAGTGAGAGTATCCAAACCGCTTGCTATCTCATAAATCGTCTTCCCACATCTTTACTTTCTCACATATCTCCATATTAACTCTTGCAGAACACCAGGGCCGGCCCTGTACTTGTGGAGGCTAGGATGTAAAAAATATAAATTAATTTATATGATAATTTTCATTAACCAATTAATTAAAATTCAAGAGTCAAACATTCATAATGAAAGGAAGTTAATCATTTTTTTTGTTAGCAAGTTAATTAGGTATCAACTATCAAATTGAACTCACAAAATGGAAAGAAGTATATGCAAATACAGATAAAATCTGATAATTAAAGTATATTTATTTATAGTAAAAATCAGTTAAAATAATAATTTGAATACAAGTTACACTACCAGAATACGGTTCTTGGGCGACGAAAAAAAATCGTCGCCCTGTTAAAAAAATTCGTCGCCTAAGTACTTGTCGTCGCCCAAGAAGTCGTCGCTAGAAGTGCATCGGTGAAGAATTTGGGCGACAAAAATTCAGTCCATCGTCGCCTAAGAGTTAATTCTTAGGCGACGACACGAATTTCGTCGCCTAAGACCTATATATTAGGCGACGACAAATTTCTCGTTGCCCAACAATATTCGTCGCTTAAGATTTAACACCTTGGTTGACGAGAAAATAAAATCGTCGCTTAAGATCTTAAACCCTGGAGCGACAAAACTAAATATTTCGTCGCCTAAGATCACTACATCTTAGGCGACGATAATTTTTTTTCGTCGTCTTATATGGTAAGTCCTTGACCGACGATTTAGCAATTTCGTCGCCTAAGATATATTTAAATTTTTTTTAAAATATTTAAATTTTTTTTTAAATATATAAATAATGTTTTTTTAATTTTTGCTGGAATTTTTTTTTCGGCATTTCTTTAAATTTTTCTAATACTAAAATTTAATTAAAAATAACACAAATTTATAAATTTATAAATAATTTATTACAAAAATTCAGTCTATTTGCCTACGGAGAAACTCAAAATCTAACTCATCATTCCCATTCGGAGGGTCCTGAGGCTAAGGCGGCGGCTGGTCAGGCTGAGGAGGCTGCTGCTGAGGGTGGGGCCACTGAGGTAATGGTACAGGCGTAGGCATGGGCGGAAAATGAAGTCCGGCCGCATGTGCAGTGATGCAGGTAGTCATCCACCATCCCATAGCCGCCTGGTTGGCATTGGTGACTTCATTCACCCGCTCCGTATGCGCAGCCGCGGAAGCCGCATATGATTCCGCCATGGCTATCTCCCTCGCTCTTTGGGCTTCCAGCTCAGACTGTAGACATTCGACCTGATCATGTAGCCGAGTGGTCTGGCTGTTGCTGCTTGAGGCTCCGGCGGCTCCCTTGCGCTGAAATCCTGGTGTCGTCTTCAGGATCCCCTTTCCAACGCCTCCCATACCCCGGCAGTAGTAGCTGTTGGAACGCTGCGGGAAGGCAGTGGCCATAATTCGCGCCCCAACGGTAGGATCTGAAGTGTCGATCCTGGACATGGTCTCTAACATGTCATCCTCTGCCGTGCCCGGCCATGTGTCGTTCACCATGCCTCGCATGACCTCTTGCTCCGCCTCCCTCACCCTCGCCTAATTGGATATATTAAAAAAATATATTAATATACATTTAATAAAATGTAATTAAAATTGAAAATTAGAAAAGGTAAGGAACTTACAAGGGGTTCTCCTCTGAAATGTAATTAGAATGAGGATATGCCCTCTGAAAGGTCCCCACATAGGGGTTCTCCTCTGGCCGCTCTCGCCGCACGTCGTCCATGATGGCCGAAAACGGCCTCGAACCGGCATGATGGTTGGTCGTGTTCTGTTGCCGGTTCTCAGTGTTCACCCGGGCGAGGTGCTTCAAAAAAAAATTTATCGTTAGTAAATATTTAAAAACATACAATTATAATTAATTCACTAATTAAATATTCAAATTTGTTTACGAATTACCTGTTTGTGAGGGTCGTCATCTGCCACGGAAACCCGACCGACGGTGATTGCGGCGGGTTGTTTGAGGTACCGTCCGAGGAATATTGGCTCCTCGCACCCTGACGTTGTCCAGAAGTTCTCCTCATGCCCATCCTCTTTAAAATAACCATAAATTTATTAAAAATATTTCACCGTCTTATAATTAATTTAACAAAAAATAACCATAAATTTCGAAAAATTTATCAAGGACAATAATAGCACAAATAAAAAGTAATAGTTATAATAGGATTTATTATTTTTTTAATTCACATAACAAATTATTTACATTAATTCAGAATTATTACATCACAAAAATTAATTTACGAATATTTACATCCTTACTCAAAAATAATCCTACCATAATTTACACAAATTTACCCTAATTTACCATAAAATTTACATCACAATTTACCCTAAAATCCTACCATAATTTACACAAATTTACCCTAATTTACCATTAATTTCCTAAATTTCAACAACAACAACAATAATTTCACCAACAATTTCACAACACAACAATAATTTTGTACTTCACCCAAATTTCAAACAATTTCATAATTTCAAATAATTTCAAACAATTTCAAACAATAATTTCAAACAATTTCACAATTTCAACAATTTCAAACAATTTCAACAATTTCACAATTTCAAACAATTTCAACAATTTCAAACAACAACAACAACAATTAAAATTTTCATGAACATAACCAATTTAGGGTTTTAGGGTTATACCTTAAATTGTGGGTCGGGGTCGGGGTCGGGGTCGAGGTCGGCGTCGGGGTCGGCGTCGGAGAGAGGGAGAGAGAGAGGGCTTCGGTGGATTTTCGAAGAGAGAGAGAGAGAGAGGGCTTGGATTTGTGAGCGGCTGCGCGAATGGCTAGGGTTCCGAATTTTTGCCTTTTATATTGGCGTTCTTCGGCGACGATTTTAGAAAAATCGTCGCCCTGTTTTTTCAAAATCGTCGCCTAAGATAATCTTGGGCGACGATTTTTTGAAGTGGTCGCCTAAGATGAAGAAAATCTCGTCGACGATATTCTTCAATATAAATCTCGTCGCCCAAAACTATGAACATCGTCGCCTAAGACCCTACTTCGGCGACGAAGTTCTTCACTCTAAATATCGTCGCCCAAGATGAAGAAAATCGTCGGCCAAGAGTTCTATCATAAAATTCAGAATATCGTGATTTTGGTGATCGGAGAAGAGGAACTGAAAACCGACCGTCAGATATGACCAACATAACGAATTACGTGGGTGGGCAAAAATTCAGCTCCATCGGACAACAATAAGGGATCGATCCGTCCGGTCAAACCCCTAAACCGACGGAAACGGCTATTCGACCCTCCAAATCACGTAATCTGGCCGGACCTTCAACTGAGAATAGTTTCCAATCGACGAGACGCTTACGGGGCTATAAAAATTTGGTAAAAAATAAATACCCGGGATAGGGCTACCACTAGGTAGAAATAAAAGAAAAATTCGTTGACCGGAACAACCGGCACTGAAATTTTCTTGGAATATCTTCATTTTTCACGGGTTGACGTATTTCACCGTTATGGTCATATCTTATTTCACGAGTTTTTTGCGTATGAGGCCTCTACGTATACGTTGTCTTCAAAACGAAACTTAAACTCAACACTTGTATAAAAAAGTTATACAACATTAGTACATATATCGTGATTTTGGTGATCGGAGAAGAGAAACTGAAAATCGACCGTCAGATATGACCAGCATAACGAATTACTTGGGTGGGCAAAAATTTAGTTCCATCGGACAACAATAAGGGCTCGATCCGTCCGGTCAATCGGCGCGGTCAAACCTCTAAACGGACGGAAACGGCTATTCGACCCTCCAAATCACGTAATCTGGCCGGATCTTCAACTGAGAATAGTTTCCAATTGACGATACGCTTACAGGGCTATAAAAATTTGGTAAAAAATAAATACCCGGGATTGGGCTACCACTAGGTAGAAATAAGAGAAAAATTCGTTGACCGGAACAACCGGTACCGAAATTTTACAGGAATATCTTCGTTTTTCACGGGTTGACGTATTTCACCGTTGCGGTCATATCTTATTTCATGACTTTTTTGCGTTTGAGGCCTCTACGTATACGTTGTCTTCAAAACGAAACTTAAACTCAACACGTATAAAAAAGTTATACAACATTAGTACATATATCATGATTTTTGTGATCGGAGAAGAGGAACTGAAAACCGACCGTCAGATATGACCAGCATAACGAATTACGTGGGTGGGCAAAAATTCAGCTCCATCGGACAATGATAAGGGCTCGATCCGTCCGGTCAATCGGCGCGGTCAAACCCCTAAACGGACGGAAACGGCTATTCGACCCTCCAAATCACGTAATCTGGCCGGACCTTCAACTGAGAATAGTTTCCAATCGACGAGACGCTTACGGGGCTATAAAAATAAAAAACAAAAAAAAAAACCCGGGATAGGGCTACCACTAGGTAGAAATAAGAGAAAAATTCGTTGACTGGAACAACCGGCACCGAAATTTTACCGGAATATCTTCATTTTTCACGGGTTGACGTATTTCACCGTTCCGGTCATATCTTATTTCACGACTTTTTTGCGTTTGAGAGCTCTACGTATACGTTGTCTTCAAAACGAAACTTGAACTCAACACTTATATAAAAAAGTTATACAACATTAGTACATATATCGTGATTTTGGTGATCGGAGAAGAGTAACTGAAAACCGACCATCAAATATGACCAGCATAACGAATTACGTGGGTGGGCAAAAATTCAGCTCCATCGGACAAAGATAAGGGCACGATCCGTCCGGTCAATCGGCGCGGTCAAACCCCTAAACGGACGGAAACGGCTATTCGACCCTCCAAATCACGTAATCTGGCCGGACCTTCAACTGAGAATAGTTTCCAATCGACGAGACACTTACGGGGCTATAAAAATAAAAAACATTTCCTTAAAATTTAAATGTGTTTTATTTATTTTAATTATTCGGATTATCTTGGCCGACGAATTACTCTAATTTCGTCGGCCAATATGATACTTGGGCGACGATATTTGTTAAATTCGTCGCCCAAGGATAAAAATAAAAAATCTTGTACAATGAAATTTAAATGTGCTATATTTATTTTAATTATTCGTATTATCTTGGCCGACGAATTACCCTAATTTCGTCGGCCATTATGATACTTGGGCGACGATATTTGATAAATTCGTCGCCCAAGGGTAAAAATAAAAAATCTTGTACAATGAAATTTAAATGTGCTATATTTATTTTAATTATTCGTATTATCTTGGCCGACGAATTACCCTAATTTCGTCGGCCAAAATGATACTTGAGCGACGATATTTGTTAAATTCGTCGCCCAAGGATAAAAATAAAAAATCATGTACAATGAAATTTAAATGTGCTTTATTTATTTTAATTATTCGTATTATCTTGGCCGACGAACTACCCTAATTTCGTCGGCCAAAATGATACTTGGGCGACGATATTTGTTAAATTCGTCGCCCAAGGATAAAAATAAAAAATCCTGTACAATGAAATTTAAATGTGCTTTATTTATTTTAATTATTCATATTATCTTGGCCGACGAACTACCCTAATTTCGTCGGCGAAAATGATACTTGGGCGACGATATTTGTTAAATTCGTCGCTCAAGGGTAAAAATAAAAAATCTTGTACAATGAAATTTAAATGTGTTTTATTTTATTTTAATTATTCAGATTACTCTTGGCCGACGAAATTAGGGAAATTCGTCGGTTAAGATGTTATTAGGCCGACGAAATGCTTGTATTTCGTCGACCCAGAAAAAATAAAAAAATAAAACACTTAGGCGACGATATATTTGAGTTTCGTCGCCTATCATTATAGGAGGCTCTAGGCACAAGTCTTGCTGGTCTTGCCTCAAGGCCGGCCATGCATAACACACCACCAAGCTATTCTCACCTCCGAACTTTTGGTTCTTTATGTTATGCTACCAACCTCACTTCTGCTCATGTTGCATAATTATTTGATACCCCATTGGCCAAAAAGGGTATCGATTATATGATCTTGAAAACAAAAAGTTTTTTACATCCAGAGATGTCACGTTTCATGAACATATATTTCCTTTCACCAAATTTTCTCTTGAGGATCAAGAAGACTATCCATTTTTACTTGTTGTTGACCCAGCCCAATCTCCTCAGCCCAATTCGTCACCCTCTAATCCCTCCTGTCAACCACAATCCTCCTCTCCTCACTTCACCACCAGTGGCCTCCTCTATTCCTACATCGACCCCGCCTGCAATCAACTCCCCATTGCCGCCGGACCCGGCTTCTTCGGCGTCGTCACCACCGCCCGACGCCACCCTTCCACTGTCGGCAGATCCGGCGCCACCACAGTCTTCTTCTCCGCTTCCCCATGTCTCTTCACTTTCGCCCTCACTAACTACTTCTTCTCCTTCCATGCTGCCATCACCGTTTCCTCAGCCGTCCTCACCACAACCTAATGTTCTTCGTCGTTCCACTCGCCTCCACCAACCTTCCTATCTTCGTGACTACAAGACCCATCATGCTGCTCTGCTCGGCCCTGATGCCTTTTCATCCACGTCCTGCACCTGCTATCCGTTGCAAAGGTATGTCTCTTATTCTGGGTTGTCTGGTGCTTACTGCTCTTTTGTGCATGAATGCAAATAGGTTTTCAAGATCAAACATCATGCTGATGGTACAATCGATCACTACAAAGCTCGTCTTGTCGCCAAAGGTTACACTCAACGTGAGGGAATCGATTACAAAGACACTTTTTCTCCAGTTGCCAAACTGATCACTGTTCGTTGTCTCCTGTCTGTGGCAGTGTGGCTGCGGTTCGAAATTGGCCATTGCACCAGATAGATGTCCAGAATGCCTTCCTTCATGGTGAACTCCTTGAGGAAGTATACATGCTTCCTCCACCTGGTTACCGTAGACAGGGGGAGAATGGAGTTTGTCGACTCCACAAGTCACTTTACGGACTTAAACAAGCGTCCCGCAGCTGGTTCCAACGTTTCTCTTCAGCTATCCAAGAAATTGGTTTTCAACAATCCCGAGCTGATTATTCTTTATTCACACAGGTTCGTGGAGATTTCATCACTATGGTGTTGTTGTATGTTGATGATATGGTCATAACAGGGAACAATGAGAAGGCTATCAACGACCTCAAAGCCTTCCTCAACAGCTATTTTAAAATCAAAGATCTTGGACCTCTCAAATACTTCCTTGGCATTGAGGTGGCACGATTAAAGGCTGGAATATCAGTTTGTAAGCGAAAGTACACTTTAGATATCTTGGAGGAAGCTGGCTTACTTGGAGTAAAGCCTGCAAAAGTGCCTATGGAACCGGATTTGGTACTGACAGAAAAAGGGAGTGATAGCCTCAAAGATCCTACTCGGTACCGGCGATTGATTGGGAAATTAATTTATCTCACAATCACCCGGCCGGATATCACATACTCTGTGAATACTCTTAGCCAATTTATGCAAGACCCCAAGCTACATCATTTCAAGGCAGCCCTTCACTTCTTCAATACATAAAGGCAGCTCCAGGACAAGGTCTATTAATTCCTTCAAACAGCCAATTGCATTTGATTAGATATTGTGATGCTGACTGGGCAATGTGTCCTGTTACACGCCGGTCAGTTACCGGGTATTGTATTTTCCTTGGTGGATCACTTGTGTCATGGAAAAGTTAAAAACAAGTCACGGTGTCAAGGTCCTCCGCTGAAGCTGAATATCGTTCAATGGCCTCAGTTACATGTGAACTAACTTAGCTGAGGTATCTGTTGAAGGATTTGCGTGTACCTCATTCGGCACCAGCAAGGCTATTTTGTGACAACCAAGCGGCTCTACATATTGCTGCAAACCCAGTTTATCATGAACGAACGAAGCATATAGAACTTGATTGTCATACAGTTCGTGAGAGGATTCAAAAAGGTGAAATCAGAACAACATCTGTGCAAACTGGAGAACAGATTGCAGACTTATTCATAAAGCCCGAGCACCAATTTTTCAAAGCATCTTAGCAAGTTGGGTGTTATTGACATACACACTCCAACTTGAGGGGGAGTGTTAAAGGAATAATATATAGTGCTGATTTGTTGCTGGCATGATTGATGGACAGATAGTCAGTATTGTGATTATATGAGTGAATGTAGGATCTGGTTTATTTGAAATTATTCCTTACCTAGAATAGCTTCTGGAACTTGTATATTATAACATAGCTTTGTACAATTGTAATTATCCAAAAAACACTCATTCACATACCAATTTGTTTAATTGGAGTTCCTATATCAGATTGTTTGTGATTCAGAAGATTCTTTTATAGTTTTCTTTCATCTAGCTTGAGCAAAAAGGTACTATGTTTCGACCCTCATTGATGTGAATATCCTGTTTTTAAAATTAAGCGAGTACTTAATTATCATGTTTGATTTTCATGCAAGGATATTAGAGCTAGTTCCACAAACTTGCAGTCCATTAGTTTCCGAAATGGTCTACTCATTTGTGCCGCATGGTGGCGCGACGCCAGTTCCTAGGTACGATTCTGTTAATTTCAAATTTGTTGCAGTTATCTTTTGCTTCTCACAATCTCATTGTTGTATTGTTCTAGCAATTTACTTGTAGCATTTAGTGGATATTATTAACATGATTGGAAGAGACTGTTATGGCAAAATCTACTTGGGAGGTTAACAAGTAATTTCTCAAGTAACAGTATGTTGACCTACTGGTGTTTGTCTTTCCAATATCTGAAGAAACTGTAAGTTTGAAGCTCTTATCTCTGTTTTAAAAGCATTATGTGATTTGGGTATGAAATTTGATTTTGAAATAGTGTAAGAATTGTATGCAAGGGAGATGGGTGTTTGCTTAAGGTGTAGTGAGGAAATGGTGCTGCTTTGCTTATGGTGATACTGTTATTTAAATTCTCTACTGCTGGTTTTCTATATTGGCGTAGGAACAATTCTGGCTGTTAGTAGCAACAATTCATTTCAACTGCAAGGATTTGCATATTACTCTTAGTGTTAATAAATTTATTGGACAAAAGTGTGATCCTAGGAACACTACGAATGTTCAGAACAGTCAAGGTCTAAGAAGAAATTTTACCCAACAGTGAACGATATCATTCGTTTCACTGTAATCTTTAGGTTCATTTTAGTAATATTGGATATTGGTAAATGCATTCAAGTATAAATTGGGAAGTTCTGGTTTTCTAGAGGTTTGCTTGGTTCATTCACAGCTAGATAATTGAAAACTTTGGGGACCATACCAATAATGCAACTTTCATTCATGCACATGATCAAACTGTTATTTGCAGCAATATACAACAAGTAACTTGCTTTGGGAGCTACAATATACTAAAACAGATTTACAGCTCTGGATTAAGATTTCAAATTTACAAAATGTATGCAATTTTATTGTGTTTGGAATCAAATTTAGTTTGCAGGAGGCAATAGGGGGTCTGCTGAAGCAAGAGACTTCTGTTTTTCTTTCAAAGATAACATAAGCCAATATAGAAAACCAGCAGAGAAAAAGCTAACAAACCAGGCATTATTGTAGATATCACAAATGTGTTTGATACCGAAGAAAGAGCCCCAACTTTTTGCAAGAAACCTGGAACCACAGGCAAAATCCCAAACACAAGGGCTGCCATTGCTGCCAAATTGTAGCCTCCTGAATAGTAGTATGCGCCATAAGGACTTAGTGTGTACAAGTCCTTCATGCTCAAGTTTGTGCGATAGATAAGATAGTAGTCTGCGAGAATTATGCCTCCAATTGGATCCAACAGAGCAGAATGTCCAACAAGCCATGTGTAGACAAAGCTCTCACTTGATCTAAGAAGCCTCCATGGCTGAAATGCAATTCCAAGCGAAGCTGTGACAATAGCTCCACTTCTGAATGTGAACTTTGAAGGACTAAGATTGACTAGTGCATTTGCTGGTGCCACAACATTAGCTGCAATGTTGGTTGTAAGGGTAGCAAGGCTAACACCAAAAATGGCTAGACTATTGTTGTAACCCCTCCAATCTCACCCAGAAGTTGAATTGGATTAGATATGACATGCCCAAATATCACCTCAGTGGAGCAGGTAACAGCTAGGCCAACAAATGTGAATGCCCCAATGAAGATTGGGAGCCCTGCCTGACCGATAACCTGATCAGTCTGGCTCTTGGCGTATCGTGTAAAATCCGGTATGTTGAGAGCAAGAGTGGCCCAGAAGCTAATGTTTGAAGTGAGGCTAGGAAAGAAGAGGGACCAAAATTGTTGGGAGGTGAGTTTGGAGGATATGGAAAGCATGTGACTAAAACCACCAGCCTTGACATAAGCCCAAGTTAGGAGGCAGGAAGTGAGTGTGAATAGAATTGGAGCAGAGTACTTCTCAAGCTCTCTGATTCCATCCATGCCTTTCCAAAGAATGGCCAATTGGGCAACCCAAAAGACAATAAAACAAGCAAACTCTAATGGGGATGTACCTAACCAAGGCAGGAGTTGGGACAAAGATGAACACTTGATTGAACTTGGTAGTAGAAGGAAAATAGCTTCACCACCAATCCATGTCTCAATTCCATACCAACCACAACCCACCAAGGCTCTAAGAAGGGTTGGGATATGAGCACCATGAATCCCAAATGAGGATCTAGCCAAAACCGGGAAAGATATGCCATATTTAGTGCCCGGATGACCGGTGAGGACTAGTGGTACTAGTCGTACTATGTTGGCTGCTACAACTGTGGCAATTCCTTGCCACCAAGCCATTCCAAGGTCAACCAAACTACCAGCCAAGTAGTCAGTTGGCACTCCCACAACAAGGCCAATCCATAGACTAGCCAATTCCCACCGCGAAAAGCTCCGTTGGTCCGGCGTTGTAGGCTTGAGATCATCGTTGGTGAGCGTGGGATCGGCTTCAAAGTAAATTCCATTCAGTCATGGCCTTTACAGACTATGAAAAGAGATTTTTCCCACTTTCCAATTCATGGCCAAATATAAAATTCCTTGGATCTTCAAATGACAATATAAAATTGAACATGAAGACTATATGATCCTCAGACAACTCTTAGTCAAATGGTGGGATAAATTCAATTCTGAAAGAGTTTTATCCCAATTCAGTGAAGAATTTTCAGTTATCCCATCCAAATCTAGAGCTCTAGTTTCTATTCAGTCAACATCCCCGATCTCTCAGTTAAAGCCTCAAGCTCCTCAGTTACCATCCCCATCTAAGAACAAAGCCTTCAGTTCATCCTCATTCTCCAAAGCAGAAGAATTAAAAGAATTGGCCAAACAATTATTAAAACAAGCAGCCAGTTTATCCTCAGATGAAGAAAACGAACACTCTCCATCAGAATCATCAACTCATAGTCATCAAAGTTCTCCCAGTCAACCAACCAGGTGGCTGATTATGAAGATAGTCAAGACCCATATGATGATCTCTAGTCGAATTTGGGACTAGGAGTGGATTGGATTGAAGCCATGGTGGTGAAAATGGGACTTCTAAGAGTAAGAGGGTGAGCTTGTACATGGGTGCTGTACAATTTGGTAGTGAAGTTAGTAGGGACTAAAGGATTGGTCAGAAAGCTAGAGCAGGGTCATGGGTTTCTAGTTATTGCAGGAAAGGAGGGATAGAGATGGAAGCTGAGACATTTGGGCACCATGATTCACTGGGATTCCTAGTGAGAGTTGAATCTTTGGTATCAGTTTGAGATAGATGATGAGTGGTTGCTATATGCCAATGAGAATTACTTGTTTTTGTGTGGATGAATGGGGTACCTTGGTGTCTAAGTTCCACAAGTTTGACTATTCTATATTTTGGATTTTGGAATCTTGGATCATGGGCTAATCAAATGACAGATCAAAGTCTGCAACTCTAGTATATTCTATCTTCGATGTCAAGCAAACATTTGGAAATTTCCAGGTAATCTACACAACGTCCTTTGTTGTTGAGAGGGATAAAATAACATTCTTCACGTGTCAACATCTTTCTTTTTCCGATACATCGAAAATATAGTGAAACTATAACACAAAATCATGATTGATTTTTCATTTTAGGCTGATATAAATGGAACACTGAGGACACAAAAATGAGAAGACATTGAAATGAAACATCAAACCATAAATGAGAAGTAAATTCTACTAAACGATCCGTCATAAAATTAACCTCACGATAGACAAGTCAGAAAATAATTGAAGCACAATGAGCTGTTCAGATGAGAACATCCCTCGGGCTTCAACGCTCCGATTTAGCACTCGTCACTTACTCACAACTGCTAGTGGCGACGACGGAGATAATATTAGCATGCATTGGTGGTGTGTGTGGTAGATTTGTTAGTATTGTTGTTTTTAAGTTTTCGGATGTAAGGCAATCAGTCATAGTTTAGCAAGCTGTTGGTTTTATCTCACTTTTTCTATTTAGATTGAGTTAGAGACTTATGCTTTTTATTATTAGTTTTACAGCCTTGCGTTTGCAGGTTTGTAATTTGGGATTACCCTTGATTAATAAATTATTAATTTTTCTCTAAAAAAAGAAAAGAAAAAAGAATTACTTGTAGTGGGGATAGGGGGAATTTGGAGTTCTTTTTCTACTTTGCCTTCACTATGCCACGTTTTTGTTAAGCCATTAAGCCAATTATATAAAGCTGTATTATAGCACCGTCAAATCTTAGGTTCTAACAACTAAATCAATAGATTAAGAAGTTGTTCCCCAAAGGCCAAAGCCAATGATGCATTAGTGGGTGTCCAAAGATGAAGGGTCCAAAAATTCTGTGTTTTACTCAATAATTTAGGCTGCATATTGCTTACACAGTTACACACTTACACCCTCCGTCACATATATCATACTGATTACTGAACCAATGTTTTAACTTTTAACCTTGATGTATAAAGGTAAACATTCAACAAAAAAGCGTCTCAAACCATGGCGGCGTGTAGATCTTGAAATGGACTCAATGGGATTATGACGTTGAACACCAATGATGCATGAGTAGTAGCAACAGACCAACAGTCGAATAAAGACTTCAAGGTGTTCAGGATGAAGATATGAGTGTCCATATTAGGGCATACATGTCCTTGTTCTTTCATTTCTTTCACCTTCTTCATTGCAGAGACAAAAGTTTCAAAGAGGACTCACATGTTGAACGATAGATCCATAGTGCTCCGAAGCCGAAACGTCTCACAACAATCAGCATCTCTCCCCCCCCCCCCCCCCCCCCCCCCCCGGTTTGAGGATTTCAAACATGAACGGCAGCAACAGAAGCCATGAATCTTTATCCATACGAATGAAGACAGAGTCCGCACCGACAGTAACAGTCTTGTGTGCTTAACTGGTCAGCATCCACCATTCCAACTCAGAAACCACAAAGAGCCACAGAAGACGGAGCTTCCATAACCATATAGGGGCACCAAGTCAAAGATTGTTGGATAATCTCAACGAAAAAGAAACAAAAACACCTACTTATCACCTGTGAAATCCCTTACCTGTACCCTTAAGCAATCCATCTGTCCAAAATCATATATTCAAAACGAAAATCCGGTGGGTGCTTGGATATCTCCAAAGACCAAATCTTGGTTGTCTCTATCACCAAAAATAATATTCTTGTCCATTGTCATAGTTACACTTGGCCTAGCTGTAACCATAAAAGTGGAGCATTCTCAGTGTACACAACAGCACTCTGGGTACGTGTAAGCCACTTGAAGCACTCAAAGCGGATCAAAACCCAGCATTATTGGAACAATCTACGAAATCAAAGTGCCACCCTTTAGTCTTACACTCTTACATATACTCTGAAACCAAGTGTCATAGTGCATATAGTCCCTCACAACTCTCCCTCTCTTCTATATGTCATTTCATTCACAACACTTTCAGAAGCGGGCTTCAACTCAGAAGTGAAATGAGCGATGGAGGACGTTGCATCCAACTTTCGTCCTTCTTCATCGTCCTACTTCACACCCCTTTTGATTTCCATGGCCGGAATAGTCTCCACTACTCTAGCAGTGATAGCATACCATTTCATAGTGGTGAAGTTTTGCATGAGGCATAGGTATAGGCAGAGACAGAGGATACTAGAAGCATTCTCTGATCTCTCACCGCAACAAAATCCCAACATCAACCAAAGTGGGGTGGATGAGAAAGTTTTGAGCTCTATTCCAATTCTGTCCTACTCCACAAAAGACGGTCTAACTGGTCTAGATCAGAGTGAGTGTGTGATCTGCTTGGGTGAGCTGGATGATGGTGACATGGTGAGGCTTCTGCCCAATTGCAAACATGTGTTTCACAATCCATGCATAGACATATGGTTCCTAGCACATACAAACTGCCCGATTTGTAGGGCACCTATAGTTGCGCCCATTAAAACTGTGGAACATTTGACTGCAGATCAAGAAACCCGAGATCAAGAAGTTCAAGATCAATCCAGCAGCGTCGAATCACTCGAATGTTCCAATTCGAACTCGAACTTGTCTCCCCAGAGTCATGAGGAATTACGGGGTCTACTTAGCGTCCAATTGCCAAAACCAAATGGTTTGTTAAGGAATTGTGTCTCACTTGTGCTGTTACTTATAGATGGGAGTAATAAGCAGCAGAGGTTTGTGAATGGATTGCAGAGGTCTTTGTCATTGGATCCGTCACATATCCTCATAAACATACAGAGAGAATGTGATGATGATCACAAGCCCTCTTCATCATCATCGTCTTCTTCTCCTCCTCCTCCTCACACTAAAGCTGTTCTCGTAGAGTGTGGATCATTTAAGGAACGATCTTTCAGACAGTTTGATCGGATGTCGACGGTGTTAATACAATCTCTTTCGCAATTGCGGGTGGGGCAAAGTAGCAGCATGGCTAATGGTCATGGAATTCTTCCTCGTTAGGATGTTCTCTTTTCTTATTTGTTAAATTACTTTTCTAGGACATATATTTTCTTTGTGAAAGTAATAAGCTAGCTAGGTTCACATTATTCATTAATTCAATCCAAACAAAAGAAAGACACTATGCATTTTTTCATACTAGCGAAGTTCAGGACGGTACTCTTGCAAATCTGACCAACACTTGATCAATGTTGCAAACTCAAATAAATTCAAGACCATATCATAACCCGAAATTATAATATAAACTCGGTAAATAGAACAATAATTTCTCAAAATAAATCATGCATACATATTCCTTTAAAAACAAAGTGTCCACTCACAGTGCTCGGCTATGCCTGCCAACGGTCCAAAGTCTTCTCCACATGATCCTTCTCACGTCCTGAACAATAAATAATATTAAATCTTCAGACTAGATTAATACTTTAATAAAAATTCCAAACTAAAAGGAAGCCTGTAAATTCTTTTCCCTTGCCCAACTTCTCCACTTTTAATATATTAAGGCTCGAACTTCACCACAATCATCGATAGCCTTAAAATAACATTTTTAAAATTTAATTCATACTAATCCAACATCTGAGTTTTCATTCTAACAATCGCCAAAATCCTTAATCATTGAAAAATCTCAAACCTTATTAAAACTCCTCCAAAAATCCAAACTTTACATCATTAGACTTCTCTCATTAAAACCAACCCAAAAACATGAAAAACTACCCCTAAAAGGTGGTGCTGCCGCCTGCTCCGCCGGTAGCCGAACTCTGGCGAACTCCAATGCTTCCCTAAATTTAACACAATATTCTTCTCAACACGCACAACAAATTCCATAACTAGCACAAAGTCTAATTCTAAGTCTAACTAGGGTAATCGAACCAAAACAACCAAAAATCCCAATTCTCAAACCCTAGAATTTCCGTTCGAAAAATCCTCCTTACACACTTTGATTGGATAATTACCTTAAAGAGGATTGATACACCAAGAAAGGCCTTTAAGATGAGCCAAAAGTCTGTAGCTATAATGGCCGGGGGAGGGAGATTCTGACAGAAACTTCCCCCACTGCACAGTTCCGGTTGGTCCTTCTCCTTCATGGCGGCGCTAGGGTGACTTTCACTGGTCCAGGAAGAGAATTGGTTCGATGGCCGACTGATTGGGACTAGTGCGGCAGTCTGTGGTGGCCGGATGGCGGAGAAAGAAGAGAAAGAAGATGGGCTTTTTCCACCTGGTCCAACACTTAATACCCAAACATAAAGCCTAATGAAAATTACCCCCTTTTTACCAACTCAAAGTTACCATTTTTATCTGTTAACTTTTACATGCTAATTTCAATTTTAACGTATAGCATGTCTACGAATTCTATTAATGTCCTATACAATTTCCTTTAAGAAATTTTCCGAAATAATTTTCCTACAAAAAGTCAACTCTAGGGTCCTTAAGTAATAAACGGTTACTCAAAACGGTAAAAGACCAAAGTAATACTAAAAGTAAATAATCATAAAATAATTTAAGAACCGGGGTGTGACAGTTATCAGATAGAATCCTCCACCTGCAGGTTTTTTGAAGCTTAAATGATGGTTATGTGCTTTCCTCAAATGGTTTTGTTTTCCATAATGATCAAGGATATCCTATTCTATCTTATTCAAAGAATCTTGGCAAATCAAATGTTTTGCTTGCAGAGTCTCTAGCTTTAATAGTCGGTTTGGTTGTTGTAGTCCTACATGGATACACGAGATTAAAAGTTGAAGGAGGTTCAAAATTACTCATGGACTCTTAATCAACAACAAGATTCCTACTCCTTGGTATATACACAATATTGTTCAAGACATCAAGCTATTGGCTAAACAACTACAAAGTGTTGATTTTCAACACATCTGGAGAGAAGCTAAATTCTTAACGAATGTGGTTACTGATCATAGACACACCTCAATTGTTGCTAGTTGGCATAACAGTCTATCTCCTTTTCCTCTTCATGCCTTTGATTTAGACTTTCTTAACTTAGGTTGTTCTTGGTAATTTGAAGAAGTTCAGAAATGTAAATACATACAAATTGAAACTCTAAACGAAAACGGACTTAAAACATAACAAATACTAACACATTAAGTAGACATTGAAGGTCGCTTTGCAATATATTTTAACATCCTCAAAGTAAAATCGTCTTTTGACTAGCCCACCTCACCACTCAATTGTGATATATTGAAAGGTGCTCAACAAACCAAAAACCTGCAAAATAACTACAACTTATTTTAGAATATTTGTTATGCGTGTACCTTGGTCTAATGCTTGTCAAAGAAGAAATTCCAATTCCATGTAGTGATAAAGTACCAAGTTAGTATAAGATTATGTTTCCTTATACAACACCTAAAAAGTGTTATGTAATTCCCATATAAAAGGATCTTATCAATAAATAAGATACACAATTCTCAAATTTATATGATATCTCTCATTGTTTTTATAGTTTTCTCTACAACATGTTATCAGCACGCTATTGAGCTGATAGCACCACCACCTCAAATCAAACCCTACCCCACTTTTTCTTTCTTCTTCTCGTAAAAGCCTTCGGCCTGTCGGCCCCACCATAACCATCCAGCCACCGCTTCCCGGTTGCCTTCTGGCCACCTCCGGTCAAGAATTTTTCAACCAATTTTCCTGCTTTCGAAGTTCGTTATTTGAAGATTTCCGGGTTAGTTTAAAGTAAAATTTCAAGTTATTTCAATTCAAATAACTCGGGAATTCTCTCCCTCATTCTAATCCTTTTTGTTAAAATCCCGAAACTAAGAGCGTTTGCGGATGTGGATTATGTGGTATGTTGTATCAATCCATAGGACAAACAAGTTCTTACAAGATAGTAAAACAAAGGATGTGAAATCCACACTCCATAAACTGTAATCCACACTCCTACTTTCTATTTTTAGTCATCATTTTCATAAGAAGACAAAAGTTAAGTTGCTAAAGACAAAATTTAAGTTATTAAAAATAGAAAATGGAAGTGTGGATTTCATTTTCCTAAAACAATAAAGTATCGAAATAAGTGACCGTATTTGGTTCTCGAGCTAATTGCTTGAATTTCTTTTGTTTGCATAGCATTGGAAAATGCTTGAGTCGAATTTGATATTCTCAATGCTTAAGGTAAAAAGTATCACTGTTGGGTTTTAGATGTCGAGCAGACCTTTATTGGGAGACTACTCCACCACCAACTTTCCATCGGAAAACCCTAAAGAAGAACCTCCAAGTGCGAGAATTAAGTCACAGACACTAATATTTCTACAGTGTCACATCGACCCCACCTTATGGTGGTAATACATGGACAAAAATGATCCTAAGGATTTGTGGGATCCGCTCATATGACTCTTTTGCAAGAGTTTCAAGCACAATGAGATGATATTCTCCTGCTTGATTATAAAACAATTGAAGACTACAACAACAATTGGTCTCCAAAGATTCTATGTAATTTTTGTATGCATTCACGAGGTTAGGATAAGCTCGGCAATTCTTAAACCAGTGATCCGGAAATCCACATCGGTGACAAAGGCCTAAGATGACATGATTGGATTTGACTTGCTAATGTTTAGGCTTGGGGGCGCCGCCACTAGGGCTGGATGCGCCTCCCTCTCTCTTCTTGATAGTGGAACGACCTCTATTGTCGTTGTTGTGTCCCCTATTTTCGAAGCCGCACTGTGGATTTTTTCACGACCGTATGGTTCAACATGATCTCTGCCTTTTGTCCTAAAAGCTTTCCCACCCTTCATCTTACTAAAATTACACTCAGGAACCCTCTTTGTTCCAACAGGTCGCAGGTTGTTCTGATCAAGGATGATTTATTTTGTCCTTTCCTTCAGTTAGAAGTTGAGTCATAAGACCGCTAAACATAGTGATACGCTTGTTCTTATACTCGAGTCAATAATGTCTCATAAGAACGCTGGCTGAAGTGGGAAACATTGATAACGTTCTGGATAAGATCGTCTTCTAACTTTTTGACGCCACAAAGAGTGAGCCGTTCTCGCAGACATAACATGCCTTTATTTTAGCCTTCGTGTCACGTCCCGACCCTTAATTTTTACCTTAATTACTAGCATAGTGGTAATAAGAGTTTTACTGTGTTCGTCATTAAGTGTATAATTTAATTGGTCCCTAGAGAGGTTGTAGGGGACGCTTATTTCATGGGATTTATTCGAAGGAAGAAAATATGACGACAGTAAAAAAAGGTAATTTTTTGCTAGTAAAATGTAATTTTCGTTGGGGTATTATTTTTGGGGTGTTAAATTTTGGAGTGGGTTTATATTTGGGGTGTTGGATCCGGTTTGGGCTAGGCCCAATTTCTTTTCTTCTCCCTCCCGCTTCTCTCTCTCTCTCCTTCCCCGATTCTCTCTCCCTCTCCCTTCGCTGCCAGACTTCCCGTCGCTAGCCAGCCGTCGTCCGGCCTCCGTTCGCCGCCGCACTAGTCCCAAACGGTCGGCCTCCGACCCAGCTCCCATTCTAGACCAGTGGCAACCTCTCTAGCGCTACCGTGAGGGAGAGAAGCCGCCCGAAAGGTCCGACTGCCCAAAGTCTCCAATCGCCGGAACTCCCTTCTCCGGCCGCCAAAGCCGGCGATCCTTGGCTCAAAATAAAGCCCTCCTCTTGTGCAGAAATCCCTCCAAAGGGCTCTCTCCATCTTGAGCTAGGTAAGGAGAAATCGGTAAAGGAATTCTATGGGTTTTTGTGTTTTTCCGTTCGATTGGCATAGTTAAGCTTGAAATTATGTTTTGTGCTAGTTAGGAAAGTTGTAGAGGAGGTTGAGAGGAAGGTGTTGTTAAAATTTGATAGGCATTAGAGGTCGCCAGAGCTGGCCACCGCTGATAAAGTGTTTTTTAGTGGGGAAAAATATGATGAGTTTATTGGAATGAGTTTTAGAATTTTTGGAGGAGTTTTGGGTAGGTTTAAGAATTATTGAAGTTTGGTATTTTTAGAGGATTAATAAGTTAGAATCCGGCCATTGGATTATTTTTGATGGAAAGTGATTTTGAGGATGTAGGTAAAATTTGTGAAGATTTATGGTTGGTAGTGAAATTTAGATTTGGGGCGATAGGCATGGTTGAGAGCGCGAGGCTCATATTTAATTATGCCTATTTTTTTTAAGCGTCGGTATTTTATTTAAGGATTTATTTATGTCTTTGGAACATGACGCAAAGAGGCTCGAGCGGAAGAGACCTCCGACCGACTTCAGGCTTAGGCCTAATCTGTGAGTGAACCTTTGTTTTAAATAATGTGCTTGAAATGCTTTATTGCTAAATAATTTTCTATTGTTAGAAATTTCTTCAAATTGAGAATTTCGGTGAAATTGAGAATTTCGCTGGGCTATACTTCTCTCACATAATTATGCATTGCTAATGATGCCAACGATCACGAACACCTATTCGCATTTCCTGAGTAGAACTTTGCTCAAGCATTTCTCGTTATCGATAATAAACGTCGAAGTCCCATTAATAAATCGTACCTACTAATAGCTGCTAAAGCACAGAAATTCCCACATTAACTATAAAGTCAAATCACCTTAATTACTCATGTGATAACCACACTAACAAATAAAATACAAACTCTGAGTTGACCGAATTGAGTGTCAGCATAGCTGATGTTGGCAGTCTATCATTCAACACTAGATAGTCCTCTCTTGCTGTCTCCAAATGATGCAAAGTGATTTCCTTTCTTCTATTTGGCTGCTAGATCTGACTAGCGTAATCACACAGGTCCATAACATCCAAGGAAGCTAAGAGCACCAAAACTGGAGTCCTACGCTCAGGTCGCCAAAACGACTAGATGCCAAAGATAATTACTCTTCGTAAAATGCCGAATTTTACGAATGCGTACAAAAGTCTGTAACACCTTTCTCGATAAGATATAACAATTAGCAATCATGAGTCGAACTGCACCCCGCAAGGCCCGACTCTTCAACTCATGTCGAAAATTTACTTAGAACACCCCAGGACATCGACGATACTCATCGATTGCCACACTACTCCAGTAATTACCTCAAAGAATCTAGGGTCTAAAAAGACAATCAAACATTAAGTCACACTCTTCACATAAGAGAGATACCCCGAATCTCCTCGATTCATGTGTTACTCCTCGAGCAATGCAAAATTGACGGCCGCATGCTCCATCTCAAGATTGCGCGTCAACCGCATTATCTTTTGCGTAACGCTCAAGTGGAAGCATATGATTGCTCGAATCTGATAAAACTTCGACAACCACTTACAGTCTCGACCTATAAATTTCACCACTGCAATACTCCAAACAGAAGCTACAATCATGGGATATACTACCTTAAGATCAACATCTCACTCATCCTCTTAGGAATTATCCACATCAGCTAACAACAGTAGCTAAAGCGAAAAATAATTATTTCAAGATCAATAACTCTAATTATACCGCTTAAACTATCCTTGTGTATCATCATACACATTACCAATCCAAATTATAGATACCAGACATAAATCGACCAACAACAATTTCAAAAATCACTCTTCAATGCTTAAACCAAACTTTAACAGCCCCATAAAATACATCAATTAATCTCCACAATTTATTCGCTCAAGCAATAGCTTTCCACATTTTATCTCAAAACAAAGCAACCCTTACACGTTAACACCTTTAAGATATCTCTTATTTCCGCACCAACCTTGACTAGAAATTTCTCAATCTTTCGTTCACAAGCATACCCCTTTCTGTTATTAATATCCGCAAAAAGGCTCAACTCGCCATTTAAATAAAAGTCGACAACTCAATAAATAAATAATAGAACTCTGTAAACCTAGGTCACTTCCCCAACTCATAACTGAACTCAAAATCTCCCAATTCACTTACTTTCCCATTACTCGGAAGATAACCAAGATACTCTTTGAAGTCAGCATACAGAGGCATAGTCATGGAAATATAGACATTTAGTATCACCAAATATATGAGGTAGTGATAGGAATCGGATAACCTAATGCCCTGATACCAACTGACAGGACCCACCCCGAATTTCACCTTGAAACTTAAGGTAAATCCTGCGGGGTCCATTTTCAAGGAAAATTTACCGAAAATTTGGCATAACCTTCCTTAAAAATGGACGACCCTTACCTGAAAAATCCAATTTAACACTTCTATAATCAAACATCCATCTTCAACACCTGGAGCCTTCCTGCTCCCCAAGTTCAACACATCTCCCAATATAATAATTCCTCACTTAAAACGAATCCCACAACCCAAAAGATAACCAAAATATAAATACTTTCACTAATTTCCAATATGCCATAAATTCGTTGCATGCAAATGTTAACCAAAATCTTTCATAAAGAAAAACCCAAGAAAATGGACTAGCCCCGCTAGTCAAATTAATGACAAAGATGAATAATAACCTTCATAGAAGAAGGTATCAAAACAAGGGACTAGCCCCGCTAGTCAAATCAACAACGATAAATGAGAAACAGCTATAGCCATACAAGTGAGCCTCCCAGACTCGGTTGCCTCCCAGGCAATAGTACTCCCATACTCCCTACACCTTCATGTTATGATAACAGAGGAGTAGGGCTTGCGTGATGTCGTCGACTACATCACATCACCCGAAGGCGGAAAGGGCTTGCGTAACCCCACTTCAAACGTGGGAGTTACATCGCCTCGAAAGGCGGAAAGACATGCTATCATGAATAATATCGATCCAACAAGTATGACATAAATAAAGAAACATAATCCATGTGAGTTTCCCCGAAACTCATAATTAAAGCATAAGTACGATTCCCAACCGTACTCAAAGAATTCAAAGAGTAAAGAAACTAATTAAATTCAACGACGTGTCCCAAACGTTAAAATGCTCAATGAAATAAATAACTTCAATGATTATCATCTTTCCAAAAACCAAATAATATGCAGTTCAGTATAATACCTCAAATCCAGAAATCATAAAGAAAATCCTAAAATCGAAAATGAGATAGGATCTCATTCTCAAACCAAACAACAACGCAGTTTTACTGCTTTTGAAACCTAAATTTATTTTGTTAATTTGTGGCTGCACCCAAAACTTGATCGGGTTGTCTACGTACCCTTTTTAAAGGGATCAAGCCACTCGTAGTTCATCATTTTAGTCTACTTCTCTACCTTCTCTAACCACATCACATTTACCACCATAAGTCCAAAATCAAACCATACTTATGCAAATCATCAAACATGCATTCTTTCACCTTGAACCCAAGTTACTAAACATTCTAACTAGATTTACTATGGACACCCATTAGATATACTATGGACACCCATTTCAACTAACACCAATCCCAATTCCATACGTAACACTCCGATATCCACTTCAATGCATAAGCACAATCCAACAACTGTCTAACAGTAATATTCCTATACCCGGTTATCAATTTCAACCATTAAATCGCTAGTCTTCGGAAAATCCGAAACCTAACCTACATTACTCCAAAAATTGCTAACTTTCCACCAATGGGTTTCTCTCATTTTTAGCAATTTAATAAGCATGAAAAACTGCCCAAAAAGAGGCAGCACCACCGCCAACTCCGCCGCTGGCGGCGGCCGGCAACGGCCAATCTCCGGCCACCCCCAATTGTCAACAAACTTGATAGAACCTTCCTCTCAACATTTCGAACAACTTTCATGAACAACACTAAGCTCAATTCTAACTCTAAATAGCTCATTTGATAAAGAACAAGAAAACCCGATTTGGGGCTAAAAACCCTAAAATTTCGAAATCTCAATTTCTCCTCACACACACCATGAATCGAGTTACAAGCTTCTAGAGGAATGTTGTACTAATCAAACCCAACCTAATCATATAAAGAACTCACCGATCGGTGGCCTGAGGAGGGAGAAATCCGGTGAAAACCGAACCCGAACAGTCGAAGTTTCCTGACGTGTTTTCTCCCCAACGGCGGCGATAGGGACGCCGCCACCACCCTAGATCGATAGGCCTTCTCCTTAGCTTCCTGTTGATACCCGGATCATCGTCCACTTCGGCTTGGCGGCGGCGCACAGCAGCGAAGAAGCTTCGGCAGAGAGAGAGAAAACGTGTGAGGGAAGAGAGAGAGAGGTGAGGTAAATTTTCTGATTTTCCTCCCCCTTTCTCCTTCGCCCGAGATCAGCGAGCCCCCCCTACAGAGAGAGAGTTCGGTCAGTTATATCAACTCAGGAGGCACGGTGGACAAGGTCGACTCGTCCTTTTTCTCCCTTTTTCTCGATCCTTCCTTCCTCCTCTCCTTTCCCGATTCTTCCTCTAAAAAAAATATCGTCTTACCTTTACCGAAATAGTAACTTTCCGTTTTTAGACCATAACTTTCTCATATGAACTCCGATTTGAGCGTGCCGCGTGTCCACAAACTCCATTTAACATCCTCTACGACTTTCATGAAGGAAGTTTTCCCGAATTCTAAACGGAAGAAAAAGTCAACTTTTGGAGTCTTAAATAGTAAACGGTTACTTAAAACGGTAAAACGTCAAAGTAACCCAAAAGTAAATAATCGTAAATTGACTTAAGAACCGGGATGTGACACTTCGACTATCTTATAATCAAGCAGGCGGATGCGAATATCATCTCATTGTGCTTGAAACTATGACATACGTTGTTAAACCTTTCATGTAATGCATCCCACAAATCTTTGGGATCGTTTTTGTTCATGTATTACCACCGTAAGGTGGGGTAGATGTCACTCCGCATAAACATTAGTACTTGAAACTTAATTCTTGCACTTGGAGGTTCTGCTTTAGGGTCTTCTGATGGAAAGATGGTGGTGGAGTAGTCTTTCCCAACAAAATTCTGCTTGACATTCAAAACCCAGTGGTGATACTTTTTACCTTGAGCATCGACAATATTGAATTCCACTCGAGCATTATCCATTACTTTGCAAACAAAAATAAATTCAAGCAATAAGTTTGAGACCTGAATACGGTCACTAATTTCAATACTTATTGTGTTACTAACTTATAACAACTTGTTTAATTGTCCGACAAATTGATACAACACAACCCGAATACGTAGATTGATACCACATATTCCACACACGTGAACACTCTTAGTTCCAGGATTTCAACAAAGAGAAGGAGTAGAAGAAGGGAGAGAATCTCCTTGAGTTATTTGAATTGAAATAATTTGAAATTTTACCTTAAACTTACTCGGAAATCTTCAAATAACCAACGTCGGAAGCCAAAAAATTGGTTGAACAATTCCTGATAAGAGGTGGCCAAATAGAAACTGGGAAGTGGCGGCCAGATGGTGACGGTGGGGCCGAGGGGGCCGGAGGCTTTTTCGAGAAGAAGAAAGAAAAAGAGGGTAGGGTTTGATTTGAGGTGGTGGGGCTATCAACTCAATGAGATATAATAAATAGATTGGAGAATTGTGTATCTTATTCAATACTAGTTAAAAAATCCCCTGTCTTGATTTTCACTATGTGTGGATTGTGCTGAGTTTCGTCTCTCACAAGGGGAGGAGACACACGGCAATGCATCCTCGAGGATGATTGCGACGTGTTTTTCGGTCTAGTATTCTACTTATAACGGATTTTCCATCATCAATTTATAATTAGGCTCATCCGTGCTCAGTGTGATGTCTAGGATTGTACGAAATTATGAAGCTAGTGCTATCAATTGTGTCTTGCACTACTGACCGTCCACATACATGACTGGTCATACTGAATCGGAGTTACCGAACGACTTTGATTTTGTTTCCCCTACGCTATTATATATAAGCTTCTTTTGTTGGTAGATTGGAGGATTAGAAACATGACTATTGCTTTCCAGCTGGCTGTTTTTGTATTAATTGCTACTTCATTAATCTTACTGATTAGTGTACATGTTGTATTTGCTTCTCCTAAGGATTGGTTAGGTAACAAAAATGTTGTATTTTCTGATACATCATTATGGATTGGATTAGTCTTTCTGGTGGGTATCCTTAATTCTCTCATCTCTTGAACCTATTCGTTCTAGATCCAAAAATGAAATGACCCTTCCCTCCGAATTCCTTCAGGTTGTGAGACACATTAAAATTCAATATAAGTCACCAAAATGCAAATAACGAAAAAGAAAAAATTAGAAAAATTAAAAGTGGGGGGGGGGGGGGGGGGAACTTTTGTGTATTGTAAAAATATGTAAAAATGGAAAAAAAATAAAATTTAAATAAAAATTATACTAAATACATATTTAGTTATGTTATTAAGTATGTATTATAAGGCGTTTTGAAATAAGAATTATCTATATTATATAAATATCATCCTTATATATTTATAAGGATAATAAAACGATTGTCGTCTTGTATAAGACGTTGAAGAATATAACCTACTCATAAGCATGAGCAAACATGTTCTTTTGCTAAGGTAACAACCCTACACGCCACTTAACAATCTTTGGAAGCTTTGCACTGTTAGAAATTATGTAATAATATCCAATATGAATGAAAATAAAATTACTCATGACATTTTCATTTAAAAGGGTGTGTTTTTTTTAGGAATAAGTGTGTCTCTTCAAGGAGATAAGTGAACGGACATGTTGGTTCACTTTGGGTTTTAAATAAACCTATACTCATATCTCTTTAAATATAAGATCAAAAATCCTTAATTCTTCTAGAAGTTTTTTTCGTGTCAAGAGAGTACAAGATACATTTATGGTTCGCTAGAGTCCAAAATTACGGTGCTTCTATTTTAGGTCATCCATTGTTGCATTTTACAAGGCGGACGCCTATCGAACTACAAGCACAAGGGTAGGGGCAAAATCTGTCTTTAGTCAAATGCATTTATGTATGCCTCAATCGAAATATCAAGTCACTTATTTCTTTCCTTGTACTACTTTTATAAGATTCATATAGTGTTATACTCATAAATTAAGATTAAATCGTTACTTTCAATCCTAGTCGTATTTTGTTTGTTTCTCACACTCGTTATTGATATTTCTATTTTATTTAAAGTTCATATATATGATTGTTCCCCAAAAATCTAAAGACAGGCTCTATAATGGAACAAGCATGTTTGACGATGAGTCCTAACCAAACCAAGAAGCATTCGAAAGAGAAAAATGTTATGGCCTCTTATTGTGATTGATACCTTATCTTAATACAAGGAGTAGTGTGGCATTGGTTAGATGGAAGATAATGAGTAGTCTGTGATGTATATAAAGTATATATATATACAAGATGAAAGTTAAAAATCGATGATGAAAGATCCGCTTAGGACTGCTACCAAAGTGCAATCATAATATATAAGATTTTGTTTATATGTGCATGCAACAGAAAACTTGGTCTAATGTTATGTGTACGTATGCATGATATCTACATTTATAGAAGTTGATATGGAAGATGCAGTGAAAAAGATTTAATCTATTTGGATAATTGTATAAGCATGTGCTTGTGTTGATATATCATAATCTGCATGAAAATACTTACCAGTAACCGTTTGTTTTGAATGGCTTTGTATAGATTTCGATCGTATTTATTTCTGGTCATAAGATTCAAAGATAACTGCTACTGCATTCAGTGTCTGTAATTGCTTGTAAGTTTTACAGTACGGGACCTTACAGTACAATATGTGAACATGCACCAAAAGAAGAAGTTTTGGTGCATACTAATTTATAAAATGTCGACAAGGTGTCTAAACTCAGATGCAACCTATTGGCATAATTGAAAAGGCGTCTTTCTATCTGTTGAGTGCTGGTCTTTCTTTCTATCAGTTAGTCGAGTTTCATGTATATATGTTTAATAACCTTGTATGATGATTAATATGAGTCTTGTGAATGTCACAAGAGAAGAATAACTATTGTATATGTGGGATTAGAGCGGGATTTTCCCAGATTCGATATCATCATATCCCAACAAGGTTTGATTCGTTAATGTTCATTGAATTTCATGGAAAGTACTTCTCTGTTGTATAAGATTCCTTTTACTGAATGTTGTAATGAACATGAGATACCAAATTAGTTTTGAATCTCTTAATTGAAGAGAGATTACAAGAAAACTACCGGTGAGATTTTGGAACAAATGACCGGTAAGAACGATCGATTTTTCATACAATCATACCAACTTGATGCATGTGTTCTAGATGCATGATTCAAGTGATATATATGGATGAGTTATTGTACACTTATATTTGAAACAAAAGGGACAATTGACAGTCATACTACCTCTCATGCACTACCAGGACAAGTACTTTAGCCGACGAAAAATTTTCGTCGGCTTGTTAAAAAAATTCGTCGGCTAAGGTCTTAGCCGACGAAGGTTCGTCGGTTATAGTGTCGTCGGGAAAGGGTCGTCTGTAATGACTTTAGCCGACGAGACAAAAAATTTCGTCGGCTATAGTATGACTATAGCCGACGAAATAATATCGTCTGCTATA
Organism: Fragaria x ananassa; assembly: GCA_034370585.1. Lineage (NCBI taxonomy): Eukaryota > Viridiplantae > Streptophyta > Magnoliopsida > Rosales > Rosaceae > Fragaria > Fragaria x ananassa. The sequence goes on from CP139752.1 coordinate 10,097,503, forward strand.
GTCCAATATTTAGCCGACGACATTATTTCGTCTGCTAAAGTATGAACTATAGCCGACGACATTATTCGTCGGCTATAGTCCATACCTTAGCCGACGAAATTTTTTGTCGTCGGTTATCTTCCAAACTTTAGCCGACGAATAATTTAAAATATTCGTCGGCTAAAGTTTATAATAAAAAAATATAAAACATCTATGGCCGACGAAATATAGTATTTTTCGTCGGCTTTATAGGCATTTAGCCGACGAATTAAGGCTTTTTTCGTCGGCTATAAGTGCATTCCAGTAAAAAAAAACCCCGAAATTTCTGAATTACCATTCCATGCAAGCTGCAAAAGACATATTTAACAATTTCATATAACCAACAACAAACACATAAAAGAATATATGAACTACATAAAAGTATCAATTACATAAAAGTATATATCAACTACGTAAAGTCTATATCGTCTAAATTAAAGTCATCTTCTGGGGGCTGCTGCGGAGGTTGCGGCGGCTGGGGTAGCGTCATGGGCGGAGGCGGAAGACCCTGAATCTGGGCAGCTGCAAAGTCCTGCATGTACTGGATCATCTGCTGCTGCTGGGCCTGCTGGATGGCATGTAACTCGGCAACATAGGCTGCCTGCGCGGCATTAAAGGCTGCCTGCGAGGCAGCCTGCGAGGCAGCCTGAGCAGCTTGAGCAGCTTGCTGTTCTCGTAGTCTCTGAACTTCCGACTCTAGCTGAGTCGTCCTGTTGATCGTGGACGTGGTGCTGCTATTGGTCGAGGTTGCCTTTCGTTGAAATCCTGGAGTGGTCTTCAGGACCACCTCGCCTCTCTTTCCTAGACCTCGGCAGTAGAAGTTGTTTCCTCTCGGTGGGAAGGCTGTGCCCATGATCCTCGCCCCAATCGTCGGATCCGAATTGTCGATCCGGGACATGGCTTCGGACATCTCTTCCTCCTGCGTGTCCGGCCATGCCTCCCTCACTAAGGTACTCATGACCTCGTCACTAGCCTCCCTCACCCTCGCCTATATGGATAGGAAAAAAATTATTAATTAAAATTTTTACATGAATTTAAAAATTTAAAAACTTAAAGTGACTTACAATATCCTCCTGGGAGTCAGGATATGCCTTCTCGTACGTATAGACGTATGGGTTGACTTCTGGATGTTCCTTGGCCACCTCGTCCATGAAGACACCGAACGGTCTAGAACCGGCATGATGGTTCCTTGTGTTGCGTTGCCGGTTCTGACCGTTCACCCGGGAAACCGCCTTCAAAGAAAAAAGTAAACTATTAGTAGAATATTTTAAAACGCACGTACTTATTTTTAAATTAACTAACTAATTTATTTAAATACCTGTTTACGAGGGTTGTTGAATTCTGATGTCAGAAGCCAACGCCACTCGTACTCCCTGTACTGGAACTCAGTAGGGGTACCAGAAAGTGCGTTCCCGTGTTTAGTCCAATGGGTCCGTAGCTCGTTCTTCCACTCCTTGTACCTACAGATACAACAAAAATATTAGAAATATTATTAATATCACATACAATTTTGTTTTTCATTAACTTCCCAACGTACCTTCCCCCATGCACAACGTCGGCCCAGCTGTCCCTCAGGTGCTCGGGAACCTCAAACCACACCTGCATTTAACAGTTTATTATTAGTTTAGCTTTTCGAGAAATCAACAATTTAATACATAATATTATTTTGTAAACTCACCGACATCGCGTTGTGGACCATGTCCTTAACCTCCTGCGGGACCTCGCCCCAGTCGGACCACAACATAGGGACTCTATCCCTAATGAGAGCACCCACGCGGCCGGAGTACGTCCTCGACTTCCAGCCCAATACTGCGTGGCCATCCCCGTCAGTATCGATGGGGATCCTCCCCATGGTACTCACCATCTTCTCGAGAGCTTTCCCTGTGACGGGGCCTCTCTTCTTCTTTGTGCCTATGACATGATTCGGCCAAATTGATTATTAAAATATATATGACCCTTTAAAAATAATCATGCATCACTGATTACCTGAGGAGCTCGCGATGGATTCCAGCTCTGTCGCCGATGATGATACCCTCGCAGAAATAAGAGACGTATCAAAAGGCAGGAACCGGTACGCCGTTGATGGAGCCACTGGCGGGGGCAGTGGATAAATCGGCGTCCCTGAGCCATCGACTACAGGTAACGCCGGTATCATCCGCGGAAGGAACAGATGAGGCGGCGGCATATGTACCCCAGATGACCCACTATCCGAAGAAGTAGGACGCGGAGTGGGCGCCCGGTGTATCTCGGGCATACGAGGTGCAGACACCTCCGTCTGAGGCCACAAGGGCCTCGGGGAACGAGGGATGGCCGCCTGCCTCGATGAAAGGGGCACCTCCGGCGCCGTCTCCGGAAGGCTCGCACGTCTGGCTGTCATGTGGCCCTGAAACGTCGTTTGAGGGTTGCTAGAGGTTCCCTCAGGCGATTCGGACCTTTGGCCCTTCGAACTCTTCTTCGATCGAAAAAAGCCGCTCATCCTATTTAAAATATTAATCAAAGGCTTTAGATTATTTTGTTTTTGGTTTATAAAAAATTATACATATTTAAAATTATACTTATTCAATAAATAGATACACAAACCAATATATATATAGATATATATATATATATATATTTTACTTACATAACAATATTATATATATCAACATCATCATAAATTAACTAACATATCGTAAAACTAAATTCGAAATCAAAAATAAATTAACACATATATTCAAAAATAAACACATATATTCAAAAATAAACACATAAACTAACATAATTAAATTAACACAAATTAAATTAACACAAATTAAATTAACAAAAATTAAATTACAAGTTTTATTCCTTTCTTCAACTTCGCGTTTTCATCCCGATTCTCTAGTTAATCTAGCGTTAAATTTTTAATGGGCTTGTAGTGCTTCAGGTTGTCCATTTTTGGGCTCGGTCAACTTTCTTTATTATCCTAGCTTGAAAAGATGAGGCAAAGTAAGTCTTGAAGGAGGAGGATACAAGATTAGTTTGGTAAATACAAGTGGATAAGAAAAAAGTATTTTCTTTTGCTTTATGAATGAAAGTAAAACTTCAATTTAGTTTTTCATATGGGATTTGGGGCCTTGCTTTTGATGTTTTCCCTTTGTATACTTATTAATTTCAGCAGACTTGTTCACTTTTGATTTCCATTAATAATGAATCTTGTTGAAAGTTCTGGACAGCGTTACTAGTGAGTCTAAACTCAATATTTTTTTTTTCTTTTGGTCCGGAAAATGTCAACAAGATATAAATCCCCACTTGCTCATTATAGTGGAAGTTTCAGTGTATGATTATGAAGCTTGCTATACTCTTCTTTATCTTCTTGTTTCGGTTATGTAGTTCACTTATACTATACTAGCATGATTTAGAAAATACAAATTTTACAACTCAAATACAAATACTTTATTGGTTCACGAAAAGAAACATCAACACATATATAACCGAAACAAGTCTCTCCAAGTAATTGTAATAATTATAAGTGAACTACATATACGAAAAGAAACATCAACACATATACTACCGAAACAAGTATCTTCAGAAACTACGACTATCCAAAAAACCAGAATGCAAAAGATCGGTTGCATACCTCAATGCAATTCCCTATCTTCTTTTTGGCAGCTTCTTCTTCTGTTCCTGGCGGAGGGCGGAGGGCGGAGGGCGGAGGGCAGGGAGGAGGGAGGGAGGAGACCGGGAGGCAGGGAAGAGGGAGGAGGCGGCGACGGGAGAGGGAGGGAGGAGACCGGGAGGGAGGAGGGAGGAGACCGGGAGGGAGGAGGGAGGAGGGAAAAACTGCGGAAATGAGGGAGGAGGCTAGGGTTCGCAATTAAAACCCGAACACTTTAGCCGACGAAATAATTTGTTCGTCGGCTAAAGATTAAAATTTTGTCGGCTATACATATATTCGTCGGCTAAACCTTTGAAATTCGTCGGCTAAACATATGAAATTCGTCGCCTAAACATTTGAAATTCGTCGGCTAAACATTTGAAATTCGTCGGGTTAACCTTTGAAATTCGTCGGCTAAACCTTTATACATTTGGCATGTTGTGATCGTGATGATCAAACTTGAGAAACACAAATCCAGCCGTCAGATCTGACCATCATGATAAAATACATGTATGGGAAAAAATTCAACTTGATCCGAAAAGAATAAGGGCTCGATCCGGACGGTCAATCTCGTAAGTCAAACCCCTAAACGCACGGAAAAGGTCGTTCGACCGTCTAAATTACGTATTTTGGCCGGACCTCCAACTAAAAATAGTTTTAAACCGATGACACGCAACAAGTCGTATAAAAATTTTACGCAAAATAACCACCGAACCCGGGGCTACCCATAGGGAGAAAGAATGGAAAATTGCATTGACCGCAACTATCGGCACCGAGACATGACTGGAATACCGTGATTTTTCAACCGTAGACGTATTTCACCATTCTAGTCATGTCTTATTTCACGACTTTTTTACGTTTGAAGGATCTACGTATAGTTTGTTTTTGAAACGGAACATTTACATAACACTTGGTAAACAAGTTATACAACATTAGTACACATGTTGTGATCGTGATGATCAAACTTGAGAAACACAAATCCAGCCGTCAGATCTGACCATCATGATAAAATACATGTATGAGAAAAAAATCAACTTGATCCGAAAAGAATAAGGGCTCGATCCGGATAGTTAATCTCGTAAGTCAAACCCCTAAACGCACGGAAAAGGTCGTTCGACCGCCTAAATTACGTATTTTGGCCGGACCTCCAACTGAAAATAGTTTTAAACCGATGACACGCAACAAGTCGTATAAAAATTGTACTCAAAATAACCACCGAACATAGGGCTATAGTAGGTAATAGAAATATTTTAGGGTTTAGCCGACGAATACCCTAACATATTCGTCGGCTATAGTATGTAATTAAAAAATTAAAAAAATAACTATAGCCGACGAATTATTAGGTTATTCGTCGGCAAAAACCATATTAGCCGACGAATTACAGTGTATTTCGTCGGCTAAAGTGAGTAATTAAAAAAAATAAAAAACATATTTAGCCGACGAAATTAAGGCTTTTTTCGTCGGCTAAGATAGTTTAGCCGACGAATCACAGTTTATTTCGTCGGCTAAAGTGTGTAATAAAAATAAATAAAAAAATATACATATACGTACCTATATATGGCTACACAAACTGATTATGGACAGATTTCGACAACACCCAAACTTTTTCTCCCCTTTTTTCTTCTCCCCTTTTTTTTCCCGTTTTTTTCGAAATGAGCTGTTGCTGCCCAGATCTGCAAATATAAAGCACTTTAGCCGACGACTATGAATTTCGTCAGCTAAACTTTTAAATATTTCGTCGGTCATGGTTTGTGAACTTTAGCCGACGACATAAATTCTTTAGCCGACGAAATTTTTTTTCGTCGGCTAAAGTTTGTCATAGCCGATGAAAATTTAAAATAGCCGGCGAAAGAAAATTTCGTCGGCTAAAGTGGACATCATAGCCGACGAAAATTTACCTTAGCCGACGAAAGAAAATTTCGTCGGCTAAAGCCCACTATAGCCGACGAAAAAATGCTTCGTCGGCCTGGTTTTTTTTTTTTTTTCGTCGGCTATAACCTTTCTTCTGGTAATGATGGTTTACATATCAAATCATGCTATCATCAATAGAGCATGATTGATGCAGTAAACTAGAGTGGAGTTTTGTATGCTTTTATAGTTTATCGATCCCATAAAGATTAAAGAACAATGAATTTGATTTCTATGGCGTTGATGAAAAGTGATTTATGGCTATAGTCCCAATTATGATGTTATGAGAGTTAAGATCTTAATGATCATATACAAATGAGAAGCATTTTACAAATGTTAGTAAGACTCTTGTTGTGCGAACAAAAGCAAGAGAAAGATGTTTGATGAGTTTTGCTTCAATCACTAAATAGACATCCCAAGTGGAGAAGTGCATGGATAAAAATTGAGAAATTATTCCACAAAAAGTGCTCCTAAATGAGGAGGCTTGTGGGAATATTACTATCTAAATTGTATTGCGTAACCTATGATAGAAGGCTTGTGGGAATATTACTATCTCAAATGTGGGGTGTATATAATGTCTATAAATTGTATGTAATACAATTAAAGGATAGTGTTAGAATGTTTTGGCATTTACGTATGTATATCAAAATGATATACACAACTACTCTCAAGTGGAATTTGATTCGATTGTCAACTTTATGGATCCAAATGTTTAATGGTTTGACAAGAGAGATAGTTGATGATCGAGGGGAATGAGTTAAAGCCAATAATACAATGAGTCATTACTTGATGGAAACCTAACCTAGCAACATTGGAGATCCCATGGTCTAGGTTCAATAGGCAAACTAGTTGGGGAAGACTTAAATGCATAACACATAACTCACTCATTCCTATGATCAATGTATGTTTTCTACAACCGTAATAAGTTTATGCTTTTGCATTTAATGATACTAATATCTTGTTAACAAGTAGAATATAATGGAGTATTCTTAATTAGTGTGATCACCTATATGAGAGTAGAAGTCGGGTCGCTTCTATGAGAATGATATGACTTAGTTCTCTAAAGCTCTCATAAATGTGGAAATTGTTCAGGACCAAAATGAACACAACCGTAAGAACCATAATGTATTAGAATAAGAGATGTGTGAGGCTTATTGTCTTGGTTTACACAAACGGTGGATAGTTCAAAGATCTTCTATATCTACTGTTTCACCAAGAAAATCTGATAGGTCTTCACTATGAAATGTTTAAGTCTAAAAGACACCTTTTCAAATGCATCTCTTGTTCACTTGTACTCTCTAATTCATTGTCATTCAATGTCGTTATTTTCATTCATGTGAGGGATTGTTAGAAATTATGTAATAATATCCAATATGAATAAAATAAAATTACTCATGACCTTTCCATTTGAAATGGTGTGTCTTTTTCAATTGGTGTTTTTAGGAATAAGTGTGTCTCTTCAAAGAAATAAATGAACGGACATGTTGGTTCACTTGGGGTTCTATATAAACCTATACTCATATCTCCTTAAATATAAGATCAAGAATCCTCAATTCTTCTAGAAGTCTTGTTCGTGTCAAGAGAGTACAAGATACATTTATGGTTCGCTAGAGTCCAAAATTGAGGTGTTTCTATTTTGGATCATCGATTGTTGTATTCTATAAGGCGGACGCCCATCGAACTATAAGCATAAGGGTAGGAGCGAAATATGTCTTTAGTCAAGTGCATTTATGCATGTCTCAATCAGAATATCAAGTCAGTTCTTTCTTTACTTGTATTACAATATTCATATAATGTTATACTCATAAATTAGGACTGAATAGTTACTTTCAATCATAGTCGTATTTTGTTTGTTTCTAACACTCGTTATTGAGATTTCTATTTTATTTAAAGATCATATATATGATTGTTCCCCAACATGCACATGCCAAAACTGTCAAAACCAGAAAACTGTTTTTCTGAACAGCAACTTCGTACGAGCTTTTTGAACAGCTCCAGATGAAGTATAATTCTTGTTGTATATGGTTGGAAAGCACTATGTGTCTAGTTTCCAAAACATCTCGCGGTTAGTCCATATCTATTTTTATGACGAAGTTATGACTGTTTTAGTACGCAAAAGTCATGCTGCACGAAAATTTTCTTTTGCCCTCGAGATATTAAGTTGTTTTCAATCTTCCTAAATAGCTCAAATGAGACTATTTACTCATATATCTACCTTCTTTTGTAGGTATGTCTCGTGGAGAGATCGAATGCCTCGCAGATAGTGGAACTACCCACACCATCCTGAGAAAGCAACAACTTTGTCTGGACTTAGTGCCATGTACATCTTCTGTGACAATGATGATTGCTTCATCACCTGTGATTCAAGAGCGTGGTACCACTCGTTTCTTGTTGCCTTATGACACTATGATTCACGTTATGGACGCTCTCTATGCACCGAGAGGGAATCAAACTTTGTTGAGTTTCAAAGACATTCGCGTTAATGGCTTTCACTTGAAAACTCATTGTGAGAATGTACAAGAGTTCTTGTATATAACTTCTCATGATTGCAGACGCAAACACATCTTGGAGAAACTTATGAGTTAGTTGAGTGGATTATATCTCACTACGATTCAGATTATTGAATCTCATGTTGTCGCTAAGCATGATCTTCGGGACTATGACTCGTACAAGCTTTGACATGATCGCTTAGGTCATCCCAGAAGAGACATGATGATCTGAATTCTGCGAAATTCTCATGGACATCCCTTCTAAAGAAAACACACTGAGTAAATTTATTTGAGAAAAATAAAATTAAAAAAAGAAATTGTCACATGAATAGCCTATGGATCTGTGAGATATATATATACCTATATAAGTACATGTAGAGCAGAAGTTGAGGACTTCAAGTCTTCTTAAAGTGGTGTAACTGAACATGTGCAATAATACGAAGAAGTGAAGCAAATAAGTGAGACAACACCATAATTTTGGAGAATGATATAGAAAACCAACACATTTGTAGACAAGTCCCTGATTTCACATTTTCTTGCATCCCCAGTTTTAGCAAGTCAGTAACATTTATTATACCCAGAATTCATTGCACATTGAATTAATACATGTAAAGAAAGATGTAGACATGACCTGAAAGATTGTGTGTACGGAATCGCAGAGCATTAATCATCATCAGGTAAAGAACAAGCAATTCAAATTCAACTAAGTTTTCAAGCTTTACACTTTCATGGATCTAATAGTGCAGATATTACAAAGTAAGTAACACAAACAGATCACTAGTCTTTTTCTCTTCCATCAAACCTCCAAGCTTAAGGGATTCCTAGCTCCTCCAACATCAATCTCTCGAATTAATCGAAGGTCGCTTGAAGATTTAGTCTATATATAGGTGAGAGTAGAGCCCCGAAATGGGGCTGCAATGTGATCCATCAAGAAGAGCCATCATGACCAAAGCAGTACAGAAGCACAGAATACATGAGTTAGTGTATCGACATAGATACAGTCGTACACGTACGATACATACGTCATAAAATTTAATTTGTGGCTTGTTGAAGAAGAGAAAAGTGAATGATCGAGAGGTTGAGCAAACTTCAATCATGGATGAAAAATGTCAATGATCGGTCTAATTAAATCTTGAATAGCAATTGTATACCTACCTTCTTACTTGTTAAATTGTGGAAGAGGTACCATGTGATACCAAGTATCCATCAATCCCCATCCATCCCACCTACATGTTGCCCTTCCCTTGCTTTGCAAAATCTTTGAAGGTGCCATAAATTAAGAACCACATTGGTCACTCTTTTGTTCATTACAAAAGTGGACAATGGAGTTCTCAATCTTTAAATAATTGAGAAAATTACACGTCTAAGATAAACATTCAATGCACGTATTCATTTGTGGAGTTTACGTCTAAAATAAATCAACTTATAAATTATCTTGTGATACATTTTCTTTTGTCAATGACAGTTAGTCGTATCACATGATTAGTGCAATTATCCATTACCATTATGTCATATTTAGTGCAGGATGGATTGCACTCTAGTTAGTGTAGGATGTATTGCGCAATCAAAATATTAATGAAAAGGCCATGGTTTTCCTTGTTTTTATCCCACTAAGTTGTTCACCTTGGTAGTAGCATACATAAATTCAGAGGGCAATATAATAAAATGATGTTATTCACACACTATATTTTGTTATTACACATCTTATCTAATTTCTTATTACTATAATTCAATTTTATTTACAAACTTCTCCTTTAAATTTATGTTATGATTGACTCTTATCATAAATATATGTGAATAGAGAAATCCATATATAGTTATATACGATAAAATTTTGAATCTTTGTGAAGTAACAAAAAGACCTCACAAGTCACAACCTATATGATATCCTCCAAATAAACTTCGAACACATGTATTTGCCTGTCATACGATAACTCAAAAATCTTGAATTTACAAGTTTGTTTTAGACATGAGAATTTCTTCAGTCGAACAATATCGTGTCACATGTTTACGGTGCAACAACCCAATCACATTGTGACAATGTGTGCCACATTTGTAAGGTCCAAGGATTAAAATTTTTGTGATATATCTGATATATCCTCCGATATCTCATTTTTTTGAATGACCGATATATCTAGACTCTAGAGGGGTAAATGTCTTATTTTCCACCGTATCTCAGATATTTCTCTGATACCGTCAAATATCTCTGATATTTAGGATATTTACGATATATCTTTGATATATTAAAGAAATATATGTAAAAAAATCACATAAAGAAAAATCACGTTCAACAAATATTCGAGAGATAAGTAATTCCCTCGAGTATATCTAAATGAATATGGACAATTTTCTACAGTGGGAGGATTGAACAATTTTTTAATCTGAAGAAAATTACGATCATGCCTCCCAAGATTATGATCATGACTTTAGAAGTACTAAGTATGGAACGCAAGAGGATACCATGTATGGGAGGAGGATTAGAGGTGTAAATGATGTTCAAAATGTTACTTCAGTTACGCTAAGTTTTGAGTCTATAAGTTTAGGAAGTGGGACCGGAACCTCAAACGAATCCCAAAAAGGCAACAATCAATATGACTATAATGTTTATGGCTATAATCAATGCGCAGAAATCAATGATCAATCATCCAGTTGAATTTATCTTTATTATTCACTTATAGGGGAAACAGTCGGCTGCTCGAAAGAGATATATGATTATCATATTCAACACTACAATTCGTAATATATGAGTCATATATCTTGGTCTGATTATTGTACTTTTATGGACTAGCGTGTGTCTTATCAACAACCTAGATTCTTATTTTAGATGTAGAAGAAATTGATGTTTGTAATATTTATATGTAAATCCAATAATTTAAATATTTCAGAAAAAAAATCTTTCTAAAATTCCAATATTTTTTCCTGGATATCCCTGATATATCCGAGATCTTTTTTTTCAAAACACCGATAGATACATCAATACCGATATTTTAATCCTTGGTAAGGTCTATTGCATAATCCAAACACTAAGTGAAAAGGTAAAACCTCATCCTCATTCTTACCCTACTAACTTGGTTCCATAGAGTTACCCTTGAAAATTCAAATTTTTTACCGGAGCGCTCCACAAAAAGTGGATTTGCCCCATATAGCTTAATATTAAACAAATAAAAAGATGTTGTCTCTTTATGTAAACGGCCCATGTGGTGCGTGGGCCCATGAAAACTATAAATCGGATTCCACAAAGACTTGCTTTAAATTTCTTAATTGACATATACACCTTGCAACTATCAATAACAACTATGCATTATTGGCATTCCTTTCCTTCTTCACATTTCACAATTGAGAGAGAATTTTGCTGTTTTAGGGACCCCAAAACCTAAAAGGAACAACTTTTTTTTTCCTATACCCCAATTCCAATACACTCCCATTTGTTTTCTTCTTGGACTCCAAAGCCTCTTGTAGACTTGTACCCCCTTCTTCTTCTTCTTCTTTCTCTTCACTTTCTTGAACCAAGTACACCCACCAAGAAAAGAAAAAAAAGAAGAAAAAAAAACTGGGTTTTCTGCATAAACAAGAGTTGAAAATAAATTAATATACTTTTTGTTTGAATTTTGAAAGAGGGCTAAATTTTCTCCAAATTTGGTTTTTAGGTCTTTAGGTCCCAAATGGTGCCCTATGAGGAATGCCTTTCCTTCTCCTTGTAGTCGAAGAAGGCATGTCTTGTTGTGAGCCTTCACGCAACTCTTCCTCCCCCATTGTTACTCTCCTTGTTGTTGATGATGTTAGCATCCCTTCTCTTCTTCCATTTCCATTTCCCTCTTCATTCCTTGCCTCCAATGTAAAGTTGGCATCCCCATTCCTCTTTATCCCCACAAGCTTTTCCACCCCCAAAAAGAGAAAAAAGAAAGAATAATAAGCAAAACTACCCAATTTCAAAATGAGAATGCTATGGATCTACAATGTCAATGCCTCAAGGGCTCAAATGACGGGTGAAAAATTATGGGTTTTTTGAGAAATGTGTAGTATGACCTTAAAGAACACAATGTGAAGCAAATTGGGGGTTCGAGAGTGGAGAAATGCTCACCTTACAACCCAGAGAGCAGAATCGAAATGGGTCCAAGAGGCCTCTGCTACAGATTTCACAAATGTGGGGGACTCCTTTGATTCCAGCTTTTGGTTGAGGCCTCTCATTCAAGAACAGAACTCTGGCACTGTTTATCACATAGGTCTGAACCCCACTGATGTCCAGAACCTTCTGTATCTCCGAAACTCTCACCACATCATGGTAAGAAGACCTCCTTATCTGAAATTCAAATCAAAAACTGGTTGAGAAAAACAAGCACAATGCCGGAGAAAACAAGACTCAAAAAAAGGTTTTGAAAATTGGGGGAAACAAAAAATCTAGTTGACCTGGATCACTTGGTGGTCTTTGTGTCTGGAAGACCTGCAGTAGAAGCAAAATGCATCCCCACCGCAGTCCAAGCAGAACATGTTGCATTCACTCCTGGCTGCGTCGCCGTGGGTTCGGCAGATGGTGAAGAACGACGAGGTCAGCAACTCCTCTAGCCATGGCGGTACCAACATTGTTGTGTCCTGCATAGAAATTTCTGGTGAGCACCCAAAATTGCAAAATGGGGTTCCAAAATGCACAGAGAGAGAGAGAGAGAGAACAAAACAAAGATGCAAACTTTTACCATTTTCTTTCTCAAAGCTCTAAGTGTTACAGAACTGGGTTGTCTTGAGAAATGTGATAGAGGTAATGCTGGTGTACAGCTACCTCCAATGGGAGCCAAAATTCACAGAAGGGAGTTACTTTTGTCTCAGATGAAATTGCAGAGCGAGGAAGAGAGAGAGAGAGAGAGGCAGAGGCCTAAACGACCCTGCAAACTTAGACTTCAACAACACAACAACGCTTTAGACTAGGGGACAAAGGCTCATAAACTAATGTGGAGAGGCTTCGGGAACGGAGGGCTGAGATTGGGCGTGGTGGCTGAAGTGAGGGGAGGGCCGTCGGATGGGGTTTTAGACAGGGATGGGTAGGTTTGGCGCTTACGCTACTTTGGATCTTCTTTGCGTCTCTACGTAGGCTCGAGGTCGCCCACTTGGCTACGCTTAAGCCAGTTACTCCGCTCATCTGGAAATTGACATGGACTCTTGGCTCTCCACGTGGTGAATTTTACACGTGGCTTAATCTAGGCGGTCTAATTACGAAAAGAAAATTGGAAATTAAATTTGGTCCAAGCTCAAGAAACCTGAAATTTGTGTTCATAGTGCTTATTCTGCTTGTAATTCTTGAATTGTTATTGAAATATGAAGAAAAAGGAATTTCATTAATTTATTGGTTTCTGGTATGATGAATCTTGTAAAAGAGACAAATTATTAAAAAAAGTGACATGATATTTAATTATGTTTAACAGATCATAAATATATTATTAGACTTGACATTAGATTTAACACAATTTATGGACGAAAAACGACATTTTTTTCAATTATACTATCCAATAGCATTTATCTTTGTACCGAGTCACCAATGACCGGCAATTGAAATCCTTCTTATGTAGTTACGACCTTAAGTTCGAAAAAGAAAGAAAAGCAGTTACTTTAGGTTTTCAAAATAGATCGGCAGTGCTAATGTGAAAGTGTTAGTAAGGCCAATGAAAGTATGATAAGTCTGTACAACTTTCAAGTTTAACTTTGGTATTATGCGTGGATTTGCGATGACTCAAAATACATGCTTCAAGGAGGGGCAAGTTTATACACTTATTAAGTACAAATGTCGGGGCAATTTTAGTTCAAATTCATACACTTATTTTATACCGTTTAAGAAAAGGCAAATAAAACATTTCACGTGTTATGAAGGCTCATGTGTATATTGATCGTTCTTCTCAAAAAAAAAAAAAAAGGGTATATTGATCATCTAACACATTGTGATTCTAGGTAATCCAGAGAAAGGTTATGTATGTTTCTTTTTTCCCGTCAAGAAACAAATACGATGCTCACAAAAGAACCAAGTTTTCAAAGAGTCGTGAGAAGAAGTGATCGAGAAGCTTTGCTTGAGCATCATTAGACTCTCCCTTCATAAATGATAGATGTTGCAAATTTGCACACATATATAATTGAAGCCTTTGTTCTTTTATTTTTCTTTTATCAAATAAACAATTAACATGTTACAACAAGTCTGTTGTGAGTCGAACTCACAACCTCTTATTTATAAGGGTAGACTTATATCACTAGACCAATCGGTACTAAGCGAAGCCTTTGTTATTGTTAAGAAAGTTTCTTTATACATTTTTTTTCTAATTTTCACAAGTCGATAAAAATGAAAGAGGTTGTTTAGATAATGTGCTTAAATCGTTTTATGCTCCTTGGATGAAACACTAGTATCTAGACACCTAGCATTTTTTTTTATCATTAACAAGAATGCACTCTTCTTGATGAAGTCAATTAATGTTGCTAAACATCAAAATATGGCGATGTTATTCTAATTAGTGTGATTACAGATTATGTCACGCCCTGAGTTAATAAGAGTGCATGGTGTTATTTTAAATTTTTATCTTATTTACTAGCATGGTGTTAATAAGTGTTTTACCGTCTTCGTCAATGAGTTTATAGTTTAATTTGTTTCCAGAGAGGTTTTGGGGGACGATTTTTCAGAGGAATTCTTGGTGGTAAAAATATTTATCAACGGTAAAATGGTAAATTTTAGCTAGTAAAAAGTAAGTTTATTAGGTTATTATTTTGGGCTGTTAAATTTTGGAGTTGGATGAAACACTAGTATTACGAAAACCCCCCAAACTGTCGGCCATCTCTTCCTCTTCCTTACTGGACCGGTGGCAGCCTTCCTAGTGTCGCTGTGAGAGAGAAATCAAGCCCGAAAGTCCCGATTGCTCAAAGCTCTCTGTTGCTGGAACTTCCTCCTCTGGCCACCAATCCGGGAAAACCTTATATGGTTTTGAAGGTCTTCAACCTAGTTGCCTTGCCTTAGAAGGACTCAGTCCAGTTTGCTTCAGTGAAGAGAACTAGTGAGTGGAAGTTTTAGGGTTTTTCGTAATGTTTTCGTTTGATTGATATAGTTAGACTTGTAATTGGTGTTTGTACTAGTTAGGAAAGTTGTAGAGGAGGTTCAGAGGAATGTGCTGTCAAATTTTGGTAGGCAAAAGAGGTCGTCGGAGTCCACCGCCGGCCGCCACTGTTAGGGGGATTTTCATGGTTTTAATTGTGTAATCTTAAGGGGAGTTTAATGGTGTGAATTTTGGAATTTTTGGAGGAGTTTTGGATAGGTTTGAGAATTTTTAAAGTTAGGTAATTTTGGCAGATTAATAAGGTAGAATCCGGCCATTGAATTAATGTTGTTTAGACTGTGGAAGGCTGCTGTTATTTTTTCGGTGAAGTTTGGATCATAGTGAATTAAGAATGGCGAAGTTGGGGAATGATGAGTGTGGTTAAGGCTCACAATTAATTTTGCCTATTTTGTATAATTATTGGATTTTGGTTGAGAATTTAATTATACATTTGGAACAGGACGTGAGGAGGCTCGAGCAGAAGATGCCTCGAATCAACATCAGGCTTAGGCCTAAGTAGTGAGTGGACTTTTGTTTTAAATAAGATGCATGCAATTGTTTATGGTTGAGCAATTTATTTTGTTGGAGCATTTGACGTCATTTTTATTTGACTTTTTTGTGTATTTTGGAGAATTACCGAAAATGAGATTTTCAGTAAATTATAAATATTTTTATGAGGAGAGTATGTATAAATGCTAGCTAGCCATATGTGTCTGTTCATCTTAATGACATAGTATATAACTGCATTATGGTGTGACGTGAGTGTTGGACGTAAGCGTAGTAGCCCTATATGAATGTTTAATTCATATAGGGGGTATGGACACATATTTATACACATGTCTGTCCACCTTAATGGAGTAATATATCACCACATTAAGACGTGACATGAGCGTTGGACGCAAGCGTAATAGCCTTATATAGATTATTTTAAATCTATTAATTTATATTGGGAGTATGAGCCTGTGTAAATACATACATATATTGATATATATTTTTGAGCCGAAGAAGCTCGATATTTATGAGATAAATAATTTCTCATTTGAGACATGCATTCGATTTCTTTGGAAATTAATTTGGGAAAGCATAAAGATGTTATTGCTCATTTCTTTTAAATTTATTTTTGACCACTCATTCTAACGTTTTCGATTGTTTTCCCCTTGGCACTTTGTTTTAAAAATGCCCAGTTTGCAGGATTGCATAGTTGAGGTCGGATGTACATGGAGATGAGACATAGTCAATAGTATAACTTCCGCTCATTTTTATGTTTCTGTCTCTTTTTCTTCAATATTAGAATTGCTCTGAACCTATGAGTTAAAGTTGAATGTGGATTTTTCAGAAGCGTTTGCAGGTGTTTTGAGGAAGGGTTGTCCGCTTTCAAGGGAGGTTATATCAAATTTTCGGTAGAATCTCCTTTGGAGGTGATCCCCACATGAATTACTTCGGATTTTAGGGTGAAATTCGGGGTGAGTCATGACAAATTATCTTCGTGACGTTTGGATTGGTGATTCGAACTAGGCTCTTTATGCATAACTTTAGGCGCCATGTCTTGTCTGAAGAGATTTAATATTCCCTAAATTAAAATAAAGAATGAGCTTAGCTAGCTTAAACCAAAATATTGTGTGTTTTTCTAACTATAACTCAAACAAAGTACAATTACAGCATTGTTGCCGGCGTATGCATGGTGGCATCCAGCATTGCAGAAAATTGCTAAGCATATATGTCATTTGTGGTCTCACCACATCTCTATTTGGAGCCATTTGAGTGTGGCAAAAGAAAAATTCAACAATAAGATGTAGCAAAAGATATAATGGTTGCTTCGGATTATAATATTCACTTCGTACCTCAATCAAATTGAGTTTGGAAGATGATGATCATGATCGACAAGGGTTCATCATTTCAGTTAATAATACATCGAATTGGTTGAGAAGGTACTCTATGTCTTATGATGCAACATTATAAACAGCGAAATATGTAAAAACTAAGGTATGGAAGAGACTCCCAAACAGTAGCAACTTATACGTATCCACGTACACAAGTAGCTTTTCAGTTGGCAAAGAAATGGAAGTCATGAAACTGTTGAGATATCAATCCCACATCGGGAATATGAGACTTTGTCTGTAGGTTTATAAGGGTTTGAGCTACTCCATCCATTGCTAATTGGTTTTAGATGTGAATCCCAGACTATTTTATCATGGTATCAGAGCGGGTTACCCACGTCCACGTGTGAAGCCTAATAATGGTTAAACGAATTCCACGTCAACCTCAAATGTTGTTCACGTATTAGGCTTGAAACTTCGTCACACGTGCAAGTGCGTGTTGATATATCAATCCCACATCGGGAATATGAGACCTTGCCTATGAGTTTATAAGGGTTTGGACTACTCCACCCATTGTTAATTGGTTTTGGATGTGAACCCAGTCTACTTTATCAGAAACCTTGACCATTTCTGGAAAACTATTCCTCTTCCTAAATTCGAGTTAGCTAGGGTTCTTAGCATTGTTCTTAGTTCTCTCTGTGGTTTCGTTTTCCAAACAAAAGCATGCAATTCGTGTGATGCAAGTTAGGAAAGCCTGAGACTTGAAATACAAAACGATTGTTAAAGCTCGGAGCTGAGGAGCAGCTTTAGTAACCCTAAGCTATTCAGTCATCTTTTGTGGCATGCCTGGAAAGTATTCTAGGCTGTTAATACTATTGGCATTGTCTAATTGGTTTCCAAAAAGATCAGAGTTTGTTAATTGATTTTGGGTCTTCGATCACCATTTCTTCCATCGTAAGAAAATTTCTCATGTAAAATGGGGCTTTGATAAAGAGAGACAAGCCTTTTTGTTATTGCATATCAATTTTTCTTGTGTAACAAAAAAAAAAACGATAAAGAGATAGACAGGCAATGGACAACGATGTGAAACTGATGCCATGGCATGCATATTCTGTGGGAGAAATATATATGAGGCCTAAAAGCTATGTTCAAAAAGAGCCTTGTACATATTATGCTTAACTTCTGGAGAGACTCCACGTACCCCACAAATTTTGAAAGTTTTCCATCTTATATATTATCTTAGCTAGATTCGTTCTTTCTTTATTTATCTCTAAGATGCTTTCGTTATCAATTCTAAATGACGACCAAGACATTTTCCAAGGTTTAATCATCAAGTGATACGATGAATTATACCCATATATAATATTGGGGTTAATTAACGAACCCTTTTATCAGCTTCCAAATGAATTCATCGAGTTTGGGTTCTTCGGATCGGATAAATGGACCTCGAAGCCTTTTATTAGCATCCAAATGAATTCTGATAGTCTCCCTGCTGGCCTTCTTAGTTTATCTTTGTACCAGTGCTCATGCGTATCAGCTAGCACTAGCTGCACTCTTTTTATCTTGTTCTGGTTCTTTTCTTTTACTGCTTTGCTGCTATTTCCTCCCTTTTCTTCCCAGTACTGCATGCTTTGCTGAGTTTACCCTTTTGAGCTTTTTATGAAATGTATCCGAGGTCTCAGACCAAACCAAAAAAATAAAATAAAACAATAATAACTAGCTTTCTACAAATCAGTCACACTCGGAATAAGATTCTTATTCTCACGTTGATCATGCTTTAATTAATTTTAACTAATTAAGCTACTAACAGTACGTCAATACTTTCGTTTTCGTTGGCTATGAAGCTGATCAAAGCTAATCAAATGCATTAGATAACAAGAGGGTATTACGTGCAACCTGATCTTCTTATAACTATTTTGCGACTTATCGATCAAAAAAATCGATCTGTTGTGTTATTTGTTTTTCAAAGGAAACAAAATGCAAATATATAGAAAATTTGAAAGAATGTTACCTTTTGTGTAGGAATTCAAAAAGACCGGCAATCTAGCACCATGCATGAGAACTTGAACTTTGTCTTTGAGATCTCACAAAATACTAGCTTAATATTGTGTGTCATAATCTTCATGCATTTTACTAAAATTGGGTTTTTATCTTCTTCTGGTCTGCTGACAGATCTTTCTTAATTACCTTAACAAAACATTCCTGCATGTTTGCACATAACACTAGATTATTAGAACCGACCGCCGACATTCATTTTGACCTACCCAGCAGGAGGCAGCAACTAAGAAAATGTGGTAGCTTAAATTTATTACCAGGGTTATTTTATTATATATTAATTACAAAACATCATCCGAACTATAATGTTATTTTTTATTTTCATACCTAACTATCAAAAACTTACATTTTCATACTTAAAGTTTCATTCTGTTAGCATTTTGATACCCTGACCACTAACACCGTTAAATTTTGAAGGTATTTTTGTTATTTTAATAAATATATCATTTTTTACATTTATTTTAACAAAATAATTTATTTTTTTAGGTTATCAAATACAAATAGAACAATTTACTTTAGCAAAAATATTCAAAAAAAAAACTCTAAATTAAATATTTATTTTTACAACAATAGTGATAAAAGTTAGTAAAACTCTTGTATATATATATATTTTTGGAGTTACATGTTAAGAAAAACAAAATAAAATATATAATTAAAATAAATTATATCGAGAAATATCGAATATTAATGAAAATTTTATCATATTTTATATAAACATGGTATATTTAACCAAAAATATATTAAACATGTTTATATAAAATTGATAAAATTTGCATCGATATTTGATATTTTTTTGATATAATTTATTTTATTATTTTTTGCTTAAAATGTAACTCAAAAAATATACACATACAAGAGTTCTCACTACCAGAAGAAAGGTTATAGCCGACGAAAAAAAAAAAACCAGGCCGACGAAGCATTTTTTCGTCGGCTATAGTGGGCTTTAGCCGACGAAAATTTCTTTCGTCGGCTAAGGTAAATTTTCGTCGGCTATGATGTCCACTTTAGCCGACGAAATTTTATTTCGCCGGCTATTTTAAATTTTCGTCGGCTATGACAAACTTTAGCCGACGAAAAAAAATTTCGTCGGCTAAAGAATTTATGTCGTCGGCTAAAGTTCACAAACCATGGCCGACGAAATATTTAAAGGTTTAGCCGACGAAATTCATAGTCGTCGGCTAAAGTGCTTTATATTTGCAGATCTGGGCAGCAGCAGCTCATTTCGAAAAAAACGGAAAAAAAAACGGGAGAAGAAAAAAGGGGAGAAAAAGTTTGGGTGTTGTCGAAATCTGTCCATAATCAGTTTGTGGAGCCATATATAGGTACGTATATGTATATATATGTTGATTAATTGAGTTTTATTTGAGTTGATCGATTTTAATTAGTGTGATTAATTGAGTTTATTGATTTTGATTGTGATTGAGTTGATTAATTTTGAGTACGTTGGATGTATATATATATGTGTTGATCGATTTGGTTGATGATTTGAATTGATAATATATATGAATTAATTTGTTGTTAATAAATAGTAAATATATATATATATGTTAATATTAATTTATAATATTATTGTGTTGATATGGTATGAAGTTGTTGATGATATATATGAGTTCATAATGATAATTTTGTAATTAATTAGTTGTAGTACGTACGTAGAATATATATATACTAAATGAATTGAGATTTTATATATGGCATGAAATTTTATTAATAATTAGCTAGCAGCGTTATAAATATATATATATATTTTGTTATATTTTCAGGATATGGATAAGAGTTGGATTTCGCTTCCAAAATGGGACAAAAGATACGGTGCAGGAGTTATGAGTTTTCTAGAATATGCGATGGATAATGCTAACGGGAATACAATTTTCTATTGCCCGTGCACGAAATGTCAGTGTCGCAGCGATATGTATCGATTTCCCATTGACAAAGTATGACAGCACCTAATGAGTAACGGGTTTTGGGAGAAGTACACATGTTGGTTATATCACGGTGAAACATCATCAGGGGGTCCGCATGATCATGGCCAATTTTCCGAGACGGGCAGTGCTAGTACATCCAACGATCCAACAACGACATTCATCAACGACATGTTTCCTTATGAGAGCGGTGTATGCGCTCAAGGACAGTATATGCCTGACCCGGTGCAGCCCTTCCCTAGAGCTGTGAACACTGCTGGTATTGAAAAGTACAACAAACTGCTTGCTTTCCAACAGACCCCTGTGTACCCCGGTTGTCAGAAGACCGTTCTTGAAAGTGTGATGGACGTAATGAGGATTAAAGTTGAGACAAAATCGACCGTGAAGGCTGTTGATGAGTATCTACAGTACACTGCTTCGATGCTGCCCAACGGTCATCGTCTTCCTACCACTCATCGGAAGGTCCGATGTATCCTGAAAGATCTTGGGCTTTCCTACATCAAGATCCATGCATGCAGATATGACTGCGTTCTCTTTTGGGGTAAAGATCCAGAAGGGAATGACCTTGGTGGCCTTGACGCATGTCCGGTATGTCACACTGACAGATATAAGCTGACTCCTGCAGGCAACAGGAAACCTGTAAAGGTACTTCGGTATTTCCCTTTGACGGATAGGTTGGAGCGGTTGTACATGTCTTCACACACGGCCGAAGCGAGGGCGTCCTGAAGACCACTCCAGGATTTCAACGAAAGGCAACCTCAACCAGTAGCAGCACCACGTCCACGATCAACAGGACGACTCAGCTAGAGTCGGAAGTTCATAGACTACGAGAACAGCAAGCTGCTCAAGCTGCTCAAGCTGCCTCGCAGGCTGCCTCGCAGACAGCCTATATTGCCTCGTTGGCAGCCTTTAATGCCGCGCAGGCAGCCTATGTTGCCGAGATATATGCCATCCAGCAGGCCCAGCAGCAGCAGATGTTGCAGTACATGCAGGACTTTGCAGCTGCCCAGAGTCAGGGACTTCCGCCTCCGCCCATGACGCTACCCCAGCCGCCGCAACCTCCGCAGCAGCCCCCAGAAGATGACTTCAATTTAGACGATATAGACTTTACGTAGTTGATATATACTTTTATGTAAATTGATACTTTTATGTAGTTTATATATTCTTTTATGTGTTTGTTGTTGGTTATATGAAATTGTTAAGTATGTTTTTTGCAGCTTGCATGGAATGGTAATTCAGAAATTTCGGGGGTTTTTTTTTTTTACTGGAATGCACTTATAGCCGACGAAAATAACCATAATTCGTCGGCTAAAGTTTTTTTTTAAAAAAAAAAAAGTTTAGCCGACGAAATAAGCTTTAATTCGTCGGCTAAATGCCTATAAAGCCGACGAAAAATACAATATTTCGTCGGCCATAGATGTTTTATATTTTTTTATTACAAACTTTAGCCGACGAATATTTTAAATTATTCGTCGGCTAAAGTTTGGAAGATAACCGACGACACAAAATGTCGTCGGCTAAGGTATGGACTATAGCCGACGACATTATTCGTCGGCTATAGTGCATACTTTAGCAGACGAAATAATGTCGTCGGCTATAGTATGACTATAGCCGACGAAATAATGTCGTCGGCTAAAGGTTGGACTATAGCAAACGATATTATTTCGTCGGCTATAGTATGACTATAGCCGACGAAATTTTTTGTCTCGTCGGCTAAAGTCATTACAGACGACCCTTTCCCGACGACACTATAGCCGACGAACCTTCGTCGGCTAAGGTTGTAGCCGACGAATTTTTTTAACAGGCCGACGAAAATTTTTCGTCGGCTAAAATGCCTGTTCTGGTAGTGTCTACTAACTTTATCACTATTTTTGCAAAAATAAATATTTAATTTTGGAGTTTTTTTGAATATTTTTGCTAAAGTAAATTGTTTTATTTGTATTAATAACCTCAAAAAATAAATTATTTTGTTAAATGTAAAAAATTATATATTTATTGAAATGACAAAAATGCACTCAAAATTTAATAGTGTTAGTGGTCATAGTATTAAAATTCTAACGGAATGAAACTTTGAGTATGAAAATGTAAGTTTTTTGATAGTTAGATATGAAAATATATAAAAATAACATTATAGTTCAAGTGGTGTTTTGTACTTAATCTTATTTTATTTTAGTATCCTAGCTCCCAAAACTTTGCATTCGATTCCATGTTTTCCATGAATCCCATATATAAGAACATGCATATGATGTTAGGAGAGTAAGGGAAAGAGGAATTGAGATGATAAACTATGAGAAAACACCACAAATGGACATGGAAATTAGGGCAACCGGATTTTAACTAGAAGATAGAACATATACTATAAGCAATAGCTCCAATAAGTATTATTACCATGCATGAATAACCCTTATGAGACTGTGAGTGAATCAACAATACTCAATCTATATGTGAATCACTGACCGGAGAGGATGATATTCTCTTCAAATGCAAACAACTATCTTAACTAGATCTCTACCTTCTTACTCTATGATGCACATAACACAGTGTGATTAGGTCCAGTCACAATCTGCACAGTACATTGTTGTTGAAGGAGGTGCAACCCATTGTTGTATTTTTATGGTAAGGTTGAGTATCTCAGTTGCTGAAGTGACAGTGTCCCAGTACGTGGTCCTTTAGTTCCATATATATTACTTGAGGTCAAAACCTTTGTTTTATTTAGCTAGGGACCCAAAAATTTGGCTACATTTATCTTGTTAGTTTCAAATTAAGTTGTGGTTGAGCTAACAAGTTCGAATGAGATAATCAATGACATGCAAATTTCAGAAATGGATGTGTTGCTGTCCGATTACGATAACATTTAAGCCTAGAAAGGCAGCTCGATTGTTCACCTTCTTCAGCCAAGTTATATATTCCTTGGGTCGCTGTATCAAGGACGATGTCCTTTTGTGAGTTTGTCGATGAGAACAGTGTACGTGGTCCTTTTATAGGGATTGATCTATCATAACTAAAATGCTTCTGTGTCCTCCTTATATAAGGAGAAAACCAGGATGGTCTTTTGTTTTGAATTTTAAAGGTACCTGTGTCTGGATCTTGATTTCGGCTTTTCGAAGTTCTGCATATATCAATTAGGGTATTTGCTTCATGATTGTGAGTTTAGGGATTGAGTTCAGATATCAGACCTACGTTTGTATTATGTAATTCAGGGTTTGAGGCAGTGACAGATTTAGGATTTCGACTTAGGGTGGGTTTCAAATTTGGCTGGAGGCCAAAAAATACAAAATAGAAGAGCTCAAGTAGACATTAATAAGTCTTTAAAACAAAGTAGACATCAATGAAAATAGAAGAAAATTTTGAAAATCAGAGACAAAATTGAAAACCCAACAAAATTTTTCTCAAAAATTTAGATTTTTGGATATATTATAGGAGGAGAAGATTAGAAAACTAGAAGGAATAGCGTAAGATGAACTGAGGAACTGAAGAATAAAGACGTAATTATGTATAAACAAAGAGGAGATGTAGAACTGGTCAGGAAGTCATGTGAGCTTGACTGAACAAAAATATATCTATCAAAAACAGAAAAACATAATATACCTAGTTTTTTTTAACTCCAAAAAACTTGGTTGGGTGTCTAGAGGAGTGGAAGGGAGTGGAGGCGGAGGGGAAGAGCCGAAGAGGGATAGGTGATAGGTCATACGTGTTTTGGTGTTTAAGTTGAAGGAGGGTGATTGGGTGAAGGAGGAGGTTGAGGACTTGAGGCAAGTCTGATGAGTGATGACTAATCCACAAGAGATCGAGAATGAGATTATCTGATTGTGGACTTGGGTAGATTGGGCTTGTTCACTTGGTGGCTGGACATAGATAATATATCACCCCAAAAATAATATCTATACCTAGTTTTTTTCTTTTCTTTTTTACCAAATTACTTTGGTTGGGCTTGAGCCCCACCCACTTCTATACTGCCTCCACCAGTGGTTTGAGGTGTCTGAGTGAAATGTTGAAGGCTTGAAGTACGTTGTGGAGTACGTTGAGTGAATTCGTTAAGAATGTACATGGTAATTTTTCTTTTCCGATGAGAATAAACAAATTACAAAGAAGAACCCCTAATACAATCTAAGATAAGAAAGAATGTACATAGTTTTTCTGTGATTTATTCTGATTGTACTAGAGATCGAGACCACAATTCCATAGAAGCAAAATTAGTCCCATATATGTCGACATTCTCGTTTTAGAATTTAGGGTCAGAATTAATAATCAATGACGACAATTTGTTGTGTCCATGCATCTGGGAAACTCTTTTTCCTTGCATTATCCAATAGCTCAGTGATCCCCTTCAATATCCAACGGCTCAATCCACTCAACCATATATGTAATAATATAGCTGAATCTCAAATTAATATTGTTACATTAATACTAACCACCAACATGATTAGCTAGCTTACTATCCTATGTCGTTAAGTAGCTAGCCAAGCATTTTGATTTGTCAATAATGCAGCTTACCCTCCGATGATATATCAAATCTCATTGATATATACCTTTGGATATATTGCATTATTGGTACTTTGCAGCCAAAATGAGAATCTCCTTTTCTGCTGCATATATTTTATTTAGCTTGACGGGAAGTACATAGAAACTTCTAGGATACAAACCCTGTATACAGCAACAAATTAAAAACCAGAAGAATATACTTGTCACTATAACAACAAGAAGGCTTCAATGATAGACCCTCAAGACAGAAGAGTTCCCGCCTTTCTGCAGCTAGCTTTTCTGCTACCGAGCTTAATTTATAGCTCAAAGGGCTGTGATGGTGGTAACTGATTCAGAAGATGGAGTGAGGTTGAATTGGTTAACTCATCACTAACTCAGAGGTTTCGCACTGATCTTAGTCGCGCGCATTGTCGATGAGATTCGAGGTTAAAGGGTTTTTGGTTGGATCAAACAAGCTAGTTGACTACACAATGCGTGAATGCTATCAGATCGATGGTTCATGCTATTGTACTTCGGCATGCTTTGTAATTCCATGGTGTGCATGTTCGGTTAAAATAAGGTTCAAAATGGTTTCAGAAGCGTATTGAAAGTGATCTACTTGGGCCTCGTTTTAGTTCAAGGAATGCAAATGAATTCTTTGAATTTTCCTCACATGAGAAATTGCAACTCCCTTAAATTTTCTTTTCTAATGTTTGTAAAAGTAAGGAATGGAGCTAGAATTTACTTTAGAATTTGGGAGGGAAAGTGAATTCTTGGGGTAGTGGGGGGAAGGAAATTTCCACCCATCTTTTCATATGGGAACCACTTTCTTTTCTCACTCTTTTCTTTTAGTTTCCAAGCAATGGAAAATATTCAAAATAATGACTTTCATTTCCCAAGTGTTTGTTTTCAAATCAAAAAAAAAAAGTGTTTGTTTTCACGAACCAAACATGGCCTTATAAAACTAACAAATGTTTTTGGTATAGTTTTTTGTGACACAACGAAAAATGTGCGATGATTGCTAGCTAAAGTGATCAAATTGAGAACAATATCGGTGTTATCATAATTAGTAATGATTTAAGTGAAGGTGTGGTTTTTTTCACTATTTATTATGAGATAAAGCAAATCCTTATTTGTTGTTGTCCATTGTTCCTCTACCTTAACATAGCGGGCTATTTGATTGAATCACGTTCTCATATAGACTCATGTCGCATGTCTCTACATTGTGTTGTTGGAGTGATCCCCTCGTGTTATGTCTACATTGACTCGTATTTGATTTTTGTTTAGCATTTAAGAATTACAAGGTTACATGTGAGATGACGTGTTACAAAGAAATAAAAAAAATAAACGAATGATTGGGCTTGGAACAATCCCAATAGGCCTAAAACTTCTCGTCTGGCCCAAATGGTCCAGAAGAAAGTATGCCCAATCAACTAAGCTACTTCGTCTCCCACGCGTCTTGTAATATATCGATCTCTACCAGCACACGCAGACGTAACCGTTGATTTCCCCAAACCGGAAAGAAACCCAGTCCCAGCTCTCCAACTCTTTCTCGTCGTCTTCTACTTCGTCATCGTCGCCGTCCTCTCTCTCTCTCTCTCTTCCTCCTCCGCCGACTCCACTTGTTTCCGATTCGGCTCAGCTCCAATTTGATCGGACGATTCTCAACCTCTCCCAGATTCCCAGCCATGTTCAAATTCTGGTAATTTTCGCTTCTCCTTTTCGGCTAGGGTTTTTCAGAATCAGAGGCTTTCTAATTCTAGCTTCGGATTTTTCCTTCATTTAACAATCTCGTAGTAGATGACTGTTTAAATTACGCAACTGTTTCTGCGGATTGGTGTATCAATTGAATGATTGAATTGGTTTCTGAAACTTTGATGATTGTTATGAACTCAATCTGTGTCAAATTGCGTTGCAGAATGATCTAAGTATTCAAGTTGTTTTGATTTTGATGATGTATTTTGGAAAGCTGGAGTTTGATTCTTTTTGTGTGCAGGGGATCACAGGAGCAGCAAGCTCAGCCACGTCCGGAGGATGCTGCTCCGTCGCAGCAGTCTTGGTATCCTCCCTCTGTTAGCTCATCGTCTCGGCCTTTAACTCCGACTAGAACCTCTTCTACTCCTAATTTGAGTTCCAGGGGTAGCTCGCCTGTTTCTCCCACTGAAGCTGCCGGTGTTATTGCTTCTTTGAAGGACAAAAGGTACACACAGTTTCTTTTAACTCTTTGATTGTCATTGTTCACTGTCTTTTAAGTCCATGGGTTTAGGTTGGTGTATATCTGCTTGTTGCTTCTTGTGGTTTCGGTTTAATAATCTGCAAACACTTGTTCAGTCCTTTTGTTGCCATCCCTTACTGGTTGTTTTGGGTAGTTGTACGTTTTGTTTGAACTGGTCATTAGTTGAAAATGAGAACATATCTCAGAAGGTTTGGACTGACTGAAGAATGTTGAAAATAAGTTGATGACTGATAGGACACAGTTTTGTATTTATGTCAGGCACAAGAACTTAGAAACTTCTCTTAGGTTTGGCGAAAACTGTAAAACTTTCCCACTTGATGATTGATACTCTTGTCTCGGTATGTTTATGAGTATAATTAACAAGGTACTGATTAATTAACTTAGGGGGTTAAATTCTTTACATATGTTATTATCTTTTGGTAACCTATATGGAATGATCTTATCATATTACAGGAAAGGGTTTGGGGCATAGTAAACATGAGTGTCTCTAATTTTCTCTCTCTCCTATCTAACTTGATCTCCTACACTTGTCCTATAACAAGAGTGAAACTTTGTAAAACTGAATTCTAACAGCGAACCTTCTGACCAGATAAGAATATCTCTTTCTTATTATCATCTCATAATTGATATATTGTTGTCTAAGCGCATGCATTTTCGTCGTACCAGAAGTTGTCAGCATTTGCTGTAATGTTCTTTGCTGCCTTCGTGATGGAGAACCCAAGTAGGAGAAGCCATTAGAGGTTCATAAGAGATGTGATAAAGAAAGTTTAGGGCCCAAATTCTAATTTGGGAAATCTATAGACAATGATGGCCTACCTGGGATGTTACATGAGTGAATTGGAAAGTTTAATGAACAGCTACTATTATATTCTTCTTGATGCAGAAGAGGAAAGATCTTTATTTAGGTCTGTCTTGCAGAAATTAGGGATTGATATCATAAAAGCCTAAGATTGTTAGGATTATCTTAACTAGTTCTAGATTTATCTTAGCCTCTCTATTCAATAGTGTATAGTTTTCAGATTTGACCTTATAAGGGGCAGCCTGTGCTTTTCTAGATTAGTGTGATGCTGCCTGGCCCTAGGTTTGACTCCTAGAATCTGGTGAGATCCTAGTAGTTTTCTTCTCTGTGTGTGTGTGTGTGTGTTACATCAAAAAATGAATTCCTTATGTTTCTTTAGAGCACAGTTGCTTTTGGGCTATTCTATGACATTTGTCATTGGGTCATCTTTGTGATTGAGAATCATATTTATATTGTTTATAACTTTATATCGTGCACGGATACTTTATGATGCTGTCACTGTTAACAATGTTTCTATTTTTTGAATACTTTGAGTATATTGTATTGAACATTCATGTCTAATGTCTCCAAATGCAGAGAACTCTCTCATGTCTAATGTTTAATTACTCTTGCTTATACTTGTAGTGTTGACGAACTACGGAAGCTTTTGTCTGACAAGGATGCATACCATCAATTTTTCCTGTCGCTCGAGCAGGTCAAAGATCAAAATAATGTAAGTTCTAAATATTGTTTTTTATTTACTTCTTTAAGATGTACAATCACTCCTTGAGTGTTTTGTAGTTTTTTTTTTCTTCATTTCTTGCCCAAATATCACATGGATGTATTATGCATGTAAATGAGTGACAAAAAGCTTGTGCTCATAATGTGGTTATGTGGGACATGAAATTTTAATTGCCTGACTATGTCTGCAAGCCTAAACAATTGATTGGATTATACTTTTTAGGATTCAATTGGATTTTATGATTAGTAATCAAGACCATTTGAGACCATGTTTATAAGAATTGAAATTGTGCTTATAGTCACACATTGACTTGGTAAGATCTGTACTAGCCGTAATACCCAACTAGAAACACAACTCATTGAAGTATACTTGATTTTAATCCGTATTGGTAGGTAGATATGTATGTTCATATGATAATGGACTAGCTTTATGTCTTGATACTAAGAATTTTGCGACATGTCTTGACCCTTTCTCATGTGACATCAGCTAAGGGGAGAGCTACGAAAGGAAACTATGCAATTATCCAGTGAGTTTTTTGCATCATGTTCTGTTCTCATGTCCTAAATAATACATGCTGTTCTTGATTTACACATAAGAAAACAAGAGATTAATTGTAAATTTTATCAAATAGGGGAAAACATGGAGAAGGAACCGCGCATGGTGGAACTTAGAAATCAGGTAGGGATTTATAATTTTTTTTCGGAGGAGTTTTATAACTGTTTTGTTTCTCAATGATTGTAATACTATTCTTTCCTGTGTTTTATGGTCACAGTGCCGAATAATTAGAACAACAGAGCTGGCTGCCGCTCAAGAGAGGCTAAATGAGCTTGAGCGACAGAAAGAAGAAACTTTGAAGTCACGGTCACCTTCTTCCCTTCTCCAAAGGCTTCAAGGTATGCAATATCTTTAATACAAGGTTTTAAAGTTATAGAATAAGCTCATACGTCTTTGTATTTTTGAGGCTTTCTTCCACATTAGACTCCTATGTTGTTTCCTCACATATGATGGAAAGTTTGTTGGTTTCATGAAATACTATTTCTCACTGCAGAAGCAATGAATAAGACAGAGGAGGAATCTGAAGACCTGCACAGGCAACTCCTCAATAGTGAAATCGATCTGGCGACTTTTGTTCCAAAATATAAGAAGCTTCGCAACACTTACCACCGACGAGCGCTTGTTCATCTTGCGGCAAAAACATCTTCAATCAGCTGAAATTGTAATGATTGGGACGCAAAAAAAAAATGTATACTTATAGATACATAACAGAACAACTTGGAAACATTGCTCTAGATGGTTAATTTTGTTTGCTGTGTATGTGTAGTATTTGGTAAACTGCTGGTCATTGCATTCTTTGTATTCAATTTTGATCGAAATTCTTGTCTTAGTAGTGTAAGCAAATAAAAGTGCCAAAACATCTTTCTCTTCTACAATCATCTCTAGTCTAGAAGCAACATTACTCTTTCAACTCCATTCGTTCCAGCTCCTTCTCCCACTTGATTCCAAACATTTGGCGCCCGAAAGGAACAATCAGATTGTACTCCAAAACCTTATTATTAATGTGCTTCATCTGCACCTTCAAAGCCTCACAAGTCTCCACCAGTTTCTCCTCACCCCCTTCACCATTTCTCTTCTCCCAAGCTTTCTTCAGAGCCCTCCTCCATTCCGCCGCCTGCGTCCTGATCTCCTTGTTCAGCTCCACCCACCGTGGCGCGCAACCCTTCTTCGAGAGAATCCTATACAGTGTATCGTCTGCCGGGTCTGCGTGAGGGTTACTGTTGCTGCTCAGGTCTAGAGGTTTTCCTTTCCCTGGCAAGTTCTCAAACTGACCTTCTTCCATTGAATGCCATATTCTCTGCTCCACCACATTGATAAGGTCGGTTTCCGACCTGCCCACATACCAAATTCAAATCACTCAACTAAACAACTGTCAACGCAATCCAATACGAAATTTATTTATTTTGTAGACAGCATAAAATTTAAGTAACGCAAATAAACATGGAGTGTGGATTGTAAAATAAGTCCGTTAACCTGACGGTGTTACGCTGACCGCGGAGCTCAGGAGGGAGTTTGCGCTCGTTAACGGCGTCTATAATCGTCGATAAAAGGTCCAGCGGCTTCTTCTTCTCCGGCTTCTCTGATTTGCTACTCGACGACGAAAGCCGCCTTGATTCGGAGCCACCGTGGCCGGCGGCGATCGCCGTTAGAGACGAATCGTGGAGCGTCGATCGCCGGAACAGAGAAGATGAAGCTATTGGTCTTCTCGCAAGTCTGGCCGCCATGGCTTCGGATCTCAAACCCCCCAAGTCCAAGACTTCTTCAGCTCCAAGCTTCTGGCGGATTGAGCACCAGTGGCGGTGATTTATTTTGTGACTGCCCCGGAAGGCGGCTAAGGTTGTGCCACGTGGCTGCAGGAGAAAGCGTGACGTTTTGAATCAGCTGCCTCGTGTTTACAAGGTTGAAGGTTATATGGAATTGGGCAGGGCAAATACTTGTAACGGGTCGGGTTGAGAAATGCAAGAAGGTAAATAATCGGGTTACATTGCACTAATTAATTTTAACAAATATCTTTAGAGCAATGCCAGGTGAACCATATTTTGGTCCAGCGATAAATTAAAAAAATTAGAGATTTATCAATTTTTAAATAAATCTTTGCTCTAATAGTATACTTAAGAAGTTGATAAATTTATAAATTGATAGGCAAAATTGATAAATTTATCAATTCAGAAGAGAAAATTTGTCAATGAATAGCTAAGTTTTCTCTTATAACTACTCTGCTGGAGCAAAACTCTTAAAATAAATTGATAAATATAACTTTTATCCAAATTTATTAACTATTTTATCTGCTGAAGATGCTCTAAAACCCATTGTAGGTGGTAGTTTATGTGGCATTGCCACTTCATCAAAGTTTATTTCAACTCTTTTATATTTATATATTTTCTTAATTACAAAATTTATTTTTCTAATTTCACTTATATAATTCTTTTAACCCAATTTTTTTTTTCCTTTTCTCTGATTTGATCTCTATGCCCTCTTCATCTCCATCAAACATCCGATCCATTCTCTCCTCCTCACGTACTACTAAGAAGGCTATATAGATATTGGTAGCGTTGATCGTCCATATTGATCATCTGAGATATTGGTCTAAATGTATGAAAGCATAAAGCTTTCACTTTAAGTTAACTTGAACTGTAAAATAATCAAGTAGTTTATAAACTACCTTCATCTAAAAGCAATATCAACTGCAAATTTCTACTACACTTAAAAGGTAGAAATTTGTATGTTGAGGAAGTTGATGGGTCTGGTGAAGTAAACATGGGAAATTCAGTAGGTCCTATTAGAGAACATTATGATGATATATAATTTGATGCTCTCCCAACCGCCATAAGCGAAACTTGGACGTGAGAGAAGTCCCAGATCGAGCTAGTGCACGACATATTGTTATGAGGAAGAGATTAGTGCTCACTATCAATTATTAACCCCACTGGGTGAACACCAAAATCCAAATTCACACCAAAGATTTCTCAAATGAGAAATCACAGTGACACTGATATCAAAGGGAAAATGCTAGACGACCCCATGGAACACAACAGTACGTGACCATGAAAACATAATATGCGTCTTGTTATACACTAAGCTCGATAGGATTATTGATCAATTGAAAAAGAGGTAAGAAGCTGGTTGGGAGAGAGAGAGAGAGAACATAAATCAGTCTAATGGAGATGAAGAAGGCATACGTTAGATCAAAGAGAAGAAGGAAAAATAATTAGGGTTAAAAGAATCATAAAAATGAAATTAGGAACAAAAATCGGTATAATGGAGATGAAGATGGCATACGTTAAATCAGAGAAAAGAAGGAAAAAGAATTAGGGTTAAAAGAATCATAAAAGTGAAATTAGAAAAATGAATTTTGTAATTTAGAAAATATATAAATATAAAAGAGTTAAAATTAGCTTTGATGAAGTGACAACGCCACATAAGGTAAATTCTAATTGGTTCCCTAAAAGGTGGTTCACCTAACATTACTCATATTTTTAACACTTGAACTAAACCCTAAATAGATACACAGTGATATAATACAAAACAATACTAGTTGCGTGTCACACCCCCATCAAATTAACAAGGAGTTTCCTTGAACATTTTGATGCAAACATGACTCAAGAAGGTTTTGAAAAACACATGAGCATTCTAGAGGCATCCGGAATATTATGAAAAGTCTTGGAAGCTTCCGAAAGGATCGAGAAGCATTCGGACAACTCTAGAACTCTCTAGAACCTTAGAGAGTCTCTAGGACGCTCCGAAACTCTCTAGAACCCTAGAGAGGCTCAAGGCTCAAGATTACTCCGGAAATCTCAAGAATACGACTCAAAGTAACACTTAGAATGTATAGAAAACTCTAGAAACACATATACTTGTAAATGTCTTAGAATTGTCTAGAACTTAAGCAAGGGGGGGAGGATGCCTATAAATAGAGAGGCACCCTTTCCATTTGGGACATATAGAGTTAGATAGCAATCAAACTCACTTGTAAAGCTTTGTAAAGTTCTGTCAAGCTTAATACAATTTCTCTCTTTCAAAGATCTTCTCCCTTCATTCGGGTGTTCTAACCAAAGTGTTGGCGTGAGGAAGGCTGACTTAGCATAAGAGAAGTGCTAAGGCCGCATGAGAAGCTTAGGAAAAAGGAAACTCGTGACATACGGCTAGCTACTGCTACCTATGTTTGATCACAAAATGGCTAAACTGAGTAAGGCTGCTTGGTCATTACAGTAACCCCGCAGCTCTTAGAGCCCCTTGAAAAGCCCGTTCACTGTTCATAACCTGCAAACAATGGAACATGACTAGAAATTATACCCGCGCTCTGCTGCGGGATATCTGGTTATAGATAAATAATAATAGAGAAAGGTAGTCAATGCATTCTATAGGTTAACAAAGTTGCAGCTGGAGTTGGTTCAAAAAATGCTAGTTGTCCAACAGGATCAGTAGTTTAAACGGTAGCTTTAAAAATGGATTAGTTCTACGCATGCTTAGCAGAAGTTGTTGCCTGAGTATATATCAAGAAATGGCTGCTCCAAATGTACAAAACGTTGAAGTTGTAGCCTGGTTTAGCTACCTGCAAAAGGAGCAGCATATCAAAGATATAGTCTGAGCAAGACAAAAGTGGGAATACTATCTACAACTGGCATGCATGAATATAAACCAAACATCCAACACATTAGACTGCAGAAAAAGAATCCAATTCATTTCAAATCAATATGAACGCCATTACCTATGTTCATCAATCATGAACAACTCATAGTACAAATGAATGCAATCAAGGCTATAATATTGAATGCGACCAATATGGAATAATTCTGTTTATGGAATAATTGCTTGCCTCAATTAATTAATGTAAATTACTTTCTTTTCCCAATGAAACACCAAATTACATATCAATATAAGATCGAATGATAAACCTGTAAAAGATTAAATGCAAGCATAGGCATAGCAAGAAAAGTTTATATAACCACCAAATTATCATGACAAAACTATAAAGTATGTGTTTGCCTACTCAATACTATATCAATGTTTGAAGCAGAATACTAACCAAGATACTGTTGCAACTATTTTGCTGTGAGGATCGTAAGGTTCCAAAACTTCTTGAAGTTGTAATTCTGCATGAAGGTTCAGAGATCAAAGACTATCTCATTCAACAATAGTTTCATGAGGGTATATTACTCCAATTTTTTGGTCTCCAACAATGCAATAAGAGTTGGGATTTAATGATTTTAGCATCTTTAACAACAAAGTAAAGTTCATCACTCCATTCAGGGTTCAAAATTTCTATTTAACTATTCTTCTGTTCGAAGAAACAGTGAACATACTGATTATAGCTTTACATTGACATATATCATGTAAGAAAAAGTTGAAATGCTACCTGCAGAAACATGAAAATCATTCACTTTCATTCACACTGCACAGAGTTACAGGAATCACTAACCCCATATCTAGCACGCAGTTTTGAATCCACTGGATGTAGATGTAGACCTTTGACTCAATTAAAATTCACAAAATTACTGGGGAGACTTTAAGAAAGTAAACAACAGTCAGATATAGACAACCCCTAAGAGTTAAATTTTAACGGAAATCAATCAAAAATTTCAAATACGTAGACAATGTGAAAAAACTGGAAGTACTGAGTATAAATTCAGAGAAGAAGTCAAAACAATGAAGACCATACAGGTAAAAGGCATTGGTCTGCCTATTTTTCTAGCAGTACTCTAATTTGTTTCCATATTTCCCTTAAGTTTCTAGAAAATAACAATTTTGTGCCTAAACTACTTATTGTCTCTAAAGACTATTTTAAGCAATTCAATAATGAAAAATATCAACATAGCATTATCTCACTTCCCACACACGGAAATGACTCAACATCATGTCTAACTAATTTCTGTCATGTGCAGATGTTCTCAAGTTCAGATCCTGAGACCATGTACGCAAAAGTAAGATCACAACTGTGCAAATTTGTTGTCAATGAAGACATTTACCATATATATAAGGAATGCACATTTCATATACATACTTCCTTGGCATGACATTGATCCATAGAGTTATAATGTGAAAAGAGAAATAGAGTCTTCAACCCACAGATACAAACCAATCTTATTGCAAAAGAAAAAACCATATATAGTCTTTGTGAACTTAGAAAATCAGACCAAAGAAAGAAGATAGCATACAGATATGATCAAGCATATCAAAGATTCAAAGAAAACCCAATAAAACTGAAAGATAGAAACATCTTTGTGAAATAAAATCTTTAATTGTAAATTTTATCTTTTGTTAATGAAACTGAAAATCACTTGCATATATAATACTACGAAGAACACAATGGAAAGATGAATTTGTTGAAAGTACAACCATAAAAGTTCTATCTCTAGCTACTCCAGCCTACACAAAACATAGCTCGATAATGATAAGCAAAAAGAAAAATAAAAAACTAAAACAGAAAATGCATGCGTTACCTAGCTCAACTCCAATCAGGTCTCTAAACATATACTCTTGTTGGAGATCACCGCTCCCAATCTGATCTAATCAATCCTTGCAGATCAGAGGCAATCATCATAACATTCGCAGCACTAAAACACATACTTGGAACACAATATTAGAGAGTAGAATCAATCCATTTGCTACATGAAAATTTTTTTGAGTGAAAATTTTCATTCTTTATAATATATAGCAATGAACTCAAACTCAAATGTTACACGGAAAGTGTCTTGATTGATATAGTATCTTCCATTGACATAAAATTATCCCAGTAGCAGAAACTAAACCAAAATATAAGTGCCTATGAATGAAGAAAAGAAAATCAATGTCCGATACCAATATGATTTGCAACGACTTGAATGAAAGATAAAATGAAGAAATCATAGACGACTACCTATATGGACATGCTATGATTTAGTTATGCTATGATTTGGAGCTTCTAAGAATTTGCTGTCCCTGTTGTTTGAGGAGAACAAATAGGGGGAATTATCGCTACTGGATCAAAATCAAGGTATCACCACCTCTCTTTTTTTTTTTCCAATATGCAGATACACTATATCAATACCACCAAAATTGA
Organism: Fragaria x ananassa; assembly: GCA_034370585.1. Taxonomy (NCBI): domain Eukaryota; kingdom Viridiplantae; phylum Streptophyta; class Magnoliopsida; order Rosales; family Rosaceae; genus Fragaria; species Fragaria x ananassa. Next base: position 10,134,197 of record CP139752.1, read on the forward strand.
ACACACCTAATATTTTAATAAGTAGAAAGTTGTACAAATGAAGAAAGGTGAAGAAGTATCCACTTCAAAAGCCCAAAATTAGATAGAATTAAAAGTCTTAACATCAATAGACACAATTTTGATGCTAACCCATGATATATACTACTGACAATTTCAAAGCCTTGCAGCAAAAAAACATAAAATTTACTGAAGAAAGTGAGACCAACACAGTAGCAGCAACATCACAAAATAAAGACCACTAAAGAGAGGTAATACCAATCATGATTCCTACCACAGCTTATTCCCCAGAAATCATATCCCCATCAATCTTTACTCTCTGGTTAACATGTGCAAATTTCAGATGCATAATATCTGCTCATATGAACTATAATCAACTGGACAAATGGAAGTTTAACTCCTAAAGAAGCACTTCATGAAAACACATTTAATAACTGTCCGAGCTATGTAATGCTCTTATGCCACGATCCATGTTACCAGCCATAATGGTCTCAGATAGAAACGCAACTGAAAGTAAAGACTACACTACCAGAATAGGCTTCTTGGGCGACGAAAAAAAATCGTCGCCCTGTTAAAAAAATTCGTCGCCTAAGTACTTAGGCGACGACAGTCGTCGACAGAAGTGCGTCGGTCAAGAACTTGGGCGACGAAAATTCAGTCCATCGTCGCCTAAGAGTTAATTCTTAGGCGACGACACGAATTTCGTCTCCTAAGACCTATATATTAGGCGACGACAACTTTCTCGTCGTCCAACAATATTCGTCGCCTAAGATTTAACGCCTTGGCCGACGAGAAAATAAAATAGTCGCTTAAGATTTTATAACTTGGAGCGATGAAACTAAATATTTCGTCGCCTAAGATCACTACATCTTAGGCGACGATAATTTTTTTCGTCGTCTTATATGGTAAGTCCTTGACCGACGATTTAGCAATTTCGTCGCCTCAGATATATTTAAAATTTTTTAAAAAATATTTAAATAATTTTTTTAAATATATAAATAATGTTTTTTTAATTTTTGCTGGAATTTTTTTTTCCGGCATTTCTTTAAATTTTTCTAATACTAAAATTTAATTAAAAATAACACAAATTTATAAATTTATAAATAATTTATTACAAAAATTCAGTCCATCTGCCTACGGAGAAACTCGAAATCTAACTCATCATTCTCGTTCGAATGGTCCTGAGGCTGAGACGGCGGCTGGTCAGGCTGAGGAGGCTGCTGCTGAGGCTGGGGCCACTGAGGTAATGGTATGGGCGTAGGCATGGGTGGTAAATCAAGTTCGGCCGCATGTGCAGCGATGCAAGTAGTCATCCACCGTCCCATAGCCGCCTGGTTGGCATTGGTGACTTTATTCACCCGCTCCGTATGCGCAGCCGCGGAAGCCGCATATGATTCCGCCATGGCTATCTCCCTCGCTCTTTGGGCTTCCAGCTCAGAATGTAGACATTCGACCTAATCCTGTAGCCGAGTGGTCTGGCTGTTGCTGCTTGAGGCTCCGGCGGCTCCCTTGCGCTGAAATCCTGGCGTCGTCTTCAGGATCCCCTTTCCAGCGCCTCCCATACCGAACTCCATCGGGGTACTCGAACGGTCGCTCCCGTACTGCTTCCAGTGTTCCCGGAGGTCGTGCTTCCACTCCTTGAACCTACATATACAAAAAAAATATTAAATATATTACAAAATAAAATAAAATTTAATAATTTATTAAATAGAGGTACCTCTCCCTATGGGTCTTGTCCGCCCAGTCACGTCCCTCCTCGGGAACCACAAACCATTGCTGCATTACCACTTGTTAGTATTTTTTTCGATAATTAAATAATTAAATTTCACAAAAATTTATTTACGAATATTTACATCCTTACTCAAAAATAATCCATTATTTTTTACAAAATTTCCACAATATATTTACAATTATAAATTATATTATTTAATTATTTAATCAAAAATTATTTAATCATTTACAATATATTTACAAATTATTTCCACAAATCCTAAACCCTAAACCCTAAACCGTAAACCCTAATATTTTACAATTATCATTTACATCACAATTTACCATAATTTACCCTAAAATCCTACCATAATTTACACAAATTTACCCTAATTTACCATTAATTTCCTAAATTTCAACAACAACAACAATAATTTCACCAACAATTTCACAACACAACAATAATTTTGTACCTCACCCAAATTTCAAACAATTTCACAATTTCAAATAATTTCAAACAATTTCACAATTTCAAACAATAATTTCAAACAATTTCACAATTTCAACAATTTCAAACAATTTCACAATTTCAAACAATTTCAACAATTTCACAATTTCAAACAATTTCAAACAACAACAACAACAATTAAAATTTTCATGAACATAACCAATTTAGGGTTTTAGGGTTATACTTTAAATTGTGGGTCGGGGTCGGGGTCGAGGTCGGCGTCGGGGTCGGGGTCGGAGAGAGGGAGAGAGAGAGGCCTTCGGTGGATTTTCGGAGAGAGAGAGAGAGAGGGCTTGGAATTGTGAGCGGCTGCGCGAATGGCTAGGGTTCCGAATTTTTACCTTTTATATTGGCGTTCTTGGGCGACGATTTTAGAAAAATCGTCGCCCTGTTTTTTCAAAATCGTCGCCTAAGATAATCTTGGGCGATGATTTTTTGAATTCGTCGCCTAAGATGAATAAAATCTCGTCGATGATATTCTTCAATATAAATCTCGTCGCCCAAAACTATGAACATCGTCGCCTAAGACCCTACTTGGGCGACAATGTTCTTCACTATAAATCTCGTCGCCCGAGATGAAGAAAATCGTCGGCCAAGCGTTCTATCATAAAATTCAGAATATCATGATTTTGGTGATCGGAGAAGAGGAACTGAAAACCGACCGTCAGATATGACCAGCATAACGAATTACGTGGGTGAGCAAATATTCAGCTCCATCGGACAACGATAAGGGCTCGATCCGTCCGGTCAATCGGCGCGGTCAAACCCCTAAACGGACGGAAACGGCTATTCGACCCTCCAAATCACGTAATCTGGCCGGACCTTCAACTGAGAATAGTTTCCAATCGACGAGACGCTTACGGGGCTATAAAAATTTGGTAAAAAATAAATACCCGGGATAGGGCTACCACTAGGTAGAAATAAGAGAAATTCGTTGACCGGAACAACCGGCACCGAAATTTTACCAGAATATCTTCATTTTTCACGGGTTGACGTATTTCACCGTTCCGGTCATATCTTATTTCACGACTTTTTTACGTTTGAGGCATCTACGTATACGTTGTCTTCAAAACGAAACTTAAACTCAACACATATGAATCAACGAGGCACCGTCAAGATCCTCCCGGAAGAACCCGACGACGTCTGGTTCGTCTACAACCTCATCTCCCCCGGTGACGTCATCATCGCCGCCACCACCCGCAACGTCAAATACAGCTCCCGGGTGAGGCTCAGCCTCGAAATCTCGATCACCGGCGTCAACTACCACAGGGACTCGTCCACCCTGCGCGTGCATGGCACGACCCTCAACACCAACCAGCACGTCAAGAAGGGTTTGTTCCACACCGTCGAGATCGAGCTCAACAAAGAGTTCGAGATTTACAAGGTCTGGGACACACTCAATCGAGAAACTCCCGCGAGGGTTCAAAAACGCAGCCGGAGCCGACCTCGCCGTGGTTCTGCTGCAGCCGACGGGGTTCGCTCAACTGTACTTGCTGGGTGCCAGACAGACCAAGCTGTGCGCCAGGGTCGAGACTCACTCAAACCCTAACAAGTACTTCGAGAACATTTTCCGGGCTTTCGTCAAGCACGTCGACCTGAGTGTCGTACGGTGCGTCGTGATAGGGATCGAGGGAAACGCCAAGGACGAGTTCCGTCGATTCATGATAGCGGAGGCGAATAGGTTGAAGGTGAAGTCAGTAGAGAACAACAAGCAACGCATTGTGGTGTTCAACACGAGGAACAAAGGGACAAAGGGAGATACGGCAACTTTAGCTTGCATGAGGTTTTGCATGATGGTACAGTGATGAACTTGAGCAAGGACACCAAGGCTGTGATGGAGATCAAGCTAACGACGGATTTGGATCGTGTGTTATGGTGCCAAGAATGTGGAGATGGCGCACGAGTTGAAGGCCATTGAGACGCTCTTGATTACCGATGATTTGTATGAGTGTAGAGATTGGGACGAGGTACAAGTATATAGAGGGTTTGTGGAGTCGGTGAAGAAGGCAGGAGGGAAGGCGTTTGTGTTTTCGTCGAAGCATGTTTCAGGAGAGGAGCTGGCTAATCTGACCGGCATTGCTGCGATTTTGAGGTTTCCACTGCCTGATCTTGATGAAATGGTTTCTTAACATGAATGTTCATAGTGCTGTATATGTAGGTTCAGAATGTTTAAAGTAGACAATTTTGTTAGTTTAGTGACATGCGGCCATGAGGGAATGCAAACGTATGTGCTTCACCCTCGAAGAAGTAAAGAATTGATCTACATGCCTGTATATCAGGTGTGCTATATCCATCACTTTTGCTGCACCTCAAATCCTACAGTCTGCAGCAAAGTGGCAGGGGTGGAGCAAGGGAAGATCAATATATTTGAGTTTACAATTCAACATAAGCAGAAAGGCAGACAAGTTGGATCATAACCTACATGGCAGAAAAAATCTATAATGATAATATAGGAATCAACAGAATCAGTAATAGACGAGGCAAACAGATTGTATCATAATCCGTATGGCACAAGAAAGCAATCACAGAAAATTTATCTCTTTGCCCTGTTTCGTTATGCAAGGATAACATTTACAGAAACTAGACGACAAACCCATCCATAAATAATCAAACGAGAATTACAAAACAAACGCTTTGCAAGATCCAAGATATGCTCTCTGCTGTGTTGGGGCCAGCTATTCTATTTGCCCCAAAATTGGTTGCTGCTTGCACTGAAAACTGAATTGGTCATTACAGCCTCTACAGTAAGCCAGCTGTTTTAAGAGCCCCTTCAAAAGCCTCATCTGTATTCTTAACCTGGAGAAAGCAAACATCAAGCAAATCAGGCTAGTTTAAAGTATTGCCCAATAATCTAACCTCTAACCAGAACAGAGCCAGAAAGACAATTTTGGAACCTCTCTCTCAACCTCATGTATGCTATTAGACTCTTATGGAGGTTAAGGAGCAAGACTAGTTACCTCTGGTACTTGGATGTCAAAATACTGCTCAATTTTTGACATGACCACCTCATCATTATCATCGCAAATCAAATTAAACACAGCTCCTGCAGAATAATACACCAGTTGGTCAGTGTCTCCATTTTTACATATCGAACTACCAAAAATTATCTTCATGAAAAGCATGATCAGTGGAAACGGGATTATTAATAGCTGCAGCTCTTTCATAGAGATGCTATGCTGCACTGGTGTTTAAACATGTACCATATAATATACAGCATCTCTCTAAAACTACACTTCTATCACATTTCTCAACAACTGCTAATCCAACTAGCACATCGGCCAAGTGAGTCGAACGTATTAACTTCAAATTCAATCCATAAATGCAACAATAACCACCATTGCAAAAGATCAACCTCAAGACGAGAGAAGATTGAACTAAGCTCAGCAGGACTGGTAAGAGCCATAACTATCCCAATAATGATTAGTATAGGAGCTGATGCCTAAGTATCTAATAGCAAATTCAGCCCGCTACACTACTCAACAAGCTAAAAGTACCCTTCTACAACCTATTGAGGTCATGAACTACTTCCCATAGAAAAAGGTTTTCAGCAACAGGGTCCACTTAAAAAGTGATTGTCCTCCCCGAAAAAAATAAAATAAAAACACAAAAACAAAGGAAAAACTATATTCATACACACTGCTGAACAGACTTTCTCCCTTTACTTTACTCTACTCCTCCCTCTCAAATTCTGATACTCTCATCCAAACAGGTGAAAAATAAGTTGTGTATAGGCACTTTCAGAGATGTGCTCCAAATAAGCCCTTGCTCTAAATCCCTAAATAATTATGTTTCCAGTCAAAATTGTATGTATGCATTGATATTTATATACATAATTTTTGTGTTGCAGTCCTAATTTTATACGGTAAGGGAGAGAATAAAAATTGGAATGGACCAGTCCATACAACAGATTCAGGAATCAGAAACTTACCCTTGCGACCAAAACGCCCAGCTCTGCCAATTCTATGCAGGTACACCTCATAATCAGGTTCTGAAGGTTGTGACCGGGGACCAGCTGAATATTTGACTGGAAGATCATAATTGACGACACAATTAACCTATAAAAGGTATCGTGTCAGCATGTAAATCTTGTGAGGCACATAAGCTAGAACAGGAAAAGAATGGAGTCAAAGCCAGCCCAGCACCTGCTGTTGGTCAAAGCCTCTGGCAAGTACATCAGTTGATATGAGAACTTGGGTTAAACCCTCTTTAAACTCTTTGATAATTTTGTCTCTGTCCTCAGTGTTGAGGGCACCTTGAATAGCAGTAACCGAGTAACCATCATCAGTAAGTTGTTGATACAACATTCTTGCACTATTTTTTGTCCGAACAAATATAATCCTCTGTCCTAGTTTTTCTCCCAGGTCAAAAATTTTGGTTTTGATAACCTCAATCTTGCTCAGTTCATCAGGACAGTACACCTTGTACTGCTTAACACCTTCCAAAGATAGCTCTTCTTTCTTGACAAAAAGTTGATTGTTACCACGTTTCACAACCCTTGAGACAAAATTTGTGACTGTTTCATTAAATGTAGCTGAAAACAGAAGAACCTGAAAAAAAATAGAAACAAGAAAGCATTCAACTACCACTCCATACAACTCTCTACATGTTCATATTATATCCATAGATGTAAACCACGTAATAAACAAAACATTCCCAGTTCAAGCAGTAGTAAAGTCTTACAGCATTACCACGCCTTTATTTCCACTACTAAGAACAATGATGTTCATTTTAACACAGAGGTAATCTAATCACTAATTCTTAAATCTTATCGTGTATTCAAGAACAGTACATAGTTTATCACAAAACTATCTCATTTCTTATACTACCTAGCCTAACTTTGATTGTTATCTTCAAATTAGTGATGAATGAAATGGGAAGTAATACCAACACTGTTTGTGAACCACAAAAATGAGGTGATCAATACATACTAAAATAGATAATGTAAATCATGCAATAAAATTTTAAGCATAATAGAAGTTTCAAACTTAGTTTGACAAACTTGGCAGTTAGGGCTAGCTTTTTCTGTGTCCCTCTTTATCCGTAAAGAATCATCTTGGAAGCCATCCTGCACATAAATATATAGGAAGTCAACACATTTTGAGTTATTACGAATGAACTTCTTCATCAAATGCAACATCTGCAACACCACTTCACTTATGGCTTCAAAGATCAAACAATGAGATGCTAACAAATCATGAACAAACGAAGCTCAACAGCGCTAAACCCTTAGCAAACACCTAAGATCCATTGCCCCAAAGCTAATGCTGTTGTGTACAGCAGTTGACATCTTTCACTACAAACTAAGAGAACATGCAATCACACAACAAAGCAGCTTACCTCAGCCAGCATGTGATCAGCCTCATCGAAAACAAGGATCTTCACGTGGTTCACACCCAGCTTTTTCATATTCATATATCTCTTGATAGTACCAGGAGTTCCAATCACAACTTGTGCCGACACTGGGGCCCGGTAATTAGGCGAAGGTGCATTCCTCTCCCTATCTGAAGGGACAGCACACTCTGCAGTTATCCCGGTGTATTTCCCCATCTTCTGAAGAACCTCCATATTCTGCCACATTCAAAATCAAACCTCAGACCCGAAACACCTCTCAACTACATCCAATTCGCAACAAAAACAGTTAAAAAAACATAAACAAACTTTGCTCGAAAACTCAACCTGAATAGCCAACTCCCTAGTGGGGCAAATGCAGAGAGCCTGGGGAGCTTTCACACTGGGATCAACACGGCTGAGCATCCCGAGCACGAAACAGGTCGTCTTGCCGGAGCCATTGTGGGCCTGAGCAACCAGATCCTTATGCGGAGGGGTCAGAATCATAGGCAAAGTGATCGCCTGGATTTTACTGGGCTTCTTGAACCCCATCTCTACATACAAGCCCTTCAGCACCGCCTCCGATAGATTCAGATCCTCAAAACTACTCGCCGACGTGTACGGCGTGTCGCCGGCCGTGACCTGAGTCCAATTCAATCCCCATATTAAGCAACAATCCAATCCCTAAATCTCTATCAAATCCCTAACAATCAAAAATTGAGAATTGAAAGGGAGAAAGAGAGAGAGAGCGTACGGCGCTGATGTGAGAGTCTTCCGGCTCGTCGAGGAACTTGTTCTCGGTGATCTTCAGTGCGGCGACATCGAGCTCCGGCTGCTCTGAAGTAGACGGAGCTTCGGTTTTCTGCGGCTCCTCCGGCGGATCATCCTCCTCGTCGGCCCAGCGTTTTACCACGGGCTTCGCCGGCGGCGAAGACGCAGTGGTGGCGGACTCGACGGAGGGAGTTTCGACGGGTGGCGTCGTTGTTGCGGCGGCGGCGGCGGCGTCGGTCTCGGCCATGTAGGGCGGTAAAAGATGAAGTTTGGATCGGAGTCGAGCGCAGGGGGTTAAGTTTTAGTAGGATTTTGGTATCGAGAAGACTAGAAGGGTCTGAGGCGGTTTAGCGCTCGGTAAAACAGTGTTGGGCCTTCGACTTCCCCTTGAATCCTTGATGATCAAACTCCAATTTTTCTCTTTTCTTTTTTTACTTTTTCAATTATTATAACGACTGATTAAGTTTTGTTCGAATTTAGTGTTATCTATTTGCGAAGCAGTTTCTTAAAAACAATTTTCAAAAAAATTAGCATTAACTTGGAATGAAACCTACTTATTATAATGTAAAATCAAGTTTTATTTACTAATAAATAAAAGGCATCGGATTAATTTCTTGTAGTAAACACATGAAGGAATCGGAAATTGGTATATATCACACCTCCTTATTAAGAATCGATACCTAAAAACTCAAGAATTTGATTACAAAATGGGGCAGATGGATTTGATTCATTCATTTTCTCATTCCAATGTCTGGATCATGATTGTTTCGTTCCAAATAAACGTGTTAGTATGTCATTAAATCAAATACTTTAATGTGATAAAAGAACTCGGCTTTCTGGGGACAGATGCAACGTAGTTCGGTATGATCACTGAAAATGTTTACTTATTTAGAATTTGCTGGATGATAATAAAATTTATGAATCAATGTTTTTTTGATAGAAAGCCTTGCGGCAAATTTCATTAATCGGAAGGTAAAATGGCACTGATACATGTTTGGGCAAGTTAAGAGTTTGGCATGCTAGTACCATTCATTACAAATTCAAAAGTGAACCTAATTAGACTATGATAATAAATTGTTTTTGCAATAATCTGTAGGCTATGCAAGAACATGATAGAAAATAAACATGCACACAAGAACATGATAGAAAATAAACATGCACACAAGAACACAACATTTATAATGGTTCACCATGCCACCAGAGGGAGTGGCTATGTCCACTTGAATCTACTTGTAATATCCCGATTTTTGAAAAATCGTTAAAAATAGCTTGGAAGTCCAAAAAATTTACCCAAAAATACGGCGAACTTGTAATAACCTCTACTTTCTATTTCTAAGAAGAAAATAATTTTTAAGAAATTTCAAAATCGGGATGTTACAATCTACCCTCCTAACAAGAATTTCGTCCCCAAAATTCAACACACCTCTACGCAGTGAGTGTAACTCTGATTTTGAATCCACGAAGTGCTACGGGATCGTATCGATGTCCTCTTCCTGTCCTAAAAGTTTGAACTAGATTCAACTGTGATTTCTAGATGGCTTGTTTTAGGAGGCTCGGTTTACGATCGGTACTCGTGGTGGGATTTCGATGCTATCAAGGTGAGTGGATTTGTGTAATATGTTTCAAATATTCTTATTTGCTATCAAAATAGTTGAAAAGCATAATTTGATCTATTTATGAAATATCTCTCTATTTTCGATTGAAGAAGGTCGATTTGCGAATATGTAGAATTTATATATATTTACGTGTTGGATCTATTATTTGACTAGTCATAGAACATGTGAACTTCTTGATTGGTTATGCCGAAGTAAGGATGAGACACACGGAGGTATAGGACTTGAAGGTCATTAGGTTCCCGTGGGGATCACTAAATTGAAGGATATCCAATAAGAATAGATTGTGTAGTGTGATGATTTGCGTGAACTGATGTGTATTTTGTAGTGTGTGTAAAATGTGTGAGGGTCCTTTTTGAATTACTTTGCGACTAGGCCAAAATCAACCCAATAATCCGATTATTGGAAAGACGTTGTACGTGATTCAGATCAAGTGGAGATCAAAAAGAGCTTGACAACATGAGCCTGACGTGGGAGCTAGAAACGCACTGCGATGAGAGAATTGGGGGTTTTGTAGGGTAAATGATTTCTGGAAAATAAGAGTTAGGGATGGCTGTTTGGGAAGATGGTTAACTAGACAAGGCTTGGTGCTTGAGGTTGAAGGTTTAGAAGCTTGAGAAAAGGCTTTTTCTGAATTTGTTTGGTGGCTTTTGCCTCTCTTTCTTGATCGCATATGCTCATCCTTTTATAAGCAGAGCTTTAGGGTATTGATATGATTTCATCCTTCTAGTTGGGTAAAACACTTCCTTGTCAATTTACACAATGCCCCTGCCCTCCAATCAGGTTAGGTTGCTTAAGGTGATTCTCCTAGGTAATAGATAATTGTTGCAGGGCAGCAAACGTGAGGCTGTGAAATCTGGGGAAATGTACAAGAGAGATTGGGAAGTCGCTCTTCTAACATAAACAAGGCAAATATTCTGACAAATTTGGGTTTGGACTGTGAAATCATGTGTTGCGGGGAAGAAGAAAGCTGGGTACTTTGTTGTTACGAGGAAAAAGAAATCTGGGTTACTTGGGAGATGAGAGAGACTGATGTTGGCTTATGGTGTAGTTTGGGCCTTAGGTTAAAAAGAAAGAAAAGGTAACCCACTTCTCATGTTCACCATTTCATCGTCGATTTACGTTGTTGGGCTTGGATTTCGAGCCCAAGACCGAAACCATCAACAACGTTAGATCAATAGACGAACATCATGCGTTTCCTTAACCTTCCACACCACACCCATGTCTGCAAGCCTCAAAAGCGTTATTATGGCATGCATGTTTGAGTAAATATGTAAATTATGTACTATTGACTGTAGTTTGCATGATATTTTCTTATTTGTGATTGAATTGTAGCTATAATTTGCTTGCTGCAGTAGTTTAATCTTGATTGAATACTAGCTTGACTGAATGGTGCTTGCTGCTTGATCTGTAATGATTTTGGCCTGACTGAGTATTGTTTGTTGCTTGATAAGTATTGTTTGCATGTCCCAAAGGTTTTTGGCTTATTTTAGTGGGTTTTAGCATGATAGAGAAGTGCATGCCGGCTTGCTTTACTAGTTTTAGCATGGTGTATTGCTCGTGGCTTGATTTTGAATTGATTGCTTCATTCATTACCTAGCTTGTTGCTTGATTGAGTAGTGATCGTTAACTCTGATGGTTTTGGCTTGATTGAGTACTGCTTGTTACTTGAATAAATATGCAAACAAAAATTTGGGTCAGATAAGGGTATTGGAACTTGTGTGCTTGGCTAAGGTTTTGGTCTTACTTCTAGGACAAAAAGAAAAGCTTAGCATGACAGGACATAACTGGTTTGCTGAACAATTGCTTTCACAGTGTTGCAGTGTTTACTTTTTAGAGTCACATATATGTCTGCCGTGTAAATGACTTGCATATTGTGTAAAAGTGTGTTTCTAATTTTTTTAACGGTGCAAACTTTTGAATTGTGCATGTCAGTAGCAAGATCATAGCTTGAAATGCTTGATTGTTTGATTTGAATAAAACTTTAAGTGCATGATGCTTGAAATCTGAGTTGTTCTTCTTCTCCCCGCAGCAGTGACTTATGGAGATAATATCATTTGCACAGATCATAATCGACTCTCAATTTCATAGCAGCATAGATTTGGTTGTCTTCAACATAAAGATGCGGCTTCTTTGGTTGTAAGCAAGACATATGTGAAGTTTTTGTGGATTAAGTTGATGTCAAGTACTGAATGCATGGATATAGCTTGACTAATGCTTGGTTTTTTTTTTTCAAGAATGTTTTTGGTTCAGATATGGAGTATAAGGATGAGGAGAGGTCTTTGGATTAAGGATAAAAGCAGGTTTAGCATGGAGCGTGTGATTGACTTGATTTGACTGCATTAGACTAGCACCATAACTGAGGATAAAGAAGGTTTTGATCACTAGATGGATGATATATTTCTACAAAACTAGAGTAGAGTTTATGTTTGGTGTGAAGGAGGCTTGTTTAAAATTGAAAGAAGTTCTTACTGTAGATCACATGAACTACGATCCATGAATAAGCTTGCTACAGGTGCTTTACTGCAATAATACAAATAGATCTGAGAAAATGTTGCAGGTACAGAGCTTTATACTTTGGTAGTGAAAAACTGAAAATTCTAGTTCTTTGCTGTGGAGACTCATGCTACTGTAGGGAGTAATTTACGACCATTACGAAGAAAGAAAGAAGGCAATATGAGGGCTCTGAGTTGATGACACGGCAAAAAAGAAAACATTCACTATGAAAGAGAGAGCAACTCCATGCCACTTGCATCCAACAACATGAGCATGGTTGAATTGACGAATTGCAAAATGATCAAAAGATCTGAATCACAACCTACTCCCCAGTGGAGTCGCCAAAATGTGAGGGTCTTTTTTGAATTACTTTGTGACTAGGCCAAAATCAATTAAATAATCTGATTATTGGGAAAACTTTGTACGTGATTCAAATCAAGTGGAGATCAAAAAGAGCTTGACAGCGTGAGCCTGGCGTGGGAGCCAGAAACACACTGCGGTGAGAGAATTGGGGGTTTTGCAGGGTAAATGATTTCTAGAAAATAAAAGTTAGGGATGGCTGTTTGGGAAGATGGTTAACTAGGCAAGGCTTGGTGCTTGAGGCTTGAAGGTTTGGAAGCTTGAGGAAAAGCTTTTTATGAGTTTGTTTGGTGTTTTTTGCCTCTCCTTCTTAATCGCATATGCTCATCCTTTTATAAGCAGAGCTTTGGGGTATTGATACGATTCCATCCTTCTAGTTGGGTAAAACACTTCCTTGTCAATTTACACAAGGCTTCTGCCCTCCAATCAGGTTAGGTTGCTTAAGGTGGTTCTCCTAGGTAATAGATAATTGTTGCAAGGCAGCAAACATGAGGCTGTGAAATCTAGGGAAATGTGCAAGAGAGATTGGGAAGTGTGATCGCTCTTCTACATAAACAAGGCAAATATACTGACAGATTTGGGTTTGGACTGTGAAATCATGTGCTGTGGGGAAGAAGAAAGCTAGGTACTTTGTTGTTGCGGGCAAAAAGAAATTTGGGTTACTTGGGAGACAAGAGAGACTGATGTTGGCTTATGGTGTAGTTTGGGCCTTAGGTTAAAAAGAAAGAAAAGGTAGCCCAATTCTCATGTTCACCATTTCATCGTCGATTTACGTTGTTGGGCTTGGATTTCGGGCCCAAGACCGAAACCATAAATAACGTTAGATCAACAGACGAGCATTATGCGTTTTTGTAACCTTCCACACCACACTCACATCTGCAAGCCCCAAAAGCGTTATTGTGGCTTGGGTCCACAAGCGTGGCATGCATGTTAGAGTAAATATGTAAACTATGTATTATCGACTATAGTTTGCATAGTATTTTCTTATTTGTGATTGAATTGTGCGTACGACATGCTTGTGCTTTTTAGGGTATCAACAAAATAACATGGCTTTGCGAACACATTACATTGGTCTACTCATTAAGCGCGTGGTTTTGCTCACCCACCCATTTCTAATATTTTTTGCAAAAAAAAGTATTTAGGTTGTACCGAGCCAAAAAAAAGGTAGACAATGAGCCTAGAGTGAAGAGTCTAGAAGATAGTATTTTTATTTACTATTATGCTTTGTAACACTCGTTCACACCTTGGGATCGGTGCTTTAAAACCACCAATACCGGGACCGGGGTGTGACACTACTTTCATGAGGCCTCAATTCCTTTAGTTTTACAAGTGTGGAGTAGTGAAGTTGGGATGGAGTTGGATCAGTTGAGAGATCTTTTCTACATATGGGAAGCCTTCCTTTTATAGCTAAGGAAAGTTCCCTCACATTACATGTTTCTAATGTGGAACAAGATGCACATATATCTTCTTATAATGCCTTCTTGTGGAGCTTGGAGGAGCACCTTCCCGATGTGGTCTCGATGATCCTCCACAATGGTGAGGTAGCCCAGATGGCGGTCTACCAAATGTATGTCGGAGGTGGGGCCCGCCGTGGCAAGAGCACAGTCTATAAGATCATTACTTATGCTTGGCGGGATAAGATATACATAGTGTCTACAAGTCCCCCAAATTCTCGAGTAAGAGGACCGATTACTTGGGAAGTTGCCAATAATAACGCCAAGTGAAAGTGACGTCTAAGTGATGTCATACCCACTAGTCCCCCAACTTCTCGAGTAAGAATGGACTCGTCTCAGGTACCGCATTTCTCATACGTGAAATAGCTGTTGGGTCGGGAGTGATAAGGCTTGCCAAGTCCCCCAAGTCTTGCTCGGGTGTTACACATTGAATCCCACTTCTAGTGTTGCATTTTCTTTTTAACATGGGGTCTTATTCCAGGTCTAACTTTTTCTTGATATACATCGTAATCTTTAAGTCCGCTAATAAGACAAAAAAATGTCCATCCCCACTCCCGGCCTAAAAAATTCTTCGACCAGGAAAAGTTTTTTCATGCTTTCAATGGCAATGTATTGTTGGTTCCCCTTCTACGGTCATCCGGTGGTAGTCCCCCAAGTTCGGGCTCATGGAGTGGTTTGAACAGGTCTTATTTGAGTTATTTTCGATGGACGAAGGTAGCGAACCTTTCCATGTCATGTGTTTCTGCTTGAGAGTGGGGTATGATCCCCGCGTGGGTTATCATGCCATTATTTTTCGTATGAAGGGAATGATATGAACTGTCCAACCCCCACCCTCCGAGAGCTGTACAAGGGACTTACGATTCTCATGGCGTTAGTTGTTTGGTGCATGCTTCCCGATGTTACGTTTCCATTGTTAGAGCTTCAAAGAGGGAGAGAGAGAGAGAGAGAGAGAGAGAGAGAGAGAGAGAGAGGAGAAAACCCTAATCGACATGGTTACCATTGTTAGAGCTTAAAAGAGGGTCGGGTTGGTTTGTGATTAGTAGACAAGATGAAGGCTTTGGGTTTCTGGGAAAATTGAAAAAGACGATCCTCTTTGGTCAAAAGGATTTTGGATAAAGATCAAGAGAATTAATCTCAAAGTTTGGTCATCTACAATAGTCATATAATTTAAATATTAAAATTTACCAAACACACCAAAACTAGTTTTTATGACTACAACAATTTGAAAATATTGTTTATCAAACACTTTACTGATTTATTTTAACAACTGATTTATTTGACCACAAATTATTCTTACCTCGCTCAATACATCTCAGACTCAGAGCAAGAAGACCGGGGAACCTCACCCATCACAAATTCACATTGTCAAGATTGAAACTTCTTTAGAAGCAATTTGTAACTCAAACTTAATTTCCTTTTTCTTTACGCGAGTATTATATGATTAGGATCAATATTCTTATAGTTAAGTTGCATATCCCACGTAGAGGAACCACCTGCAGCCGCCAGCCAGTCAGCCACGAGCCACCATTGCATGCAGCAACCCAAACCAAAGGCATGCACTCTGAGGAAACCGCAAAAACCTACTGCTGCGTCTCCGGCCTAAAGCGCATTCACCACCAGCACACCCTTGTCAGCAAAACCACCGATTCGCCGCCGTCATTGCACTATCCGACCACCCGGTAGACACCCACTACAGCCAATTATCAGTCACAAGCTGACTAGCTAGCTAAGTAGAAATTGAAACGATTGAAAGTGAGTTGAATATATAGGACAAATTAATGACAAATTTGAATACATTTTTTTTTGCTCAAACCCACTCTACGGTACGTTTTTCATATAGAAAGTAATTACACGAAAACATTCAACAAAGCGTGGCATATAAAAGAGTTCGAGTCATATTCGTAGTAAAGAAAATTGGATTCCTTTGGCTCGTTCTTTCATTCTGGTGGTCGAACATAGTTCTGCAATACCAAAAGCCATCCTATTGGAGACTCCAGCTCTTGTCATCCTAAAGGAGCTCAAAGCTAAAGTTGCTAACCACCAATATCGATTAAAAAGCACCAATTTTTCTCTTTCTCAAATCCATGTGTTGGTTTTGTTCAAACTCAAATACAACCTGCTCGAAATTGTTATAGAATTGAATATACTGTCATGCATGATGAGGGTTTAACGTGGAGGGATGTGATTGTCATCGTCAACAAAGGTCCCCCCCCCTCATATTTCTTCTTTTCGAAAAAGCTCATAGAATGAAGCTTCACCCACAATTTCAAGCTGTTTGATTTGCATATTTAGGGTTCTGGTCATGGAATCTGCCCTTTGAATAATACTATAGGTGAGCATAGATAAACACACATCATTTTCCAACTGCATGTGTTTAAATAAAGAAAGACTAATCTTGTGGAAAAGGGTAGTGTGTGTAAACAAGGAAAGTGGGCAATCATATTGTTATGTTAATTGAGATTTTTTTTTTGACAAGCTGAATAATTCAAAAATGAGGCAAAAAACCCAAAAGCCAAAGCACAACTCAAAAGAAGCAAATGATCTCCAGCACAAACCAAACAGTGGCAGTGAGAGGAGATAACAAAGCTTAAAAAAGAAGGAAACACAGTGCTTCCTCTAGTTTACATCATCATGAGGGCATGGAAGCCCGTCATTTCTCAACACCATAGTGAGAGACGGTAGGGGAGTCTCCGACCAGATGCAGAGGCCCAACACCTGTTTTCCAAGCTGTGCTGCTGTGTGGGCAACATAATTAGCTTCTCGCGATATCCACCTCCAGTGAACTCGATCAAAAAACCTGCTCTTCCATTTGATTTCTTCTACAATCAGGTTAGTTCTTCAATTATTGCATGTGGCCATAGAATTTAAATATGAGATGACTGATTGTGAATCAGATTGAACTTGGACTGCTTTCAGGTTCATATCCACGACGAGATTGACGCCGGCAAGAATGGCTAGCGCTTCCACAACCTCTACAGAGGTAGCACGGACCGGGGTAGCAAGACCACCCATAAACAACCCCAGGTGGTTTCTAATCACCACACCTTTGCCCCCCAATCCAGAAATATCCCAACTTCCATCACAATTGATAGCAATCATGTCCATTGGAGGAGGAATCCAGTTCAAAACTTGTTCAGACATAGGAGATTCAATAGTAAGATTTGTCGATGCCATGAACTTGGAAGCCGCCTCCCAACCAAGCTGAATAACAATGGTCGGAGAAATAGGGATGTGTTGGTATACAAACCGGCAGCGAGCCTTCCATATCGACCAGGTGAAGAAACATACCAAGGTAAGAACCCATTGACGAACCTTCTTACTATTGAAATTCTTAATCACATGTAATAACCAAGTATCGTGTGTAGTGTATGAATGTTTGTCAATCTTCAATCCAAGAGGGGAACCGAACCATACAAGGTCAACCCATGGACACATAAAGATTGCATGCTCAATAGACTCCTCAAAAACACCACACACAGGGCACAACGGAGATTTGATGATCTTTCTCCAATAAAGACTAAGATAAGTAGGAGTATATGCATTCAAGGCTTTCCAAAAGAAATGCCTGATCTTTAGGTACGTAGGCAGTTTCCATATTAACTTCCAGCATCTAGTATCAATGGTGTGGGAAGACCCATATTTACTATAGGAGCAGTTGACTGCATATGGTGGTACCAGTGATAAGCTGACTTGACAGTAAAAGTACCATGCTTAGCTAAAGGCCAAAATCGACGGTCAGGGTCCTCCCTCCTGCCAATAGGAATGGATAGTATACGATTCAAGTCTACTTGCTGGAATAGATGACTTATGTTTCCTAGATGCCAAGATCAAGTATCCCAATCAATAATCTCTTCAACCATGATAGGAGCATGACTCGGAATTAGTCTAATATTATGAATTGGGCGAACCGGATCATTTAAGTCAGTCGGCGGGAGCCAACAGTCAGTCCATATGTTAATCATAGCTCCTGAAACAATTTGCCAGTAGTTATTCTTTGTGATAAAATCTCTAGCTTCAAGTAGGCTCGACCATCCCCAAGAGGCCCAATAACCCTTTTTTGCCACTGCAAAGCAACAATTAGGATAATATCTCCCTTTTAAGACCCTAGCCCATAAAGAGTTTGGATCATTGGTTAGTCTCCAAGCTTGCTTAGCAATCAATGCTAGATTAAACTCATGCAAGTCCCTGAATCCCATTCCTCCTTTCTCTTTAGGTAAACCCAGAAATTGCCAACTTTTCCAGTGGATGTTGTTCCCAGTCTCATTAGACCCCCACCAAAAATTCCCCAATGCAACATTTAAATCATCATAGATACCTTTAGGAAATCTGAAACATGACATGGGAAAAGAAGGGATAACAAGAGCCACAGACTTGATAAGTACCTCCTTGCCAGCTTGAGTCAAAATCTTTTCTTTCCACCCATCCATCTTGTTCGCCACCTTCTCTTTGATATATGCCAAAGCCCAATTTTTTGACCTTCCCCAAAAAGTTGGGAGCCCCATATATACTCCCGGTTGGTCAGTGCAAGTAATACCCAACAACAAACTCATAAGATGCTTCATCTGATCAGAGGTATTAGGAGTAAAATAAATACTCAATTTTTCAAGACTAATAAGTTGACCTTAAGCCGAACAATACTCTTTGAAAATCAAAGATATCTTGGAACAGTTGAGGAGGGTGGCCTTCATGAAAAATAGTGAATCATCAGCAAAAAACAAGTGAGACAATGGGGGACACTTACAGGCAAGTCTCACACCAAGTAAACTCCTCTCAACAACAACCTTGGTAATACGAAGAGAAAGAACCTCACTAACCAAAAGGAATAAGTAAGGGGAGAGAGGGTCTCCTTGCCTCAATCCTCTACTCGGACAGAAAAAACTCTCAGGACAGCCATTAAGAACGATAGAGAAAGACATTGTAGTCACACACGCCATAATTAGGTTCACCCAACCATTTGCAAAACCAAACCGACGAAGGGTAGCTTCAAGAAAATCCCACTCAACCCTATCATAAGCTTTATTCATGTCAAGCTTTAAACCGAACTCATGGTTCTCCCCATCCTTCTTCAACCTGAGATAGTGGAAAGCCTCATGGGCTAGCATAATATTATCATGGATGAGACGATCCGGGATAAAGGCATTTTGGTTGGGAGATATAATACGGGAAATGATAGGTTTAAGTCGATTGGCTAAGAGTTTGGACAAGATTTTATAGGAATTGTTGCAAAGGCTGATTGGTCTGAAGTGGGAAGTTCTTTCAGGGTTTGGGATTTTTGGGATTAAAACAATATTTGTTTGATTAATGCTCCTAAGACTCACCTTCCCAGCAAGGAAATCAGAGGAAGTAGTCCTTATGATCTCATTAACAATTCCCCAATACTTATGATAGAAGAGGCTTGGAAATCCGTCTGGCCCTAGAGCTTTCAACGCACCCAACTGAAAAACTGCATCTCTAACTTCATCATAAGTGAAAGGCCGGCAGAAATCATCATTCATCTCATCAGTAATAACAGGGGCAACTCCCCTCTAAGCATCCCCCCAATCCCTCAAACCACTACTGATAAAAGTCTGTTGGAATTGATTCTCAAACTCCAATCTAATAAATTTCTCCCCAACAATCCACTGATCAGAATCATTCTGAATCTTAAGAATCATGTTCCTTTGTCTCCGATGAAGAGTAGATAAGTGGAAAAAACGAGTATTGGAATCACCCGCCGAGAGCCAACGAATTCTAGATCTTTGATGCCAGTATTTCTCCTCCCTCAGCCAAAGAGTACCCAACCGGTTAGTGAGATCCAATTGGGTAGAGGAAGAACCATATGGATCAGTACCTTGTAATTCTTCAAGTCGAAAGAGACACTCTTTGATCTCATGTTTGTTACAAATTGGGAAACTTTCTTTACTCCATAAACGGAGTTTTTTTTTACATGAGGAGAGATTTGCTTTCCATTGAACAAGGCTAGTCAAGTAAGTCTGTGGCTTCCAACATTCTTCAATAATCCGTTTGGACTCACTCTCATTAGCCCAACCCGCTTCAAACCGAAAAATGTGACATCTCTTATCACAAGGAAGTTCCGTAGATAGAAGTAACGGATTATGGTCAGACCCAACCCTCGCCAAATGAGTAAGGTGGGTATTGGGCCAATGCATAATCCAACATTCAGTTAAAAGACTACGATCCAACCTCTCCTGGAGAACCACCATTCCATCTTCTTTACGAGCCCATGTGAAACTCGATCCCTTGTACCCAATATCAAGCAATGAATTGGAAGAAATAAAATTCCTTAGGTAATTTCTGCGACCAGGTAACCAACAAGATCCTCCTTCCCTCTCAAATGAGTTAGTAATCTCATTTAGATCACCAATAATTAGCCAAGGAATGCTAAAATTGTGATTAGAATTGTACCACTTTTCCCAAAATGCAGCCTTGTCCTCACCATAGGGTGGGCCGTACATCCAAGTAACTCGAAAGGGAGTAGCTGATCCAGGGTAAGTAATCAAAGTATCAATGAAAAATTTTGAGTAATCAACTACCTCAACCTTGTAGTTTGGTCACCACCACAGACTCAAACCGCCAGCTGTGTTTATAGGAGGAACATGGTAGCCTTTGCTGAAACCCAGTTGCATGTGCACCTTATTCACATAATTATCATTCTTGTGAGTTTCCGAGAGAAAAACAAAACTCAGATCATGGGAGCGGGTTATCTCCCTTAGTGTTTGGACTGTCAAGGACTTCCCTAAACCTTGACAGTTCCAAGAGATGAAGTTCATTGATCACTTGCGGTTGATTTTGGCCAGCTGCCACAACCATGAGGGTGGGTAAAATCCCCCATACCTGTCCCTTTAGAACTCTCTCTATCAATGACCAAACCAGCACCATCGACTGCTTGAGAGATTGTCACCAATTCAGTTTCCAATTGTGATTCACCGCAAACAAGAGTAGATCTCTCCCTACCGCGGCCCCTCCGTCCACGACCCCGTCCTCGCCCCACAGAAGAGGAGAGGCGAAGGCTAGGTCCATTCGCAGGCTTTGGGCGTTTGGAATTGCTCTTGATTTCCTCTACCTCCTCCATAGTCTTCTTGGGTTTCCTCTTTCTTTTTGTAGACCTGCTTTCAGGAACCACACGTATCTCTTCTTTTTCAATCAAAGTTGGCTGATCAATCTCAAGTAGTCGCACAGTAGTGGGCTTTGAGCATCCACCAACAAACCCATCATAATCATCCACAATGATGGGGACCGGAAAAAGGGGATTAGCCTTATAATAATCTGCCATATTTTTGAAAGCCCATGATGGTATACACTCTGGGTCAGCCCATTGGCCATCATGCAAGCTCAGCCCACCCAATGCCCTAGTCACACTCCCATTTCGAAACAGTGCACCATGTGCATCCGGATCCCAATAGTGAGGCCCACCAAGTGGGTTGCATGAAAGTTGTGATCGTATTGGTGATATGGTCTTCTCCTCTATAGGAGGCACCCTGTCAGAAATCCCATCCCACACAGAAGTTGAGCCGTGAGCCCGATGTGACTCCTCCATTGAACCCTGCCATCCAGCACCCTGCCCTTCAATACACCATGGTTGCCTTGTGGATATAGGAGGTACCCTGTCAGAAATCTTATCCCACACAGAAGTTGAGCCGTGAGCCCGATGTGACTCCTCCATTGTACCCTGCCCTTCAATACCCTGATCCTTTTTTCAAATTTCGACCAAAGTTTCCGGTTGTTGAGGCATAAGGAAACTCTGGTGAAAAATTAGACTGGGTATAAACCGGTCGCTGTGGAGGCTTCGCAATAAGACGATGGTCATACTTCACCCCCATCTCTATCAGTTTTGCATTAATATGGTATCTATAGGCAGAGATCATATGGCCTAACCTGCCACACTTGAAACAAAAATTCTTCAAACCTTCATATTCTAATCTGACTTTTGACATGGACATACCTGGTCGAGGTAGCTGAATGAAGGTAGCTAATGGATTCCTGGTATCAAAATTCACTCGGATCCGTAAATACCCCCTGTTGCCTGTAACGACGGGGTCCACCTCCATCACAGATCCAAGAATACACCCAAGCTTCCTTCCGTTGCTCTTGTTAATTTGATTCCAAGGAACCCCATGACCTTGTATCCAATATGTAGCCCGGTGCATAATAATCTCATCGATAGACTGATATCTGGGCCAGTGTTTAATTGTGAAACACAACCCCTTTACACTCCACAGACTATCGTTCAGTAACTTACTGGCAAGCTTCTCTGATCCAATTGAGAGGCAGTAAGTGTTCATCTTGACCCTCATAATCCGTATCTGTCCAAGTGCTTTCCACATTCCCATGAGCGCTGCCTTGACACCCCCGAGACCAGGTTCCTCATCAGCGATTAGTATACCTAAAAGACTGATGCCATCTTTAAAATCAGCAGATTCTGTATTATCTTCGAAGCAGACAGTCTTGGCTTCAATAATACCATTATCCTCAAACAAGATCTCATCTCGAGCAGAAGAGGAGGAGTCCATGAGGAATCACCACTAGAGAACAAAGGTGATATAGAGATAAGCTCTAACAGGCCCTACAAGAGGAATAAAAACTCAATATGAGTAGAAATATGTCATTGAGTATGGAGTATAAACAGATCTCAAACCTCACTCTCTACCTGTTCTCAACTCTACCCAAACAACTCAATAAGCTAATCAAAGTTTGGCGGAGGATGAGGTTAGAGGAAGCTAGGGAAGAGAAAAGAGTAAAAGTTTCTACTCTTAAAGGCAAACAAATGGGAAAGTTCATCACATTTTCCGTGTTATGTGAATTGATTAGCATGGTTATTAGTCAAGTTTATTTAAAAAATGGGGTTTCTATATGAATGTTGACAATGATTTGTTTGAGTTGATAGACTTAAAGTGCGCAATGGAAAATGCAGGTACGATGGCTAAGGCAGGGGATTGGGAAGAGAGAAAGAAGTGAGGAGGAAAACATGAATCTCTATTTTTAAATTCACATAAGGTGTGGAAAAAAGAAATTGTAAATTTCTTTCGAGATAATGCATGACAGTCTAATTAATCATATGGTCTTATATTTTCGTGTGATTGTGAGTTATATTTGGTGATTAACAGTGCGTCACACTCAATTTAACATTTTAAAATAAATCATTTACAATATATACAATGTATTGGTGACGATTTTGCAAAATTCTTTGATACGATTTTGCACAATTTAAAATTTTACAAATTGGGCTTTGTAAATCATAAATTCCAATTTTTTCAACTCTTGAATGTTTTTTTGATACAGGGTAGTGATTGTTCATTTTTGTTATAAACTTAAAGAATATGTAAAGAAAAAAGAGAAGAACAAAATGTAGGAGGAGTAAGAACTGTCACTTTCATTCTTATTAGGCTTCTTAATATAGGAGTATGATTTAAGTTTTAAAGACATAATTAATGAGTATTTACAAAAAGATCTTTATATATTATAATATTTACAACAATTTTAATTTTATAAAATGATACTTTGTCAGTCATTGTCATCTGACATCCTATAGCAACGTGGCTGACATTTCTCTTTCACACCAGTCGGACCCGCCTTAACATCCACCATCACACTCGCACGCAGAGCGCGTGCTTTTGGAAGCGCTGACTGTAACGGCTATATACACTCTGCACTGGTGGCTGACATGGTCGGTCGCCACTGGTCAAAAAAGGTGCGTGCGTAAAACATAGCGGGCAGTACGTGTGGTGATTAGGATAAGTAGTCATCAGACCTTTTTATTTTTCCCACCCTCTTTATTTTTTCACTTTTTCACTTCAAATTTAAGGGTTAATCTCCATTAATAATACAGGAGAGTTGAGACAATTTTCATGTGTGGTCATATATACCCTTTTAGGCAGCAAGTTTTATTGATGAAATAGCACTATTTGGTTAGTAGGGTTTGGGTCTTTTCAGCAAAGACTTACAATGTTTTACTCGAGTCAATCTAGTATTCATTGAGTTCATAGTAGGTCATACTCTTTACCTAAGAATAATTGATGGTTAACTAGTTAAGTAATATGAACGAATTCGATTAATTGGGCAAAAAAGTGTCATTTCTACAAAGAGAAAACAAAAATTGTCTTGTATATGTTCCTAAGAAGATTAATATTGTATCTTTCATTTTCATGAATAAATTCTAATATTAGTCAAAATATTTACTACGTAGTTGACTCTTCTAAGCTCAGTAAACTTCAGTTAGTGAAGATTATGACAAAAACAATTGTCATTAACTCAGAATCATGAAGCAAATCGTGAGTTATAATCTTTCAACGAATATAACACTAAATCTTCTTGAATCTCCTGTAGTAAGAACATAAGAATCTCTTGTCGTAAAATCGATCAAAACTTGCAATTTTAATAGGGCAAAAACTCATCCGTAAACGCAACAAAGAACTTTCCTCCACCATTCCTGCCAAAAACCCCCCAAATGCTAGTCGCGATGCAGGGGCAAAACCGTCTTTTTCTGCTTCATTTGTACTTTTGTATTGCCTAAACTACTAGATCCCTTGCTATAAAACCGGTAAGCAAAAGCTGGCCTTAACCTTAATCCAAAAATGTTAAGCAGCAGAAACAGCAGCAAACCTCCTCTGTCTCTGTCCTCTCTCTCTGACACTCCCTTCTCTCTCTTCACCAATGCATAAAACCGAGCACCACCTCCACCCTATTATTACTTCCCACTAAAATTTCCCATTCCCCAACTCAAAAAACCCAACACCAGCCCGACCCGACCCACCAAAAATGCGGGCCTCTCTTGTCCCGATCCTCGCGCTCATCATCTCCTCTCTCCTCTTCTCCGCCACCTCCGCCGCCGCCACCGTTCTCTCTCTCCACCGAGCCCTCCCGCCTACCCAACACCGAGTCCAACTCGACCGCCTCCGCGCGCGTGACCAGGCCCGCCACGGCCGCCTCCTCCAAAACGTCGTCGGCGGCGTCGTCGACTTCTCCGTCGCCGGCTCCTCCGATCCCTACCTCGTCGGGTAAATTTTATCACCTGGGTTTTATTCAGTTTCTCTGTTCTTGCTTCAAAGCTTGAAGCTTTTAATGTAATGATGGGTTGGCCTCTAATTGGAAAGATATTCTTCAGTCTGATTTCTGGGTGAAGCATTTATTACTGGGTTTTTTGTTCTTGCTCCAGAAATGGAAAGAAACCATAAAGCTTCAGTCTTGGTTTTTTTTTTTTTTTTTTGCTTGTTCTTTTGGGCCATTAAAGGTTGACTATGGTCAATTCATACTATTTCTGGTTTGTGAAAAAATGAGTGCTTATTCAGTCTTTCTTGATGATTTGGAGGAGACCCAGGTATTAGAGATGGATATTTGAAGGAAAAATAAAAATAAAAATATTTTGTTTTTGGTGTTTTATATATAAGTTTAATTGAAATGTGTTGACTAAGTTTGGCATTTTGCTGTTGCTTCTGGGCTTTAGGGTGGATTGGATCTTTTGTGTATGAGTGGTTGCATTCAGTTGGTTTTCTGTGACTGAGATTGAGCATCTTTCTAATTTGTCCAGTATTGTATATAAAGTTAATGGCTTTTGTTCATCTTCAATTGTTGCCATATTGGTTCTGTTGTAGGCTGTATTTTACGAAAGTAAAGTTGGGCTCTCCACCAAAAGAGTACAATGTGCAGATCGATACCGGAAGCGACATATTGTGGATCACCTGCAGTGCTTGCAGTGATTGCCCCCAGACTAGTGGACTTGGGGTAAATTTCTTTCCTATTCTTTCATTGTTTACTCTCGTTTTAAGAAGCTTGTAGAGTAAAGAGCCAATGCATATATCTAACAGTTTTTCTCTTGTTACAGATTCAGCTCAATTTATATGATTCTGGGAGCTCTGCAACTGCAGGGCTGATCTCCTGTTCAGACCCAATCTGCAGTTCTGCAGTTCAAACTTCAGTAACAGAGTGCTCTGAGAGTAACCAGTGCAGTTATACTTTCCAATACGGCGATGGAAGCGGGACTTCTGGTTACTATGTATCAGATGCACTATATTTCGACATGATTCTGGGGCAGTCTTTTATGGCCAACTCTTCGGCTGCCATCGTTTTCGGGTGAGCTGTTTTGACTGAAACTGAAACGGTATCTTCACACATTGTGGAATGCAAACCAATCACTGGCATATAAAGGATAAAGAGTGAAAGAGGCTAAGTTGTACTTTCTATCCATATATAAAGTAAACACTGCAGTTTCAGGTAGCATGGTTTAGCATGTCTATATTTACAATGAACTTTTGGATAGCATGGCTAACCAGTCCCACAGTCAATTTCTTGCATGATGTGTGCCCAACAAACATAGTTAACTGTGCAGTATTGTTCTGGTTATTTGTACAGATGTTTTATGCCTGTTGAAGAATCATTTAAGTAATCTCACTAAGTACTAATGGTGCATCTTATATCATGAAAAACCTTCTTCAGTTGCTGTGATCCCAGCATTAATGTTCCAATTCTTTCTGTTTATTGAAGCTTCTTGTCTTGGATGATTGTGTTGGAAACAGGTGTAGTACGTATCAATCTGGGGATTTGACCAAGACAGATAAAGCGGTGGATGGGATATTTGGGTTCGGCCAAGGCGCATTGTCTGTTATATCCCAGTTGTCATATCGAGGGATAACTCCCAAAGTATTTTCTCATTGTTTGAAGGGAGACGGAAATGGTGGGGGTATACTTGTTCTTGGTGAGATTTTGGAGCCGAGTATTGTTTATAGTCCCCTTGTTCCGTCACAGTACGTATCTATCCTATTGGAGTTTCTCTTGTTTTTTCTAGAAGTAATATTTGCTCTAAATATGCAAAGTGGGAATCCTTACATATGTAGATTATTGTATGGTCCTTCTGTTTCTGTTTGTATCATTTCATTTCAACAAAATTTTATTTGGTCACAGATGGACATTGACTATGAAATATTCTTTTTACACGCTAATATTGAGTAATCACATAAACTCAGTTTTAGCAATTTAATGGCAAAGAGATTGTACCTGCGTATTTAAAGTTGGAATACAAGGATCAATTTTTGCACTTCCTTTTTAATTGTGAGAAACCTGTCCTCTTTTTTTCTTCTGCTGCACAACAGACTAGAAAGGGTCTAATCCAGATCACTAGCGCTTTGTTATTGACTTGGATAACATAATTAAGATTGTTATTTTGCTGAGGACGTCTTGGAATATTTCTCTAATGCTATTTTTGGGACTCTTTGAGTGGGCAGGGTGTTGGGTAGAGTACCATATGTGAGCCATATTTATAAAACTTGCACAATTGATTAACTACGTTTCGTTTTTAATTATATGTATTGATTTTCTGGTGTGCAGTTTCTAAAACAAGACCTGTGTACTGTTATTGTAATATTGTCTTCACTTTTAAGTAATTTTTTTTGCAACTGATTCCTCAGTAATTATTTTTCAGGCCTCATTATAATTTATATCTTCAGAGCATTGCTGTCAATGGGCAACTCTTACCAATTGATCCAATAGCCTTCACAACATCAAACAGCCGGGGAACTATTGTTGACTCAGGCACGACTCTGACATACCTTGTGGAGGAAGCGTATGATCCTTTTGTCAGTACTGTAAGTTCATGATTTGATATGATGTCCTGCTTAAAATCATCATTAGCATCGTTTTCAAAAAAAATTTCATCATTAGCATTTGGTTTAAAAACAGAAGGAAATTTTGATATAGTACAGTGACCGTAATGCTATATCATGAAGTTTCATGAAAACAAGATCCACTTGTTAGCCATTAGATAATCGACCTTCCTACTGTAACATCCTTTTCTTTATAGCCTCTTCTTTCTCTATCTGTGGGGCCAACCTGACTTTGATGTTCCATTTGGGCTTCCCTTTAGTCAATGTATTGCATCAGAAAAATCAGCATTCTGAGGAACCTAAATGGGAGGGCTTAATTAATTTCTCATTGCAAGTTTCAATTGGGGCTTCTGGCTCCTTCTGATATGATCTTGTTCTGAAGCTGGTTTTGTTGGTTATTTATTGAATGTGTAGATAACATCGGTTGTTTCCCAATCTGTGACACCCCTCATTTCAAAAGGAAATCAGTGTTATCTAGTCTCCAACAGGTTTGCTCTATGGATGTAATAACATTTAAGTTCCTATCTCAAGAGTGGGATTAACAGTGACATGTTTATCTCCAACCTTCAGTTTGGCTGAGGTGTTTCCTCCCGTTAGTCTGAACTTTGCAGCTGGTGCATCGATGGTGTTGAGACCAGAAGAGTACCTTTTACATAATGGTTTTGTTGTAAGTTGTTCCCTCCTGCTCATTCTGGAAAGGTCTTAGTTTAAGTAATTTCAATATACATGATTATTGCAAATGGTAGGACATATATTAAAGTATTGTATTTTTACAGGATGGTGCTGCTATGTGGTGCATTGGATTTCAGAAGGTTCAGGGAGGGGTGACAATCTTAGGAGGTTAGACCCTGAATTTTGGCTGCTTTTTAAACTTTGTATGGAATTTTTATTTTTTATTTTTATTTCTAAGATTTGGTATGATCAAGTAGCAACGATATCTGATTCATGATTAACTCGTAAAACATGTTACTGCTCCGTTATCCAATTAATATAACTGAAAATCATTCGTAATCAAATAACAACTGGAGTTTAGGCTTTAGAGGCATATATTCAGTGAAAGAACTGATGGTGATGGCTGTACTAGTTAGTATTCTGTTATCCAATATATCTAACTGAAAATTATTCATAATCAAATAACAACTGATTTTAGACTTTAGAGGTACATATTCAATGAAAGAACTGAGGGCGATGGCTCTACTATTTATGTCTGGGTTCTTAAATTCTATGTTTGAAGTGCTGACTCACATGTACATGTTTTTAGCATTTAAAAGTTTTAATAACTCACTTTGTACCACATCTGTGACCAACTGATGACAATTGCATTCCATTGTTCAACTTCCTTGCTGAAATTAGAAATAAGCTGGTGTATGGTGAGATTTTCTTGCCTACATTGGAGGCTTCTGAGCATTCTGCATTTTATTCATTGCAGTTTAGAGGTCATACATAATGAGTTTCACAATTGTCTTTAATAGTTTCACAATTGTCTTTATTTTATATGTTATTTCTCGATCTAAACTTGAGCACGTATTTTAATTTAGATGTGCTATTCGGTTGGCTGGATTATAATTATATATATTTTTTCTCCTATTTGTTTCTCCAATTGCAGATCTTGTTCTAAAAGATAAGATAGTTGTGTATGATTTAGCTCGCCAACGGCTTGGATGGGCCAACTACGATTGTAAGTTCAGACACAAATGCACCAACTTTTCTATTTATTTTTCTTTTTCCCTAGACCCTTGGACGAGTACCTCTCTCATGACATACATTTCATTCTTTTCAGGCTCATTATCCGTGAATGTTTCAGTCACTAGTAGCAAAGACGAATTTATCAATGCCGGACAGCTGAGTGAGAGCAATTCATCAGGAGACATGCTTTTCAAACTGCTAACAACAGGGGTTGTGGTTCTCTTACTGCACATATTGGTGTTGGTGGACATCCATCGACTGTAGTTTTAAGCCTGAGATTCTAAATTGGATTCTCTTTACACTGCGCTTCAGCTTGGCTGATCTTTATTTATAGTGGTCAGCGCCAGGGTCAAGGTACGGTGTATATCATTCTGATGTGCTTCTGATTAGTGCGAAGGGGTGGGCATCATCTTTTCTTTGACTTGAAGTTTTGCTCTGTTGCCGTATATGGTTCTCCGACTCCATCAAATTGTGGTTAATAGAAACTGAGCCATGCCAATTGTAGCTATTGCAGAGGATTTAGGTAGGGATATAGAAATTGTGTTAGGGATGTAAGTTTATATAGGTTGATATCAGTTTTGTCTACTAGTTTCCTTTGACGATTCCAGAATTAAATTGGTAAGGAATGTCAGAATGTATAGGGCTGTTTGTAATCATAGAAATTAGGCTTGCTCTGTGTCAAGTACGGCAGAGAAATCAAAACATGTGTGTAGTGGGCTGAATCCTCAGACCGTAGATTGTATTGGTAAT
Source organism: Fragaria x ananassa (assembly GCA_034370585.1). NCBI lineage: Eukaryota > Viridiplantae > Streptophyta > Magnoliopsida > Rosales > Rosaceae > Fragaria > Fragaria x ananassa. Next base: position 10,164,462 of record CP139752.1, read on the forward strand.
TGCTTGAATCCATATACCAATGAAATGATCAGCATTTTGTGCATTGGGACAACACTTATTCTATGAGTAGTGAAAATTTTCTCACGAGTGTTGAATGAGCTCCTCTCCGGTGTAATTCCTAGAATTAGAGGTACAGAACTTTCCTAACATCCATACGACTCTCCTCACGGTTAAATACGTGTTTAACTCATGTTAAACAACACAATAAAAAAAATTATTTATTTATTTTAAACTTTTTAATTTTTGTTAGAACAAAGAAATAGGGAAAGGCAGGGTTGAGGTTGAGTCCGGGAAAGGTGGTGAAAACAGTGGCCGTGAAAAGGTGGCGATGAATGGTGTGCCAACTATTATTTTCGCTGCTTTGAAGCAGTCATTACGCTTCTGGACCCCCACTTTACTCTCACTCGCTTCATGCTTTGGCCTTTTCCATCTGGCATTTTCCCTTCTACGCTTGACACGTGTCTCCCATGTTCATAGGTGTGACTTGGACTTCACCACAAGAGGAGCCAGCCTTACCTTTTATTTTAATTCTTTTATTTTTTTTTCAATCAGTTATATCAAAAATACATTTTACTTTATTAATGTGTGATCGTACAAATGCTTGGTATCGTTTTTGTTGCCAATTTCCAACGTAATCTTCTTATCATTATTAGAATTAAGAAGGAAATAACACCATATGACAAAATGTCATTTCTCATTAAGAAAGAAACATGTCAAACATCTACCCCTTTAGATAACATTCCCAAAACAAAAAAGAATATTTTCCTTTTCCTCCAAAAAATCCAAAACCGAAAAAATAATTAATAAATCCAAAAAACCGATTCCGAAACCACCCCAACAACTTTCCCAACCACGCCTTTTGCCCTCGCATCCCCTCCTAAAGTGGCGACCGCTTACGTGGCACTACAAACCGCCCTACTCGACTGGACCGTCATCTCACGCGCGCGGAGGGCGCGTGAAAAGTACCCACACCGGTTAGTGAATCCTACTGAAAGGCCCCAACCTCCATGCAAAACCCCTTCCTCTCTCAAAATTCATCAGAATCCTCAGAGTGACTCTCTCTAAAAAACCAAAAAGCCAAAAAGAAAATCTCTCTCTCTCTCTCTCTCTCTCTCTCTGTTTTTCCGAATCACTGATCAAAGATCAGTCATAATCTTCAGGCCTAATCGCATTTTAACGGTGACGGAAACGGCTGTTTGAGTCCGGCGGCGGATCACGGCGTGCATTTGCCTCCGTTTTTGTGTGTGAAGGATTTTAATACCGGAGATCTTTTTTTTGACGATGGCGGCGCCTCGGACTCCGGCGACGACGCTCCCCGTCACGGCGTCTCTGTACGTCGGAGACCTCAGCCCCTACACCACCGAGAATGACCTCCACGAGGCGTTCAACAACGAGAACAAGACGGTCGCGTCCGTCAGGGTGTGCAGGGACACCAACACCGGCCGGTCTCTCTGCTACGGCTACGTCAACTTTATCAACACCGACGACGGTACCGATTTTGATTTTCATGTTCAATTTTGATCGGAATCTTTGATCCTCCGGTTGCGTTAGATTTTACGTTAGAATTCAATTTGTTTTGAGTGTTTTGGCTGTGAATTCAATTTGGTTTGAGATTTTTTGGCTGTGAATTCAATTTCTATGGTTTTTCTGGATTTGATTTGATGATCTGTGTGATTAGAATGCAACTACTCACTTGGATTTTACCTCTGAGAAAATTTACTTCGGATAAGCCTAAATTGGGACCGAAACGGTGCGTTTCCAGAGCTGTGGTTCTGGTGTCTTGAAATTTGGAATATATTCTTAATAATTGAAACTTTCTTGTCTTTAAAAACTAGTTAATATATTTGCGTTTAATTGTTTCTAAAATCTGGATGAGTTTTATGCTATCTTGTTGGGAGTCCTCTGCATTAGAGAACAAAAAATGATGAATTGCGATTTTTCCAGTGTTGATCTGCTTGATTGTTTTACTTGATGTAGAGGGGAAATGAAATTTTGGGTTTTTTTTCTTTGTTTTCGATGCATTATGTTTGATGAGGGATCGCTTCTTTGTTGTTCTATAGGTCTACACTGACATGCTGGCGAAGTTCTGATTTAATTAAGCTGTGTTTGATTTTTTTTTTCTTTGCCTATTCTTTCTAATAGCAATTCATGCCATTGAAATGAAGAATAACTCTGAGCTGAATGGAAAAGTGATAAGGGTCATGTGGTCTCATCGTGATCCTGATGCTAGGAGAAGTGGAATTGGGAATGTGTTTGTCAAGGTATGTCCTGTTGCTCTACAGAAGTCAATGCCACTCAGACCTTCCATTTTTAAGTGCATAAAGTGCATTATTTTTCTTTGATGTGAATGCTTACCGTATAACTATTTTGTATATCTGTGGCAGAACTTGAGTGATGGGACTGATAATGTAGCGCTTCAAGCTATGTTTAGGAAGTTTGGAAATGTGTTGTCTTGCAAAGTTGCCATGTTTGAGGATGGGAAGAGTAAAGGCTACGGCTTTGTTCAGTTTGAGACTGAGGAGTCAGCTATTGCTGCCATTGACAAGCTAAATGGCTCTAAAGTTGCAGACAAGCAATTGTATGTTGAATTCTTATCTCGTTCTATCCTTTGTGGAATGCGATTATTATGAGAAACAAATGTGCATATGTACTGATTGGTGATTATTTGGTTATGATGATACAAATTGGCACAGGTATGTCTCAAAGTTTGTTAGAAAGAGTGATCGAGTTTTGCCCAATCCTGATGTGAAGTATACAAATTTGTATGTGAAGAACTTGGATCCAGATGTCAGGGAAGAGCTTTTAGAAGAAAAGTTCTCTGAGTTTGGGAAAATTGTAAGGCTGGCAATAGCAAGGGATGAAAATGGGAATTCCAGAGGTTTTGGCTTTGTGAATTTTGAGAGCCCGGATGATGCTAAAAGAGCATTGGAATCTCTGAATGGAACTCAACTTGGTAGGTTATACCGTTATATGTATATTCTTAAGGCCTTAGTTGGAATTATGGCTGAAATTTTTGATCATCATGAGCTTTTCTTGTCTATATATTGAGTAGGTTCAAAGGTTCTGTATGTAGCAAGAGCACAGAAGAAGGCAGAGCGTGAACAACTTTTACGTCGTCAGTTTGAGGAAAAACGAAAGGAGCAAGTGTTAAAATTTAAGGTAGTTTATTCACCCCATTTTTCCCAAGAGGTCTCTTATTATAGCATCTTATATATTCATGTATCTCTTTGGTTTATTTGACAGGGATCAAATGTGTATGTGAAGAACATTGATGATGATGTCACTGAGGAAGAGCTCTTAGACCACTTCAGTCAATGTGGCACAATTACTTCTGCAAAAATTATGAAAGATGAGAAAGGAATAAGCAAGGGCTTTGGTTTTGTTTGCTTCTCTACCCCCGAGGAGGGCAATAAAGCTGTGATCACTTTTCACGGTATGATAACATTAGTCTTGAAACTGTTACAAAGTCATCCATGTTCATAAATGTCACACCATACTTTTTGAAGCACACAAGTTATGGAACTTCTGTTTTAGTTATTTGTTATTCTATACAAGTATGAGCTTTCAAGCTGTGTACCTACTTACTGTCTTTAATTCTCTTGTCATGACATCTGACAGGATATACGCTTCATCGGAAGCCATTGTATGTCGCTATTGCTCAAAGGAAAGAAGAAAGGCAAGCACAGCTGCAGCTTCAGTATGCACAGCGTATGGCAGGATTTGCTGGTCCTTCAGCAGCTGTCATCCCTGGTGGATACCCTCATATCTACTATCAGGCTCCATCTGGTGTTTTTCCACCCGGGCCTCCTCGACCAGGGATCATGTATCAGCCTACGGGATTGAGGCCAGGATGGAGACCTAATGGCTTTGGACCTACCTCTGGACCAGCTTTTCAACCACCACCTGTCCCTGTTGTGAGTACACTTCATCATCTCAACAATTCTTAAACTTTTTCTCAGTTACCTGAGTTCATGGAATGCATGTCTTTCCCTGATTTTTTTTTTCTTCTTCTTTTCTCTATAGACAACTATGTAGAACAATTTTGTGAAAAGAAAAAGTTATTCAAAGAATTATTATGGCTGTCTGATACCTACGAGCTTTTTATTGCAGATGCCCAATACTCCTAGGCAGTATAGGCAAAACAGGGGCAGAATAAATGGGCATATGCTTCCTCAGGGAGGTCCATTTATTCCACATTTGCAACAGTCAACTCAGTTAACTCACTCAAAGGATTCAAACAATCAACAGGTTTGGTTTCCTTTACTATCAAGATTTCTGCAAGTCTGTGTTTGAAACTTTGAATACTTTCTTGTGACAGCTTTTGATTATGCTGTTTCAATGTAGTTTGACACATTTTAATGCGTGAAAGAATGAGAGGGTGATATGGGTATTTGGAGGTTCTGTCCTCCCAAATTTCGTTTTGTTTATCAAAATTATTTTACAAAAGTTTGCCTTTGGGGATTGGCACTGGATGAATATTTACGTGCTCCGCTTTTTTGTAGCTTGATTATGTGTGAACCATTTATAAGTGACACGTACTAATCTCTACAAGCCATGCATTGCAGCGTCCGGGGCAGCCTAAGTATGCTCCTAATGGGCGTCAACGCGACATGAACAAAGGTTCAGGAGTCTCATCTACTGCTTCCAATTCACTTGGAGGTGGGTCTCAGGGACCAGATATGCTGAGTAGCAGTATGCTTGCTGCGGCTACTCCTGAGCAGCAGAAACAAATACTTGGCGAGCGTCTTTTCCCACTTGTTCATAAACACAAGGTGATGCAGTGCTGCTTTGCTTGAACAAATACTAAGACTGTTCAGCACTGATCTAAAATTTACACATGTTTGTGCCTGTAGCCGGATCTTGCTTCTAAAATTACAGGGATGCTTCTGGAGATGGACAACTCAGAACTGCTGCTTTTATTGGAGTCTCCTGAGTCTTTGGCTGCCAAAGTGGGGGAAGCTGTTCAGGTCCTCAAGATCTCCAAGACTAAAGAATCTAGCAAGGATTCCCTTCATTCTAGTTACCTTTCTGCAGAGGTTGCAGTAAACTGAAAGGGCAACTGCAGTTTGTGCATGGTTAGAGGTTTTGTCGCAGCTCAGGCTCCGGGAAAATGAATTTTTGATACTTAATTGGCAGCTTCTCTATCTTTTTCTAGTACTTTTCGTGCTTTATAGGACAGAAACGTCTCTGGTCAATCTGGTATCTTAGTAGTAATGATAGAGGTGATAAATAGAGGATTTGGAATCATATATTTTCTTAATTTTTGGGATTTTGAACTTAATGGATTTAATATTGGATGGTATTTATTTGCTTGAGCATTGTTAGTTGTATCCGTGTCTGTTTTCTGGAGGAATTTGAGCTTCAGAAATTGTTGGTACTCTCTTCTCATCCACTCTTCGCACCAAGTCCTGATGGGGTTTCTGCTGTAAAATGGCTTCTGAGTTCTGACCATGGTGTGATCGAATGCACTTGAAGCAGTGTTGCTTAAGCCTGGATAGCTCTGCTTATGGAGCTTGTTTATACTGTTTCTATCGGTATTGGTCAATGGCAAGCCTGGTTCTTTTTTTCTACGTACCTGATTGGAGCTTCACTGCTTCAGAAAGGGGGATGGGATCTCCTATCCTAATTTGTTTTCCGCTTAGCATAGCTGTTACTGATAAATTCTCAAAATCACTCTCTTCTTTAGCCCAAATACAAGACCAGAATTAAGTCGTTTTTCATTTGCATTTTGAGATGCTTATGGTGAATGATTTAGGCCCTTACTCTTCACTTTGGCAACTCCAAGTCCAGATTAGGTTCTGAGTTACTCTCCAAAAAAAAAGAAAAAAAGATATAGGTTCTGAGTTTGGGGTGCTCGCCTATATCCAAAAAGAAAGAAAAAATAAATAAAAACTACTGCATCAGGATGAAAATGTCACCTCTGAGCTGATTGTCAACACTATTTTTTTTTTTTTGAAACAAATCTTGATAGTGTGAGAAAATTTATTAATTAAAAGAGAAAATTGTTCAAACAATATCTTAATTTTGTCTAACAACTTCGGGATCTTAGTTTTGCATAATATCAAAATGGTATCTTATATATTTTCAATCCGACACAATATTCATACCTTTTATTTTTAGAATTAACACAGTATTCATACATACCTAGAATCACTTAGACACAAACACTGTTAATTAAGTTCGTTATTTTTCAAGGGTAAATTTGCCTTCATGTATAACTATAGTCTCAGACAAGATGGGTTTGGTTCAATGATCTTAGCATTATCCTTAGTTCCTTCTAACTTCACTGACCAAGGGCTCACCAAACCACTATGCCTCTCGCCCATCCAAGTTATTATTTCCAAGTTATTATTTCAGTGAGAACCCAGATCTAAAGGAGAAGGAAGAGGATAATGAAGTAGTTTTTTTTTTTTTTTTTAGCTGGAAAAGTTCACCTAGGCTTAAGCCCAATCAAGCCAACTCCAGCCACTTTCTCTCGTGTATAACTATAGTCTCAGACCTAATTCGCCTAATAAGACCATATTATCTGGTCAGAGACCACTTAATTATAAATACAGTTTAGAGCTAAATTAGGAACCGTTCATGTATGATGTATTCATGGTATTACTGTTCACTTATTCATTGACTTGTTAAATTATAGGTCTAATAAACGTTGTATTTCAGCTTTCGTGCTATTTCTGCATATATGTTAACGCATACGATTATAATAAGAAACAAATTAAGTGCACAGTATTATTATGAAGACCAAATGATAATTTCAAAATTTGACAATTAATGATCGAGGTCTCCCATTTTCTGCATATAGTTACAGTATATATATGTACATGCATACGGAGGACTGATTGAATCCATTGAAGTATTGGAACTTGCTCTGCAACACTCACGAGTCCATTGGAGAAGATGAATTTCTCATATCATTCCATTCTTTTCTTCATTCATCTCTCTGCTCTATTCATGAACCCAAATGTTAGCCCTAGTTATACTATTGGCTCCTCTCGCTTCACGAAAGTTTCATCGCCTCTGTTTAAAGACTCGTCGGCAACCATGGAACTTGACGACGTAAAGATTGCGACGACACCAAACGTCGTTGTTTCACAAGATGGGAAGGGAAATTTCAAGAAAATAATGGATGCGATTGCAGCTGCACCAAGTCAGTTGTCATCCAAGCACTTTGTGATACTTGTTAAGAAAGGGGTTTACAAGGAATATGTGAACATCGATAAAACGAAATCAAATATAGTCTTGATCGGAGAAGGTAAGGATGCTACTATCATTTCCGGAAGCAAAAGCGTAGGCGGCGGCGGTCAGGCAACATTTGATACAGCTACATTTGGTAAGACACTAAATCTCTAATTCTTTACACAAATTCCAATAAAAAAATTAAAATTATATATAGGGCACCAATTCTCTGTGTCATGTCATGTAAAATTTTTATTTTCAGTTTTTTTTTTAAAAACTTTTTATTAATAACTCACACATCCTACATATGTTGTGAGGTTTGAACTCATGACTTCAAAATTGTCAATTAAACACCTTAACCAACCAAGCCACAACTCACACTTGTACTTTTCAGTTACTATATATATTGCTCAATCTTAATATTGCATTACCAATTTTACCATTTCTATTTCTTTTTTATATTTCAAGAGGTGAATTAATGTTATTAAGACCAAAAAGATATTTCTTCAAGTAGTACATGACATGAATTGATAAATTAATGTTGTGTTTTTTTTTTTTTGAATTAACATGACTTCTAGGATTGAGGCCAAAAATATTTTTCCTTTAAAATATATACCAAATTTTCAAACTAAAAATAATATTAATACATGCATACATGCATCGAGTCATAACTTCACATTTTCTTATCAAAGAACATATAATAAGTTCAGAATCTTGTTTATGTACTCAATTAGACATAATAATTTCACCATAACATTCATATGTAATTTCATTTAATAGCAGTACTAGCTGCATTCACAATCCTAGAAGATACATGTTAATTTCATTTGTCGTCTCCAACAGCCGTAAGGGCTCAAGGATTCGTTGCGATGGACATAGGATTCGAGAACACAGCAGATCCAAAAAGTGGGCAGGCCGTGGCAGTTCAATCCAGCGGCGACCGCTCTGTCTTCTACCGGTGCAAGATATCAGGAAACCAAGACACATTGCTTGTGCAAGCCGGCCGCCAGATCTTCCGAGAATGCCAAATCATCGGCAGTATCGACTTCATCTTCGGCTATGGCACTGCCGTCTTCCAAAAATGTGACATTTACATCAAGAAAAGCCAAATCGGCGGCACCACCGTCATCACCGCCAACGGCCGTAACTCCTCAACAGACTCATCAGGCTTTTCGTTCCAATTGTGCACCATCCATGGTGACCCCCAGTCCCCTACTGGTCCTACATCCGTAACTCCTAGAGGTGTGTACCTCGGTCGGAGTTGGGGCACTTATGCCAGAACAGTGTTCATGCAGTCGTCTATAAGCGGTATTTTAAGCCCGCAGGGTTGGCTTCAGTGGAATGATGTTCCAGTAGACAAGCTATACTTCGGTGAGTATCAAAATTCCGGCCCCGGTGCGGCGCTTGGAGGTCGGGTGACATGGCCGGGGTTTCATAAGATGAGCGCAGCTGATGCTGATAAATTTACAGTGGCCAAGTTTATTGATGGAGATTCATGGCTACCTGCGTTAGGTATCCCACATTCACAGGGATTGGATCCATTGGCCGATCCGCTAATGGGAGCTTAAATTCGTAGCATGACCTACAGCATGTTTACCTCATTTTTACACATTTGATATTGAAAGTTGAGATAGTAAGATGTTAGAATTTTTTTATTTTTTAGGGCCTAATTTAATTTTTACCTTATTGACTTTTACTCTAAAAGTTTTACAACTTGAATTTTAGTAAACGTGCTCTAAAAGGATCATCCACTTAGGATAGCTGCTACAGCTACAGAGGAATTCATGTTCTTCTAATTAATCGATCTATCGATCACCCATGCTTACACCTAGAGCTAGCTCTGCTAATTACCGTATTCTTTAGTCAATCCCCTAATTAAATAGAAGGCTTGCATAGAGTTTTTTTTTACTGGGTAATACTATTAACACATCATATTTTGTTATTCACACCTTATGTATTTTCATAACACTATAAATTTGATTATATTTATAAAATTGCCCCTTAAAGTTGATTTATGATTGGTCCACATCATAAAAAAGGTGTGTGAATAGCAAAACATGGTGTGTTAATTGCACCACCCTTTTTATTTATTTATTTTATTTTTTTCATACGAAATATAGACGGTTTATACTTTAGAGTTGAATTAGAAACTTTTGTGTATGTATGCAGTGACAGAGCTAGGATTTCAAAATAGGTAGGGCAAACTTCGAAAATCTTCCCCAACCACAACTCGGATACATTTCGTAATTTCTAAACTTACTAATATTAACTTTGTCAAGTTAGGATGTGTTTCAAAGTTTTTTTTGTGTCAACAAATATATATTCTCCATAAGAATCGATCACACACCGATTACTAGCTAGTATCAAATGAACCAGATAGACAAGAAGCATAGCTCAGTGGTAAGCTGCTTCACCTGCATCCGTTAGGTCGCGGGTTCGAGTCTCCTGGAGGGTAAGTGGGGAACCACTATTGATCCTCTTTATAAAAAGAGAAAAAAAAAAAAACCAGATTACTTTTCCTCAATTATATAGGTAATCACATAAACATGTTTGTGGGCAAATAATGGGTTTGAACGTAATTACATACATGTGTTAAAACAAGCTAGCTCGCTTATATATGGCTCCGTCACTGCATGTATATAATGTAAATATGTAATACAATGTTGGAATTATTGTTCATTTCTTTTGGTCGAAATTATATATTAATCGTTCGTTGTTCGTTGAATTAATTATATGTACGTAATATATGCAAGGCTCAATGAACGTTCACTACTAGAAAAAAGTTTTAAGGTGACGAAATATTTTTAATTCGTCACTTAAGAGAACACCTTAGTGACAATTTTCGTCGTCTAAGTAAGGTAAGGTGACGAAACATTATTTCGTCACTATTTTTGTCACCTTAGAGCTAACTTAGATGACGAAAATATATTTCTTCATGTAAGTATAACAGGTTAGGTGACGAAATATATTTTCGTTACTAAAGTTTTGAGCACTTTGGTGACGTATATAAATTTCGTCATGTAAATGATAGGTTAGGTGACGAAAACATATTTCGTCACCAAAGTTTTGAGCACTTAGGTGACGAAAATACATTTCGTCATGTAAGTGATAGGTTAGGTGACGAAATATGTTTTCGTCACCAAAGTTTGAGCACTTTGGTGACGAAAATGTATTTCGTTAATAAATTTGTCATCTAACACCTTTACTTAGGTGACGAAACATAAAGTTGTGTGTCCTTTTGAACCAACTACGAGGTAGAAATAAAATTTTAGAAAACCCACCTTACTATATGATCACTGTACTTAAATACGGCTATGAAAAAAAATCCACCAGTTTTTGAAAATGTTAAGGTCTCAATCCACGCGGTCAACATTAAATTAACGTCACTTATTACACGAAAACGCTCTTTCCTACCTTTATATGACCTAGTTTGATTGATTCTTTTACACACAAAACTCTCACATTGATGAGATGTAACCACTCATGTAAAAATTTGGGTACGTTCACCTCTCGACGATAGGACTCCATATAGGAAAACATAAACGTATATAGGGTTGACCGCTTGTATCGGAGACCAAATGTTACTGAAAATATGTGATTTTTCAACCATAGTCGTATTTCACCATACTAAAGACATCCTATTTCACAAGATTTTTGAAAATATTGTTTCCTCCCTATTTAACAAGATCACATTATATCAAAACATTTTCTTAAAAATAAATATTTTTCGTTCACTGAGATGACGAAAATTCATGCTTTCGTCACCTAACTACTTAATATATGGGGGGTAAAAAAATTAGCCAATTATTTGGCCAAATTTTTAATCACTTCCGCCAAAAATTTCAGAAAAATTTGAATCAAATTTTTGAAAGTTTCCTTATATATCCTTTGCCTCACATTTCATTTCTCTATCTTTTTCTTTGAACTCTCTCTTCTCTCTTTTCCAGACTCTTTTCTCTCTCTCTCTCCTCTCCTCTGCCACAGTTTCCACACACCGAGAGACCCTCTAGCTTTCTCTCTGCAGCCATTTTCCCCTGCCTTCTTCTTCGCCACCGTCGCCTCCTTCCTCATCGCTGACAGGCGTTTTCCCTCTGCTTTCTTTTTCGCTACCATCGCCTCCACCCTCATCATTGGCAGTCGTTTCCCTTTGCCTCTCCTTCTTCTTCGCCACAGTCGCCTCTCTTTCTTCGCCATCGTTGCCTCCTGCCTTTCAAATTCAGCCGTTTTCATGGAAGGACTAATTTTCCTCCTCCATCGGACTCTGCGCCCATCTCGCCAGCGGACTCCGCACGCCATCTCGTAAGAGGACTCAATGCGCCATCTCGCCAGAGGACTCCGCGCACCATCTCGAAAGAGGACTTCATGCGCCTTCTCGCCAGCAGACTCCGCGTGCCTTCTCGCCAACGGACTCCACGCCCTTCCCGTTTTGGCCTTGTTAATTTGTGTTTTTGCAAATGACTATAGAGGCGATCTCGGTTGAAATTGGGTTGCTTGATATTGGTTGTAAGATATTGGGGTTGATTGGATCTGGGTTGTAAGAAGTTGGAGATGAAACTATTGTCAGCTAAGTAACTAGGTGACTTTTTTTACGTGAAGTAATTGTCAGCAAACTGAATAAATTTTGTCAACTAAGTAACTGGGTGACGACAAAATTTTCGTTAGCTAAGTAACATGGTGACTGAATATTTTTCTTTAGCTAAGTTACGTGGTGACGAAATTAATTTCGTCAGCTAAGTAACCTGGCGACGAAAATAGTTTTGTCAGCTAAGTAACCTAAAGATGAAAAGTTGTTCGTCATCTTAGTAGTGACTAAGATGACGAAATTAATATTTTCGTCACCTAAGTACTCTAACCACCGGCCTTAGATGACGACCCTTAGGCGACGAAATTTTCGTTAGCTAAGTGTTTACATGACGACAGAAGCTCTTAAGTGACGAAAAAACTTCATCACCTAAGAACTTTTTTCTAGTAGTGGTTGTATCTTTACTACAAAGCTCACATGTATGTCATATTCAATCAATTGAAATTCGGCCTAAATCACCATTTCAATTCTTTTTTCTTTTTTTTTGACAGTGATCACCATCTTCATTTTCTATTTCTACAAATATATATGTTAATAAGTTACATTTATACATGCATATGGTTTCAGTAAGAAAAAAATTAACTGCATAGCATTTCACTATTTGTGAGCACTTAATGAGCAGTCTCCACAATTTGACCATGTGGTCATCTCCCATTTTCTGCATATATATATATATATAATTATATATACGTATTACACATATATAGAAACACACATGCATAGTTTGGATACAAATCAAGGAACGAGTCCATTGAAGTACTGAACTTTCTCTGCAACTTTTCCCATATATCTCCATCATTTACATTTCAGTACAACGCTCACGAGTCCATTGGAGAAGATGAAGTTCTCCTGTGTCATTCCATTCTTGTCAATTGTCATCATTTGTTTCTTTGCTCTTTTTACTAACACACATGCTAGCCCTCGTTATTCAATTGGCTCCCGCTCTATCGTCACAAAAGTCCCATTGCCTTTGTTCAAAGACTCATTGGTGTCGACCATAAAACTTGTACAAAATGCGACCTCTACTGATGATGATCCAAATCTCAATGTTAACATTCAACATTGTGCAAATCATCTTGGCGAAACTGCGGGAGTCCTAAACAGGACCCCTTCTTTCATTAATAAAAAATACAGTAAAGCTTCATCTGCAGGTTATAAACAATCTTATGTTGAGATATATCCCACATCGGGAAGAATTGGACCTTGCCCGTGGTTTATAAGGGTTTGGGCCACTCCATCAATTGCCAATTGGTTTTGGATGTGAACCCCAGACTACTTTATCATGGTATAAGAGCGGGTTACCCACGTCCATGTGTGAAGCCTAAAGGTCACACGAACTCCACGTCAACCCCAAATGTTGTCCACGTGTTAGGCTTGAAGATTGGGTCACACGAACTCCACGTCAACCCCAAATGTTGTCCACGTGTTAGGCTTGAAGATTCGCCTCACGTGCGGGGGCGTATTGAGATATATCTCACATCGGGAAAAATGGGACCTTGCCTGTGAGATATATCCCACAGATGATGTCATTTCCAATTCGAGGACGTTGTTAAATGCTGTTCTTAGTAGCCAAGAAACATGTATGGAAGTCCTCAATGATACCAAATACTCCACGGTTGAAGGGAGCCTCAAACAAGTGATCACATCTATCTATGACATCCTTGATCATATGTTACAAAGTACTGCCACAAGGTAGTCCTCATTCTTTCAAGATTTCAGTGTATGCGGGTTCTGAGTTTTCGAGAGTTGAGAGAGAACAAGGATATATATTTTTTTGCCCCCACATCCCCCTTGCTACAGTCATCTTTGTTAATGGTAATACACAAAACAAAACATTTGAATGAAGAAAACTCAGCAACAGCCTACAGAGGTGGCAGGCTGCTGTGCGGTGTGTGACAAAGCGAATAACAACAAATTGTGCTCCTATACTAACTAGTTCGACTGGATTCCGCGGCTTCGAGATTACGCAGAAACCAAACGTAATTGTTTCAAAAGATGGGACGGGAGATTTCAAGCGAATAACTGAAGCAATCGCAGCAGCACCGAGTTACTCAACTAAGCACTTTGTGATAGTTGTTAAGAAAGGGGTTTACAAGGAATATGTGCACATCGGCAACACAAAGTCGAATATAGTCTTGATCGGAGAGGGTAAGGATTCTACTATCATTTCTGGGAGTAAAAGCGTAGGTTATGCAACATTTGATACAGCCACATTTGGTGAGGCACTAAATCTTTGACCCCTTGCTCAAAATTCCAGTAAAATTGCACTTGCAGTCACCCCATGATGACTTCAATTTTCTTAGGATCCATTTTCTTATTCACAACATATCAGTTAGATAAGAATTCACTAACTAGTCTTGTTCATGTACACCCTTATTAAGTTCTTTTCCGATTCAAACATATATATAATTTCGCCATACTATTCATACAATGCTTGATTGTTTGACCTAATAATTTTCTTACACAATCCTAAGAAGTACTATATCAAATTACTAGTTCATAATGTATGTACATGTTTGTTGTCCACTCTGATATATAGCTGTCAGCGGTCAAGGATTCATCGCAATTGGCATATGGTTCACCAACACAGCAGGTCAAAAAAAGGGCAGGCCGTGGCACTTCTATCCGGCGGCTACCGCTCCGTCTTCTACCGGTGCAGGACAACAGGAAACCAAGACACATTGCTTGTGCAAGCCGGCCGCCAATTCTTCAGGGAATGCCAAATCATCGGCACTGTCGACTTCATCTTCGGCTATGGCACTGCCGTCTTCCAAAAATGCAACATTTACATCAAGAAAAACCAAATTGGCGCCACCACCGTTATCGCCGCCCACGGCCGGAACTCCTCAACAGACTCATCAGGCTTTTTGTTCCAATACTGCACCATCAATGGTGACCCCCAGCAGTCCCCTACGTCCGCAACTCCGGTAGGCGCGTACCTCGGTCGGGATTGGGGCACTTAAGCACGAACAGTTTTCATGCAGTCGTATATAAGCAAAGTAAGTCCTAAGCCCGGAGGGTTGGCTTCACTGGCATGGGGATCTTAATAAACTATATTTCGGTGAGTAGAGGAATTATGGACCAGGTGCTGCGCCTGGGGCAGAGTGAAGTGGCTGGGGTTTCATAAGATGAGCGCATCTGATGCTTATAAATTTACAGTGGCTAAGTTTATTGATGGGAGTTCATGGCTTCCTTCTTTAGGTCCCACACATACAATCCATCCGCCGTTCCGCCAATTGTCACCCCAGATATTTAACCATTTTGAGACTCCACTTCCGCAATTAAAAATTCATAATAAAAAGTTAAAAATCTTTTAACAAGTGTACTCAAGCAGTCTAAACTTCTAAATTATTCACCTTGACCAATTATAAAGTGTAGAGATAAAGAGATAACAAGAGAATCGTCATCTTATTCATTGATAGATGTTTTTTATATAGGGAATTACACAATACCAATATGATAAGGATATAAATACATAGATCTAGTCAAACTACATATCCTAATGGTATAAGACCAAGACATATATAAAGAATATCTAGAAAGATATAGAATATCCTAAAACACTCCCCCTTGTGCTGCGTGCTGATATACTGATGGTGCTGATCTGTTGTCTCGTCAAAAACCTCATCAAGTCACAAAAACCCTGTGGGAGAAAAACTGAACCTTGATCGTAGGAGAAAAAGAGTACAACGCACCCTTCACATTTGATAGTGACATGTATGTATGTGCTAGACCCCCCTGAAGTTCGCACCTCCCCCTGATCTTTACATCAATCATAAGGCTCTTCTTGATTTTTACTAATCACGGAAGTTTCAACAACTTAGCATGTCCATGCTCATTAACATGTCTTTAAATGTGACATTGGGCAATGATTAACTAAATCATACCGTATTGTCCTCAAACCTGATCTTTTACACTTTAGATCTTGAGGAGAAGACCGCTTGTGAACTCAAAACATAAGTTCTTGCAGGAAATTGGATTTCAGCGCAACATGACATTTAGTTATTAGAACAGCTGTAACTTCCTCTAGAAAATACGTATGAACGAATCGTAAACAGTTTTGGAAACTAGACTCATTTAACTTTTCAACCGTATATTACACACATTCTGGTTCATCAGGAACTGTTCACACAGTCCCGTAGAAGTTGATTGTTTTGCCAAAATCAGATTATCGGACAGATTCATCATACTTTACGAAAATGGTCATAACTCACTCAATATGATAGGTATGATCAAATGGTTGATTTCCCTGTAAAGTAGACACATAGACCTTTCCAATGGTACCAGTTTCACCATTTTCCAGTGAATGAGATTCCCTGTAGATCCCGTGGAATTTGACCTACGTAACTTGGCAGATTCTAATTTCGCTTTCGATGTGTCTTTCTTATGTAGGGATAGAATAAGCCTCAACCTTTCATACCATTAAGTATTGAAAAAGGAATTACTACCGTTACATTGGCATTGCATAGGCGCATAGCTACACTTAGCTTTTATAATTTTTCATAGCGAATGAGATGTCAAGTCTTTCATATTGTGTTGAGTACATTGATGCTTTGTATTGTACTTAGATGGGAACTCCATCTCTTAACACATATTGTCATCTTGCTTTAGACAAAACAATAGATCTCTCTTTAGAGCAAAGACTTTCACTAATCATGGGAGTATATGTATGCCTCACTAGTTATAGAGTGTCTAAACCGATTGATGGAAAATCATCATCAATATAATCATCGAGTACCTTTTCGAGACCGTGTCTTCCCAAGATCTTTTTCTTCGAATGTTGATACATACGGGCATCTCTTGATCCATCAAGAGTCCATTTAAATCCAGAATAAACATGCAAAGGCATAATTCACCATATCCTTGCTTCCAAATCAAGTAGAGTCCATATGTGTTTCAATACCTTTAACAAACGCGTGCTCAAGTGGTCTGAAGCCACTTGATTCGGATGAATGAAGTCAGATTAAAACTTTCATGTATATCTCTGATCCCGTAGAGATGTTATTATGACCACATTAATATGCTGCATGTTCAGTTATTAGGAAACTACCAAATTGACAAAGTAGTGAAGTTCAATGACATCCATTACGAGATCATATCTCATCGTAGTCGATCTCAGTGCGTGTTAGTCAGAGATCTTGTGCCATAAGGTGAGTCTAAACTCTTGTTCTCACTACGCTATCTAACAAAGATATAGTTGATAGGGTTTAGCTTGCAGTGTCGACATCACCTGCCCAAAGACTTATCTCTTTGTTAATGCTGGATCACATCTTTCCATTAGGCCAATCAACTAAGTTGATATCCATCAACGAAAAGTGATTCGATAGTAGACTCATTATCCCACGTCCTCATGTACACTAGTGTAATACTTATAGAGATCTCTATACGGATTGGATTTGACATTGACGCCTCCCCCAACGATAATCACAATTCAGATTTCATGAGACAGATTTGAGTGTCACTGATCAATGGATTAGGTTGCGCCAAGCTCGCTTTCTTCCTATTGCGAGAAAATATCGAACCTAAGGGCCTCCCTCCTTTTGGGGAGCCATACGGCCTTGTGACACCAATTTTGCCACTATATGGCGTCACCATTTCACCATCTATGGTGATGGCGTTAAGACCAACACCTTTTGGTCTCGCCATGTCCTTTTGTAGGACATCAATCCTTGCAGACATATTTGCAGCATATGATCTCGTCACTTTAATACTATAAGCATTTGAGATCAAGATGAGACTTAGTGGGGACAAACCACAACAATT
Organism: Fragaria x ananassa; assembly: GCA_034370585.1. Taxonomy (NCBI): domain Eukaryota; kingdom Viridiplantae; phylum Streptophyta; class Magnoliopsida; order Rosales; family Rosaceae; genus Fragaria; species Fragaria x ananassa. The sequence continues at coordinate 10,181,986 of CP139752.1, forward strand.
CACATCGTTTCACTTGAACACTTGTGTTCTTATCTCCCCCTAACGGCGGGAATATTGTCTCATCAAAATGACAATTCGTAATTTAGCAGTGAATGAGGTCGCCTGACAAGGTTTCTATATATGCGGATTACAGGTGGAGGTTCATATCCAACGGAGCAGAATGTTACATTGCTCTTGCAAACAAAACCAAGTTGTTATGAGACTCGATAGAGGTCACAAACAATACTTTAATGGTTTGTCCTTCGGATTGATCACACACAATCTGGAAAAGCCACGAATTGATCAAACACAATTCGAAAAAAGGCCTCGGATTAATCAAACACAATCCGGTGATAGGTCGGGGTTGATCATACACAACCCGGACAAGGAAACAAGAGTGATCAAACACAATCTTGACCCACGAATAAAATTTCAGGATTGTTGGTACATACACGCACAAAATCTCAAGCATATAATGAAGATGAAGAAGGGAGAAATGATTTTATCCCCCCGAGTTATTCCAAAGTAAATAACTGTAATATTAAAGCTCACTTGCTAGTTTGCCAAATAAACTACGTTTATAGGAGCTCTGATGAGTTTGAGTCGATTGCAAGCTTCGACCGAGGGTTGGGAACCTTTCTGCCTTTCCTTGGAAGACGAGCAATCTTGAAATCTTTGGTTTCTAGAGGCTGCCGAGAGGAGAAACAACGTTTCGCCTACTTCTAGTTCGAATTTGGGGCTGAAAATTTGACAAGAGGAGAAGCTCTGGATGGGGAAGCTGCTGTCAAAAATTCAGGTTGATTAGAGCAAAGGAAGGTGGTGAACCTGTGGTCGGTAGCGGTGGCGGTCTGGAATCTTCCGGCGGCCGGTTTGGAGACTTTCCAGTCGGTTCTTAGGATGAGGCCGGCGGCGTTGGATCCGGGACAGAGAGATTTTTCTGGGGATGTAAAATTCCGGCGGAGGGAAGTAGGAATTTTGGTTGGAAATCGGGAAAAACAAGGCTGCCCGATTTTAGGGTTTTGGAAAACAAATGGTGGGCTATTAGCTCTAGGATTAGAACAAAGTGCATGATAACGTGATGAAGTATAATATGTAGAGATAAAGAGATAACAAAAGAATCATCATCTTATTCATTGATAGGTGCCCTTTATATAGAGAATTACACAATACCAATATGGTAAGCATAAAAATACATAGATCTAGTCAAACAAATATCCTAATGACATAAGGTCAAGACACACATAAAGAATATCTAGAAAGATATAAAATATCCTAGAACACACCTAATCTTTTTTTAAAACATCTTCAATATACAGCGTGTATCTACATATACAAATATGAATGATCAAAATTAAAGGACACGATACAGATATATGGTAGTCTCCATATATAAATTGTTATAAATAACGAAGATTGCACCATTTACGTTACTACTTTACGCATAATAAAAGAATTTCTGATTTTTTAGTTTTGTTCCAAATTTTAGCGGCAAATACCGTGCATCGCAAATGAGTGATTAAGCAACAAAAAGATGGATAAAATTGTAAAAAAGTTAAAAATATGCCCGGATCCAAAGTCTAGCATATGGGCCATATTCGGGCGGAGAATGATGGACTGGGCTTTTGAATTATACCCGGTTTTTAAAAACCCGACCCGAACCACAATCTTCAAATATCGAATGGTTACGAATCCGAGTGTCACAAATTACGGCGAACTATGGGACGAAGCAGCAGGAGTAGGAAGGAGGCCTCATCGAGTCGACGCCGACGTAAATCTGACGACTCCGAGTCGGATTCTTACACCGGCTCCGACGATTCCGACAGCCAAGACTCGTCTCTGGCGAGGAGTCCCTCCAAGCGGAAGGAGCGAAGCAGCAGCCGTAGAAGGAGGAGCAGCAGCCGCCGGAAGCACTCCGACGACGAGTCGTATGAAAGCGACGAGAGCGAAGAGAGGGACCGGAAGAAGAAGCGGTCGTCGAGGAACGTGACTGAGGAGGAAATCGCCGAGTACTTGGCTAAGAAGGCACAGAAGAAGGTTGGCTTTTTGGTTTTGATTTTAATTAGGGTTTCGTGTTTTGGTTTTCTAATGTGAAAATGTTGTTGATTGTGTGGTGTTGATTTTGATTAGGCCGCTCGAGTAGCTAAGAAGCTGAAATCCAAGACGGTTTCGGGGTATTCCAATGATTCGAATCCCTTTGGTGATTCCAATCTCAATGAGACGTAAGTTTAGCTTTGTTACATTCAGTTTTTGTAACAATTGTAGCTGTAGGAAGTAATAGGTTAAAAGTTAGCTAATGGTTTAAATGTGGGAACTTGTAAAACTATGATAATGATGCGAGACGATTACCACTTAGAAGTTTAGTTCACCAAACTTGAATATGTTGCCGGATCAGAAACACTAGTTGTAGTGCAATGTAACATTTGACGTTATGTTCAGATGCCATAGTTGTATTTAAGTTTCTATTTGAATACCCCTGTTAAGGTTGCAAATAGGGCTCCGAAAGATGTATCTGCTGTACAATTGAAGGATATATCTATAGATATTTTCATATTGAGGAAATGTCAAATTATGCATGACTTCATCAATACTTCCAGTGCTGAGGTATACATGTAGATGGAAAATTCATATACATCAAAATATAAGTCCTATGATCAAAATGTAGCTAAGCATCCATCAACCATATGACAGTTATGATCAGTCATATAACCAAATATGAATCGTATGCTTATATATGAGATGCATAATTCTCTATTATCCCTCTATGAATATGATACACAGCTCCATACTGTTCCTTTATGAAATACATATATCCCTACTTGAATATGAAATCATAAGCCCATTTTCTGACCAACAATATGTAAACGTATAGGCATACTACTGACCTAGTGATATGATAGGTAGGTGATTGATTTGAGATTTAGTAGTAGGTGACTAGCTAGGTAGTTGGCAACTTTAATTTTATCCTAGTGTCCCTTAGGTTTCATCACAAATTTTATGGATATCCGATATTTCTTTGATATCAGACCATACTGTCCAAATACAGGTGTTTTTTTACCCCATGCGTAGCGTATCTCTAATACTGACCCAAAAAAGAGATAGACATGTCAAACCATGGATACAGCTACAGTTTCTTAATCTCATTAACATATATCATTTTGCTGAACTGTCTATTGATGAATGTCAATATGTAAATTAAGAGCTATGCTGTTGCAGATTTGTATGGCGAAAGAAGATTGAGCGTGATGTCTCCCACGGCGTGCCACTAGATACCTTTTCAGTTAAAGCCGAAAAGCAAAGACAAAGAGAAAGGATGGTACATTTTTCTAACCAACAATACTTTTCTGCTTGTCACTATCCTAATTATTGCATGTCTTTGCCTTGTGCTGCTAAGGTTTTATCTGTCTTGTCTAAGGCTATACATAAAAGTCATAATATTTAATCCATATGTTAGCAATCATGTCTTGTATAAATAAGCTTAGTTGAGTTGTAGGATTTTGAGGATTTGATTGCAATTAGATCTAAAAATCTAGTTTGGTGTCATTTCTTAATGCGATCACTGTAGCTGGACTGTATGAAAAACTGATCAATTTGGATTCTAAAGTCTTTAGGCATTGTACTTGAGTCACTGTTTCACTAGGATTTGGGATAGGTACCTTACAATATGGCTTTAGGGCTCAGCAGCTTTCATTTAAAACAGACAATAAAAAGGAAGTTACTGATGCATGGCCATAACAAAGAAAAAAAAAACAAGAATAGGTGATATGTTTGAAATTGTTATAACTCTAGAAGGCATTGAACCCTGCAGCTGTTAATCTTTAACCAAGGCATTTTCTGTTGCCATGATTGGTTGACCTTTACTTTTTGTACCTTTTTGTATGCTAACTAGTTGCATGTTTAGAGTGTGATAGGGTAGATATAACTTTTAAGCAGAAGGGCAAGTCTTAGTCTGTTACTGCAGTTGTTTTGATTCCGTGTCACCTATAAATAATCGATATAAATGAATTATTTCTGTTCTATCAGAACACAGTTACATATGTGTCTCTGTGTGTAGCTGAAATTGTTCCAAACAGATTAGTCCCTTGCCCAGGATGGGGTGAACCCTGTGTGGGTTAGGTGGGTTGGGAGGTTCGGTTTCAGCGGCTTTACATATCTAGTTTATTGACTGCTGATACCTGTTTTTGATACCATGCCATCTAGAGTTGATAAGTTAATTCCAACTATTAGAGGGTTGGTTGCTTGTAGACATCCACATGTTTTTATGTAGCTTGTTCTAAGTTAGGTGGATTGGCAGGTTGTTTCAGCGTCTTTAGACTCTTTACATATATAGTATATGTACTCCAGATACCCCCTGTATGATATAGACAGCGGAGGTGTTACTGGACAGTGTGTTTTAAGTAGCTCCATCAGCTCATGACACAAACCTTTGCTCCATCAAATTCCAACCTTTTCTGTTTTGCTCACTTGAAGTTCTAATATGTTTAAATTCATTTTGTAGGCTGAGGTTGAAAAGGTTAAGAAGAGAAGGGAGGAACGAGCACTTGAAAAAGCACAACATGAGGAAGAAATGGTAAGTTGATTGCCTGATATGCCCAGAACTTTTCTCGTGAAAATTCTGGCATAATGAATTGGTGTGCATTTTGCCATTTAGGATAAATTTTTGCTTTTGTAGTTTCTTCTTGCCTTATTGATTGATATAATAGTAGTTTTTTCACTCACCTTCCACTTCTTTCTGCAGGCGCTGCTTGCCAGAGAACGTGCTCGGGCTGAGTTCCAAGACTGGGAGAAAAAAGAAGAAGAGGTATCTTATCTATATACCCTTCCTTTTGCTTTGAACTTTGAATACTCTTTATAAGTTAACAAGTTATACCGTTTTCGTTGTGCCTGGTGATAGTTCCACTTTGATCAAAGCAAAATGAGGTCAGAGATCAGATTGCGTGAAGGGCGTATTAAGCCAATTGATGTACTTTCCAAGCATCTTGATGGTTCAGATGATTTAGATATTGAGATAAATGAGCCATACATGGTTTTCAAGGTAATAATCTTGTGGGACTTATTCTTGCTACACGTTTTTGTTCATTGCATTTTTAAACCTCCTTAACTTCAGTGAATGGAAATTTTAACCACCTGTACCCCCACAATGTGTGAGATAAACTGGCAATAAAGATGTTCATTTCTAAGAGCACTTATGTGTTTGCCTCTCCCTGTATGTGTGTGGATAAGGGGTATTCTTTGTTAGGTCATTGTGATTTATCACTACTTCTAACGTCGCTTCTTGATTTGTAGCAAAAATATTGTCATTCGTTTTTCTATTTTTCTTCGGAAGTGAAGAATAGTCTCAATTTTAAGCATGTACCATCATTTTTTTTAATGTTTGGAAAACCGATGTACTCTTTTAAGTCATCCATTTTGGTTCTATGTATTTGAAACTCCTTTTGCAACTAGTCAGCGAAGTATGCGACTTTTTTGTGTGGAATTCAGGGACCGTAGATATTTTTATTATTTTCTTATTTCCTTTGTTTCGTGAAGTTGCTATGAGTTTGTGGGAAAGGTTTTATTTGGAGGTAGGTTTGAGCTGGGAGATCCCAGCAGGGAGCAAGGTAATGGTGAAGTTCCGTGGGTCTTAGTGACCTAGCTGTCATGTGCTTTGGATGGAAATGAATAGAATAGTTATCTGAGGATTAGTCAGGTGCAGGGATGGAAGGAGGAGCTCTGGGATAGAGTAAATTTTTTGGCAGCTCTGTGGGCTTCGGTTTGTACACCTATTTTTGCTTATTCAGAACAGAAATCAGAGATGATATCATCTCTCTCGTATATTGCTTGTTTAGGGTATAGTCAGTGAAGAAGGCGACTTTATGTGTAGAATTCAGGGTGCGTTGATCTTTTTCTTTCTTCCTCGGTTTCATGTGAAGTTGCTATTAGTTTGTGGGGAAGGTTTTAGTTGGGAGATCCCAGCAGGGGGTTTTGCTCTAGTCAGGGCAAGGTATCTTAGCAATGACCAAGGGAAGAAGGGTGAAATTCCCTGGGTCTTAGTGACCTAGCTGTCATGTGCTTTGGATGGAAATGAATGAAATAGTTATCTGAGGATTATTCAGGTGCAAGGATGGAGGGAGGAGCTATGGGATATAGTAAAATTTTTGGAAGCTCTGGGCTTCTGTTTGTACATCTATTTTTTTTTATTCAGAACAGAAATCAGAGATGGTATCATCTCTCATATATTGCTTGTTTGGAGGACAGAGTCTAAGCATAAGGTCTTTAGTGTGTATTGTCTACAGCATTTCTATTGTATATGGTGCAGTTTTCTGGTTTCTGCTGGTTTTCTGTCTTTGTTCATGGACTAATTACCCACCTTTATCGTATTATTCTTGTGTTAGTTAAATTTTTGTTCCTTCAGAGAAGTAGACAATAATTGGGAAACTAAAAATTTCTGACAGTTTGTCTGTGTTCAGCTATACTTTTGATAGAGGCATATAACTTACATTGGCATTTGACATTATGGTAGGGCTTGACAGTCAAGGAAATGGAAGAGCTTCGAGATGACATCAAAATGCATCTTGGTTTGGATAGGTCAACACCTACACATATAGAATACTGGGAGGTATTCCTTTTCTGTTTACCTTTTATCGCTTTCTACTTTGACATGGTCTGTTTAACTGAAGAATATGAGACCTTCAGATTACTCAAGGTTATAATATAATGATAACTAAAGAAGTAAAGATCAGTGTCTTCTGTTATGCATTTGGTTTGATTCATGTGAGTGATGGCGGAGTTCAAACATAGAACTATCAGAGCTAGTGCTCCTTTATTTCTTCAAAGAACCTGTTTCTTTAAAAAGAAAATTGGGTCTAGTCGGAGTGGTCTTGGGGTTAGTAGTTCAATTATAGTCGTAGCGAATGAGTAAACTAAAGGCATGTGAAATATTGCAGCTTGGCTGGAAGTTGATTGCTTGGTCATCATATATATATATATATATGCAATTATAATCAGGTCCAAATATCCTTATTTATTCAAAAGGTACGGATTTTCTTAATTGACCCACTTTTAGATCATATTTTCTCATCTTAACCGTTCACATTGTAGGTATATATGAGTAGATCATCTGTACAAATTTTCAGCCAAATTGATAATCGTTAAGGTATTCAAAGATGTGATTTAGAATTAAAAACATGAACGGTTCAGGTTGAACAGTTTCAATTCGTTCATTGATTTAATTCATTTTCGATACCTTAACGATCTCCAAATTAGCTGAAAATTTGTAGAGATGATCTACTCATATATACCTACAATGTGAATGGTTAAGCTGAGAAAATATGATCGAAAAGTGGGTCAAATTAAGAAAATCCGTACCTTTTGAATAAATAAGGACGTTTGTATCTGAAAAGGCCTGATATACAATTATTATCAAGTCCAAATATCTTTATTTATTCAAGAGGTATGGATTATATATATAATAGTTGTCAATGAACTGTAACTAGTGCCAATGGTGCCTGATAATGAAATATTTGAGAACCTAAGTTAGATGGTGAACCATTTCTTGATATGTGGCACTTAACAGGCACTTTTGGTGGTTTGTGATTGGGAGCTATCTGAAGCTCGAAAAAAGGATGCTTTGGATCGAGCTAGGGTTCGTGGGGAGGAACCTCCTGCCGAGTTACTTGCTGAACAAAGAGGCTTGCATTCTAGCATTGAAGCAGACGTCAAGAATCTCTTAGAAGGGAAGACTTATAGTCAGTTGGAGGCATTACAATCTGAAATTGAGTCACAGATGCGTTCTGGAACAGCCAAGGTTGTTGAGTATTGGGAGGCTGTTCTTACACGCCTCCATATATTCAAGGCCAAGGTACATATCACTAGATTCTTGAAAAGATTTTGATGTTATTTACAGCTACATGTTTGTCTTACTATTTAAGTGCTGCTAATACAGGCCTGTTTGAAAGAAATCCATGCTAAAATGTTGCACAAGCATCTGCAACGTCTTGAGGGACAAGTGGATGATGAAGAGAACTTGGATATGCCCATTGATTTACAACCTGAAGAGGAGAGTGAGCCTGATGCTAATGGTATGCACACTTTCATCTGTAGTAAACAAAATAGCTTTGTTTTATTTTATTATTTATTCTAAAATGTTTTGTCATAATAGGTACTGAAACATATTCACCACAACCCGTAGAGGAGGAGATCCATGTGGCTGAAGAGGCCGGTTCATTTTCACCAGAACTATTACATGGAGATGAAAATGAAGAAGTGATGGACCCTGAAGAGGACAGGGCTATACTGGTAAGCTTTTTAATAATACACTCGTATGTAGTTTTCAAAAGGCTTTATGTGACCATTCAACTCTTGCTATGTCAATAGGAACGCAAGCGTATGGCTGTATTAGAAGAACAACAAAGACGGATTAAAGAAGCTATGGCATCAAAGCCAGCTCCACCACCAGAAGATATTGAGATGAAGGTTGCCATGAAAGCCATGGGTGCCATGGAGGAAGGTGATGCAATATTTGGCTCTAATTCTGAAGTGAACCTTGACTCACAGGTACTTCAAATCACACATGCTCCCAATTACCTTTTGTTTTTTTTTTTTGTTGTTTTGGTTTTAGTTTTAGTTTTTGGATAATAGTTGATAATTTCATGGAACAGGTTTACTGGTGGCACGACAAGTATCGACCTAGAAAGCCGAAATATTTCAACCGTGTTCACACAGGTTATGAATGGAACAAGTACAATCAGACCCACTATGATCACGATAATCCACCTCCAAAGATTGTGCAAGGATATAAATTCAACATCTTCTATCCAGACCTTGTTGACAAGATAAAGGCTCCAACTTATACTATTGAGAGGGATGGGAACAGCAGCGAGACCTGCATTATAAGGTTCCATGCAGGGCCACCTTACGAAGATATTGTAAGTTTTCTTTGATCTGATAGTTTGCTGTTGAAAATTATGTTCAGGAGTAAATTACTTAACGCTGTTAATTTATCACAGGCATTCCGTATAGTGAACAAGGAATGGGAATACTCCCACAAGAAGGGGTTTAAATGCACATTCGAGCGTGGGATTTTGCACGTATACTTTAACTTCAAACGATACCGGTACCGCAGGTGATATGTGGCTGGTCTGCAATTGGTTCTCACAGAGTTTCACTTCATCTGTTCTGTATAAGTAAAGAGAAAAGAGGGAAACAAAAAAGAACATTTAGGCTCACTTATTGTTATAGCTCATGTAATATAAAGATTTTGAATACCAGTTAAGTTGCTGTTTGTCTGGACTCATGAATGCTGATAACTGCTCCATCACCCCAGACCAAACGAACAGGCCGGTATCCCTCCCCTCACTAGCTTTACTAACCAGTGTGTTTGGATAACGAATTAAATGACTATAATTATGATTTGAGGAATTAATCTTTAGCAATTGAGGATTCTGTTGTTTGGGTATCATTATATAAAATTTTGAAAATGACAAGCATTACAAATATTTTTCTTTGAGGATAATATAAAACATTGCTTTTGATCAATGAAATTAAGAAATAACATTTATTTTTTTGAAGGAATTCAAAACAGGAATCAATCCCCTCAATTTTAAATTCACGTCATTTACAAATTTCATAGTATAGGATACCAAACATGGAAATTAGATGGATGGAATCATGAAATCTTGAAAATTAACTAAATTCTAAGAAATTCCCAAACATCCAAACACAGCTTAAACCACCCGTTACACCTTTGGTGACACCATTGACAGCTTCACCCCTGGGTGCGCTGCCATGTGTATCTCCTCCTCCGCCTCTACGTCGACGTAAATCTTTGTCGACTCCAGTGGAACCATGTCCCGGCGCTGCAATTAAGGTGGAGGTTGCCGAGGTGGTGCCCGTCACGGTGGAGAGAGTGGTGTTAGAAGCAGAATCACGACAATGAAAGAGTGAAGTTATGACCAAAATCAATGAAAGGATAAAGAGGTAAAATGCAAAAAACTGAATGTAAAATAACTTAAAGATTTACAACAGGTGTTATTGAAGTTAGGTGTTCATTTAAAATCAGAGAAAAGTCATATCACAATGACTGATTATGCTTCACGACCTCACAAGCTCTTATTAGTTTTGTACTAGAAAATGAACTTTCTTAGCTGAGGAGGATTCAAGAGATCTTAAAGAGACAGTGGTGGTGATGGTGAAACACTAGAAGACATCACAAAACTTGTTAATGATACTCTTGCTAATAGTGAATGAATCTAACCCTAACTAATATAGGTTCTACAAACTGAACGGTGAAGATGTGAAAATATAATGAAAAAGTGAGTCAAATAAGTAACTTCACTCTTTAATTTCAGAGCGAATGATACTATATATTTAAGTTTATCCTTGGTTACTTCAATTTTTCAACATCATGCATTGGATACTGGTTTTTTAAGATCTCATCCTTGAACATTACAACATAACAGTTAATAAGTCACTGTCTAGGCCTCCAAGGCGTTGGCCGGAGTACAAATAAAATCATGTCTAGCTCTGTTACCACGGAGGACAATGACTTCATATTGTTCATTATTACTAGTGAAAAAAAAAGAGTTGAAATGTTGGTGTATGATTATGTGAAGTATATGTTTCTGATAACAACATACCCATAAGATCCGATAAGATGACCAATATCAATACCCATACAATCGCCTGACCCAAAAGACAAGTGGCTCAAGTCCCATCAATACCAATATCAATCATTCTAAACCATTGTTAGGGTTCTAACCCTAAAAAGAAGAAGAGAAAGCTAAAGAACGGGAGGAAAAGCTAGATTAACACATGTTGGATCCACATGAGTGGTTCAAGTGCACTACGGTTCTTTCTTTCTTGAGCTAATAATTACTTTAGATGAAAAACTAGATTTAAGGGAGGCCGGTCTTTTTTGATTTCCAGCAGTAATGGAAGGAAAGCTGCCTTCTAAAGCGGCTGCGGCGGTGGACGCCCCTTTTCATTTCGACGTGATTCAATTTTGTCCATATTGAAAGAACCTCTCCGTGTTCCAGATTTTACCCACCTTATTAGCCTTATGTGTTTTTACAGATCTATAATGTTGGTTATAGTTTTTTTTTTGGGGTTCCAATTAATTAAGGTTAACGGTGTCATTGTTAGAGTTAGTGCATATAGAAAGCTAGATTAAATAAATTGTTGAGATTTTATTATGACAGTTGGTTCACATGCACCGTGGCGTATACACGAACTTTCGCACTACTTAGTTATAAAATATGTGTCTGTTTTTTTTTTTAAGATTTAGTTTGTTAATCACCATGGTGCATACAAAAACTTTCACACTACTTAGCCTTCGGTCGGCTAAAATTACCGATTCATATACTCCGGAAGCATTGCCAAACAATAGAAGGATTGGAAGCTATAAACTACAAAAATAAATTGTTAAAAGTCAATGTACTCTGTTCTTAGACAACTTCCATTTGAAAAGCAGTTTTAGTCTCTATTTGCCCACTATGATATACTAATGATGTTTATAGCCTTATAGGTTTCACATTTCCACTCAAGTGTGGAGTGATCTTGTTTGATATACTAATTAACAATATGATCCAGAAGCATATGGGGACCTGCATTAGTCTCAACTCCACAGTTTAATCACTCACTAAACTAAAGTAGTAATAATGCTTACATTGGTTGCAAAATTTGATAATACTTGACTTCAACTCTTCAAAATATGCTTCATTTAAAAGATTGTTCACTTCCAATTCAATTGCGGTCCTTTTTTTCAAAAGTTTGCTTCCTTTTTTCTCCATAGCCTCCAATGAGAGATTACATCCCAGCAGATTCCAATAACCCCATATCTTCGTCTCTATCATTTTAAGCTTTCTGTACAAAGAATCTGATCCTAGTTAGCCTTTTTTATGTTTTCTAACCACAACAAAGAATCACTTTAGCTTCTGTGGGCTTGTCAGAGTCACTGTCATTCATGATGCTTGGTATCATCAGTTACATATCCCCTCTTCTTTGGAACATGAATATTCCAAGATTTTATACATATAAATGATTATATCCACAAGGACCACAACAACACTTGTGATGTTATGTTGTTAGGTTAACAATGTAGCATATCTAGATTCAAATTTGACTCCAATAATAGAGAAAATTTTAAGAACAATATATAACAAATGATCCACTTTTAATTTTGGTGTTTTAAGTTTCAAAACAATCATAACAGTACATGAACTTGTAATCTCAACTGAAAATATGTACATTGTTACGTTATCTAACATGTTTTCTGTTAAATTTTGAGGGGCTAATCTGTCACTCCTTAATTTAATAGTAATAAATTATTAAGTACAATAATTAAATTAATAATTAATAAAACGAGGGAAATAAGAAATGAAAAAGTATTGTTGTCTCTATTTTTCGTCCCCGTTCAAACCAAACATACACAAAAATGGTGATTGAGGTAGGACTCTTGGAGGAAGTTGGAAGATGATTTGATTTGGTAAGTTATGGATGAAAGGGTTTGAATATATCGGTGGGTATTGAGTAAGGAAACTTAGAGAGAGAAAACTATGCTCTAATTTTACTTGGATTGGGACGAGCAACAAAGTTTTTTTTATATATATTTTTTTTATGAATATGAGCCTTTCATTAAAATCAAACCTGGTAACTTACAAATACAACGAATAGTAAGCAAAAAAAACAGGTAAGGGGAAAACAACAAAGTCTTGGAGAATATATGGTATGAGTTTACACGATTAAAAAGTATATAAATAGAAAAAAAAACATAATATAAAGAAAGAGAGAATGGAAAGAACCCGAAACCACCCTTTGAAAACTGATAAATTACATAAAATTAATGGTGTTATTGACGGTATGTGCTAAAATTGTGTCAGCTTTTAAACGTCATTTACAATTTTGATTGTTTTGAAACTTGAAACACTAAAATTGAGAGTTGATCGTTTGTCATGTACTGTTTTTAAAATTTTCCTTATCAAGTAATTGACAATGTAAAATGCGGATTAATTCATAGTCTCGAAAGAAAACATTTTCATTATTTAGTAGTCATATATTATACACTGATGTAGTTTTAAGTTTCTAACAGTACCAGCTCAATTAATTATGTACTTCTTGATCAGATATTTGGATTATGCATTGGAGTTTTTGAACGATATCCTTCATGGTTGGTCTATCTCCCTTCTTTTCCCTCAGACAAGCGAGAGCAACATCTAACAAAAGGTTTACACTTTCCACAACATTCCCTGAAGGCTCTCTATCTCCAAGCAGCCTCTGATCCACAACTTCCATAATAGCACCATTGCTGACTCTTAAACTCACATAAATGGCTAGATTCACATCATCTTCTCCGCGGGAGAAATCTATGGCTTTCTGTGATGTCAAAAGCTCAAGCAGCACCACCCCATAACTATAAACATCACTTTTATCAGTCAATTGGTAGTTTCTGTAATACTCAGGGTCTAAGTATCCCAATGTACCCTGAGCACAAGTTGAGACATGACTCAATCCTGGACGAGCCAACCTGGAGAGCCCGAAATCTGCTATTTTTGCATTGAACTCATCATCAAGTAGTATATTGGTTGACTTGACATCTCTATGGTAGATAGGAGTGTGAGCAGCAGAATGCAAGTATCCCAATGCTTCGGCAGTTTGTAAAGCAATTCTCAGCCTAGTTTTCCATTCAAGAAATGTGGAAATCTTACCATGTAAATGCTCACTAAGCGTTCCATTTGAAATGTACTCATAGAGCATCAATGGCTGCTCGGCTTCCACACAGTAACCTAAGAGTCTGACCAGGTTCTTGTGATTGACTTGGGAAAGTATCCCAACTTCATTTAATACTTGTTCTGTGCTCTTTATGTTTCCCACTTTAGCTGACTTCACAGCCACCGTAGTCCCATCTTCAAGCTCTCCTTTGTACACTTCGCCAAAACCACCACTCCCTAAAATTCGGTTTTTAGAGAATCCATTAGTGGCTTTCTTAACTTCTTTCAAGTGAAACATTCTAGCTGATTTCTTATCATTGCTCTTCAACATGTCTTCTCTTGCTTTTGTAAGCTTTTCCTGCTCAGACAATCTGCATGACCTTTTTACTGTAACTAAGAATATAACTACAGCTAGAACGAAAAAGGAGATTACCCCAATTGAGACCTTTAAACTCAGGCCAGCTTTGGTGTTTCTCTTGCTCCTCACACAAATTGTCAGAACTCGATCCCAGTAGTAGCCCTTGTTGCAAAGGCAGCGAGAGCGGCCATTTCTAGCAGTAAGTGAACAATTAGAAGTGCTAGAACAATCAATCTGTGCTCTACAAACTGGTTCAAGTGGAGGAGCCCATTGAATTTCCAATCCCTCTTCCCATTGATCAACAGGCTTGTTCGTATCCAAATGAAGAATGCTTCTAAAGGCTTTGCAACCTGAGCTGTGAAGCCGAATCTTGTATGCTGAAGGTGTTCCACCAGCAACAAATGTGCAGCAAAGGTTGAGGTTTCTTTTACACTTGTGTGCTCGTTGTGTGTCAACATGCCCTGAGCTTTCCAAGTAGCCGTGACAAAGACTAGAGGGAGTACAATTCAGTGGAGAAACCAAGAGCCGCGGAGAGCAGTTAAAGAGGAAGATGGTGTTTGATGAGGTGATGTTGAAAGGAAGTGACTGGTTTAACCAGAGGCCTTCACTCACCACCAGGTCCCGAGTAACACACTCATTTCCTGGCAGCCATGGGGATGGTTGTACCACCATTCGCTGGTACGACGGCATAATATGAAGCACAAGATAGTAGCTTCCATTAAGGGCTTGGACATACAATTTCTTAGAGGAGGGGTCACATGTGAGAGAGTAATCAGGATCACCACAACCGGGGTTTGTGCTTAGTGGATATGGGACTTTAAGGGAGCCACAGTCCGGGCATGTCCTTTGGGAGGAGCAGCAATGATCTAGGAAAATAAGGATGAAGAGACAAGTGCAGAGTAAGTTTTGTATTGTGTCTCCCTTGGCTACCATTGTGCATGAAGCAAAGGGAAGAGCTTATAGTACATATGGGAAGGAAGATGGGGTAAATAAAAGGATACAGCAAGGAAATAAAATGGAAAGTGGATGCAAGAATCTATGTTATAAAACATGATACTTTTATAGACCTTTGGATTCTCTCCTTTATAGGATGGTACATTGGTATTTCAATCTGTGACCTCTACTTATGGAAAGCTGTTACCAGACAAGGCTTCATCAAAAGCTAATGGCAGATCTAATTTCTTCTTGGTTTCTTTGTAGCTAATCACAATCACTGAAATAAGAATAAAAATCCATTAGAAGAATAAAAGAAAGGAATTCCACTACTTAATGGCTATCACACCAATGATATTTCTCAATGTTCTGTTTTCCAATAAACACACAGGCGATGCTTCCGCAGATAGTGTGATAATTGCAAATAAACACACACGCAGTCCAATGGATTGCACAGAATAATTGCAAGGTTCCTACAAGAAAATTTAAATTCTTTCTAAGAAAGGATCATAAAAAATAAAAAATAAATTCAATCATCATGCATGAAATCTGTGTTCTGTGCCATTTGGCATTTTCAAGTCCCTAATGTATCAAAGATTATACGAAGCAAGAGAGACCAAACAACTCAAACAGTACGAGCCTCAAAATTAGACACTTAGATGGGCTAAACAGAAAGGAAATTGCAAATACCATCTCACAATTATTTCATTTGTCGCTTACCATATTGACTTTGGTAGTAAGAAGTACACATAAAAAAGGAAATGTACAATACAAGTATACAACAAGTCCAAGAAAGTTTATGAGGTTCTGCATAGAAGTTGCAACAGTAGGAAAGAGCATCATTGGTGGCTTTTATAGTCTAAGAAAAAAACTAACAGCTTTATGGAATAGACTGAAGAATAAACCAGCAAAGATGAACATCGCCTCACTCCCTTCATTTACAGTATCCAAACCAATTGACAAGCATGCGGCATAAAATTAACCTTCAACTATTTTTACAGGAGACCTGCACAAGAGAGTGCAAAAACATAGATTAATTAACATGTTTATCTTCCACATAGATTGATAATTACACTTCACAGGCATCTTTACTTACCCAAATGGGCTTTGTTTGATGGCCAGTAACTCAACGTCCAACTGCACAGTATAAATAGAGACAAAATTGTAAAGAGGAATATAGAGAAGGGACAATGATAAAAGGAAGGAGAAAGATTAAAAGAATAAATAATGACATGTTGAAAAGAGAATTGTGAGGGAGATAGATTAGTTCAAGTCTCCAAAAGGGTACTACTAAAGATCATGCACTTTTCTTAATCATTTGCTTATCAAACATTCAAACTATAGATCGTACTCTTGGTATTCAAGAGAATGCTACTTCGTAATAACATCAGGAGACTAAGCATCTTCTAATCATGGATCTTTACGTAAGTTAAGAAATTTGCATTGTAGTTAAGTTTGAATACACTTAAGATCACATAAAAATCCTGGAGGAGGGAAAGAGAAAGGCATTGGTAAAATTATGTTACCTCTATTGTTGCATTTGGAGGGATTTCTTGGACTCCTTTGCTTCCATATGCCAGCTCTGGAGGAACTATAAGCAATCGCTGAGGAATAAATAATCTAAATTAAACACTTGATAACTTATTGGGACCCAAAAGATACTTAATAATGCAGAATAAGAAAACAAAACATCGAGAAAAGAAGTAGCTGTCATTTCAGTTGTTCAAGTGATTTCACTTTAATAAAGAGAGACCAGACTTTGAGCTGCTACTTCCTTATCATAAAGAATATAAAGATGTCCGACACCTCAAACAACGATTACCACAGGAACTCCCAAACTCTTACACAGTGAGAGAGGATGAAATATACATCAGATGTCTGAAAGTTAGACTATTATTTAGTCTGTAAATAAATCGACTGTGATCCATATATGGCTTGGTACTAAACACCAAAGAGGTAACGTAAGAACTTGTGACCTCTTCTGCAAACTATAGACTCGATTTATGCTGCAACATTGCTTCAAAACTTAGTGATGAAACTTATACACCAAAACAGATCTCACCTGGCCTCCTACCCGCATGCCTTTTACACCAATATCTAACCCCTTGAGGACTGATCCCCTCTCAGATTGGCCTACATCAAATCCGTATGGCTGCAGCATACAAGCATTTGTACATCAACTAAAAGATTTAGGATTACACAAACATACATGCACATTAAACAGACAGTTAGTGCAAAATGCATGGACTTTATTGATATCAATTCTTCTTCTATCTTATAATCAATATAATACACATTACACTCTTCCAGCTAAATCTAAGATGACAAAATCTCAAATAAATAATCTATGAAGACAACTGAAGACTCTGAGTAATCAATACAATTTTTCTCCAAGATTCTGTTATTTGAGGATCCATTAGAATCAGTGAACAAGCGGTGATTCATTATATTAAAGACAGTTAGCCTGTTTAATGGAAGAATTTTCTTTTTTCCTGAAATTTTACTACTCAGAACTGTTTTACTATACAAAAATGCCACCATGACCTCCCAAGACCCAAGTCTTAATTTATGGTCTAGATAGTTATTCTGGGAACTAAATTCTATGAACATAAAATTGGACGACTCCTGTATTACTGTGACAACAACTGAAATTACTGTCAATGACCTGTCTTACTATATAGACAAGTAAATAGCAGCACCAATCTAGTCTTACCGTTCCTCCACCAACACCAAGTCCTTGTCTACTTGTCATGAAAGTGATACCCTTCCACTTGCGACATAATGAACCTGTGAAACCAGAGATGCATGGTTAAATTGCACATTCATTGCACTTGAATTATTCATAGATATTTGATACTTTGAAACACTCAAGTTATGTGTTTTAGCAACCTTATCTGAGGTTAAATTTACTTTTATATCTATGGCAGCATGTATATCCATTACATGAATAGTTGACTTTTTGGGGATGCAGCTAATGAACAACTCTAATCCAGAATATCTGTGTGGGCTTCTTACCTCTCAGGATGTCTAAATACATGCAGGTAGATGGAGTAAGATTATAATACACAGTATCAATTAGTACCCCTCATAATGAATTATGCAGTTCCTAACAGTATAAGCAGAAGATTTTTCTAGAAGATAAAGACTTAAAAGGCAGCCAAGTAACACATAGGAAGAGAGAGTACTTGAGCAGACAACTATTTACGTGCATAGTGAAGTCCTACTGGGAGTGTCTCACAAGTTCATTTGGTATATAGTTGAGTATGGCAGATTAGTAGTATGTGGATATCTATTAACACTTTGTATTGGCATATTCCTGGACACAGTATTAATCATATATACTCAAAATATTGAAAGTTAACTTGATCACAACCACACTGCAACCCGTGATCCCTTCACTGCCTCAGTTCCATTCCCAACCTTCAAGTCATAGTACCTGAGGATTAATACCAGTAATATCAGAAGGAGAGAGAAATGTACGAGCATTACCGTCTTATGTCCAGCAGTAACATATGAACCTTCTACAAACGAAACAAATAAACAAAGTATGGCATGGTATATCCAAATAAAGGTTAAGAAATTAAATCAAATAGGTGTGTCTTATTATTGACAGCATCCGAATTCTGGGAAGAGTTCTTCTAATGTTTAGGATCAGAAAATTTCAAGTAAAGAGATTTATTTTGAGGTGCATTTGTCTACATGTAGCATGCCATTGACATGCAAGCTGCAAGCCAGCAATGAAATGCAACATACATGAATTAGTGTAATATGAATGCGTATAGGAGAGAGAATAAAAGAGGTGAGCAGAGGAATATATAAGCTATTTGTTTACTAACTTTAAACCATTGGGAAGGGTTGTAAATTCCTCCAGAGGTATTTTTGATCCTCTTAGCTGCATCAAAAGTAAATGAATGTCACGAACACCAAATGTAATAGACAATTTTCAAAAAGATCTCCATTTGCCCCCTAAAATTCAACCTACTAGTAAATTTGGTCTTTAATGTAGAAGATAAAATAACTCACAGCTCTCCTACTTGTGCTAACAGCCTCAGCCACATCACACACATAAATACCAGCAGCTGATTCATTTCATCATTTTGATAATAAAAACAAGGATCAGTCAATAATGTAGTATACAAAATGAATATTCACTATTGAACGAGTTAAACAGAAGCTACAGCTATGAAAAGAGAACAGACATTAGGAGAATCAAAACAGACAAATCCCAATTCGGTAACCCAATATTTCACAATATCTCAAACCCAATTCATGTTCAATGTCATAAGGATTTCCCTTATCGTTAGCCACATGAAATTAAATATAAAGAAAGAAACAAAATATAATCTTCACAACTATTTAAGCTCAAAAAGTTGGCACAAACCTGATATTAAGAGAGAGCCAATCAAAGCCCTCCTTCCCTCAGAGTGTAATGATTGGTTGGTTGGTTTTGTATCATCATCTGATGAGGAAGAAGATGAGCATTGACACGGTAAGACCTGTGAATTCCTCTTGGGGAGCGTCTTGCCTGTGAAACCATACAAATATTGCTCAAGTTTCAATGAACCCAAAAGACATAAACTTTCATATATAGAGAGATAGAGAAAGAGAGATTACCTGTGATGGGCACAGAGAAGAGAGGCTTGTGCAGCACAGTAGGGTTGTGAAGAAAGAAGAGCTCCATAGTGTACTTGGAGACCGTTAAAAGAATCAGGGTATGTTTTCAGCAGGTTTGGTCCCAAAATCACTAGGTGATGCCCAACAGGATGGAATATTATTCATTTATTTTCAAATCTGCTTTGTTTTGTACAAAATATATAGCCTTTGATACCTTTTTCAGGCCTTCTAGCTAAGACCAACTGTATAATTGTATATGCTTGCTAATCCGATATGAGTTATAAGTGAAATTCACCAAGATGCTTGAGCCTTTGATACTGTTGGTCTAAAATGCATTTTAGGTATCAGTATTAATGAATTTCACTAAAATGATTTAGCTATAAATCCCTGGGATTGTAACTTTAATTAATAATTTAGCAACAATGAATTTTTTTTTTTTTTTTTTTTTAGAGGATAGCAACAATGAATTGAAGTTCAAATAGCAAGGAGTGTACAATCTATGTGGTCATGCACTAGAGCAAGACCTCCTTGCATGATGATGTTCCTCTGCATCATCTGAAACAGAATGCCTCCCAAAACACTTGGCTGCTTCTTCATGTCTTTCTTTCCCCTCCAATCTTCCTCTTCCCTTCTGATCATTGCCTTCGACCCATCTTTTAAGCCTTCTAAAAAGTTTGCGCCTTTTCGAACAAGCTTGATCTGTACTTACATTTCCAAAGCAAGGCTCATTTACGTTGTCCTCCTAAGCCATGCCACTGCCAGAAGTTAATTCATGCTCTAGCCCATAATTCCCTATCTCTATGCTTCCTTCAGAATCTGTTTCCAAATGACTATTCTTCTGCTCAGTACAATGTTCTTGTTGTGCATTGTTCTTCATCAACTCGTGCCTTAAGCATGCATTGCTCCACCGCAGGAAAATCAGCTCCGTATGTTCGGCTGCACGATCCTTCTGCAGCTGCTCTAATTCCTCTGAAAGTTGAGTGTAGTCCTCAATTTTGATCCTTTCTCCTTCAATCTGCAATATGGTATGGGATACGTCAATATGGTTAAGACTACAAATATACATACTAGTTTCATTCTTCTCATGAATCTAACTGTGTGACTAGTAGAATGTCATCATAATTGTTTCTAAACCAAATATGATATCTAATGCTTAAAGTTGAAGAAGAGGGTTTTCACCTTGGAGATTGAGGAAGGTGAGTTTTCTTTCAACTCAAGCTTTTCCAAGAGCCCATTTTTCTCATCCTGCAACTGGTCCAAAGCCATTCTCAGCTCCCCAATTTCATCCTCCAATCTCTTAGTAACTTCTGTCCTTGTTTCTAGTTCATCATGGATTCTCGTAAGTTCTGCTTCTCTGGCGTCAAGCTTCAAATCCTGCTCTCGAATTATGCGTGATTGCAGACTTGCTTGTGTCATAAGCATCTTAACCTGCCTCTGAAGCAATTCATTTTCTGATTTCCAATCTTCTAGTTGCACCAAAACCTTCAAATATTCTCTCACCAACTCCTCAAGCCTTTGGCTCTCAGCCTCAATGAACGAAACCTCTCTATCCATGAACTCAACACGAGTCATCTCCAATAACAACATGTTCCTTAGCTCCATAAGAGCTGATTCTTTCTCTTTCATGTCACAGTAGCTGATAAACTCCATCTCCAACTCAGATTCTCTCCTTTGAAGATCTTCGAGACAACATCTTAAGCGTAAAATATCTTCTTCCAATTGGGGTTTATAATCATAAATCTTCAGACTTTCTTCCTCAGAAAGTAAGCATGTACAGCTTAAACTTTGAAAGCTATCCTTATCTCTAGAGTCTTGAGAATTCTCCAAGGAGCTTACCTTATCCTTTTCGAATAAAGACTCTTTCGAATGACTACTTCTTTGAGCCATAATCCTGGCATAGATGAAACCAGCCACAGACAAAGCTAAAGGAATCCCAGCTTTAAGCAGCACTGGCCTAAACATATCTACCTTTGATGTTGAGCTCTCCATCTTAATTAGAATAAAACAGTTTTGGTTCTGAGAACGTTCATTAGATGACCAAACTTGAAATTAAAAGAGAACCTTTTCAGGTTCTTGAATGGTTTAGGCTTGATGATGATGTGCAAGGTTTATTATAGAGGTACTTGAGATTCTTTACTTTTGTGTTTCATTTTGCTTTCCTCGTGGAGAGGTCTAGAGGCAATGTTGCTTTTCTTTTCCATTACATAATCACAGGCTGAAATTGTTTCTTTCTGTTCATTCCACTTCTTGGTTCACTTTGGAATCTAATTCCTTAATGGTTATTCAACTTCTTGTATGATGGAGGAGTCATATTACTCTAAAGATTTTCAACATGTGAATCTCATGAAACATATCACAGCATAGCTATATATAGGGTCGGTGTGAGATACTTGATGATCCACCTTGAATGTGGATGTCGCCTTTGTAGGGGTCATTGAATATTATGAATGATATAAGTCATGGATTGAAAAGTAAATACAGAAAACTCAAGGAAAACCGAAGAAAAGCTTTGAGGCTATATTGTGCTTGTATTGATTGAGTGAAAGAGAGATCACAACAATTACACATAAGGCTTAAGATGTAACAAAACCTAAATGTCCTTGCGACTTATAAACCTAACATATGGTTAACAATGAAAACAGAACATGAAAGTGAACATCATTTCAATAAGAAGAAAGGGAACTGAGGTGTGAATAACCAGCAATTGTGGTGTGGCATTGTGGATGTGACCAACAAAGCTATTTCCTTACGGAAATGCTGCAAGAACTACATTGCAGTCAAGCACACTCTTCCAATAATCGAAGCATCTCGGAATGGCATTGAGGCATGCCTGAAAGATTATTTTGGACTTTAACAATATTATGTGACTTTTAGTTCAAGCAATTGATTAAGGCTAGTCTAAGTATTACGAGTTATATAAGGAATGTAATATTGGTGATATGTAAATAATATATAGTTTACATATTGAATAAGGAGTCAATAATATCTTCTGATATGATTCTCGTAATTTTATAGATCAACTAGGATTCTTTAATGGGCAAGACACTAGTTGATCTCTATAAATACATGAGCATAAGTCTCTGTTCTCATCATAAGACGCATTCAGTCCCTATCTCATCTAAGGAGCATATTGTGAGAGAGATCAGAAGACCTAAGCTCACAGACATGGCGATCTCCATTAACAACGCTGGTAAGTCTTAAGATTTACATATGTTGATCTTGTGTTTATATGCTTGCGTTAACTATGGTATATATTAATAAGCTTCAGTTTTCTTTTAATTGGTATCAGAGCATACGCTCGTAGCCTCGCATATAAATCAATTCAGTAAAATCAATACAATATCAATTAAGTGTTCATATGCTATGCTTTAGAAACAACAACAACAACAAAAATTCAGTAAACCGGGCCAACAAATTTCGTTGACCCATTCAGAAAACTGAACTGGGCCTGTGAGCCGCATGACCCAAGCCCAAGACCCATTCTCAGAAAATCCAAACAGGACTTCATCTTATCGTTGTTAACAACGACAAGCTTCTGGGTTTCGGTTTAGGCGGGGGAAGAAGCGCACGAGTTCGTTCATGGACTCGTTGGGATTCAAGACCCATCACTCACGATTCAGGTCAGATTAAGAACAAATTAGAGAACCCTAGAGCACGCCCGGAGTGCACATACGTTAGGATAGCTGGAGGTGTCCGGATGAAATTTCGTTTTCTAGATTCTCTATGAATTTGTTGTTTGTTTTGATTGGTGCTGCACTTCTGTGTTATTGTTTGCTTCCGCTAACATTGCAGCACTGTAGCAGATGCCAAGGTAAGTCAATTGGGTGGAAATTGATTTTTCAATGACTTTTAGAAGCCTGAAGCTATATCTGCATAAAATATGTAAATTTCTTCTGTTGTGATTGTTAAAGTCTCCCAAAACAATATGTTTTAATCATGACAATAAAGAATTTACAACAAAGGAATGATTTTTATTCAAGTTTCTATTAACTTGGTTCAAAATGAAAACATATAGAAAATTCTTTGGTCTTTGTTTTCTGGTGATATGGATTAGCATGTTGCACATAGCAAAGCTTTTCATGTTTTCAGATAATCATAAAGTTAAAAGGACGGAAAGCTTGTGTTACTAAAATTTAAAACATGCACATATTGGCCTCCATAGAGGTATTCGCTGCATTGCTTAAAACTTAGAATAATTGCATAAATGGTCTCTAATCTCATTTTTGGTTATTTTAGAAGTTTTTCTTCTGCCACTAGGTGATGACTGATTCTTTTATAAAACTTATGATTAATTATTGTGGTGTGTGGATTCAGAATTTCAGTGTGTTTTATCTTCTGCCATATAGGTGATGTGGAACATGTATTTCAGTATGGGATAATTGTGTGCATATGTATGTATTGATATGTATGTTTTCAGCATGTTAAAGTGTGATTTTGTGTTATGTAGTGTTTATGTGTTCTTGGCTTTATTTTACTTGATACATTCTACCTAAAACACATAAAACATCTAGATTACCCTCACACTTAACAAATACAATAAAACAAGAACTAATGAAAAATCTCTTTTGTTTGCTCATTAGGTGTCTAAGTTGTCACTCTTAATCAGATTGAACTCTTAACTGGTGCAAACTACAAAACCTGGAGGAGACAAATTGATATGTTTTTCTCCATGAACCAAGGGCTAGATTCTTGTATGTTAGAAGGAGTACCGGAACATATAGAAGCTGGCATGAGGATAAGGATCAGTTTTTAGCAGCTTTGGGACTATGAGCACTCATGGCATAGGAAGAACAACACCTGTAAAAACATCATTAGGGCCACTATGTCAGACACCATATCTGGTACTATCCTTGAGATGGATTATGCCTATGACATACTTGAGCTTATCAATGAGAAGTTCAAGCATACTGAAAAGGCTGAGACTGCAACACTGTCCCTGAGATTCAACACCCTTAAGTATGATGGTGTTGGAGGTGTCAGGAACCACTACCTTAAGATGGAGAATATAGTGAATAAGCTTAAGGATCTTAACATGCATCTCCCTGAAGAATTTGTGGTGCACACTGCACTGCACTCTCTCCCTCAACAATTTAGTCAATTGAAGTCGAGCTACAATGCTCAGAATGACAAATGGAGCTTCAATGATCTCATTGCTATAGCAACTGAGAATGAGAGTAGAATTAAGGTAGATGACTCAAGTTATGATGTGATTAAGGCTTCAACCTCTAAGGCAACAGTAAACCTAGTTGGGAAAAATGGCAAAAACAAATGGAAGAAGAAGCTAGAAGCTAGGAAAACCAACTTCAAACCTAGTACATCTAAGGGGGCATGTACATCTGGAAATGACACATTTAAGTATAAGTGTTATTTCTGTAAAAAAACAAGGCATATTAAGAAAGACTGTGCCGGTTTTAAGGTCTGGATGGTGAAGAAAGATAAATTTCTTACCTCACCCAACTCTGTCATTTTCCCTTCTCTCTATTACTTAGAAGTTAATTTAATTAACTTTGAGCCAAATACCTTTTGGCTTGATTCAGGCTCTCCCTTGCATATAGTTAACTCCTTGCAGGGCTTCACAAAGAGGAGGAAACCAAAAACTGAGGAAGCACGCGTTCGTGTAGGAAATGGCATGAAGGTTTCGGTCAAGGAAATAGAAAGCTTGACGCTAAAATTAAGTCTAGGAAATTTTTTAATTCTGGAGAATGTTTACTATGTACCCGCAATGAAGAGAAATTTAGTCTCTTGGGATCTTTTGATAGAACTTGGTTGTAGTTTTCTTTATGACATTAATGGAATAAAGATTTTTAAGAATTCATTACTTATTGGTTCTGCTCTTCGTTTGAATGGTTATTTACAACTTCAGTGTTCTTTACCTTCTCAATCTATCTTTGTTATTGAGAATTCTGCAGAAAATTCAAATGTTTTAAGTAATAACACTACTATTGGTGTTAAAAGAACCATATTTAATGAAAAATCTGCATACCTGTGACATAGAAGACTTGGCCATATATCAAAAGATAGAATGAAAACACTCATAAAGCTTAAGATGTTACCAGAATTAGATTTCTCAGATTTAAATGAATGTGTGGAATGTTATAAGGAAAAATGACTAACAAATCAAGTAAAGGTGCATACAGAAGTAAAAGTTTACTAGAGTTAATTCATACGGATATATGTGGACCTTTCAGCCACCACATAATCTGTGGAAACATCTACTTCATTACATTTATAGATGATTTTTCACGGTTACATTAAACTGTTATCAGAAAAGTCACAGTCTTTAGAAGCCTTTAAGATTTTCAAAACAGAAGTTGAACTTCAGCTTGGTTTGAAAATTAAAACTGTGAGGTCTGATAGAGTGGGAGAATATTTTGGAAGATATACTGAAACAGGTCAACATAAACATTCGCTTTGTTTCTTGAGGAACATGACATTTTAGCACAATATACGGTTCCATATACACCTTAACAGAATGGAGTGGCAGAGAAAAAAAATAGAATTCTTTTAAACATGGTTAGAAGCATGATGTGTACCTCAGGATTACCTAAATTTTTATGGGGTGAAGCTTTAAGAACTGCAAATTATATTTGCAATAGGGCCCCAAGTAAATCAGTTGATAAAACTCCCTATGAGTTATGGCATGGCAGGAAACCAAGCATGCATCACATGCATGTCTGGGGTTGTAAAGCTGAGGCTAGGATTTATAATCCTGATTTAAGTAAACTTGATCCTAAATCT
The DNA here is from genome assembly GCA_034370585.1 of Fragaria x ananassa. Classification (NCBI taxonomy): domain Eukaryota; kingdom Viridiplantae; phylum Streptophyta; class Magnoliopsida; order Rosales; family Rosaceae; genus Fragaria; species Fragaria x ananassa. The sequence goes on from CP139752.1 coordinate 10,208,290, forward strand.
GTTAGTTGTCATTTTATAGGTTATTGTGAAAAATCAAAAGGGTATAAACTCTACTCAAGACACCATTCGCCAAGAATTTTTGAAACTCATCAAGTCAAATTTCTTGGTGAAACAATTTGCAATGCAGAGTATGTGGATTTATCCGCAGACTTTGAGGAAGTTGCAGAGGATTCAGAAAATTCACAAAACCTACAAAATGTGTATCTCATCATTAATTTCATATACATCTACAGTAAACGTAAATCTGAATAAAACTAATATTTTGGGGGAAGGAACATAAAATGAGCCGTTAAATCAAAATATTTTTGAAAATATGGAAACTGATGAAACTTTAGAAATTTCAGAAACTCCAGAAAACTTACAAACTCTTGAGACACAGCCTGAACCTGTTCTTAAACCGAGAAGATCCAAAAGGGATAAAGTTCCCACTTTTGGAGCTTACAGTGACTACATGATGTTTTCTCAAGAAATTGAAAAAGCACTAGAAGTAGAAACTGATCCAAAAACCTTTAAAGCAGCTATAGAAAGTAAGGATTCAGCTAGTGGCAAGAACCCATGGATGCAGAAATTGAATCCATGAAGAATAACAAAGTATGGGACTTGGTTAAGAATATAGGTAATCAAAAGGAAATAGGTTGTAAGTGGGTTTTTAAGACTAAGAGAGATGCCAGGGGAAATATAGAGAGGTATAAGGCTAGGTTAGTAGCTAAAGGTTTCACTCAAAAAAAAGGAATTGATTATACCGAAACATTTTCTCCTGTGTCTGCAAAAGATTCTTTTAGAATCATCATGGCATTAGTAGCTCATTTTGACATGGAGTCACATCAGATGGATGTCAAAACAACCTTCCTAAATGGAGAGCTCGAAGAGACAATATATATGAAACAACCTGAAGGTTTCATAGTTCCAGGAAAGGAGAAGATGATTTGCAAACTCAAGAAATTAATTTACAGTTTAAAACAAGCCTCTAGACAGTGGTATAGGAAATTTGATTTAGTCATATCAACTTTTGGATTTACAGAAAATATAGTGGATGAATGCATTTATCTCAAAACACAGGGAAATAATTTTATTTTCCTCATCCTTTATGTAGATGACATCCTTCTTGCTAGTAGCAATCTCAAATTGCTTAAAGACACTAAAATCTTTCTGTCAAAGTATTTTGACATGAAAGATTTGGGGGAAGCATCGTTTGTCTTAGGTATTGAGATAAAAAGGGATAGAAAACGTGGCTTACTTGGTTTGTCACAAGCAAGTTATATAGAAACTGTTCTGGAATGTTTTGAAATGGAAACTTGAGCTAAAGGAGAAGTCCCTATGTCCAAAAGTGATAAATTGACTAAAAATAGAATTCCTAAATCTGATGCACAGAAAGCTAGTATGGATTCAAAACCATATGTACCTCTTGTAGGTAGTCTAATGTATGCTCAGGTGTGCACTAAACCAGACATAGCTTTGCCATTAATATGCTTTCTAGATTTCAAAGCAATCCAGAAATTCAGCATTGGAATGTAGACAAAAAGGTTCTGAGATACTTCAGAGAATCAAATACCACATGCTTGTTTATAGAAGAGTTAAAAATTTAGTTCTAGAAGGTTACACGGATTCAGACTTTGTTGGGAATTATCCAGATTCAAATAAGTCTACGTGTGGTTATGTGTTTATGTTAGCTGGAGGTGCAGTTGCATGGAAAACCATGAAACAAAGCCTCATAGCTAATTCTACCATGCAAGCTGAGTTGATAGTTGTTTATGAAGGTGTGTGTGAAGGTCTTTGGATTAGGAACTTTCTGATGGATACCAAGATTTTGGAAAATGTGTTTTCCAACAAGTTGACAGTATACTGTGACAATGAAGCTGTTGTGTTCTTTTCTAAGAACAGTAAGAGATCAGCTCATTCCAAACACATTGATTTGAAGTATTACAGTGTCAAGAAGAGATTTAAGTATGGTGAAGTTGAGATCATCGACATTAATTCAGAGGATCAGTTAGCTGATTCATTCACCAAAGCTTTAGTAGTTGGAACCTTCAAGAAACATTGTGCCAATATAGGTGTTCTTGAGAAATTAGATTCTGGAGTTTAGTGGGAGCATTCAAAATTCAGTCAGAGTTTTTCGTTGTGATTTTTGTTCTTGTATTTAGTTTTAGTTTTGAGTTTATAACTCAGTTGATGTAAACTTGTTTTGTTATCAATAAAATTGAGGTATTTAGTTATTCATGATTGCTGCAGCATTATGTTTGGTATTTGAAATTTATTTCTCATATTCAATTTTATTTTGTCAAGTTGTTATGAATTCAAGTGGTTGGTCATATGCATAATTTGTTATGTTTCATATGTTGCCTTTAAGTTAACAAGTACATCTCCACCTGTGTGTAAATTCGGTACTTGTGATTTTGAAGTTTTTGTTTAAAACCGTTTAGTGGACAGAGAGAATTTTGACAATGTAGTTTAATATATATGTGAAAATGTCATTAGCTCTATTCAGTTCATATCTGGAACTCTTGTGCTTTGCAGAAACTTGTATTGTGGTCTTCAATATGCAGATTTGTTAAGTCTGTTAGAATTTTAGATTCAGTGTTTGCAACTGAAAAGTGACTGAGTTGTTGCTGTTGGATTCTATTGCATTTATATAACTCACGCATGCTCTTCAGTGTAGTGCTTGATTTTGTTTTGGTTCAATTGCTGCACATAAGTATTGTACAGTCCAGTGGGAGATTGAAAGATTATTTTGGACTTTAACAATATTATGTGACTTTTAGTTCAAACAATTGATTAAGTCTAGTTTAAGTATTACGAGTTGTATAAGAAATGTAATATTGGTGATATGTAAATAATATATAGTTTACATATTAAATAAGGAGTCCATAATATCTTCTGATATGATTCTCGTAATCTTATAGATCAACTAGGATTCTTTAATGGGCAAGGCACTAGTTGATCTCTATAAATACACGAGCATAAGTCAATGTTCTCATCATAAGACGCATTCAGTCCCTATCCCATCTAAGGAGTATATTGTGAGAGAGATCATAAAACCTAAGCTCACAGACATGGCGATCTCCATTAACAACATTGGTAAGTCTTAAGTTTTACATATGTTGATCTTGTGTTTATATGCTTGCGTTAACTATGGTATTAATAAGCTTTAGTTTTCTTTTAATGCCCTAATCGTGGATGCAGGCACATTTTTATCAAACGAAAGAGTAAAGTGGGGTGTTATTCAAGAAGTGGAGAAGAATTTTAGTTTGTCTCTCATTACCTACATAAGAGCAATGTGATTCCTTACCATTATTAACCCCAAGAGCTCATGACTCTTGGGACATCCTTGCAGCATTAGGTTAGAAATGTCATCTTTTAATGAAAACAAGTTTTAATGAAAATGGTCATCCAAAATTGTGTCAAACAATTACAGAGTCATATTCCCTATTTCTTGAGATTCAATATGGAGACCCTATGAACCCATGTTTTTTGTTGGAGTCAGTTCTAGTTAAGTTTTTAAAACTTATTCAAGAAATCGTTGTCACTGACCATTTTATTAAAACTGGTTATAATTAGACAAGGTAATTAGTCACCTTATTGATACACCACTTCAGTCCAAACGTACCACTCTTATTTCTTGTTGGAAAAAATGGTGAAAATCATCATTTTATTTAACCATTTTAAATAGGATAATTTAAATGGGTTATAGGTGATCAGGGATGGAAGATAGTAGTGTATCCAGAGACATTTTTTCATCTTTTCAAATAGTTTAGCGCATGGATATATAAAATAAGGTCATATATAAGCACTAGCCCATATAAAAAGTTAAATAAGCTTCTCCTCCTTTTCTCATATCAGTAGCTATTTAATCTCATGATTTGATTTTGGATTGCAAAAGTATTATCTTCATTACAATTTGAATTTTTTTATCAAGGAAAAATTTAGCCGGACTATTTTAGAATCCTGCCTCCGTCTCTGAGGGTAAATGAGAATAGTCACCTAAAGTTGAATACTTGAAACGGTTTTATACTTTTCACCTTCCATGGTTGTTTGGATTTTATAACATCACAAGATGTTAAATGGAATGGTAGTGGTGTTATGAAAGGTTGTAACATTACAAGATGTTAACTACACCAAAGTTGAAAGAGTTGTAACTCATAAATGTGAATTCATGACATTCAAGTGACTCCCAAGGTTTCCCCATGTATAAGTAGATGATCTCTTCCCTCATTCTAGATACACCAACTCAAAACATCTCCTCTTCTCTTGAGTTCTCTCTCTCCCTCTCTAGTTTTAGTTTGTTGGTGATAGAAAGAAGGTACAACAAGTTCGTCGGGTGTTCTTAGTAGCAGTGCAGCTCCAAAAGTACGAGCAGTTGTTGTATCTTGGGAGACAAGGGCCATCAAGCTTTTTGCACCGATAGAGGAGACATAATTTGTCTTAAGAAAAATGTATGAGACACATGACTCGACTACAACCTTTATTCTCCTCCTATATCGAGTTGGTAATATTGGTGTTCTTCATGTTCATCTTGTGTTCTTGATTTTGCAATTATAATTATTTATTTTAATTATAAATTAGATTTATGTGAATATATATCTGCGATATCTAACCCTTTTTCTTACATTTCTAACTTCAAATCGATTTAGCTGATTTGGTGCAATTTTTAAAATTTTGAGGCAGTTTTTTCTTGAAAACATTTTTTTTTTCTTTTTTGTAAATTTGTTATATACACTTTTTTAATTGTAATATTGAAAATAGAGTAAAGTCTATACCACACTATACAGTGTCAAAGATCAATACTCTGAGTCTGGAAGAATTCAAAGCTAGATTAACCATTCCAAATTAAAAAGGATCAGAAGACAAGTGACCAAGATTAGCTAGAACTGTCACAAAATTGGCTTCTCTTAAAAAAACAAATATAATTCTCCAAGAAAAAGATTAATGAAACCATTAACCAGATCTACAATATCAATCACCAATTTAAAGTCTCCTTCTCTTTCAACATTTGTGTCATCCGGTCATCCCTGGCTTTCCCAATTCGTCATATCATATGTGTACGAGTGCAGGCAGAGTACGTACGGACAAATTGACAACACTACATGATTCTTGGAATCAAAATCATAGAGGGGGCCCACGCTGAGACACAAACAATCAGCTTTCCCCCTCTTCCTGCTCTCTGCTCCTTTTAACTTTCCGTCGTTATGTCACCCGTGAGTTACTGAAGCGACCCAATCGAATCTTCCACGTCACCCATACGTCTCATACGTGTCGCGCACTCATAGGTCTTTCGCCCGGTGAGTGAGTGACCAGAAACAAAACAAAAAACTATTTATGAAATCCACACGTTCTAAATTGAAATTCTCACTTTTCTTCGGGTAGCACATTTATAAAAAAAAAATTTTAAATACACACCCCTAATCTCTTAATACATACCTCTATTATTTTATGTTTCTATTGAGATTTTATAGGTAAGCTAAATGACTAAAACACACATCTATTATTAAAAAAATATTATGCTAGAAGTATTCTTTTTAACATCTTATACCTTAAAATCGTCGAAAACACGCATAACCCCAACTATTCTCCACAATTCATTTGCGTTGTCTTTTTTCTTCTTCTTAATTTCTTTTTATCTGTATCAGCTTTAGTTTGATCTTACCGAACATGTTGTCAAGTACTGCATCTTTATCATGACATGTTTTATCGAATAACTAACTATCTATGTTTAATAGCTATTGAACTTCTACAGTTCTACTAGCTTGTGAATTTTAAAAACTTGTATTGGTGATTTGGAGTTGAGATATAACAATAATCATTTGATTATAAATTAAACGATGATAACCAAAAATTTATAACAAAAATTAGACGAAATAATATGTAAAAAGAGATACCAAATAGTAAATATATATATATTAATTATATTAAATAATAGAATATTTCATAAATTAAGAGCATTTTAGGCAATTTGAGATGTGTATTAAGTATAATATTGAAATGAAAAAAACTTGATATATGATGTATTAATTAAGGAGTGTGTATTAAGATATTAAGGGTGTATTTAAAATTTTTCATAAAAAAAATAAAGTTTAAGTCACTATAAAACAATATTTAAGTTACTAAAAAAATGTGTCAAAAAAATATGTGTAAATTTCAATTTACAATGGGTAGATTTCACAAACCAACAAAATAAAAAACAAACCAAAAAAAAGTACTACTAGTCACCAAACTCAAAACCTCTCTCTCGTTCCCCGCGCGCCTCCATCAGAAGCCGCCTTCAGTTCCTGCAAGTACGTCTTCTCAATTTCGCTTCTTTTTTCTGTGGATTGGTTCGATTTCAGTGCTTTCTTTACGTTTGAGCTGGGTTTGATTCTGTTGTCGTTTTCTTTTTCATTTGATCGGGTTGCAATTTTCTCTTACGTTGGTTTGTTTCATTGGTATTCATATATGTCATTTTGTTTTTGCTGATGTTTGTTTAGATTAGCTGTCACCATTTAGCGGAGTTTCACTGCTGTTCTTGGTTTCGTTTACTTTTGATCTGATTGAGTTCTGTTATTGTGGTGCAAAATGCTCTGTTTTGCTATTATTTGCTATTCTTTCCCTAATATTTGTGGGTAACTTGATGTAATGCTGTTTCTTTTCTTTGTTGGATATGGATTCCAGATTCAAACAGTGTTTGTATGGATATCGAATCCATGTTTGTTATATGTTTTCTGTTGTCATGTTGAGTCTTTGTTGGTTTCATATGTAAAATTAATAACTAGAGAGAAATTTCATTATGTTTTAGGACCAAGGAAAAGAAATTAGTGTACCTGGTTTCAATTCCTGGTTGCGCCATGGAGGCTCTTCACCTCAGCTCGCTTCAGTCCCCTTTTCTCCCACAGAAACGATTTGGATCATTCCATGTAGGGACGCAAAAGGTTAGCACACGCCGTCTCAACACTCTGTTGTTCATCACTGCCACATTGTCCCGACCAACAAGTGAGATTTCTGCTGAACCCTCCTCCTCCTCCTCTGCGTCTAGCCGGCCTCATCTCCAGACTCAATCATTGCCTCCCAAACGGGTATCTACCAGTTCGTTACAGTATGAGCCAGGTTTTCTTGGGGCAGTACCTGACCGTACAGTTGCAAGTGGAGACAACAACATTGGGGATGCTCTGGGATCCTTGACGAACATATTGTCGTCAAAAGTGTATGATGTGGCAATTGAATCACCTTTGGAGCTGGCAACCAAGCTATCTGAGCGGTTGGGAGTGAACTTTTGGATCAAAAGGGAAGATCTGCAGCCGGTAAGTTTGTGTAGATATATGAAGTACAAATTTGTTATCTGTATTGCAAAGTTTCGGGTTTTGATTATGTTTTTCATGTTTATGTGAAGGTGTTTTCGTTCAAGATTCGTGGAGCTTATAATATGATGGCTAAGATTCCAAGGGAGCAATTGAACAGAGGGGTTATATGCTCGTCTGCTGGAAATCATGCACAGGGAGTTGCAATGTCCGCCAAAAAATTGGGTTGCGATGCAGTCATTGCAATGCCTGTAACTACACCAGAAATTAAGGTACTTCATTTGTAACTACACTGGTACTTGATTATGGTAGTTTCCCTTTGGCCTTACCTTTCCAAAAGTAGGACGATTGCACATTTTTGGTGCAGAAATATTTTTTTCTATATACCTGATACTTCTAGAGTTAACAGTTCCACTTGCTTTAGCACTGAACCGTGGAGTATTTAAATTGGTTACTGCTTGTTGACAGTGGCAATCTGTTGAGAGATTGGGAGCAACAGTTGTACTTATAGGTGATTCCTATGATGAGGCTCAAGCATATGCTAAGAAGCGGGCTAAGGAGGAGGGACGGACCTTCATACCACCCTTTGATCACCCAGACATTATTATGGGTCAGGGAACAGTTGGAATGGAGGTTATGCGTCAAATGAAAGAGCCATTGCATGCAATTTTTGTGCCCGTGGGGGGTGGTGGCTTAATAGCTGGTATTGCTGCATATGTTAAGAGGCTGTGTCTAGAGGTTGGTATAAGCTTTCTACTTGTATCTGTCATGTTTTGATTGAATGGCTTATTGGGCAAGTCGGTTCTTTAAGTTTGTTATGATTTCTGGGATTTTTTTTTTAAATGCTTAATTTTTTGAAGAGTACTGATTATGATATCTTTTAAACAGGTAAAGATTATTGGTGTGGAGCCGTCTGATGCGAATGGAATGGCATTATCCTTGCATCATGGAGAGAGAATAATGTTGGACCAAGTTGGAGGTTTTGCAGATGGTGTAGCAGTGAAAGAGGTGGGTGAAGAAACCTTTCGAATATGCAAGGAATTGATAGATGGTGTAGTTCTCGTGAGTCGTGACGCCATCAGTGGTTCAATAAAGGTGAAGCTCTTTCCTTTCTTCAGTCTTGCATGCGTGAGCATCCTCTGCTAATTATGAATTGATACTTTGGCAGGTAACAGTTTATAATAAATAAAACTGTCAGATTGCAGTTTGCATCTTATAGAATCTATACCTACTTGGCTACTTTTATGAATCTCTGAAACCATGCATATGGTAGTGTTTTTGTGGTGTAAAAGTTTATTTCCAAGAATCTTTTAGTAAGATACAAATTAATGTGAAAAATTAAGTGACATTTACTGTCAATTTAATTGTAGCAGTTAGGATATCCTTGGGTAAGGAGTTGGGAATATAGCTGAGGTTATAGAAATTCTGTTTTCCTAATTCCTACAGAAGAAGAAAAAAGTAGTGGAAGGTTCTGTTTCTGTGTGAATGGTTTTTAGCGGACATTATGTGTCATATATAACAAGGAGTTCCTTGCAGACATTGTAGAAAGCCTTGTTTCCTCAGTGGTCTAGTCGTTTGGCTTGTTATAACAATTGCCCTCTTTCCCTCTATAATAATGCTTTGACTTCATCTGTCATAGCAATGGTGGTGTGCTTTGTGGTCTAGTATGGTATTAAAGATGTGTTATTATGAGATTTCTTTTTTGTTCAAACGTAAACCCATGCTGTTATTGACTATTTTTGTTACTGATTACATAAACATAAATGATTTGGTACTAGTTATCTCAGTCAGAAATGATTGAATACTGGCGTATTACTTCAAAATTTTGGCATCATAGACTTCACAAGTATGGGGCTGGTTTTGTAGGATATGTTTGAGGAGACAAGATGCATTTTAGAACCAGCAGGTGCTCTTGCTCTTGCTGGAGCTGAAGCATACTGCAAGTATTACGGTCTTAAAGGAGAAAATGTTGTTGCAATTGCCAGCGGGGCTAATATGAACTTTGATAAACTTAGAGTGGTGACTGAACTTGCGAATGTTGGTCGGCAACAAGAGGCTCTACTTGCAACAGTTATGCCAGAGGTGCCTGGGAGCTTTAAACATTACTGTGAGCTGGTATGCCGATTGGGATTAGTTAGTTGTTTTTTTTCCTCTTGTTTTTTTTCCTCTTGGGATTAGTTAGTTGTTTTTTTTCCTCTTGCCATGCCCTTGATAATCTGAACTGTGTATTTGCAGGTCGGCCCAATGAATATTACTGAATTCAAATACAGATATAGCTCTGATAAAGAGGCTGTTGTACTGTACAGGTAAGTGCTCATCTAGTTTTATCAACACTTACCCAAATTTTGGGGCAAGTTCAATCCTATAGATGTATTTGCTTAGGAATTGGTTATACATGGAGAAGTGAAATATTCATTCAGCCTTTTATACCATTTGCAGTGTTGGTGTGCACACAGTTTCTGAACTAGGAGCAATGCAAGAGCGATTGGAGTCTTCTGAACTCAGAACGTTCAATCTCACGAAAAGTGACTTGGCTAAAGATCACCTTCGTTACTTGGTAATACTGCCACTTACATATAATACACAAAGAGTTGTATGAAAATTCTCTTGTCAATTATATTTTGGAAAATAGCATAGGATGGCTCCATTCATGCCACTTCCATGTATAATGTGGAAAGAAACTATTTCTTTTATGTGAATGTTGGGGGATAATGTGGGAAAGTTTGATTTTTTCCCTTTTTCCCATTTGTTTTCCTTGATTATAAAATGTATAACTTTTGTTCACGTCAATGCTATATGTTGAGAGAAAGAGGTACATCCACTCCTGCATCCTTACAAGCTTGCTTTGGTCCTGAGGTTTTGTTGTTGTGGATGTATTTCAGATGGGGGGCAGAACAAATGTTGAAAATGAGGTTCTTTGTCGCTTTGTCTTCCCAGAAAGGCCTGGCGCTTTGATGAAGTTCTTGCACACCATTAGTCCACGTTGGAATATTAGTTTGTTTCACTACCGAGGACAGGTAACATTTCTTTGTTTCTACAAACTATATGTATATATAACTATATGTCTATGTATAAATTGATATGTTTGGGGAATTCTAACTTGCTTTTCCTTTCTCATGATGGACAATATTTTATTTTTCTACTTGTTTTTCTTGTAACATAGGGTGAAACTGGGGCAAATGTTTTGGTTGGAATCCAAGTTTCCAAGAGCGAGATTGATGAGTTCCATTCTCGTGCCAGTTCACTTGGGTATGACTATGTAGTAGTGACCAATGATACTATCTTCAAGCTGTTGATGCATTGATAAGGACCAGCTGGTACAGATCCTTGAGTAGGGAAATTGAGTCACACTTGCTATGTTCTGTATGTTGCTTTTCTTTTGGAAATTATCATATCTACTTCCCTAGGTTGACGCTTTTTTCTCTTGAAGTTGAAGATAAATATGTAGTCAAGGGGAATGTATGAAATTTTCTTGTTTGTTCATCATCTGTATCACAATTGTAATCAGTGTACGAATGTTGTTCGAATGCAAAAAGTGGTGGCATTTCACTTTTCTATGCTTGTTCTTGCTAATAAGGAGTGTGATTTGCATTGCAAATTTCACCTCCCTTTTTTACTTTCATACCAAAAACAATCTCAACTTGAATTTTAATTCATTCGAAAAGTTGAAAAATATAGAAAAAATTGGATGCAGAATTCTAAAATGACAGGTGGAGCTCTAGTACATACATATGTAGTGTCCATATGTTCAGAATCTCATTTCCTCCTTTTCTTCTAGGCACAATATACACTTGACATTCAAAACAGAAGGTTGCAATAAATCTAGTTCATACATTTGGACCAGTCTTGCAATGATCACACAAATAGCTAGAAAAGGATCATAATTTTCATCACACAGTTAAAAATGTCAATGATAAATTTATTGATATGGGTCGCAGCTGGCTAGGGTTGGTTAAAAATTCATTCAAGACACTGCATTGGCTGATCTATATAATCAATATGGGAGTGGGAGAGTAGCTTCATGTTTCCTTTGCCAGGAAATGGCAGATTAATTGGTGTCACTCTTCCCCACATATTCATGTCAATTAATTTTCCCCAGTATCAATTATTCAATTTACATTATTCATCACCTTCTTAAATATCCCACAACCTAACCTCTTCACTTTTTCATTCACTATAACTTATTGGATTTCATCTACCCTATATATTTTAGCCAGTGAGGTTTCACTAAGGCAAAGATATGGAGTTTTCAAGCAGTAAACTCTTGGGTTCCCTGACCTTTCTGGCTTTGGTTTTCACAGTGGTTCTTGGAGACCCTTTAGTTCCAGCTCTTTTCATCTTTGGGGACTCTGTAGTCGATGCGGGAAACAACAACAATCTCAGCACAGTCATCAAGGCCAACTTCCCTCCTTATGGAAGAGACTTTGTGAATCACAAACCAACTGGAAGATTCTGTAATGGAAAGCTTGCCACCGATTTCACTGGTACTACAAAAATTCATCAACTATGGTTTTTCTTCTTCTTCATCTTCCAATGAAATGACTAGCTACTGTAAGTATATGTGTAATGGTTTATGGTTACTCTCATTTTACAGCTGAATATCTGGGATTCACTACATATCAACCAGCTTACCTAAGCCAAGAAGCCAGCGGGAAGAACCTCTTGACTGGAGCCAACTTTGCCTCTGCGGCTTCTGGATTTTATGACCCAACCGCCCTGTTATATGTATGTAAAATTGTATACACAGACATTTCAGTGATTTGTATCTCTATTGATAACCATATATCAATCACTTTTACAGTTTTACTCTATCTATCTTGGTCTAACTAATGATGATATGTTTGTGGCAATGCAGAATTCGATTTCACTGACCCAGCAACTGAACAACTACAAGGAGTATCAAAGTAAAGTGGTGAATCTGGTAGGACAAACCAAAGCCAATGCCATATTCTCTGGAGGCATCCACCTTCTAAGTGCAGGGAGCAGTGATTTCATTCAGAACTACTACATCACTCCCCTAGCTGCGGTCTACACGCCCGATCAATTCTCAGACATCCTCATTAGATCCTACTCTACATTCATTCAGGTCGCTCCTCACTCGTATACATGTTTTACGTCATAATTTCACAGCATTTTTTCCCATTGTATATGCAATGTTTGTTATTTTGTAGTATGTCCTACAAATTAATGTATACAAACATTAATGCATTGAGAGTTTAATCCTCAGAAATTCATGAACAAGCTTTTAAATTTGGAAAGTGCCATTTTCCTAGACTTGGAACTCGCCAGAGAAGTAGTCTAGCTTGTCTTATTAACTCACATACCACAAAATATCTAGGAGCAGTTACATCTTTTTCTCAAGCAGTATTACCTGATAAATCATTGACACTCCAAGACTTTAATTTTTACACATATCTGTGCCGCATAGTATCGATATTACTGGTCATTAGTTTTGGTCTGGTTTATTGCTCAGATGTTGTTAGTGGCCAAATCTAAACTTGGCTTGTTTTACATTACAGCCAGAGGGTCTTTAAGACATTATATGATTCTGGATTTGCATATTTTGACAGAATTTGTATGGATTGGGAGCAAGAAGGATTGGAGTCACAAGCTTACCGCCAACCGGGTGTTTGCCAGCAGCAATCACCCTTTTTGGCTTAGGAAGCAACGATTGTGTCTCAAGATTAAACGGAGATGCCATTTCATTCAACAATAAGCTAAAGAGCACATCTCAAAGCCTGCCGACCAAACTTCCGGGCCTCAAGCTTGTGGTCTTTGATATCTTTCAGCCTCTCCTGGATATGGTCACAAAGCCTAGTGATAATGGTAAAACATCTACATTCTACTTATATAAGTATTTGATTAGTCGATCGATTCATGAAACCAAAATTTACACAAGTACAAAAATAAAGAAGTTATTCTAACTATTCCCTAATACCGGACGTCCCTTCGATCTCTGATCTATTGTACGTATTGGGGTACCTAGATCACATAGTCTGATCACTAGCTAGAGAATAGACTTGATGTAATTGATTCTAATTTAGAATTGCTGGTTTTTTCTTCTCTGATGTGTTTATGTGACTGATGATAGGGTTCATGGAGTCGAGACGAGCTTGCTGTGGAACAGGAACACTAGAAACCTCCGTGCTTTGCAACTCGAGGTCTATAGGAACATGTAGCAATGTGACCGGGTATGTGTTTTGGGATGGATTCCATCCCTCTCAAGCTGCTAACGAGGTCTTGGCTGGTGATCTCCTTCAGCAAGGTTTGGCTCTGATATGAACTAGCTTATTGCATGGTGGAATTATTAGTACTACGTACTAGCGTGATCTCGTTATTATTATTTCTTTTCTGGGACGATGCAATCTTGTAATTTAACACCAAAGTATCTGGTGGTTTTAGTTTAAGATGAGTTCAGTCTTCAGTGTACTAGGGTAGCTGCATGTACGTTCTAAAATGCTCTGTTTAGTATAATTCTTGCTTTAGTAATAACAGGAGCCAGCTGGTACTTGTATGCGTACGTATCTATCTCTTTTCATAGCTAATGATCCTAATATATTTAGGTGTCCCTTGTCTGATATTAGAACATCAGGTTCACATAATTACAGGGTAGAAAAAAAAATGAAAATATAGATAAGACTGGTTATATAACGTCTTTTACAAATAAACGGTAGGAAAACAAGTGGGTTTGCAATTCTGCATACAATTACTCTACCTCCACGAGTAAAAATGATAGACGATTTTACTCTTCACAGTCACCTTATGGTTTCTCTTTGGTTTTTTGTTTTTTCTTTCTTTTCTTTTTTCTCTATGGCATGATCTCTCTACTGCTACTCCCTACAGTTACATGTCAGTTGCTCACATCTGGATAATTTCCATGGCTGCTTCCTATGGCTCTTCTATCTTCATGGCATTTTGTGCTCTCATGGTTACGCTAAGGTCTTTGGTTACTCCACCAGCATACTCCACGGTGACAGTTTATGGTTACGCCACACTGTTGCGCCTCATAGCTACACCTACTGGCTATGCCTAATGGCTAAACCTTATAGCCACACCTCTCGGTACACCGTTTATGATCAGCCTTTTTATGATTGCTCTCCACAATCGCTTCTCCAAGTATGATGTTCTGACACCTCGTTACTCCAAATACACAAGGTTATAACACCTATCAGCATAATATCACCATACATAAGCCAACTGTGGTGAGTATGCTCCCCGGCACATGGTGTCAAATAGCCAACCGTGCCAACATGTACACTCCCCGGGCACATGGAATCAATCATTTATTAGTCACCCGAGAATGATCTATAAACACTCCCCGGCGTGTGACACCTACAAGTCACCAAAGTGTTTAAGGCACTTCCCGACACATGATATTATCCTCACCTCTCGAACACGCCATATCAAATCCCCCATGCCAAATCAGTCGTTGTTCCGGTGACCAGCCACCTTAATCACTCCCGGCATAGGGGGACTTCCGTATCCTACCCGACACTATAATAGCTCCCAATACTAGGAGGACATGTTGAATCTCCCATGTTTCAACATCTATCCACGATTTCAGCAACGATTCTCCCATGTCTTGGGAACAACCTTATATGCCAACATTTACCACGCCTTCGTGATACTCGCCATGGCTACTCGGTACCCTCATCATAACGACACTCACCACGACTGAACGACACTCTCCTTGCCTTATCAGACATCCTTGACATGCTTCTTGGCATGCTCTCGGTACACTTTGGCAACGCCCACCTTGCCCCATCGACATTTTGGCTACGCTACATAGCTGCTCTCGGCATCTTTGCCACGCTTCCTAGAGTGCTCTCGTTATGCCATAGCAACAGTCACCCCTTCCTCGATAGCTCTTTGCATGCCCTTGACCATGCCCAACGACACCATCGCCATGTCCCAGCGGCACTCCTCGCCTCACCTTGACGGCACACTTGTCTCGATGACGAAATGGTGAACTATGTTTAGTTTGATCCCATAAACGGGTACGTAGGCACTCTAGCACTCACCTAGAGGCAACCACAAAATATGTCACCACAATCTCCTCTTGGAACACATACATGCTGAAATAGCTCAGCTAGCTAGAACATATAGCTGAGACAAATCAAAGGCTACTAAACGCCTAAGGCATACAAACATGCCGGTACCCGCTACCCACGCGAGATGCTCACCAGAGTTCCCACACCTACCACCGAGCGGTACTTAAACTTCGACCCCCGATCACCCTACAATCTTCAGGCACTAGACTAGAGCAACGGTCTCGGTGTCTCACATTCATATGTCTATGCCCAGGAAAAATATCATGACATCATGATTTCTCATAGCGTGAAAGAGCTATAGCAGCACACGACACCCCACTTAGAGGGAGTCAGTCCATCCCCTCCCTTGCATGGGGACTTAGGGGACTGGTTACGTCGCCACTAGTAAGCCTCGTACTCCCGATGCTCTATCAGAAAAAATCTCCACCCAAGAGAGTCTCTAGACCGTGGATTTGGGGACTTGTTAATACATCATATGCGAGAGATAAAACATCGGTCATACTCGTGTAAAGAGACACATACTGCCATGTAAAAGGGGTTTGGGTCTTAAATAAGCTCAAACAACCTACACTCTTCCTTGAGGGCACAAGAGAATTCGAAATACACTCTCTAATAAGGGCAAAACGATACTTTTATGGTGCAATCATTCTATCTCTATAAATATATGTTTTCACCCCTCATTTAGGTAAGTCTCCATTTCCACCCTATTCATACCTTATTTCTATTCTCATGTGACTGACTTAGGCATCGGAGGATCGAATGCCGGCAAACTTGTTCTTCCCTCTAACGTTGTTTGCTCATGACTAACAAGTTATGGGTCTTGAAGATGGTGTTCTTCCCGCATTCTATGTGATTCATCCCCTCAAAAATACGCCGAAACAGAATATATGGTTCTCAGCCACCAGATTACTTGATTCTCACAAAAAAACAGAGTAGTTGTATATTGTATAATACTCGATTATTAACAAACAAAAAAATGATAAATAAATCTCACAGTAACCATAACAGCTGCTGCGGCCTGCTAACCAATTCAGAACACTTATTTCTCAGAAGGGTCGAAATCATTAATTTATACCTGTACTGCCCCCTAACATATATAGATACTGCATAAGAGTGAACTATGTCTTACAAGCAAATGGCATGGTTAAATCAGAGGACCAGTGTTGTGTCAACCGTTCTCTTTGAATATGTAAAAAACGTTGATTGCGGTATTCTACTACTGATGTATCTGTAACTGGTACATATCCAGTATCTGTATGTTCAGTCAGTAACTTATAAAGCTCATTACTAAAAGAGACAAAATCATGCAAGGGAAAGTACACACCATTACAATATAAGGATTTGTACCACAGGAGCTACCTATAGGATCATCACTTATCCTCTCTCATTTGCAAAACGTGCAAGCAAATTTAGAGCTAAACTTTATGAAACCATACCAATGCAACATTCAAATTTAGGTAAGCCTCCCTTCAAATTAAGGCTTTCACCTTTTGATTGTTACTTAGATTCTTTATTATCAGTATTTTCAGTACAGATTCCTTATGCGACAAAATTTCAACTCCTTTCCCAAAATGTAAACGTATCTTCCTTCTTTACCAGTATTTCCAGTACTCTAACAACCACTAATTAGAGAGAGAGGCGATAGAGGAAAACCCTAAGAGGAAAAGTCCTCTCGTCCGGCCTCGCCGGCGTGAGTCGACTATGGCCGGACGAGATGCTGGCGAAGTTTTCTCTTGGTGATCGGTGGCTAGGGGCTGAGTTAGCCCATTCTATAGCGCCTTCAGTCGAAGGTGGTGACTGCACATGGATAGATCTCGCAAAGAGTGGTGGCGGCCGATTGCGTGGCACGAGATCCTCACATCTGATCCGGCTTGTGAATCCATGGGTGCTTCCGAGCATGATCCGATGAAGATTGGAGGCGGGTCGGCAGACGGATTTGCAAAGGGTTGCAGTCGGACTGTCAAGGTTTGGGAGGTGGGGATCGGGATGCTATTCTAGTGATGGTTTGTCGGCGGTGGAGCAGTTCAAGCCAGAGAGCAGCGGTGGCTCGACGGTCGGCGGGGCGAGAAGGTTTGGACGGTGCGGGTTGTGCGGAAGCCGTTTTGGGCTGTGGATCAATGATGGGCTTCTCAGTCACAACTTAGAAGTAGGCCTATTTTGGGCTGAGTGGTTGGGCCAGTTCTGCTGTGTGTTTGTTTTATCTTGTTAGTTGTTTTGTTGTTTCAGTTGTTTTAATAAATTCCTATCGTTTTTTGGTAGGAATAGGTGCGTGCACTCTATGTGCCTTGTTCGCTCTAGTTTGGTTGCAAATCTCATGCATTAGCACATGGTCACAACCTCTTAGTAGCGGGAATATGTCTGCTCTAGGTATGCAACGAGTTTCTTACTTCATCATATGGTTGTTGTTGCCTAGTGGTAGGGTGAAACTAAGTGTCATCAGATTTATCCTCCGACAGCAACATAATAGGAAAACTGTGCTTGTGGGAATTATACTTCGTGTTAGTCGAGTTAAATTTTCATTATGTCACCATTATGTTAAAACAAATAGAGCAGCCAATAGAGCAATGTTTGCTAGTCGGTGCTTAGTTGAGTACATGTTTGTAGAGACTGTTGATATTAGTTCAGGTCTTTGTAATAAGGGGTTTAAGCTCAATGTCCACTCTTTGTATTCGACAGTTTCATTAATCAAGACTTGAGGGTAACCGCACCAGCCATTTACTCAAAAAAAAAAAACAATACTAGAAAATACAATACAGTACTACCATCTCCCGGAAGTAAAAGAAAGATATTATCCATCAAACATGTCGCACCTCAACTGATGTGTGAGAATTCTGGGGTCACTGGTCTTAGGGGAGAAGAGAAACTCCCCCTCGTCGCAGTATAGGTCAAGAATACCGGGACTTCCCTTGCCCCAGACCTCTGTCCTATACCTAAACCAAACCACAAGCCACACCCCGAATTTGACCGATCCATTAAGAACCTTCTCCTTGGAGATTTCCATGGCCGTGTCACCACCGAAGGTACCTTTGAAAACTCCAAAATTGAAGTTGAGACAAGTCTGGTTGCCTGTGAATAAAAAGAAAGGAGACGACAACAACTTCTTTCCCAAAATGTAACTCTCCTCGTCGTCGGTGTAGACAAAGTTTTCCGTTGAGCCGTGATACACAGAGACACGCACGTCGTCAAAGTCGACGACGAGCTTCCGGTTGGGGTTTGTGGCAAAGAGGGTGATGTTCCACGTGGCAGTCAGCTCGAAGGAGCCGGTCACCTCCAGACCGTACACGGCGGCGGATTCGAGCTGGAAGACAGGGTATTCAGTACCGAGGACTTGATCGATGATGACATCTATTAGGGTCAGCGTGAGGAAACATCCGGAGATTAAGAGGACGACGGACATGAGAGCAATTTGGTTTAACCGACGATCCTCAGGAATACCGTTTTTGTCGGGCATAGGACGAAAGTCCATTGTGGATTGGCTTTAGCGATTGGAGGGGCAGAGGCAAAAACTACAGATAGGGTTTTAGGGTTTCGGATTTCTAAGATAAATGGATAGAATCGGGGTTGAAGAGATGTCCGTGTTTGGTTGGAGTTTGGTTCAGAATCGAGGTTGGAGAGATGTTCGTGTTTTGGTGGGAGTTTAGTTCAGGTCAGTCGAGTTGGGTTGTTATTTTGAATCCCAAACAATAGAGAATTAGTATAACTGTATAATGTGGAGTTCCCTCTGCTAGCCAACAAATACAATTGACATACATCCTCTTATCTATAATAATCAACTCCACAACTGATATACATTTACATGACATCATAAGGTCTAAGAGGTCTGAGGACCTCCAATCCCAATGTAAGAAGGCAAAGAAAGAGAGGACACCTGCAAAGAAAAAACACAAAATATGATGCACACAAACAATTATGTGAATAACCAATCAAACTACCATTGCACCTAGCTATGATGCTTGCTATTAAGAAATGAGATAGTGGTCTGTCAATAACACAAAATTCAATGTTTTCTAATGCCTAAAGAAGATCACACAGAGGAAAAAGAAAGAAGAAAGAAAAGAACACAGCTAAATATCACACAAATATCATTTCTAACAGTATTTGAAATATCAAAATTGGTCTTGTCTTTCCTCGTTATTTGCACCCTTTGGGTAAACTCAAAAGTTGTACAGTAATACTTGATGGAATAAAACATCATGGTAATTTTTCACTCTTAAATTTGAACAAATTTATCATTTCCCAGGAGTCAATCAAGATGTACAGATCATATTCATCGCAATAGTTTTGCAGATTCACTTCAGAATCAAAGAAAAAAAACGCAATGAAATCAATTATCATACAAGGACAAAGTAGATCCCTTTCAGAGAACAAAATGATTTGCTCTTATATTCTTGAAGACTTGAATTGAGTCAGTTGACCCCATTTATTAATTTTTTTTTATTAAAACCCTAGATATTAATGGACATCGGAGAGGTAACCCTTTGGAAATGGGAGAGATAAACCCTTTGATTTTACTGAAAAGGGGAGGAATGAAAAATGACAGTTGAAGGACCAGGAAAAAAAAAACCTAGATCAAAATAGCGAGTCCTACTGCTCCTGAAAAGTAGTTCAGTAAACGAAAAATAAGTTTTCCTTTTCAGAGTAAAGAGAAGTAGAGAACGCCTACAAGAGATGTGTAGGGTAAACTATAAATGTTAAGAATACGTTAGGTAGATTGTTAACAGGCTGTCATCCAACCGCTTTCTGTGGAACTGGAAAAAGAGCGCTTCACCTAATTCTCTAGATAACTGAGGTACAGTAATTTTAAAAGGTAGAACAAAACAACAAACAGAATGAACTAATCTAATTTACTGATTTTACCTCAGAAAGCCTTTGGGTAGGAAAAAGAAATATTGATCCAAACAAATCCACAATGTGCTAATAATCACATTGGAGTAACATTATGACCAATAGTGTCAACTACTTCCATGTTACTAATCTAATCATCCCATGCAATAGATGATTGCGTTTTTATACATAAAGAGGTAAAACATAAGATTATAATGAAATAGGAGGAAACTCCATGTTATGGACAATGGAGTATCTCACCATACCTCTTTCCATTCCTAAAATGAGTAATATCTTTTCTAGTTTATGAATTGCTGCTTGCATCTTGTGATCCATCTTTAATGGGTTTTATGGCATAAAGCACCATGCAATCAAGAACATGCAAATATTATTTGGATGCATTACCAGTGAAGAATATCATAGTTGGAACTTCTCAGTAGTAGGAAGAAAAGTTAAGTAAATAAAAAAATTGTAGACAGGAGATGAAAACTATTACCTGAAGGCATGTCATCAAGAAAGTTCAAAACCTGCATTCGAACTGATTGCATATAGAAGTTTTTCTCTCAACGTGCTTGGGCGCTTGTATGTTGGAAGCTACAACCATTATGAAAGACAAAAATGAGCACACTACAAAGCAGATATAAGTAGCAGTAAGCTCTTCTGACTCCTGTGCTATTGTACCTTCAGAGTATTGTAGCAAGTTGAGGCTGATGGAAGCCGCTCCACATCCTGTCCTCTCATTGTTGCCCACAGAGGGATATCGCATGCAACCTATATACATAATAACCCACTCCTTGAGTAAGCACTATAAATTGATTATATATCACTTTGTTAACATGAATTACTATTTGTGTACATTATTTTGTTTCAAATTCCATAAATTTCTCTTAAACATTTTCTTTCTGGAGAAAAAAACCCAGTATCACTCTTGTCAGAGATATGTACTAGGATATGACCAGTAGTTAAATGTTCATGCAACAGAGGATAGAAACCAAAAGTAACTGTAAAGTAAATCTATTTCTGTCTGTTGATGCACTCAATTTCACCTAGAATTTTGAATATAAATGTAAGGTCTTCTAAAAACTGACAGTTCCCTATACAAAATAAATAAATAAATTTGATTTCCAAAACAAGTACCGAGCTGAAAAAATGTCAGGTATACACAGTAACTACCATGATACAGTGACTAACATTTTCATTCAGTAGCAAAAGACAAACAAATTCTATATTACAAACAAAAGAGGAAATAGATGACCTCACAACCTGTTTATGATATGATTAACTTGCTAATAAACCATACTTCTAGCTTGAGTTTCTAATAAAGAATAGGCAATCAAAAGTTCGAAACTATTAGCTCTTGTTTCTCCTTTTATTGTAACATGTGAAAGCAATGACTCTGGGAAAGTGGCATAGCCTGCTCATGTTGTGTGCATACTGGACTTTGCTAACAAGGAATATTCTCATCCCTTCAGCTATATCCTACGGTATACCATACAATATATGTTCTCCTGAGATACACACATAAGGGGTGATACTAGCAAAATGCTCTCACCATTCACAAGTACAAAAGTGTAATAAACTTAAAATAAAAGCTTAAAAGCCAATATGCGCCCTTAATTCAACAGCAGATTCAGTTTGCATCCCTTGATTTTGTCAATCACTCTGTATCCGGAGTCCCTAAAATAAGCTAATTTGAACAAGGTTGCTAGTCTAGGTGATTCCCATATGCATTTCTGTTGATCTTTGCCTAGCACATGAAGGCAAAAACATTAACTTTATTAAGACCTAAATTTATTTTCTTTCTCCTCCTCTGCAGCCAGATCTGATAGCACCTGATCTGAGATCTCTGCCTAGGAGCCTAGGATGACAGTCACAAATTTTCTCTGGAGGTGGAGCATAAGAATTCAAACCCAAACCAATGTCACAGAGGTATCGGGCATGAACAGAATCCTCGATCTAAGGATTTGGGTCAGACACCGTTTCTGCAGATAAGATGACTCTTTCAAGGTACTGCCCACAGGTGAAGAGGTTATCTCTGCTACTAGAAAGACGGCCTCTGCTGGGTTCAAGGTTTTTATTCCATTATAGTTGTATTATTGGTACTGAAACACCTTGCTTTTCTGACAACTTTCACTTAAGAGTTATATTTCATTCAGTATATGTGGTATTGCTTTTTAATAATTGGCTGGTGATACTGAGCATCTGGGGAGTGAATTTAAACCAACTTGTTCTCCATCTTGTGAACCACTTGGTGCTTCGAGAATACCTCTTTTCTCGGAACGACTGATGTAATGCAGATCTCATGGTTGGAGTAGGTACGAAGAAGTGAGAGGGACTAAGAGATTGCAGAGGAAAAGCATGAGAGAGAGAGAGAGGTAATAAAAAAAATACTTGTATAAAAAGATTGACATTTGTACTTAAAAATGCTAGGGAAAGATCACCAGAAATGTGAAAGGATATCACTAAATTAATGTATGTGCCCATATATAAGAAACTTAGGCATGCAAATTGGCTAGAATACAGTGCCCTTAGTTGTTGAACTGTCTATGTGTGCACATATGACACCATTTGCAGAAGTAAGATATAGAACACACCTTATGGATTGTAAAAGTTGGTTGCAAGTGTTTAAATCCAAGTAATGGAGCTCGAGAACAACTGGTCACGAATTTCAGAAGCATACACCGTTCTGTAGGTTCAAATCCACTAATCACCTGTTATTATAGTATAAAGAAACTCAGTAAAACAGAAAAACATCACAAGTATCCTGAACATTAGTAATATTAAATATGCCACTTGGATAAAGCTACTGTACAGCACAAATTGAAAAGGCAGATAACTATCAAAATCCTGTTTAGAGAGAGAAAGAGAGAGACGAACTGAGAGCCGAGAATAGAGAACAGAGTATTATTATGTGAAATATTTGGTTCAACGATTGAAAAGAAAAAGGGAAAGACATCCTTTACCATACATAAGCTTACACATTGTTCACGACAGGTCAAATAAAAAGTATACTTTTACATACTGATAAAAATCTAGTTTCACATTCAAAAAAAGTATATGACAATCAACTTCTAGTCCAGGGTCAATACCTCCCAAAAGATTCTAATCGTCCGGTTCCCTTCAGAGTAACCACCAGTATATCTTGTGTTCTTTCTCAAGTCATCAACATCAATGTCATGGTTTCCACCTGAAAGCAACTATTTACCATATTATGGACCAGCTCAACACCAAAATGATTTTGATTGGGTCAGAAGTTGAACAATCTGAAAGGAAAATTAACTATGGTAGGGATTTACCTGATTAAATTCCCCTGCATTAAATAATTTCAGCCAAGATGGTGATATGAGATCAATCAACCCTCTATAGAATGCATTTGAAAAAAGAAACATCTGCAATTCAACATTAAGGGTAATTCTTTCATTATAACACAGAAAACAAAAGTGATCCTTGTCTTCAATCAGGTTTTCAAATGTTCAACAGAAATCAATACAAACCTGTCGGTTAAGCTTATAATCAGCAATTGCATGGATATACTGCATTTTGTTCTTGCTTGTCACAGTAACATCCTTTCCACCAGGCTTTAGCTCAATAACATGTCGTTTTCCAAATGACTCTTCAGTTACTGTAAAGTCCAGACAGAGTTCCTCAACATCACCATCATAATGCTGCAAAATGATAATCAAATAAATGACAAACTCAAAGACTTAATAGACATGACCAAACACTAATACATGCAAGAGAAACTTTATCCAAATATAAGAGACTTCCACAAACTTAAGCTGGAGCATTGTATATCGGTTCAGATTAAGCAGCCAATAACACTATATATGAAATGCTTTGATTCTCATCCAACCAGATGGAAATTTACCTAATGCAAAAACATAACAGTTACAATATAAGGTCCCACTCCCAGTGTCCAATGGCCTTTCTTTTCTTCATTTTACCTTTCTTTCAGATGATTAATGTCATACACTCATACAGAGTAGAAAGCAACTTCAATTTCCAAATTTCCATCAAAACTGTCATTTCTCCCTACAACAATTACGGTCAATTCCAAACAGTTTTGTTACCCTGTTAAATAATTTCCCTATAACTTGAATTGCAGGATAACCCAACACTTAACACCAGACCAACATGTCGCATGACTATGAAAAATAGATATGAACACTTCAGCAAGGATGTAATGAGAAACAAAGAACCCAAGAACTGCAAACAAAATATGGTTTACCTTGACATACATGAGATTCCTGTAGATCTCTGGGTCAAGTGTTGAAAGCTCATCAAGGAAGCTATATCGACCCAACAATTTGTGTACAAAAACATGAGAAAATGAGTAATCTAGAAGTATTCCTTCATAGAGAGCTTTCCCAACAACTCTTCCAAGGAACTCAATCATCTGGATGCCATTCTCTAGATATCTTGCAGATGGATTAGGAATTAGAAGTCTGGCTGAGGTTGACGTCTGGGAGAATAATCCATACCTATGAACAGAAAAACGAGGTTAAGAAACTCACTTAAATATAAATCACTATGTAAGAAAGTTGAATAATAGTTATGCCTATTTGTAGTTAAAAATTTACTTGGGAGTGAATGCAGCTTTTGATATATCGGTCAAAAACTCTTTAGATAATCCACCATAGTCGAGGCCAGCCTCTGGAAGACCACATTCACTGACAAATGAAACATGGATGGATGACTTCAATCTTGATCCCAGGGAATTTAACTGCCGAAATCCATCTTCAACAATATGACCACGACGAACTACAATGTCAACTGATCGTGAACTAGGGCCAGCAACCTCACCAGCCATTATTCGGGAGGCTTTGTCCATCTTGATAAACTCTCTAAACATTTCCACTCTGTACAAAATTACACAGAATTACATCAAGCATAATTGCAGAATATAACATCTACGATAGATTTGGAGGCCTCAGACATATAGTCTGAATTTAACATCAAAATGTCAAATGTAAGATGCAAGTAGCAAGACCCGTAAATTATAACACAAGGATGGAGGAGATGTAACAGACGTCGTGATATTGTGTCCAAGCACTTCTAAACACACCTGCAAACACATGCACACTGAACATTCTAGTGGACTCACACGTGCACTGTGTACCCTTTGACACTCTCAAGCATTATTATCACAAAGACACATACACACAGACATAAGCATACGAGAACTAGGAAACAAGATGAATATCCTAGAGCAACTGACTTTGTCTTCCAAATGCAAGATGCATTGAATTCAACTCCTCTAATTACCCTAAAATAATGACTTCAATGTAGAAACTTCCTCATGTAGATAGAATAGAATGACAGATGGGTTTCCGAATCCTATCTTTTAGTCAAACCAACTATAGTATCAATAGGCAATAACAGGTCATCCAGAGCAACGAAATTAGGGTATTTCCAAGACAATGGTTAGAAAGGTGAGCCAAAAATACAGGAAAACGAATAGCTGTCAAATCTGATAGCTATTGACATGTATTTAACAAGAGCAATAAAGTAAATTAATTTACCCAACTATTTTCTTACCTTTCTTCAAATGGAAATACATGTGGGGTTGTAGTTATAACAGATCCCATACTTTGCACAGCCAGAGGATCATCTGATCTTTGATTAGCTGACAACACTTCATGAGTTCTGGCAGCTACAGCAATTGGTGGGCGGTTCTTTCGAGCAGGTGAAAGCCACAAAACAGGAGGGCAGAACTGGTGCCTGCAATCCCTTTCATATATTAAATGCAAGCATCTGACAGCAGACTCCATAAGGGGTCTACCCTCCTGTCCAATACTTTGAGAAAACCCATTATAAACCAATGTATTGAGAACAGATGCAATTCGCCGTTGTTGCTCCAGCGTAAATGGTACCTGTTCATATAACGCTTAAATATCAAGAATTGATAACTCTATACGATCGTTACAATAGTACCTGTTTGAAGAATAAGACAGAATTTGAAAAAGCTCAAAAGGAAAGATTAGACAGAACTTGAAGAAAGTACCTGTTTTTCATAAAATTCTATGTCATCAAGAATCAAAAGCAGGTGTGAATAGCTTGCACAGAAAAGATGAAGCATACATGACATGTCTCTTGAAATACCTTGTGGACCAGGTCTCACAGGTTCTACATCCCAAACATCAGAAGAATCCTCTTTGTCAATAAGTCTAGTCTTGGGTTGATTAGCACGCAAGTCTGTGTGACCAATCCCCGATTGTGATTTACCAGTAATTTTATG
Organism: Fragaria x ananassa; assembly: GCA_034370585.1. Classification (NCBI taxonomy): domain Eukaryota; kingdom Viridiplantae; phylum Streptophyta; class Magnoliopsida; order Rosales; family Rosaceae; genus Fragaria; species Fragaria x ananassa. Next base: position 10,234,668 of record CP139752.1, read on the forward strand.
AAGGACACTGACCCACTTTTTACCTCCATCATTATTGCCATGCGTTTTCCTTTTTCCAGAATTCTCATCCTTTCCACTACCAGAAGTTTTACTAATGTTATCATAGGGTTTATGACCACTGCAAACAATCCTAGGAAAGAGATAGGTTTCCAACGCTCCCCATAGACTCACAAGAAATCCAGGAGTAAATGATAGCATGTTAAGGACAGGCAGCGAGCCAACCCTCGGATTCAAATATGAAAACATTCTTAGCATGAACGAATAAAAATGCACAATATCCAGCAACTCCAACTTCCCTGAATATTCCTGTCTTTCTGGTGTCATAGTCTCAGACCCTTGAGTGTTCACTATTGTCAAAAGATCTGTAAGGTGCCACTGGTGAGAAACAGGCCTAAGCATATCCAAGAATGACAACTTAATAGATCCATGGGTCATTTCACTCTCACATGAAACCATAGAGCTAGGCTTTTCACTGGTTTCAACATTGCTTTGGAGATCCTGACTCTCCTGGACAACACTCTCAAGCCTAGACAATAAGTTTTCTGCAAGAGTATTAACAGCATGTATATAAGATGCGCAATCCAACTCTTGATGGAAACCTCCAGGATCAACAGAATCATACTCTCCCCCTGTAGCTAGGCATATGATGTTTGCAAGAGCCCAACCAACTGGTGGAATAAACTTCAAAGAATCATGAAACTTTGACTGATCCACAGCCAGCATCTCCTTTAATATTTTCTCTTTCAAAATCTGCCATCACCTGCGAAAGTTTGATCAGTCCCCACATGTTTGAATTACAGGAATAAGAAAGAAAAGAAAAGGGATAAACAAAACCGATATTCCATTGACAGGTATGATTACACCTCCATATACAACAATGAAATAAATAGGTAGAGCCAATACTAAACAAAATTAATACATATAAATTTTCTTATTAATAAAAAGCAACATGATAATGATAGCTCTTGAGAAATATTGCTACTCACAGGTCCCATCCACATGTTAATTCCATAGGCATTGAGATGAAACAGTCAAAAGAATATCAAAGGATTGATAGACTTAAACCACCCACTTCCTGGTCACTTCCTGGTAAGATATAACTCACTGATCTAGCATATACGGAGCAAAAGATAATGTAGGTTCTAAATTATTGTCATAAGAAGATACCGTCCACAACCACACTTCTAATAAGTTCAAAACCATACATAAAATTACATGAAACAACTTAGTGACATATAATTGGCAGACCCAGGACATATGTAAGGATATAATTTGCGTTCTGAATATTTATTAGTGTAGCTCCTATACCGACGTCAGGTTATATTAATATATTGGTCAAAAGAGTTGGTGAGATTTGAGTTAGAAAAGCCAAGCTAAGTTTGGACTGCTGCATTACTATCAAACTACTAGCAGGTAAATCCGTTACAGTTCCACCCACTTGGTTGATTTACCATATAAATATAAGGCAACACCCACATGTATCATACCAAATTCTCAACTGACATCCAAAACCCTATACATCACTTATCTAAACATAGTGCAAGTATAAAAAAATACAACTAAGTCTACTCGTAAGTGGTGTTTTGAAATCATAACTAGTTAGTAAGTAGTTACAAAATTAGTAAGTAGTTACAAACTAATCAATTGTTAATATAAAATCATATACTCAAAATATGATTTATGGACAGAAAAAGGAACGCACCTTAGAACAATATCTTAGTTTCCACCCACTTTAAAATATTGGCATCAAGTTAATTTGGTTGGTTGCAAAGCGATCTTTTCTCCAAAAACAAGGATTGATGATACTTTGAGTTTAAAATGCAAGTAAAGTTCAAGCTTCAAACTAGTTGCACATAGATCAGTTGAGAAAAATCCAACCACTCATTGACACATCAAATCCAAAAAAAAATAAAAAATGGTAGCCAGCATGAGACTAGGCCAATGTTTTCTTGATTGAAGAGAAGAGAAATATTATTAACAGAGTGCAATAGTGCACAAGAAATTCAAAACTTTACTATCCCTAAAAATGAAATACATCAAAGAGATACTCTAAGGGATCTTACACTAGGATGAGTAGACAAACACTAGATACAGTTCTAGTTCTATTTGCCCCTGCATCATAGACAAATGAAGAAAGTTGTCAATCGAAAATACAATTTTGAGAATTTTGTTGTTTTAAACCAGCATACTTCTGAATACTGAATAAACCTGATAACTTGACAGGTTGCTAAGATGACAGATGTGTTGAACTATAGTTTGGATCTGCCAACAAACTTAGGAGCCTGAGCTCACTAGTCACTAGTGCTTTCCACCAGTACTTTTTTCATAAAAATAGTTCCTAAATTCTACAGTGACTGTCACCCAAGACAAACTAGGGACTTTAAAATCATTTTGAGATGTCCACTTAGATTCTTAGAAGGGCATCAAGTGATGAATTGGTTGCAAAAAGATCCTTTCCAAAAGAGCCTGACAATATTTGACCTTGAAATGCCAGGTTAAGATTGAGAGTACGAAGCATTTACAAAATAGTAACACATAGATCAGCTCCTTAATTCCACCCAATTCATTGACACATCCTATCCAACGAAAGCATGGTAGCTGGCATGTGACTAGGTCAATATCTAACTGTTTGGAGAGAAAATGAACTTCACAGAGCACAACAATGGATGAGAAGTCAACAACTAAGTGAACAGCAGGAAGCACAGAGAAAACAAACAAAACACACAAAAAAAGACCTGTTCAGCATAATAAGGTTAAGAACTAGGTCAAAATTGATCCTACTAACCTCAACTTACTACTACTTTCCCATCCAACAATAATTCTTTTAAAAATTAATTCCTAAATTCTACACCGAATGACACCCAAAGTTTAGTACTGCAACACACAGATCATTTACTTGAGTGCACTACAGAACTTTTGAGAGTATGTTCAAATTGTAAGAGCCTTACCAGCAATGTTTGAAAACAAGGTTGGAGAATGGATTTGTGCCTCATTGCAGGTATAAGTACAGCTGGCAGTCACTGAGTAAGCCAAGGAATTGTAAGCAGAAACACAAAGTACTTCTCAGCAACATTATGGACATCCAACAAGCCAAGGCTATTTACATCGAACTTTGACACATGGAATGGCCTAAGAGCCAAAGTTATTGTGCTTGCAGTAATCAAAAATCTGTCATCTGTTTGTACACTAATTCTTGTCCGCGAAGAGCAAGGAGCATCCAATGTGTTAATGTATGTTCTAATTGATAAGTAAAGACCACTTTCACCACCCCCCATAAACCGAACTAAATCCTTCACTGCCGTATCCGCAATCTGACAGTCATGTTCATCAACACTCTTCCAGCCCCTGACATCAGTCAAGACCACAACAAGCCGCATTGCCAGGGACGTGAGAGCAACAATGTCTTGACTTCCTGACCGAGACTTGTCACATTCCGAAAGAACAAACATACAAATAGAAATCAGCCTCCGCATCTGATAACTCCACATTCTTCTCTCCTCAACAGTTCCTATAGCCAGAGTGCAATAGTTCTTCCTCGAGTCTAGACATAAAACACGATGTCAAGATCAACACACTTGCTAAACCAAATCGAGAAAACTATTTCTTTGAAAAGAAACAAACATAAAGGACCATACCAGTTGAATTCAAGCTGTCTAGTAGCATCTGAAAACAACACTTCATAGAGCTAACTTCTGCGGCTTCGATTCTCCTCTTCCGAATCGATAAACATGTAATGAAAAAAATAAAAGGCCTCACTACATGACTCGAAATCCAAATTGCTGTGATGACTAAACCAGCTTGCTGCTGCTTCACGCACTTCTCCCACTCCTCTCTCAGCTCAACCGCCACCGTCTTAGTCACCCTATAACGCCTCCACACTCTCTACAACAACATTTCCAAAACGACTGCGTTTCACTACCTCAAGTTCATCCCAAAATTGACAGAAAATCAAATAATAAAAAAAACGCAGGGACCTGAAGGAAGAGCGCAGCAGCGGTGGCGCGTCGGGCGTATTGGCGGAGCTCCCGTTCCTGAGAGACCTTCTCGAGCAGGGCGTCTCTGGTAATTTCCTTGGCGCTCGCGCCCCTCAACGAGACCTGAAAAACCGATCACCAGCACCGTGAGATTGATAGGAGAATGATCATCGGAGCGAATGGAAGATGAAATCGGAGGTGTACCTGATGTTTGCGAGGGTCGTCCATGGCCACGGCGGCGATCGGCCAATCCAGGAGCTCAGTCTCCTCAACAACCACCGTTTATGCTCGAATGTGATTCTTAGCTTTTGCGCTTCTTCTTGTCAACCGTCTAGCCTTACGCCCGACTAGAAAGAGCGCGTGAACGGCTAATCTTTTCTTTCCTTTTTTAACAAATCATATGTACTTAAAAATATTTAAAACACAAATATATCCGTCTACGTTAGTTTTAAATAAACAACGACAGTTTTTAATAAATAAGTACAAATTCTTCTATTGATATCATGTGTCATAGTTTAATTTAGGATTCATTACTAGTCACTTCATTAACTTTCATGCGCTTGACAGTTTACTCCATTAACTTTCAATTTCAATCGATTACTCCATTAACTATCCAATGTCACACAATTAGGTCCATCCGTTAAGTGGCCGTCCAAATCAGTGGTTAAGTTGCTGACTGGACATATTTTTCAATTGGAAATTCCATTTAACACCCTCCCTCCCTCCCTCCTTAATCTCTTCAATCTCTTCTCTCTCCTCCTCCACCTCCTCCGCAACCACAACGCCACCACATCACCAGTTGGACCTTCAACAACACCGCAACAACAATACCAGCAACCAACCAACCACATCAACACCGTAATCAAATACACCGCAACCAGACCACCAGCAACCAACCACACCACCAGTAGCTCACCCCGCAGCTCCTCGACATCTCTCTCCCAACGCCAAAAACTCAAACCCACCTACCTCGCATCTCTCTCCCGAAGCCTAAAACTCAAACCCTCACAACAATCTTCTCCCTTTGCCGCCAACCAAACCCTAAACAACACCATCCATGAAGCCCTTCCGTTTTTCGCTTCAAACCGTGCTAGACTTGAAATCTCAACCACTTCGAATCCCCAGTCAACAACCTCTTCTCACTCGCCTCCCCTTCCTCTATATGAAATTGAAGCCATTTGTTTGATTGGAAACAAATTTGGGAATTGGAATCCCTAAAATTTCAGATTTGGGAATTGGAAGTGTTGAACGGTGAGCCAACAGAGGACGTTGGTGCGGTTGGCGGCCAGAGGTGGGACACCAGCGTGTTGGGGATGGTGATGAGGAGGGTGGTGTTGGAGTAGAGGAAGGCGCGGATGAGGTTGGGGTCAGAGACGTCAAGGCGGAGGGCGGCGAGGCTGAGAGAAGTGATGGTCGAGGCCACACGCTCCGGTAGCGAAGGGGTGGGGCAAGTGGTGACGGTAGAGGCTGAATAGGTGACGCCGATGGTGATGGATGAGGCGGCGTTCGGCGAGGAAGAGGAGGGTGATGAGAGAAATGGCGGAGAGAGAAAAGTGGGAAGCCATGGCTGGCTGATGGGTTTTAAATGTGAGAGAGAGAGAGAGAGGTGGGGTGTTAAATGGAATTTTCAGTTGAAAAATATGTCCAGTCAGCAACTTAACCACTGATTTGGACGGCCACTTAACGGATGGACCTAATTGTGTGACATTGGATAGTTAATGGAGTAATCGATTGAAATTGAAAGTTAATGGAGTAAACTGTCGAGCGCATGAAAGTTAATGGAGTGACCAGTAATTAATCCTTTAATTTATTAAACTAACCATGTACTGATTAAATATGTTTTTAGAAAAAAGACTTCATGTCAAGACCCACCCCGAATTTCACCATGAAACCCGAGGTAAGTCTTGCATGGACCACCTCTAAAAAAAATTTACTTAAAAACTCGACAAACATCTTTTGAAGATGGACAACCCTAACCCGAAAAATTACTAAATTACTCTTTTAAATAAAACTAAATCATTCTCCACTTCAACCGTAATTATCCAAAATAATAGACCAACGAAAATCTTATACAGTAATCCTAAAAGTATTCAGAGCTACTAAAAACAACGGAAGCAGAAAATACCCTAATAGGTTAAACATGTAATCTACTAGTGAAAAGTAGCTGAAATATGGATGACTATGCCTCGACCCCTCCTACTAGTACCGACCCGCATTCTGCAGACTGAACATTTTAAAAACGAAGAGCCCAAGAGAAAACATTTGAAAACGTTAGAGTGGGTGGACAAAATAAATTTAAAAGAAATATTTATGTTTCCCCAATTTAATTTCCATACTAGCACAAACATCAATTCCAAGCCTAACTATACCAATCAAACAGAAACAGTAATTAGAACCCTAGAATTTCAATCATCGATTTCTCCTTACTTAGCTCAAAAGGGAGCGAATCCTTTAGAGGGATGAAACGCACGGGAGGATGGCTTCCTTTTGAGCCTAGCAGCTCCGGCTATGGCGGCTGGAGGAGCGAGTTCTGGCGACTGGACCTCCAAAGCAGTCGAGGCTTTCGGGCGGCTTCTCTCCCTCACGGCGGCGCTAGAGAGGCTGCCACCGGTCCAGGAAGATGGTTGGGTCGATGGTTGACCGATTGGGACCGGTGCAGTGGCGAACGGCTCAGGAAACTTTTCCGACAGGGAGAGGCTCGGGGAGAGAGTCGGGAGGAAGAGAGAGAAAAAGAGAGAGTGGGCTTTTTCCCACTATAGTTGGCCCGGTCCAACTTAAAAACCCTCTTAAAAAAAAAACCCAAAAAATAATATTCTAATAAAAATTATCTTTTACTAGCCAAAATTTACTATTTTTACCGTCATCACATTTTCTCCTACGAATAATTCTTTCGAAATAATCATCCCCCACAACCCCTTTGGGGACCCATTAAACTATAAACTTAATGACGAAGACGGTAAAACTCTTATTACCATTATGCTAGTAATTAAGGTAAAATTTAAGGGTCGGGGCGTGACACTCCGTTTAGAGATTTCTAGTAAATGAAATACAGTAGCAGGTAATATTCTAGTAGAAGTAGTAGCAGAGGATTAACATTCGTGTAGAACTGTAGAAGTAGTAGCATGGGGTTATCATTCCAATAGTAGCATAAGTATGTCTCTGCAATCCTCTAGTTTTGCTACTGTTTACAGACTATACAACAACGGTTAACTTTGCTACTGCCTTATCTTCAAGCTAGTTGTTATTGCCGCCACTGAATTATATGTTACTGCCGAAGGTAAAGCTAGCCGATATTGTCCCATTGTCTAAGAGGCTAGCTTCTACTGCTTACCATGAAGTTTGTCAAATTCATCCTTAATTAGCTGTTACTACCTTATTTTCAGATCTCTGATCTTTCTACCATTAAACAAATCTCAACAGTAGCAGCAAATACCTTTCCACCAGATCTGATAGTAGGATCAATTTACCTTCCAACAGATCTCAACAGTAGCAGCAATTTTACCATTCATACATATATGAATAAGAGGAGGAGATCTAGTGCGGCGCCATAGAGGCGAGGATTGTGCACTAGACCGTGTCACAGGCGGAGAAGATCTGGTGCAGCACGACTGAGGCGAGGATCGTGCACTCGATGATGGTACATGTAGAGGAGATCTGATGCGGTATGTCGGAATCAAGGATGGAACACTCAACGACATTGCATGCGGAGGAGATCTGGTGCGGCGTGGCGAAGGCGAGAGAGAGAGAGAGAGAGAGAGAGAGAGAGAGAGAGAGAGAGAGAGAGAGAGAGATGTGCATCTTCAGGACTCAGGAGGAAGAAAAGAGAGATACAGATGGGTTAGTGGCAGTCTGCATAATTTTATCAATAATATGGGTATTTAGGTCATTTAAGTATTAATCTCAAAGTTAAGCTTACATCACATGACTCTTGGGCCTAAGCTTCTGTCTTTATTTATCTAAATTTTTAAAAAGATAAGTTTTTTGTTTTATACAACTGTTTACGGTTATGAATTATCATTTTCTCTAAATTCTTAACAAGAAAATATAGCAAAACAGAAATAGAAAATGACATTCCACTACTCTAAACAGTTGCATAAAACAGAAAACCCACTATTCAACAGATTTAAAGAAATAAGGACATATGCACACGCCCAAAGTGCATAGTACCACGCTCTGTCAGTAATTTTTATGTAAAATACCTAAAAACCCATTCTTTTTTGAAATATCTACAAAACTATCACTGCCTCAAATCAAAATACCTAGCCGCCGTTTCCCATTTCTATTTGTCCCACTTCTCTCTCTCTCTCTCCGCTTCTTCCATGGCTGCGTTCACCGTCCAATCACTCTCGCCAGTTTCGGTACTCCTCCTCCTCCTCGCCGTCGCCTTCTTCCTCAGTTTCCCAACGTGGGCGGCGTCGATCTCCTCCCGCGAGTATGAGTCGATGCAGCGCGTGCTTCACAACCACAACTACAATCTCTTCTGCAACACCAAGGACACCTCTGACCTCCAATACGAGATCCTCACGCTTCCTCCCACGCCTCATTCACCATCTTTGCTCCCACCGATGCCTCCCGCTTCGTCCAACACCAAAATGCTCCGCCTCCACTTCGTCCTTCTCCGCCTTTCCCTCTCCGACCTTCGATCCATCTCCTCCGGCTCCATCCTCCCTACTCTCATCCCCTATTCTGCCCTCCGCCTCACCACCGACCCCCTCCAAGTCACCGGAGTAAACATCGCCTTGCCCGGCCTTTTTTACTCTCGCCACGTAGCCGTCCACGACCTCGTCGGAATCGTCAGCCTCAGCTATGTCGTTTTCTAGTACAGGGAGAGGCTGGGTTTAGGATTTGGAAGTGAAGGTGAGTCAATTGGGGGTTGGGGATTTGAAAGGCGATGAGGGCAAAATTGAGGTGAGAAATAATGGAATTCACTTAGAACCAGAAGTGAAATCGGTTTGGGTCTTATTGATTTAGAAATGTTGTCGATGTCTATGGGGTGATGACATTGGATGGATGAATGCGTAGAATTGTTTATTTAGATGAGACTCAATCTTCATGCAGTAGTAGAAACTTGAAAAACATAAGTGCAGTAGCATAATTACAATAAGAGTACAGCAAGTGTAGTAGCAAAAGAAAAACGAGTACAAGTGTTCTAAGTAGCAGAGACCATGACGAGTGATGTAGTATAACTGAATAGTAGCATAATTCATAAATGAACTTTCCCTATCAATAGTAGCAATCATAAATGAATTATTCTGTCAATACTGCAGTTACTGAAACTGCTATTACACTAGCTGAACCAATAAAAACCTGCTACTACATCATGTACTAAAAATAGCTGCTGCTACATTTGCTGAGCCACTAAAAACCTGCTACTACACTTATTGAAGCTGCTACTATACTAGCTGAACATTATAACCCTGCTACTACATTTGTTGAAAGTGTAGTAGCACCTAACTCTCCAGTTTAACATGCTACTACATGAGCCACTAAAAACCTGCTACCATAGTTACTGAAGCTGCTACACTAGCTGAACTAATAAAAACCTTTGCTACTACTGTTTTGGCCATGATCCTCAGCGCGCGGAGCAGAGGTAGATAGCAAACAAAAGAGGGGGATTGTTGCGAGCGTGTCACCTCGCGGACGAGAAAAGGGTTTGAGTGTGTGAGCTTGACTTCCGATCAGGCTGATAGGGTTTCCAGGTGCCACCTCATGGACGAGGGATTATGAGCACAAGGCGGTTTTATACTCACGGTGTCGCGAGCAGAGCAACTATAGGGAAATTAGGGGGAATCAGGATAGAGTCCAAAAGGGCTCTGAGAAAAACTTAGGCTGTGGCGCGCTTCGGGTTAGGGTTTCGAGGTAGCTCGAAAGGTTCAACTAAGTTGAAGTTTGTTTTTTTTTTTTTGTAGTTGAGAGATTTGATCGTGTCCTTGATTATCTGTGTTTGACCCCTTTATACAGTAGTCCGAATTGCGGCAAAAGAAAGTTAACTTGGAACCCAGGTCAGGCTTTGAAACCCTCCCACTAGGGCAAGGTTTTCCTGGCGCTGGCCAATCAACTTAAAACACATATCCAGCTCGCACATTCCGCATGAGCTACTATTTCCAACTCGCGGGTCTTTAAAGGGCTTTCTAAATAAAAGGACCACAGAGATTGGCCTAAAGCTTGTCAAAGACTGGTGGGAGTCTTCAACGATTAGTGTGGTGCACGCGGACTCCGTATGTGGCTTCTTCGTGAAGTCACCCGTGCAAGCTAGTTCGCCAGCTCGCCTAGATATACTCCATCTCGCCTAAGGCTCCAATCTTACGTGAAGTATCACTTCGCCTTGCCCACGCGCGAAGTCATTACGCGTGCGAGCTCTGTAATCCTCGTGAAGCCTACTAAGCGCTCAAGATCTGTAGTCCGCGCGAAGTCATTCCGCGCTCGGACTTTATAATTCAGCCTGCATGGCCTTACTGGCGAGCCATCACTTGTAAACTTGGATAATTTGGGCTCGCTGGTTGTTATGTGGACCAAGAAAGTAATTAATATTCACTTGGACATTTTACAGTCTAGTAAAGTATTATTACTTGGACAAAAATGCTCTTTGGCTCAAACATTGCCTCTAGGCCTTGAGCTTCGGATTGTCTAAGCAAAAAGGCCTTATTGAACATGTCACGAAAATTCAAAAGTTGAAGGATACTAATGTTTTGGCGTCCTCGTGACCTTCATCTCGCTGAGGGGAACCAAAGTTTTGAAATGTACATTCCCAACCACCTCGTGAGACAACTTGGTTTTTGTCCAAGGGGCTTACTCACTGCGTAGCGAGCAGGTATGCATCTTGATGTCAGATTGGCGAAGTGGACTGCATCTTCTCGCTAGTGAACATAAGAGTAATGAGGCGAACCATCGAGAGAAACAGACCTCGTTCGCCTACTCTACTTCCGCATTCGCCTGCTCTTCGCTGCCCCTAGTGCGAACTAAAGAGAAGCAAAACAAAAGGGTTGGCGAACAACCACATAAAAATGGCGAACCAACTTTGAAAATTTGAGGGCCACAGAGATTGGCCTAAATAATGACTAAGACACTTGAAGAAGGTCTAAAGTCTGAAAAACTGATAAAAGGAAAAAAAATGTAATGTTTTATTTAAGGCCTCTAGGATAGGCCCCAATCTTGTACTCGTCTTTGGTTAAACTTTGCACGTTTATAATGAAATGGAAGAGAGAAATAAAGAAAAAATTAGCACAACTAAACTGCATGTAAAATTTAATTTTTTAGGGCCTCTGGAATAGGCCTCAATCGTGTACTAGTCTGTTGGTAGATCTCACACGTTTACAAAGAAATGAACTAATTACTCTTCTTTCTCATGTTGTTGCCCCTTAGTGGGAGGCGATGAAGTGCTATCACGAAGGCATGGAGCACTATGAATAATGGTCACGGGGTCAAGAGGCGGAGGATCTGCGCGCTCCCAAACACCGGCGATATGACACTTTAAGAAACGACCATTAATAGGATTGGGATGGAGTGTACCGTCAATGTCCCCCAAATGGTATGCCCCTTTTGTCAATATGCGATGAATAATAAAGGGTCCTTCCCACGGCGCGGACCACTTTTCGTGGTCTTCGGTCTTCTCGCCTAATGGTAACACGGCTCACCACACTGCCTGACCCTCGGTAAAGCTCTGTCCGCGGGTAACTCTGTCATAGGACCGCGCAATGCGCTGCTTCTCAAGGATGAGATTGTTGAAGGCAGTGATCTGGTGTTCGTCGAGGTCTTCAAGTTCTTGCCACATTGCTTGGACGTAATCGTCACCAAGCAATTGGCCACGATCCTCAGCGCGCAGAGCAGAGGTAGATAGCGAACAAAAGAAGGGGATAAGGGCATCATGACCAAACATGAGAGCATAAGGGGTGGTGGCCGTCGGCCCGTGCTTGGAACTGCGGTAGGCCCATAAAGTATGGTTAAGCTATAAATGCCAGACGCGGGGGTTCAACTCTAGCATCTTGCGTAAGATACTGAGGATAACCTTATTGCTCGCCTCTGTCTGACCATTGGACTGTGCATAAAAGGGGGTTGAATGCAAGAGCTTGATACCATAGCCGGTAAGGAATGTGACTACAGAATCAGCCATGAAAGCTGCCCCCCCGGTCCGTCACGATGCACTCCGGAATACCAAAGCGGGAGATAATGTTACAGAAGATAAAGTTACGAACCGAGGTCGCGGAGGCGACCTTGGGTGGCTCAGCTTCAACCCACTTGGTAAAGAAATCGGTGGCCATGATAAGGAAGTTGTGTTGCTTTGAGGAATGGGGGTGAATGATACCGACGAAGTCTATCGCCCATCCTCAACCTGGCCACGGTTTAATGATTGGTTGCAACAGAATGTTGGGAGTCGTGGCGACAGATTAGCCAACACATCTTTGGTCCTACCTGATGCGAACCACAAACTCCGGAATGAATTTCGCATGTAAGCCGCTTAGCTTACCATATACGCAGCGGAAGTCAATACCGTCTTTGCCGCGCCGGCAAAGCTCACCGTTGCGAAGCACAAAGTTGATGGCTAGAAATAGCATTTGCCAGGAATGAGTAGCGTCATGAGGGTTTTTGAGGTAGGCGATAAATGGCAGCCGCCAGTCCTTGTCAATTGGGTCTAAAGCAGTGACGTCAAGAAGATCAGCTTGATACTGCCCCCTTGCAATAAAAGAAGGAAAAATGCGTCGCTCGACCTTAAGTAGTCGTTCACGTACTCCATCGCGCAAGCTAAGACCGGATGCAATCTGTGCGAGCTCATTTGCGGCAAAGTTAAATTTGCACAGAATGTGCTCAATGTGGATGTCATCAAAGCGATCCAAAACGTTAAAGGCTTTTCGCAAGTAGGGCTCAATGGACGAACTCAAGCACTTAAAATTCATCACGAGCTGGTTGACAACCAATAAAGAATCACCGAAGACTTGGACCTCACAGACTCCTAGCTAAGTTCAACAAGATTTCCAGTCCGATGATGAGCGCCTCATATTCCGCCTGGTTATTCGTACATTTGGTCTAGCTGGAAGGAGTAGGAGAAACGATTACCGACAGGGCTCTCAATGGCAATTCCGGCACCGGCAGCGAGTTCAGTATGCGATCCATCAAAGTAAAGAGTCAATGGGGTAAGGGAAGCAACGGCGAAATCCAACTTGCGGAACGCTGTGAGCTCAGTTGGTGGGTGATGAGTGAGGAAGTTCGCTATGGCCTGTCATTTTACTGCTCTTTGCGGAACATATTGCAAGAAGAACTCAGACAAAGCCAATATCCATTTACCTATGCGGCCCTGTAGAATAGGGCGAGAAAGCATGTATTTGACTAGATCGGACTGAGCGATCACCGCCATGGTAAAGGCTAAAATGTAGTGGCGGAGCTTGCAACCTGCAAAGAATAGGGTGAGACACAACTTCTCCATTGGAGAGTAGCGCGTCTCGCAATCTGTTAGTACCCTGCTAAGGTAAGAAATAGCGTGTTCCACCCCGTTCTCATCGTCTTGTGCCAAAAGTCCGCCAATGGACAAGTCAACAGCGGCGATGTAGAGTTTAAGCGGAATGCCAGGGCGAGGTGGAACCAAGACAGGCGAGTTCGTAAGGTAGTCCTTGATACGATCAAAAGCCTCTTGGTGTTGTGATTCCCAAACGAACTCGGTTGCCCTTTGGAGCTTTAAGAGAGGTGAAAAAGGTTGAACTTTCCCTGCTGCATATGAAATGAAACGACGGAGGAAGTTGATTCACCCGATCAGTAGTTGGAGCTCCTTTTTGGTTGTAGGAGGTAAGGCGTTTATTACCGCCTGCGCCTTATCTTTAGGGATCTCGATACCCCTTTGATGGACTAGGAACCCTAGGAAGTCGCCTGCTTCTGTGAAGAATACACACTTGGCGGGATTCATCTTCAGGGTATGTTTCCGCATCCGCGTGAAAACCTGTCGGAGGTCTTCAATGTGTGTTGCTCGCGTTTTGGTTTTAACCACCACATCGTCTATGTATACTTTAATCAGCTTGCCCAGGATATCATGGAAGATGAGGTTCATGGCGCGGTGATATGTTGCCCCCGCGTTCTTGAGTTCGAAAGGCATAACGACATATTCAAACGCGCCTGCGAACCCCGGGCAGCGAAAGGCGGTCTTATGGCGATCTTCTTCAGCAACAGGAATTTGGTGGTATCCAGCGGTTCCGTCCATAAAGGATAGCACTTCATGCCCTGCGGCGACATCAATGAGGAGATCAGTAATAGGCATGGGGTATATATCCTTAGGTGTTCCGTTGTTGAGGTCTTGGTAGTCAACACACATGCGCATTTTGCCATTCTTCTTGCGAACATGAAAGACATTGGAGAGTCATTCATTGTACTTGGCCACACGAATGATACCTGAGCAATGCATGTTCTCAATTTCTTCCTTGACCGCGATCTGGGTCTCAATTCGCATGAACCTGCCGTCCTGGCGGACTGGACGTCTGTCAGGATGAATGGGCAACCAGTGACAAACTAAATCCGGAGACAATAGCCAATCATGTCTACGTACTTCTATGCAACGCAATCCCTATACTTGTGTAGGAGAGTTAGAAGAGCTTCATGTTCGTCCACTGCCAGCTTAGCACTGATGGAAATGAGCAGGGGCTTCTCTGCAGTCCCCACGTCAACTTGTAAGGTGGGGTCGCAGACTTGAGGTGGTGTGTCATCTAAGGCAGCGAGAGCTAACTGAATAACTTCCTCCTTGGTATCGTTGTAATCTACAATTTCATCAACATATTCCATAGTTGCGACCTTGTCGTAGGCTTCGCGTTCTGCCCAGTATGAGAGGAGTCTCTCACACAAGGACTTGCCAGCCTCGCGTGCTTCTTCTGAGGAAGCATTAATCATCAGAGGGTTGAAGGGGATCTATGATGGTGTGAGGACGTTGTAAGTCGTCCCTCGCCTGGGTGAGCCTCATCGCTTTAAGTTGGAGGCCGTGACCCCGTAAGGGCAGCCTTTAGAATCGACACGTTGGACATCTAGCGGGCCCAAGTCAGTATTGTAATAACGGGCATCGTTTAAGTTGGCGGAGATGGAGAAAGGACGTGGATCCGCCTTAATGAGGACCACCTCGCATGTCTTAGTGTCCCAGATCATGAGTTCTTGGTGCATGATAGGAAGGCACGCATAAACTTCTATAGATCCAGTCGCGGCCTAAGATCATGCTATATGAAGAAGTGCATTCGACCGCGAAGAAGGTATAAACCCGTGACGCCGATCCAACCTTGACTCTTAAGAATAACAGGCCTAGAGTTCTGGAGACTTGTCCGATAAAGTTCTTGACTGTCAAGGACGTGGTCTGGATCATTGAGCGCGGGATACCAAGGAGTCCCATAGTATGGGTGGTGACAACATTCACTGCAGCTCCAGTGTCGACCATGATCCTGTTGACCATGATCCCCTCAACTTCAGCTGAAATGTACAATGGCCTCATGTGAGTGACCATGTCTAGGGTTGGTGTGGAGAAAGCCAGAGTTGGCATGTGTGTGACGCTGCTCGGAGCTTCCAATGGTGGAGCAGTTGCAGGTTCCGCCAGGACTGGCCCTATATCGCTGCTGCAAGGCGGGGACATGTCACAAACATTGTTGCTAGTGTCTAGAATATCTGCCGCATTGTATGTTGCGTTTGGCGGGAGAGCATATTTTTTGGATATGAAAAACATCATTCCGACCTGAAAGGAAAACTGTCACATCCCGGTTCTTAAGTTATTTTACGGTTATTTACTTTAGTATTATTTTGGTCTTTTACCGTATTAAGTAACCGTTTACTGTTAAGGACCTTAAAGTTGAAACTTTCTTCCGTTTGGAATTTGAGGACGTTATTACGAGTTAGTAGATATGCTACGCGTTAAAATCAGAGTTAGCATGAAAAAGTTATCCACTAAAAAAGAAATTTTTTTGTGTTGGTAAAAAGGGGTAAAAAATTTGGTGGGTTATTTTTTTTTTTGTTGGGGTTTTAAGTGGATTGGGTGTGGGAAAAGCCCAACACCCTTTTCTCTCTCTCTCTCTCTTCTCTTTCTCTCCCTCCCGCGAATGCTCCTCGGCCCGCTGGAGAACCAAACCGTGCCAGTCGTCGTCCGGCCGACAGGGACCGCCGGACCGGTCCCGTTTGGACCCCCCCACCTCCTCTCTCCCTGGGCCAAAGATCGCGCACGGGTCACCGCCGAGCGGGAGAAATCCCCTCCCCCGCGGTCGATTGTCTCTTTGCTGGAGCTCCGTTCTCCGGCCACCAAAGGTCAAGATTTTTGGCTCAACTTGTAGCCCCCATCTAGGTGAGTAATCCCTCCAAAGGAATAAGCTTAATTCAATCTTGTTGTTGAGAAATGTATAATTGAAGTTCTATGGCTCATTTCTTTATTTTGGTCTGGTTGCCCTAGCTAGGCTTAGAATTGGATTTGGTGGTGGTTATGAAAGTTGTTTGGAATGTTGAGAGGAAGATTGTGTAAAAGTTTGGTGGCCATTGGAGGTTGCCGGCGGAGCCGACACTGTTAGAAGGTTTTTCAGAGTTTTAAGTGTGTTATATTAAGGGGAGTTTATTGGTGTGAAGTTTGAAATTCTTGGAGGAGTTTTTTTGTTTGGTTTAAGATTTTTCAAAGATTAAGAATGTTGGCGGTTGTTAGAATGAAATTTCGACTGTTGGATTTCTTTGGTGTTTATTCTAGAATGTCGGAAGTGATGAATTAAGGTTGTGGTGGAGTTTGGTGTGAATCCGATAAGTTTAACCCTAGTAAGGGTAGTGAGTTGGGCGGAAGAGTTTTGGTGTTTTTATGTAAGTATTTGTTTTCCGAAATTGAAGTTTCGTCATAAGCATGTTTATTGTGCCATGATACAAAAGGAACCTCGTTTGAGTAGCAATGTGGATATCGTCAGGCTTATGCCTAAATTTGTGAGTGGATATTTTGATTTTTAATAATTATGCATGCAAGATTTTATAAAGTATTATTTTATTTTCTGAGCGCATATTAAAATTTCGACTTATGAAATGATCTTGGAAATTATTTGAGTTTGGTGCATTGATTAATTGATGGTCATAATTTATGGATTTGAGCTAGGATAATTATTTTGGAATTTGAGTTTGGATATTCTCTATGACTTCAGATTTAAATATTATCAGTTTTATTTTTGATGACTTTAATATTTATAAATGATTACCAAAAATGAGATTTTCAGTAGTTCTTCATTATAATTTAATTGCTTATTTGAGGCATAATGAGTTTTTACTTGGAGAATATTTTAGCAAGTATTTTTGAGTGGAGATATTTTTATTTATGGTTTATATTTGGTATTGAAATCTCGCTTATGTTTATAAATTTGAGAATATTTTGACATGTGAGACACGTCATTGAGGTTTATTATAATTTCTTAAGATGATTTTCAAGTACGATTGGGAACCGTACCATTCATATGATCTTGGGAAAATTTAATGAATTTATAAGATTTCGTATGTTTTAGTCACCATATTATAGGGTCGTTTATATTGTTTATTTCTAGCTAACTATTATTAACGGCTACTCACCATAGGTGAGTAGTGCGCTTAGCGTGAGACACTATTATAGTCTGGGAGGTAACCGATCGGTATTTATATTTATATGTTAGCTAGCCATTATTAGCGGCTACTCACCATAAGTGAGTAGATCCCTTAACGTGAGACGCTATTATAGCTTGGAAGGCTCTTTTTTTTTCATGGTGATAACTCTTCCCCATATTTTATTTTTCTTGATTATATAATTGATTAACCAGAGGGGCTGGTTTATCCCTCATTTTTAGATTTCGGTTTTATTTAACCAGCGGGGCTGGTTTTTGTATTATTAATGGTAGTTGGATTTAAAGTTTTAGAGATATTCAAAGTTGCGTGCAACCAAGTTTTACAAGTTGAAATGTGGGAAAATACATATAAGTTATGTAGTTGTTAAATTATTTAATTTATTTGTGTCCACTCACTCTAACGTTTTTAAATTACTTTCTCCTGGGCCCTTTGGTTTTGAATGCCCAGTTTGCAGGATAAAACTAAATGAGGTTTTGCATACATGGAGTCGAGACATAGTCAGAGGCTGTTTCCGCTTATTCCTTATTCTTGTTATTATTTCGTTTTAGATATGCTCTGATAACCATTTGAAATGTTATGAAATTGAGGAGCAGGAAGGCTCCAGGAGTTGAGATTGGATAATTTATAATAGAAGTGTCTTTATGGAATTTTTCAAGTAAGAGTTGTTCATTTTCAAGGTAGATTATACCTAAGTTAGGGTAAATTTACCTTGAAGGTGGATCCCGCATGATTTATTCCGAGTTTCAGGATGAAATTCGGGGTGGGTCCTGACAAAAACTGCTCGCAGACTGGGACCCGCGGGTCCTCAATTACCTTATGCTCGCCTTCGAGCACAGCGAACGCACTCTTCGCGGGGTTGTCTTCCTCGTCTTCAGGCCATGCAGAGACTTCAAGCATATTGCAAGTTAATGACTCCCCCTGCTCTTCTGCTTGGTCTTCTCCTAAGTCAATGTGAGGCTCGGAATGAGCCTCTTCATTCAACAAATTCTCCCGGAAACGCTGGGCCATCAGCTCCGTGAGGTTAGGACTGGAGGTAGCACTTTCAACACCTGGCGATACGTCAATCTCCATCCGCCGTGGTCACCACACGAGTTTGATCAAGGGTTGTTCATCTTCAGCCGGCTGCTTGTCCGCGGCTAGAGGAACCTTGGATTTGTCATTAGCCTTCAACTGAGAAGGAGCTGAAACTTGAGGTTCCTGCTTGGCCTCTGGCTCCGAGTTAGGTTGTGGCCAAGGTCGATGTGGTCGTGGTGGTGATTCCCTCTTTGCCTCAAGTTCCTGGCGAAGAGGCTCCCGGGGCCGTGATGACCGAGGTGACTCGCCCCTTGGCTCAGGCTCTAAGGTGGCGAACAGTCTTCGCTTTATTGGGGGAGGTGGTTCCCTTCTTCTTTCAGCTCCTGGCGACTGCAGTCGCCTTGGTGGAGGAAGCGGATCCATACGTCGTTCAGATTCCGGCGATTGCATGTGCCTTGTTGGAGGGAGCGGTTCCCTTTTTCGGTCAAGCTCCAGTGAAGGCCTGTGCCGAGAGGGTTATGCATCCCTTCTTCTTTCCAACTCCGGAGATAACCTATGCCTGGAAGGGCGCAGATCCTGTTTCGGTGGTATGGTGAGGCGACAAAAGACATTCGTTTTTGGAGCAGGGTCATCTGCTACATGCGCACACACTCGTGGAAGCGTGACAGGTGGCCTTTGGAGTAGAGCGCGCAAGCCTTCGGCTTCTCTCCACATCCTCTTAGGTGTCTGCACGAGCTGCGAGGGTCGGATGAAGCCATCATCGACAGCTCGCAGGGTATGATTTTGTTGAGGATCGTGGCCAAAACATTGGCACGCCCAGTGGGACGAAACATTGTTCTCCTCTAGCCTTTAAAGGGTTTTCTAAATAAAAGGACCACAGGGATTAGCCCAAAACTTGTCAAAGACCTATGGGAGTCTTCAATGATTAGTGTGGTGCACGCGGACTCCGCTTGTGGCTTCTTCGCCACCCGTGCGAGCTAGTTCACTAGCTCGCCTAGATGTATTTCGTCTCGCCTAAAGCTCCAATCTTACGCGAAGTATCACTTCGCCTTACCCACGCGCGAAGATATTACGCGCGCGAGCTCTGTAATCTGCGTGAAGCCTACTAAGGGAGCGAGATCTGTAGTCCGCGTGAAGTCATTTCGCTCGCGGACTTTATAATTCAGCTCATATGGCCTTACTGGCGAGCCATCAATTGTAAACTTGGATAATTTGGGCTCGCTGGTTGTGATGTGGACCAAAAAAGTAATTAATATTCACTTGGACATTCTACAGTCCAGTAAAGTATTATTACTTGGACAAAAATGTCATTTGGCTCAAACAACTACATCATGTATTGGAAATAGCTACTGCTATATTTGCTGAGCCACTAAAACCTGCTATTGTACTTACTGAAGCTGCTACTACACTAGCTGACCATTAAAACCTTGCTACTACATTTGTTGGAAGTGTAGTAGCACCCAACTATCTAGTTTAACATGTTACTACATTAGTTGAGCCACTGAAAACCTGCTACTGTAGTTACTGAAGCTGCTACTACACTAGCTGAACCAATAAAAATCTGTTACTGCATTTATTAGAAGTACAGTAGCAGCAAATTTCCAGCAAGTGCAGTAGCAGCAACATTCCAACAAATGCAGTAACAGCTAAAACAATATATGGTGGGGTATGATTTATTTTGTATAAGGTCAGTTTAGTAAATTAAATTATGACACATGACAAATAAAAAGAATTTGTCCTTATTTGTTTAACAACAACACAAGTAAATTTATTTGTGTTTCAAATCCTTCCGATTCGCTGAAACAGAAACAATACACTACACATTCACCCAGGTTGTAGCACACTTGTCCCGGAAACAACAGTTAAAACGCAGGAGAGAGCATTCGTTTTGGAGTATGGATATGGTTGCTCCCCGCCTTCCCTACACTTACAAATGAACACCGTTTTCCACCCCACCATCGCCGCCTTATCTTCTCCTCCTCCTCCGCTCTCTCAATACCCTCCCAAATCCCCACCACCACCACCACCACACTCCTCTCTTTCTCTCTCTCCCCCCAAACCCAAACTCAAACCCAAAACCCCCCTCACCTTCTCCACTTCTCTCCCTCTCCAACCCCTCTTCACTACTCCCAATCCCAATCCCCCTTCTCTCTTCTCCCATTTGCTCTCTCTCCTCCGCCACTCCACTCGCCACGCCGACGCCGACCTCGCCAGGGCCGTCCACGCCTCCGTTCTCAAGCTCGAAACCGACACCCATCTCGGTAATGCTCTCGTCTCCGCTTATCTCAAGCTGGGCCTTGTTCCCCAAGCTTACCGCGTTTTCGAGAGCCTCCCGTCCCCCAATGTCGTCTCCTTCACTGCCATAGTTTCCGGTTTCGCCAAGTCCGGCCGGGAACAACAGGCCGCGGAGCTTTTCTGTAGGATGAGGAGGTCAGGTATTGAGCCTAATGAGTACAGCTTTGTAGCAATGTTGACTGCTTGTATTCGAGTTTTCGACCTCGAATTGGGTCAGCAAGTTCACGGTTTGGCGGTTAAGATGGGGTACTTGGACTGTGCTTTTGTTTCGAATGCGGTGATGGGTTTGTATTGGAAATGTGGGTGTTTGGATTATGCGCTTAAGCTGTTTGAGGAAATGCCTCATAATGGAGACATTGCGTCGTGGAATACTGTTATGGCGGGTTTAGTGAGTGAGGGTATGTATGATGAAGTGTTTGATTTGTTGCGTCAACTGTTGCGGAGTGAGGGGTGTGTTGTGGACAATATCACGCTTTCGACTGTGTTGACTGCTTGTACGGGGAATAATGCATTCTTGGAGGGACAAGGAGTTCATGCCTATGCTGTCAAGACTGGTTTGGAGGGGGATTTGAGTGTTGGCAATGCGCTTATTGGGTTGTATGGGGAGTGTGGGAGTGTGAAAGATGTGGCTGGTATGTTCGAAAGGATGCCTGCGAGGGATGTTATTACTTGGACGGAGATGATTACTGCCTACATGGGTTTCGGGTTGGTGGAGTTGGGTGTGGAGATGTTTGATCAGATGCCAGAGAGGAATTCTTATTCTTATAATGCTCTGATGGCAGGCTTTTGTCGAAATGGTGAAGGCTTGAGGGCGCTGGATTTATTTATGAAAATGATGGAGGAGGGTGTGGAGCTGACAGGATTCACTTTGAGTAGCGTTGTTGGTGCTTGTGGCTTGCTCATGGACTGCAAAAGTAGTGAGCAAATTCATGGGTTTGTCATCAAGTTTGGTTTTGATTCAAATGTCTGTATTGGAGCTGCGTTGCTTGATATGTGCACAAGGTGTGGCCGAATGGGAGATGCCACGAAATTGTTCCACCAGTGGCCAACTGAGCAGGAAAAATCGGTAATTTTGACATCAATTATATGTGGGTATGCTCGAAATGGGCAACTGGATGAGGCAATTTCTATTTTTGACCGATATCAATCAGAAGGGATAATGGTAATGGATGAAGTTGCTTCAACTTCACTCCTTGGTCTTTGTGGAACTATAGGGTATCATGAACTGGGGAAACAAATCCACTCACATGCTGTCAAGTATGGTTTTCTAGCTGATGTAGGGGTAGGAAATGCCACAATCAGCATGTACACCAAGTGCTGGAACATGGATGAGGGAATCAAAATATTCGGTATGATGCGCACTCACGACATAGTTTCATGGAATGTTTTGCTGGCTGGTTATCTCCTTCACAGACGGGGTGATGAGGCCTTAGCTGTCTGGTCAAAGATGAAGAAGACTGGCATAAAACCAGACAAGATTACCTTTATTTTGATCATTTCAGCACACAGGCATACTAACTCCAGTTCTGTTGACAATTGTCGAAGTTTATTTCTCTCCATGAAAGCAGTTTATGACATTGAGCCCACCCCAGAGCACTTTGCCTCATTTATTGGTGTTTTAGGGTACTGGGGTCTGTTGGATGAGGCAGAGGATACTATCAATAAGATGCCCTTTAAGCCTGAAGTTTCTGTTTGGCGAGCTTTGCTTGATAGCTGTAGAATCCGAATGAATACAGCTGTTGGAAAAAGGGTTGTGAAACGTATACTAGCGATGGAGCCCAAAGATCCATCTAGCTACATACTTTTATCAAATCTGTATTCAGCATGTGGGAGATGGGATTGCTCTGAAATGGTGAGAGATGACATGAGAAAGAGGGGGTTCCGGAAGCACCCAGGTCGAAGTTGGTTCATTCATAAAAACAAGATACATCCATTCTATGCAAGAGATAAATCCCATCCCCAAGTAAAAGACATATATAGTGCATTGGAAATACTTATTGTAGAATGCATGAAGGCTGGTTACGTTCCAGACACAAGCTTTGTTCTTCATGAAGTAGAAGAGCATCAGAAGAAGGATTTCTTGTACTATCACAGTGCAAAACTAGCAGCCACCTATGGGCTTCTGACCAACAATCCAGGAAAACCAATTCGAGTTGTGAAGAATATCCTTATATGTGGAGACTGCCATACTTTCTTGAAGTACTTGTCGATTGTTGCTAAGAGAGCAATACATGTAAGAGATGCTTCAGGATTTCACTATTTTTCAAACGGCCAGTGTTCGTGCAAAGATTACTGGTGAGTTGTCACAAACCTTTTGTCCTTTTAAATTTCCTGTGCCTTTTTGGTAGCTAGTTAACAGTTATAGCATTGTAACATATTTGTATTTAAAAGTGTAATTTCCAATAGTTTTAGAACAAAAGGACTTCTAAATAGTGGTTGAGAATAGATACGATCCTCTCATCTTTTGTTACTGTAAAGGTCTTTTGCACTGTGAAATAGTTTGTATTAGTAGTTCAGCAACATTACTTTGCAAAGAAATAAGAATTACTTGTGATTAAATGATTTGTATAAGGGGATTGTTCATTACTAGTGACTGGGAACTTGGTTTCTGGTAAATATAGTCACTTGGTTAGTTTTTAATTGTAGGTTCAAAAGTACAAATCTATTAGGATTTAGAAATAGTGGATTGTTGAAGTAGAGTTCAAGATGACGGCTTCCATGAATTAGGCTTTGATGGCTGAAATTGGGGTTGTTTAAAGAAGAGGAGTTTTGGAGTAATGTCTTATCTGCGGCGTTTCTGTTGCACATAAATCTCTACATGCTCTTTTTAAAAAAGAAAAGAAAATGATAATAATCTCTACATGCTTTTTTTTTTGTTTCTTTTTTTTTGGAAATGAATCTCTACATGCTCAGCTGCAAGCACATTACACTTTTTCTCCTGCTTGGAGGGGCATTCTCTATTGTTCTCAATTTTAGTACATATGCATGTGCTGAAATGGACGATTGGGGTGGTTCATACTTAATACAGCAATTTTCCACTTGGATATTGGCTTGGTTTTGGTTTCCTCTTAATGTGCCAAGTCTGAGAGGTTCCTAGTGATCAGTTGCAGCTTTGTGGAGGGATTGTTTCTTCGTAATGACCGTGACTTTCGAAAGTTTATCTTTGTGGCTTGCTGTAGATAATTCTCAACAAATTAACTGCTTCGATCCAACTTAGCTTTGCTGGTAGTGGTGTTGATATATGCATATGGAATCTGAGCTAAGAAGGACTAGAAATAAACTTTTCTTTGGGATGTCTATTGTAGATAGATCTTACTAATGAACATAGGTGCAACAGAAGTTGTCCGTTCTTCCTCTTTATCTTGGATGCATTCAAAGATGAATCTGGAATCTGGATCAAATCATTGGCCACCAGTAAACCTGCATCCATGTAATTATCAACTCGTATCCAAAAGTTAAATAAAAGAACAAAAATGGTAATTGGTAGTATGCGCAAGATGTACCTATGAGTCAAGGTTCACTTCAGAATAGAGCCAAGTAATGCATCACCTTCCTCCATGGCACCCATGGCTTTCATGGGAGCCTTCATCTCAATATCTTCCGGTGGTGGAGCTGGCTTTGATGCCATAGCTTCTTTAATTCGTCTTTGATATTCTAATACAGCCATACGCTTGTGTTCCTGCTAACATAGCAAGAGTCGAATGGTCACACAAAGCACTTTGAAAAACTAGCATCTATTTTGACAAAAACATATTAGAATAATAATGTAAAGCTATTTTGTTTACTACAGATGAAAAGTGTGCATATCATTAGCATCAGGCTCACTCTCCTCTTCAGGTTGTAAATCAATGGGTATATCCAAGTTCTCTTCCCCATCCTCTCGTCCCTCAAGACGTTGCAGATGCTTGTGCAACATTTTAGCATGGATTTCTTTCAAACAGGCCTGTATTAACACTTAAATAGTAAGACTCAAACATGTAGTTGTAAATAACATCAAAAACTTTTCAAGAATCTAGTGATATGTACCTTGGAGTTGTGTAAGAACAGCCTCCCTGCACTTAACAACCTTTGGCTGTTCCAGAATGCATCTATGACTCAATGCTAGAATGGAAGCCTCTTTGTTCAGCAAGTAACTCGCCAGGAGACCTCCGCATGAACCCTAGTTTGATCCAAAGCATCCTTTTTCGGAGCTTCAGATAGCTCCCAATCGCAAACCACCAAAACTGCCTGCCACATATCAAGAAATAAATAATGGTTCACCTTCTAACCTAGGTTCTCATACATTTCATTATCAGGCACCTTTAGCACTAGTTACAGTTCATTAGTAACATGTCTGATTATCAAATGATGACTGAGCAATCAATTTCAGCTAGCTAAGCTGCAATGTTTCGCAAGAAACGGATTTCACACATTAAGGTACACTTACACCATCAATATGCAAGTCATCCGATTGGAAATGAGAAGATAGAATGTAAACTGAAAACCCTCAATTTCTTTCTCTGACATTTTTATTTTTAATCCTATCAGATTAAGTGCTCATAACTTTTTTGGCATCGGGTCATCACATCATGTGTTTGAAACACATGGGCTAGTTTTTATATATACATGATAATGTGGATAGCTGGATCAAATAAAAGCCTGAGATTGCATATTAAATTATTAGGTGTTCGATTCACTTACACCTAGAAGCATACAAGAATTTTCATGTTTCGCATGCCGTTAGTTTACTCATCAATTACAACTATAATTGAACTATTAACCAGTAACCACAAGACCACTCCAATGAAACTCAGTTTTCTTTTTAAAAAATCAAGTTCTTTGGTCAAAGCACCAAATCTGATATAGTGGTATATGTTTTAAGTTCACCATCACTCACATGAATTAAACGAGATACTGATCTTTACTTCTTCAGTTATCATGATCACCTATTCACCTTAACGTAAAGTGTTTGTATTCTATGTTAAACAGATCATGTCAAAGGTAGAAAGCAAATAAGCAATAAAAGGAAAGGAGAAAAAGAATAATGCCTTCTAGTTTTCTATATAGGGTTGGGAATCGGTTTGAACGGTTTGGTTAGTAGGTAATACCGAACACCAAACCGATCTTTTTTTTCGGTTAGTTGGTTTGGTTTTAACTATTTTCTAAAAAACCAATTGTGTTCGGTTTTTCTTGTGTTTTTTTCTTCGTTTTTTTTTCTTTTGCAAACAATGATTGTATTGTTTTGTCTGTGTACTTAAAACTTTGTAGATAATGAGAATTTGAAGATAATGAAAACTCAATCAATCACAAACAATTAAACACGACTCAACAATCAATCATCGTAAAACCCAATCAATCATAAACAAATATCGAATGGAAGATTGAGTTTATGATTAAACATCTCAACAATCATAGAGATTAGAGATCGAGAAGTCAAAAAATGATTAGAGAATAGAGATTAGAGAGAAGGACTGATTTCTAAGATGAAAGTTATTAGATTTTAGGTTTCTACTGTTTTTTTTTGCAAGGCGAAAACGTTTTAAGTTTAAGGTTTTTGTTATAATTATATTTAAATAATATAATATAATTTACTTACAAAACGACAATGTATATAATCGGTTTTCCGGTTCGGTTTCTAAACATCAAAAACCAAAACCAAATTGAACCTTTTAGTTTGTTTTTTTTGCAGTTCAGTATGGTTTTTTTATCTCGTTTTTTTTTTCAATTACGGTTCGGCTTTGGTGCGGTTAGTTTTCGATTTGCGTTTTTAAAGTCTATGACTAATTCTATATGTGTAGATGTTGCCCTGTCCAAACCAAGATACATGTTTAGATCTCCTAACTCATATAGTCCAGCTCCTAATGTGGCAAAATGTGATCAAATTAGTGTTGATCTGTAACAAGAGTCATTGATTCATATGAAATTACATGGATTTTAAACCTTTAATCAGTGAATTGACATTGTTACTGAACTCTCAAGACACTGGGCAACAGAACCTTTTATCATTTAATTATCATGTTATTCATATGTGTGCAGGAGATATTATCAGATGTACCATTAGATGACAGAAATAAGGCAAGAAAAGGTGCCGGCGGTCAGGCCAAGCTAAAACATGTGCAGGTTTCACACAGGGTACTGCTTCATTCAATGAACCCAGAGAGTGGAACCTTCTGTCTCGTTATCTTTTTTTTTATTTATATATTTCTGGAAGTCTCTTTTTTTCTAATCCTTCATTTCTTTTTCTTCGTATGCGGCAGATCGGAAACCCTATGAACTTTGACACTTTACAAGAAACCATACGCAATATCCAACATTCTTCGAAAAATGAAGATATTCCCTTTTCCATTGTTGTAATATCTGATAGAGAATGGCTTCTTGGAGGTAAACTTACATGAACCATGCCCACAATTTTAATTTTTAGGGTTGAAATAGCTTAGACCTTGCATTAAAGAACCTCTGTTCGGATCCAAACAGGGCAGACAAGCAATCCGCCTATTCCCTTCTTCTTGCTGAAAATATATTTGCAACAAACTTGGTGTAACGGTAAGTCTACCACAGTTGAACATCAGTGTCAGACCTTTCCAATTTGTGAACTTCAAATTTTTCAGTCATATTATTGATAAAAAAAAAAGCTTGGTGAAACTTGTCTTTATCTTCACATAGAGAAAAGAAAGGAACTGACAAGATGGTGTGTTACAGGTGCAAAATCTAGTTGCAGAGATTGTGGACTCGAAATTGGGGAAACAAGTATGCTTCAGCTGACTTTTTGAAAGTTTATAATTCTATTGATATTTTCCAAATTAATGCTATTAAATACTTACTATACATTTGCAATCCCTATAGATCACAAGAATAAAGCCATTGCTGTGACTTATATTGCCGCGGAGGAAGTAATGAGCCTCGTAACAGCTCAAGGTTTGCATTATTGTACTATATGTAGCTCTCTCAACATCCTTAATAGGGGTGTTCCAAATTAACAAGTAATTATATGTTTCTGCATAACAGTTGCTGAGGACAGTGGACTAAATGAGGTGTGGAAAGACATTCTGAATGCAGAAGGTGATGAAATATATGTGAAGGTAAATTTCCTTAAGTTTACATGTTTGATCTCAAGTGGAAATAAGAATTAAGAGAGCTCTAATTCAGTGTGAAAGACATTCTGATATGATTACAACATAATAGGGACTGTTATTTAGTTGTCAGATGCTATTATTTCATTGGAAAACTGTGTGTTTTGACTCGATAGTCAGATTGTCTTATCAGTATGGGCTATGGGGTTAGTGGCTCTATATTTACTTGCCTGCTTGTATACCAACAGGATATCAGACTCTATATGAAGGAAGGAGAGACTCCATCGTTCGCTGAGATTCCTAAAAGAGCACATTTACGGAGAGAAGTTGCCATAGGTTATGTGAAAAACAATAAGAAGGTATATGTAATTTTCAGTTTTAATTACCTCATGATTTGCTTTAGATTTCTAATTCAAATATAAATACACACATATTTGATCATATCTGATACCAACAGGATGTTAGACTAAATATATATATATAAGATCGAATTGTTATTCATATTCAATCTTTTGTTGCAGGTTATTAATCCAGTTCCCAAGTCAGAACCCCTCTCCCTTGAGTTGACAGATTCGTTAATAGTTATATCTGAACTTGAAGGAGAACAACCAATCCTTATGTAGAATGGCCTCTTGGTCTCTCACAGTTGCCTATGTCGTTCAGTATGGCTGCAGGGTCACCATTGCTGCCGCACTAGATGGTTTCAAGCTGAAACTGTCACCCAATTTTTGTATTCGAGCCTTACTCACTTGATAAATATAGAAGCAAACCTATTTTGACAGTGAGCGTGGTCTTTGAGCTTGCACTGTCACCCATCAGTCAATACGGCAATAAAATGGCAACTTAATGAGTACATCTTTTAGCTTCATTGTTGTAAGATGATAACACCGATGGAGGTCCATTATTGTTGATATGCTATCAAAATAATTACTTGGCTATTCTTTTAACTAATGATGATCTATCTGGTACCTGAGAGTCAAATGAGTTTCTCTACCTGGTAAGCCACCTTTGAGATCGGCATGGCTGGGTCTGTGACAAGCCATGTAAACATTGCACTAAAAAAAACTTGATCATGTTAACTATAAGCAAGCAAGGAGCAAATACTCATATATCCGTATATGAATTCATGTATACGAATATATTTATGCATTCATGTATACGGTTAATACTTATTTAAATTAATTACATACATGTTTTTAAATTTCCCTTCAACACCAATAAATATATCTATATATATATATATATATATATTAATGTAAAACCTCCATAAATTAAGGGTCGACTTTTCCCATCCCCCCAGTTTGATTTTGGATTTTGGGTTGATGAAGGGAAGAGCGAGAGGGCCAGATCAAAGACTAAAAAAAACAGAGAGAGGGCGACCAGAGAGAACGACAGGTCGGCAAATTTTCCTTGGCCTCTATTTTTTGTTTTCCTCTTCTTCGAACCCATACTCTCTCTCTCTCTCAAGTCCTCTCCCATACCAGTCTCCCACATCGACGACCAACGCTGGGGGCGCTGCTAGACCCGAAAGCCGCTGGTACCATAGCCTCTAGTCGGAGCTCCTTTTTCCGACGACGTGCGACGACGACAACCACGACCACCACCTCTCAATTACTCCTCCTTCCACTCCCCAACCCTCGCCGTCAAAGTCCTTCGCATCTTGATCGTCCTCAAAGTCTATTGTCGAGATTAGCTTCGGCGGTCGACGTCGGGCGGTGGATCTGACGGCGTCAGGGTATGATCGTCAGCTTTTCGACGGTTGTGGATCTGATCTCGGGAGCTCAGGAGATGACGGCGCCGTCGTCGCCTCTGTTCCGGTGACCTGGATGACTTGGGAGGGGTCGAACTTGGGAGGCGTGACTAGAGGCTGGGTTGTGGTGGAGAGTGAAAGAGTCAGCGTTGTACTGTTGCTGGTTTTTACTGCAGTATTGATTTCTTTTTTGTCGTTAACTATCGTCAGTGAGTCTGTTAGTACAGTTGACTGGTTTCAGTGCACCTCCGGATTAATAAAAGTCACTGATAACTGAGTGAAACATAAATACCTATCGGAGATCGGATGGCATCTTCAGTACATGTGTATCTATGACTATTTTTATATACGTATTAAATGAAATAATATATAAACATGATAATCAAACATATAATTTGTTATAAACAATTAAGATTACGTCATGTAAATATACGTCTTGCATATAAAAATTTTCATGATCTTAATCATAACCCACAATCATTATGCAAAAATATTAGTAACGAATCCGTATTAATAAGCATAATTCACACATATTTGTGTGAGTGCTAAAATATTTTATCATATATTCATACGGGTATCTATATGAATTCTAGTACACACAGATTTACATGTAAATTAAATAATAATTTATCTAAAACTGTACAGTTTCTTTGTCATATTAATTCTATAGTTACTATTTTCTGTAACAATATGCTTTAGACACAGATTTATGTGAAAGTTATACAATTCACATATATCCGTGTGAAATGAAGACATTGATATTGAATTTTGTGAGAGATGTGTTTATTGCGTACAGATTTCCGAGTGTGTTGCTCATACCTATCCGGCTAACCTAATCATACCACATCCTTCATTTATATTCTCAACCTCACGAATTTGGCTTCTCTACTTAGATTTATGTTGCTTGGATTTGCTTAGATGATTTATAACCACTGGATTGAGTACAATCTAAGACCACTATGTCATCATTATGTCATCCTTACTTCATCTAATGGTTATAAGACATTCAAGTAAATTCAAGCAACTTAAATCTAAACAGAGAATCTGGATCTCAACCTCACACCTGTTCAAAAAATAATAATAAAAATAATAATAAAATATTCTCAACCTCACAAACTTTAGAGTAATGCTAGGTGAACCACCTTTTAGTTAGGTGAACCACCTTTTAGTGAATCACCTAGAACCCACCTTATGTGGCAACATGATGTGGGTATGTCACGTAATCAAAGTGTAATATCTAGTTTTTCTGTTTATATTTTTCTTAATTATGTAATTTTTTTCTCTTTTAACTTTCTTGAATTTACTTTATTTTTTGTTAAATCCTATTTTTTTTAGGGTTTTCTTCATCATCTTCATCTTCTCCTCCTCCACGATCTGTCCTCTCTAAGACTCGATCACCATACCAAGTCTCTAAGTCTCCGTCCTCCATCCTCTCTCTAGTCTCCTCTTCCGTCCAATTAATTGTTCATTCACTGCCTCATTATAATTTATATCTTTAGAGCATTGTTGCAACTCTTGCCAATTGATCCCCTAGCCTTCACCACATCAAAAAGCTGGAGAACTATATGATCCTTTCATGAGTATTGTAATTTCATGATTTGATTTGATGTCTTGCTCCAACGAAAATCATCATGAGCAATCATTTTCAAAAAAAAAAAAACATAGCTCTTACCTCTTCTTCAATATTAAACAAACATATTTTACACCTTCTTCAAAGATCTCGTCTTCGATCTCCCTATCATATTTCTGAATAACCTTATCTATAGTTTTCTAAATTTCATACACAAGAAAAACTGAACTAACGTTGAATATCATCATCGATGCTTGCAAGGAAAAAAAAATTTGATTGAGAGGGTATTTGAACAATTAAAGATGGAGCGAGGATGTTGAGAGAAGGGATGAGATTGAGAAGGAGATGAGAACCACGTTTGATGAAGGACTTTGTGCAGAGATAAGAAAGAAACAGTTTTTTTTTTGTTGGAAGAAAGAAAAGAGTTTAGAAGATAAAATTTTTAAATAAAAAAATAGAAATATAAAATAAAACATATATTGTTATAAACTAAGAATGAGATAGAGAGAAAGAGAAGAACAAAATGTATGAGGAGGAAGAAGTGTGTCATTCATTCTCATTAGGCTCTCTTATATAAGAGTATGATTTACATCGTAAGGACATAACTAATGAGTATTTACAAAGACATCCACATATATTATAATATTTACAACACTCCCCCTTGGATGTCCACCAATGAATGATATGGTGTTGGACGCGCTTATTTGTTGTCTCGTTAAAAACCTTGCCAGGTAATAAAAACCCTGTGGGAAAAAACAACCTTGGTCGAAGGAGAAAAAGAGTGCAACGCGCATATGTCCTAGATAGCATACTTCTGGATGCTCCCCCTGATGAGATTCTCCCCTGATTGTTGCAAGCTTCATGTACCGTAAATAACGGTTTGTTTTGTCTATCACTAAAGTGAGATTTTGTTCGTTTTCCATACAGGGGCTCATCACAAGATTTTTATACCTGCAAAGTGAAAGCAATACCAACAAAGCTATACAATTTAATAGGTCTTACCTCATTTAGTAATATTAGAAACAACCTCACATGTTCAAATTCATACATTATGTAATAACTAAGTAGTAGAAGCTAATTAACACATTATTATCTATGGTTCAAAACCATTAGAAGATTAGCATAGCATATCTAGCCACTCATATCAATATCTTCGTTTATTGATACATCTCGTATATACTCTTCAAGAGCTTTGAGCAATTCATAACTTCGCGAAAGTTAGAATATGTAGCAACATAATCCGAATTCGGTTTTGTAGTCCAATCATAATACTTATTGAGGCAATTTTGATCAAGTTAACTATAATAAGTATATATGAGCTAGCTTTAGACTATCTATTGCATGAGTTAACTTTAATTTAACAGCCCAACATAACAAGAGATATGCTCGCCTTTGGGCCTCCTCCTCATGCCTTTCTTCTTGGGTTCCAACCCAAGACACATCTTACTAATGGGAGTTGTGTTTGCATGTATAAGGCACATTACGTCATTTCGCTTAGGCGATGAGGAATCTCACATTCAGACTCTCTTAAGTATTCATGGATCGATTTACGTTCGAATCATTCATGTACTTGGATTCTTTAAGGATTTGATAAGCGATACGCTTGTAATGACGCTTTACTTTTGGGATTTTGCTTTTAGCACAGTCTTTTAAGATCCTTATAATATACGATGACAACTGCCGTAAGTCTCTTATCAATAAATATATGTAACACTGTACTTACAGAAAACTGTCATGTATAAGGAAATATATTGTAATCCCCATGTCTCTTGTAGACATTGTGCCATAGTGATTTATTTTCACTGTGCTTAATACCCTTTTGTATCATGTAGGGTTAAAGGTCTAAGTATCTCATCACGTTTCAGATATTTAGTTTATTTGGAATTGCCTCTATCCAATTTGGCCAATAATATGATTTCTCGACATTCATAATGAAACGTGGTATTGCATCATACAGTCCTTAACGATCTTTGGTAGCTACCATATGTAAATTTTCATTGATGATCATCATTCATAGATCCCACACATTCTTATATGCATGCATAATTAGCTACTATGAGCTTATTAATATTGGGTACCCCTGCCACTTCTAGGGCAAATATTGTCACTTCTACGACAAACATCTCTCATAGATGAATTATATTTATCGAATGTGGATCTATATTCATAATACCGTAAAACATTATAGGACATGTATAATCTTCCATTTTCAGAAGCTTAAAACTTTAGACCTGGTGGATACATTCCACTCTAAATTCACGCCGTTATTCAAATGACAGTAGTCTTTTCTCTCCCCCTAACGGCAGGAATATTGTCTTATTATGAACATGCATATAAATGCTTTTAAATGACTATCACTTCATTTCGAGTGAAGATGTCCATTGGCTGGTGGTGAACCCACACCAAGTTTAAGGTCAAAAATATTTAATTCATGAGTATCAACCATATTGATGTATTGTTGTATCACTAAGATATCATCATCTGATGGTGTACTTTAACCTTTGTATGTGTAATACTATAGTCGTCATATTAGGAACTCAGACATTTTTAATGACATTCTCGTCAGGAGAACCATGTCACATAGATACTCATTCTTCCCACAAATCAAATGGGGTATAGACTATTTGAGTTAATATGGATAGTCTCATAGAATTTAATCCAAGTAGAAAACAGCTCTTCAGGAACAATTTTTCTCCCCCTCATGACAAGAGGAGTGTCTCATTGAGGTGACAACTGCGGCATATACACTAGTGGTCATCAAAACTTGTAACTCATTCAAGACAACACTCTAGGTAAATTATGACTTAGCTAGTCATACCCAGTTTCAATGAACTTCTGGTTCATGATATTTTTGTACCTTAGTTCAATGTAAAATTTGGCACAATCTATATCATATGTTAATCGATTATGAACCGCATTAGAGACACTTCATTCAAATAGAATGCTCTTCTGGAGCCATCAATCATATGTGAAATCGAAGCTTCAAGTTCGAATATATAATGTTAGAACGATAGGTTCTCAGATTTGGTATGTTAAACTTCGGGTTCAAATAATTCAAGTGCTCGAAACTTCAAGTTCGAATAACTCAAGTAAAACTTCATGTTCACCTTATATTTTATACTCAAAACTTTGGGTTTGAGTATCTGCTGTTAGAACTTCGGGTTCTACATGCAGTACAATATTTTGAAACTTTTGGTTCAAAAATATTACACTCGAAATTCATATGATCGAGATATAGGGCTGCTGGCCCATGTGAATAACAATAAAATGTAAACAATAAATATAGTAATGAAATTGTATAACAAAATAAATAAAACTGTTAACAGCAAAAAGTAAATAAATTTTACATTGGAAATTTTCGATTCCATGAATGAAGAAAATATACAGAGCTTCTGGTCTGATTAACTTCACATATATGATGATCTTGTGTATTTCCTCTAATTGTATGTACAAAAACATAGCATCGTAATAAAGTGAGGAGCTTCATGACCCTATATGATTAGGGATCACAAGATGTGGTTTTAATGATTATTTCATAATTATAAGGAACTTCTGGCCCTTGTTAACTGCATAAGTTTTGCGAAACGTCATATCGCAATTTCGATTTTAAAACTAATGAGGAACTTCAAGCCCTTTATATTTCAATCAAGAGACTTCAGGTCTAAATATGAATAAAAGATTCAATGGACTTGGTAATCGGCATCATGCTTTAACATATTAGCATGATAATCATATAATGATACAAAAAGAAAACTTATAGGGAACAGTTAAGGAATGTAATCTCTGTATCAATGACTATGACTCTGAATGTACAGCTTATAGTCTTGGCTAAGTATCCAACATATTAACCTTCAAAACTCCCATAGTCTCATTATCATACGGAGGAGGGAATCTCAAATACCAAATCTATGCCTCTTATTTTCATTGAGAATTACAGTATGTAAGATCATATACTCAACTATATTCTTTGAGGATCTTCTGGTCCTCATAAATTGTACAAGTGCTGAAGGACTTTCATGTATTCTTTTTAAGGAACTTCTGGCCCTCAAGTAATAGAATCAACGAACATGATGCATTGATCGTAATTTGAAAGCAGATGTAAATATGAATTAATATCAATTAGACAGTAAAAAGGAGAAAATCAAACTTCCATGACTTAAAAGAGAGAAGAAGCTCACTATGTACTAATAATAAACAAATTAATTATAACCACAATCACTCATAATAATGA
Organism: Fragaria x ananassa; assembly: GCA_034370585.1. Taxonomy (NCBI): domain Eukaryota; kingdom Viridiplantae; phylum Streptophyta; class Magnoliopsida; order Rosales; family Rosaceae; genus Fragaria; species Fragaria x ananassa. The sequence continues at coordinate 10,270,111 of CP139752.1, forward strand.
CCTCAAAATTAGTCTATAAAGGAATTTGGAACGGTTGCAACACAATCACTCATATCACAGCTAGTGTTATTCGCCAAAATCACTAGCAAAACCACAAATCACATTAGGCATTCAAATTTACGTGCATTAAGCATTAAGCATTCAAATCACAAATCACATTAATTAAGCATTAAGCATTCAAATCACAAATCACATTAATTAAGCATTCAAATCACAAATCACATTAAGCTCCTTACTGTTGGTCAACATTACACCCAAGAAAAAATGTATATGTATCAATTGTATGTAATCTTGTTATTATGTTACTAATAATAAGCAAATTAATCAAATGAGAATGGAAAAGAAAATTAAAACGGTTACATAATTAAATCATTGAGAATGGAAAGTAGTAACGCTGCAAGATTTTCACAAAGTAGTAATGTTGTTGGCTTATGATTAATACTTGTCCCCAAATATAAGTAAATTAATCAAATGTCACCTATTAAGCTCCTTAAATATCTCGTTATTACGTTATTAAGCAGAAAATATGTTATCAATTGTACAAATTTCCATGTTATTAATAGCTGAAATTTGGTAAATGTAAATGCTCGTAAATGGTGCACATAATTGTGAACAATGGCTTTTGATTGCCAAATTATGATTTGAAAAGTATTTGTGTGCACATATTGGGAAGTAAAGTAACCATATTCACTCATATAATAACCTTAATTTAAGGCATTCATCACAATAACTCGGTGTCCAGAATACCATTATGATAGGCTTAATATTAATCGGTATTAAGGACACCCCCATTGATCATGTCTTTAACATTTCAATTTAGCCACAAACATATTGTCAACTTGGGTGAAGTGACATCCACTCATGGCTCATATTTCTCAAAAGGCTGATTAATATGATTAATTTTGGTCTTATTGCCATTCATAGAGAGGGCTTTGTAAAGTGCCACTAAATGTTAAGCCATAACTATAGCCATATCATGATCCATATTAGAAGACGCAAATGCGTCCATTCATATCGTGATCTTAGTAACCGATCAACCAATGCTTGCCAAACCTCAAGCGGATCTTTCACCGTTAGATACATGTCTTTCAGACTCTTTTTCAAGACCACATCGATCATCATGGATCTAATTATGTTGTTTAGAACTTCATGTTAATATGAAAGAAATATCAATATCCAAACTTCATGCTCGAATCTTGTGAACAATGAATCACATGTACATGCATAAAACTTCAGGTTTATGCTTACACAATTAGATCTCCAAGTCTAATGTAATATTGAACTTCAGGTTCACAATCTCAAAAAGTATTATTAGCGAAACTTTATGCTCACTAATATAAGCAATTGTAAACATAGAATTGAGTAATATAAACAAAGTATATATGTAAACAAGATATAATCAAAATTGAAGCGAACTCATAGATCGTGAGTATGAATAATAAGCAACAAAAGTTGCACCAATATCTCATAGATCATCATGGAGTTCATAGAACGAATGAGCAAAATCGTGCTGATAACGTGTTATAAACTAAGAATGAGATAGAGAGAAAGAGAAGAACAAAATGTATGAGGAGGAAGAAGTGTGTCATTCATTCTCATTAGGCTCTCTTATATAAGAGTATGATTTACATCGTAAGGACTTAACTAATGAGTATTTACAAAGACTTCCACATATATTATAATATTTACAACATATATAATGCTTTAATGATGTGGCTATGTCACGTCATACTGCCATTTAAGATGAACTCTAGGTGGTTCATCTAACATTATTCCAAACTTTACCTTTAGTTCTATCCATGAGCCTCACCGGCCTCTTCTTTTGTTGATAACTTCAAGCCCAGATTCAATTTCAAATTTAAGAAAAAAATGTATCGATTGAGGCCAGTTCATTGATCTTTTATCCTTATACTTCATGTTCAATTTGTTATTAGATCTTGAATAATTTGTTTTTGTGGTTCTTCATTTATCAGATCCTGAATCATTGTGAGTATCAGTGTTACTCTTCATTCATTTATATATAAATTTCATCAGTAACATCGGTGGTTGTTTTTTTTTTTTTTTTTTTTTTTTTTCAGAAATCCATGGCTTACTGAAACTCTGAAAGTGAAAGATAACATCAAGTGCAGTAGCTGCTACCCACAAATCTGGCAACTCAGGTGCTTCCAGAATATGCTCATCCATTGTTTATCTCATGAAATATCTCCACCTTCTCCTTCAGTTCATTTTGAATTTTCATGTTGCAGATATGCAGATCTGTGAACAGCCTATGATGATGTACTATATGAGGATGTATGATGAGAGCCAAGGATTGAAATATCGGTATCGGTAGATATATCGGTCCGTTGAAAAAGGGAGATTTCAGATATATCGGGGATATATCGGGGAAACCCGGGAAAAAAATATCGGTATTTTGGGAAGAATTTTTTTTCTGAAATATTTAATTTATTAGATTTAAATATAAATATTACAAATATCAACTTCATCTACATCCAGAATGAGAATCTAGGTTGTTGATAAGAGTCATGAGACACACGCTGATCCACAAAAGTACAATAATCAGACCAAGACATATGACTCATATAGTACAAATTGTAGTGTTGAATATGATAATCATATATGTCTTTGGAGCTGCCAACTGTTTCCCCTATAAGTGGATAGTAAGGAATAAGGATGATGAAAACTGGACGACTGATTACTGACTTCCGCGCATTGATTATAGCCATAAACATTATAGCCATATTGATTGTTGCCTTCTTGGGATTCATTTGAGGTTCCAGTCCCACTACCTAAACTGATAGAATCAAAACTTAGCGCAACTGAAACAACATCTTGATCATCATTTGGATCTCTAGTCCTCCTCCCATACATGGTATCCTCTTGCGCTCCATACCTAATACTTCTATAGCCATGATCATGGGAGACATGATCGTAATTTTCTTCAGATGAAAAATTGTTCAATCCACCAACTGTAGAAGATTGTCCATGTACAAACCCGGTGCCAGTATTTCCACCACCTTTTCCGCTTCCACCATCTTCATCATCATCTGAACTATCCGGAGTTGCTATGCCGCCCCATGCATCATCACTGTCTAAATTATCTTTTGGGTTTCCAACAACTTCTTCAGATAATACCCTTTGTACGTTGATTCCATTGGCGGTTGCAGTTTCAAGTCGAGACCACCACTCGTCATTGGGATACACCTCAAGGGAATTAGTTACTTCTCTTCCGGATAACATTTCAATTTTTTACAGATATTTTTTTAATATGTCAGTGATATATCGAAAATATCATAAATGTCGGAGATATTTCCTAAATATCGGAGATATTTCCTAAATATCGGTGATATTTGAGGATATTTCCTAAATATCGGGGAAATATCGTAGATACGGTGGAAGATAAGATATTGACCCCTAAAGATATATCGGTCATTCGAAAAAGGGAGATATCGAAGGATATATCGGATATATCGCAGAGATTTTAATCCTTGATGAGAGCCACCAATATAATGTATGATGGTGTACAATAATACAAGATTACAGTTTATGATGAGGCCATGGCATAGCAACTAGGTATGATGGCATGCTAGGCCATGGAATGACGACAAACAATTTTTTTAAAATACTAGTACTCTTTTACATTGGTTTCCGTGTGAGTTGGAGTTAACGTTACATGCGGAAGAGAGAATCTTACGTGCGACAGCCGCACCACGTGTCCTGTGCGACTCACCAGTCGCACAGCGACACGTGTTTTTTTTTTTTTTTTCCGCAGCTCTTCTTCCTTCCTGTCGCTCTATTCTCCGGCGAACTGATCCCCTCCGATCAAAGCATAGCAGCTCCCTCTGCCCAGCCGCCGCCTAAACCCACCCCCCGCCGCCTCCACCATAAGCCTGACAACCTACCGTCGTTGAGCCGCACCTCCACCAACCTGTGCAAATCACGCAGAGGAAAGAAGAAGAAGAGAGAGGAAGGAAGAAGAAGAGAGAGGAAGGAAGAAGAAGAGAGAGGAAGGAAGAAGAAGAAGAAGACCTGTGAAAAAGCTTCGCCGGAGGGGATCTGTTTCGCCGGAGAAAGGAGGAAGAAGAAGAAGAAGGCAGGTGTGAAAAAAAAAAAAAAACACGTGTCGCCGGATGGTTGGTTGCGCATGTGACACCTGGTGCGGCTGTTGCACCTAAGAATTTTCAAGGGGAATCCTATTTCATAAATAAATCACATTTTTTAATATTACATACAGACTTTTTTATCGTAATAACCATTATTAGTCCCATTCAGGGGAATACGAAAAAGAATCTATGAATACTAATAACTTATTTTCACTGAAATTAGTGTGAAATAACCTTAATATACACTTATTCAAATATGTGTGAATGTTGATTTTTCAAGTAGTACAAATAAAACTATTGAATCAAATTAACTTGAACCCTATTATAGACCTGCATGCATAAAGTGACGGTATAAGATGTATATATACATATATCATTATTAGTTTACATATATATACGATGATAGTTAGTTTACATCTTGTTTTAATATTCATTTTTTAGTGACGTGTTGATGCAAAGTTAAATAAAAATATTTAAAAAAATATTAAAAAGGAAAAAAAAAAAAAGAGAAGAGAAGAGGAAGAATTAGAATATAAGACGTGGACTTGTCTATCACCCGTGGCAGGAGTAAATGAGAGGTGGCATTCAAGAAAGCATGACAGCTTAACAACCACAAAAAGACTGATTTACCCTTCATGTCCGTTCTAATCAACAAAACAACGAGTAGCAAACATGTTTCTCATCAATCAACTAAAGCCTTCGTGTTTTATGCGGGGCGTGGCTTTGGCCTTTAGCTTCGGGAACCAACACGACGTATGAGGTTGCACCGTTTGAACGGCTAGACGACGAGTCGGACGCAACAAAAGTGCGTCAAGGGTCACCGTCGCTATAAGCAAGCAAACGAGAAAACGTTGATAAAGATTAAAGGAGAGAAATGACTTGGTTCTCTTGGCTTTTGCTTCTCTTTAGTTTGTCTTAGTTTGCTTAAGTGCTTAACAAGCATTGGTTCTATGGTTTTCTATATTATTCCCATGCTTTCTTAATAAGTTTTTTCTAGATAAGGTTCTTTTTTTCTTTGGTTACAAAAGGGAAAGCTGAAGCTTTAGCTTTCGAGTTGGGGCATGACTCTCCCCATGCTGTAATTACAAGCAGGGTTCGAACCTTCAATCTATTACCAGTATCAAAGTAGCATTCGCCGTGTTTGAAAGCCTATTAGATTGTTATCTCAATGTTGATACCGGAAAAAAAAAGTATTACATAAAAATAATATTACTTTTTTGTGCTACATATATAATGTTTTTGAGTTCAATTGTAAAAATGTTTATGAATAGAAACACAATATAGACATTAAAGTCCAATAACAACTCAATCATCCTAACCAAACACTCTATATAAAGAGGTCAAAACCTCCAAAAGAAAGGGGACAGAGAAAAAAGCGTAGCAAAGCAAAAAGCGGGGAAGAAGAAAAAGGCAAAAGCAGGCGGAGTCAAACACTGACAAGAACAAAAGAGGTGAAGAAGGAGAAGAGAACAAACGAAGCAAAACGCAGAAGGAGAGAGGAAAAGAAGCGGTGAGCCAACAAGAAGGTGTAGCCTTCACTCTAACTCTTTATTTTTTTTGCAGCATCTCTATCTTTTTGTCTCGTTCCTTGCTCCGCCGGAAGCCTCGTCAGCACGCAAGCCATCTCCCCCTAAGGCGAGATGACCTCGCGAGGTGGTCACCAAAAGAAGGCGAGATGACCTCGCCCCCGCCTCCTCTTGTTATAACAAATATATGGCCGCTCGGCCCTTCCTCTTGTACATATGGCCTTGCGCTTCGCATAACAAACAGTACAAGAGGAAGAAAATAAGCATTCCAGGTAAGGCGAGTTTGAAGAACAGACTGCTTGGCCCTTCCTCTTGTACATATGGCTTTGCGCTTCGCATAACAAGCCGTACAAGAGGAAGAAAATAAGCATCCCAAGCAACACGAATTCGAATAGCAGTTTCTTTAAGTCCGACCCCCAATCACATTCGATTTTCATCTGCAAAATGGTTTCTATCCTCAAGATGATAATCATCGAGGTGGTGTCAAGCATGATTCGAACTAGGAAAGACGTCTCTGAGGAGTTATGTGATCTCATCAATCTCATCAAGGCTACAAAGTTCTTCTGGCCAAGACAAAACTTTCCAACATTATCATGCGAGTTAGATAGCAGTTCGCATACAAGGATGACCTCGCGTGGAAGCTGAAGCCCTAAAGCAAAATTTCTAAGGTGAGGTGACTATGAGGAAAAGAGAAAGTCCAAGCGAGGCGAAGCAGGATGGCTTCGTAAAATTGGAGGTCTAGGCGAAGAAGGATGACTTCACAAAATTGGAAGTTCAGGCGAGCCAAGATGATGTCACGTAAAAGTGAAGGTCCAGGCGAGCCAAGATGATGTCTAGGCGAGGTGAGGCGAGATGACTTGACACAGTAGACTTCGCGAGAAGCAAGATGTGGGGTCTGCTTACACGCAAGGCCCGCATGTACGCGGAGTCTGCTTACATGCGAGGTCAATATGCACGCGGAGCCCGCTTGCACGCGAGGACCACATGCACGCGGAGTCCGCTTACACGTGAGGTCCGCATGCACGCGGCGTCCGCTTACACACGGAGGCTGGATTTGCAGGAATCACCTACGCCCCAAACAAGGACTGTAGCCAAGACAATTCAAGCCTCTTGGTCACGCTGATGCATCATCCATTTCGGGTGCCCAAGTCAAATCAACAGACACTCTACCAAATTGGGTGTCTACAAGAAATACAGTTAACAGTTTCAAAATATATCCATCAAACCCAAAATTGGCACCAAGCCAAAAAAACCCAAAATCATTATGAACTACGGTCGGTTTGATCCCACAAAGGGGTACGTAGGCAGTCTAGCAACCCACTAGATGCAACCACTGTTCCAAACAGAATCCCTGACACCACCAATCAAATTCATCCAGTCCAAATGGCTCTGGTCAAATTCCTAAAGCACCAGAAAATCAAATCTATAACCCAAACTTTTTGAACTACATTGGTTTGATCCATTTACGAGGGTATGTAGACAGTCTGGATTTAAATCTAGATGCAAACATCAATCTAAATAAATTTCCGGATCGCCTGAAGCCAGAATTTCGCTCCAAAGCTCAAATGCCTTCAGACACAAATCCAAACACATTTCCAAACATTACTCTCACTCTAAAGTCAATGCCCTCCAACGAGTCATTCACTTATTGGAACCCTTGAACTACGAGTGACTTGATCCCCTCCAGGGTATGTAGGCAACCCATTCCCAAATGTGGGTGCAGTCCCAAAAACAAACAAACCTACAATGGTCTCTTGGTAAACGGAATCAAATGGTGTTCCCTTATAACAAGAGATTGTAATTAAAAGATACGTTCTGTCTTGAATGAGTCGAACCAGACATAATTAAAATTCTATCTTAATTAGTTAATAAGATGGAGAAAATTGTGTTAGGTATTTATGTGTTTACAATTTTTGCTCAACACCGAGCTACACCACATGAGTTTCTAGATAAAGTTCTTTGTGTGTGTTTAATATAGTCATTCAGTTTAACTAAGGTTTCTTGTTCCGTAAATTAATGTTCTTTTTTATTTATGGATTAGAGTTTGATCAAAGTGCATGTAACATAAACGAACGTATAAAAATCAAGAGAACAAGAAATAAAGGTGAAAAGAAACTAAAAACATATGTAGCTTTTCTCATCTCATTAGGTCGACTTACATATTAAGATCTTAGTAGAGCTTAATCAGATATTTTTTTACACCCTTGCCCTTGCTCGTTTACAATTTTGGTTAATTTGTCTTCGTCTCTCATTTCTGATTGATTGGTGTATTAAACATAATCTTTAGCTTGGCTAGCTTGTACAAAGACATAAATATTATTTGACTTTTCAAGTTGAACATTTTTTTTTAAAATTTCTTTTCAATGGTTTTCATTGAATAGTACATGACTACAAAAATTTATTTGTTATAGTTCTTTATTTTACCGATACTTAACAAAAATTTATTTGTTATAGTTCTTTAATTATTTTACCGATACTTAATAATGTAGAAACATCCTTAATTTTGATCCATATGAATAGCCGAGCGGCGAAGTGTGATGGGTATGATTCAGATCAAAGGTGGAATAAAGGACTCCACGTTTGGAATGAATTTGGTTGGAATTTAATTCCAAAGAATGGGTGGGTGGTAGGAATCCGAATACTAAGTTTGAAATCGTGATCGTTAAATGATTATTTCTAAATAAATATTTTGTTTTCAAATAAATTTGTTGTTGTATTTTTTTTAATTTTCGTTGGTTGTATCTTTTAATTATAATATATTGAAGGAATAAAATTCATGTATGTCATTCTCAATATTTGTAGTTTCAATTTTTTTAAAATATTATATATATTTATATATATGAGACAAAAAAATGCATAGAAATATAACATTACATATATATGACAAAATAATTAGAAATGGCTTTACCTTGAGATTTAGCTTATGATGGGAGTGTTTTTTAAAGTCAAAAGGCTATAAATTTAGCTAAGGATTTAGCTTATGGTGGGAGACTTTGATAGGCTAAAAAAAGATTCTACAGAATATTCTTGTTTTTTAAGCCAAATTTGGTTAAGGATTTAGCCTACCATGGAAGATGCTCTAATGAAGAAAGAATGTCACAGAGGGGCAGAATCGGAAGTTCGAAAAGTTGCATGAGGAACTCAGAAATAGAGGCTGATACAAGACGACGCTTGGTGGTGCAACCATTTATTCCCAAACGTCATCCTTCCCCCAAAACCCATAAGCTCTTCTTCTTCTCTTTCTATCTCTCTCTATTTCTCCCCCAGATTTTCCTCTGCAAAAAACAAAGCTGCTTCTGCAACTGATGCTGTTCTGAGCAGGAAGCTTCACACAGCACCAAGGGTTAAGCTCTTTTATAGCTTGAGGCGGAGGAGCTGGCTAGCTAGCTGAAAGCTTGTGATGGCGAATGGTAACAAGAAACCAGGTGGTGGCGGAGCCGGCTGTTCTGGTGGTGGTACTACTGCTGCATGTTGGTCTTCTTCGTCTTACAAAGCAATTCTGGTGTTTATTGTTCCATTGGTTGTTGTTTTCGGGTTGATCTCGTTGCTGAGTCCGAAATCCTCCAATTGGGTGTTCATCTCCAACTACTACTTAACCGGCCCTTCTCCGAATACAAGCGCCTCTAACTCGTCGGAGATCGGAGCTTCACACGACGACGTTTTGGGCTTGAGGTCGACGGTGGTTGTTATGGATATGCACAGTAGTACAATAGAAGAAGTTCACTCTGATGATTATGTGCAGAACCGGTCTGCTTCTCCGCCGCTCGCGGTAGAAGAAGCAAAACCACCACCGCTTGAACCGGTAAGATCTTTTTTTTTTATCTTTTACTTCATGAATTTGTTTTGAATCATTCCTTGCTTGTTTTTCCAATCTCTTTGATTCTTTTTGGTATTTTACGCCCAGAAGTCCAGAAAAAAAAATCACTTTTTATTGGCAACGTCTTTAGTTATATATAGTTTTATGCACCAATTTATTTAATTAATCGAAATGCATAAAGTACCTGAATTTAGGTCTGTCCCATGCTTTCAGAGTGTTTGTAATTTTGGGCATATTTTCAGGGCCGGGTGAAAGAAATGTTATGGCTATGTATCTTGATGCATTTGACATGTTTTTAGGTCCCGTTTAAGTTGCTTTTTCGAAGGGTAATGTGTCCCTCGTGGACTTTGCATCGTCCCCTGTGATATTGGTAATTGCTGTGATTTAGAAGTAATCAATTTAAGTGCCTAATCCCCTTACGGCACTCTGTTCGCATCACGCCTCTGTTGATCTACTTAATTAAGTTTGGAACTTATTTAATGGTAAATTAGGTTACATGGACCATTTGGTATTAGTACCATTTGTAATTGGAAATTGTATCAAACACTTAATGGGGTCACATGCCCATTGAACTTTGTCTTTCAACGTTTGCCCTTCGTTTAAGCAATTCGATTCCTATTTGGGAATAATATGATGATGTGTTTGATTTGGAGTAGTGTCTGACCATTAATCAGTTTATGAATAGATTATTAATGGGACAAATGACGAGGACCCCAAGTATGAAACTGATGCTAATTCTGCGATGGATAATCCTGCTACAAGACAAAAGGAGTATACTAATTTAGGGCGGCTAGAGGGTCGGCTTCGAAGAGCTCGGGTGGCGATAAGAGAGGCTAGATTTGCAAACAAAACACATGATGCAGATTACATTCCTAATGGTCCAATGTATTGGAATGCTAATGCCTTTCAAAGGTACCCACAAATCGACTTTGAGGCATTATCATCACAATTATATCATCATAATAAACCTGATATTTATATATGAAAATATGGTCAATTGAGTATGTATTTGATATCATATAAATAACATGAATCATTTATTAGTTGTTTCAGTGCACATCATCTCAAATATACTGGATACTACTACTTTGTTATTACAGGAGCTACTTGGAAATGGAGAAACGGTTCAAAGTCTTTGTATATGAAGAAGGGGAACCGCCATTATTTCATAATGGCCCTTGCAAAAGTATATACTCTATGGAGGGAAATTTCATACATGAGATTGAGGTAAACAAGCAATTTAGGACCCGAAATCCTGAGGAAGCGCATGTTTATTTCCTTCCCTACAGTGTGACAATGTTGGTTCGGTTCGTATACGTGCGTGATTCACATGATTTCAGTCCCATTAGACAGACAGTAAGGGATTATGTCAATATTATCTCTACCAAATATCCCTACTGGAATAGAAGCCTTGCAGCTGATCATTTTACAGTTGCTTGCCATGATTGGGTATGGTTTTTCTGCTCCGCATTCAATACTATCATACTTTACATATGAACATATTCTGATTTTAATAACTTTTAATTCTAATTTAGGGGCCAGAAACTTCAAATTCAGATCCTTATCTGCGCAAAAATTCAATCCGTGGTCTATGCAATGCAAATACCTCAGAAGGGTTTAACCCCTCTAAGGATGTCTCCTTTCCAGAAATCAATCTTCAAACTGGTGACACACATGGTTTCCTTGGTGGGCCTTCTCCAAGGCTGCGCTCAATATTAGCTTTCTTTGCCGGAGGAGTTCACGGTCCTATTAGGCCTATATTGCTAGAGCATTGGGAAAACAAAGATAAGGACATGAGGGTGCACCAGTATCTTCCTAAGGGTGTCAGCTACTATGAAATGATGAAAAAGAGCAAGTTCTGTCTTTGCCCGAGCGGGTATGAAGTTGCAAGCCCAAGGGTGGTCGAGGCAATATACACAGGGTGTGTTCCGGTCCTAATTTCAGATCATTATGTGCCACCTTTCAGTGATGTTCTCAATTGGAAGTCTTTCTCTGTTGAGGTTTCCGTGAGTGACATTTCTAACTTGAAAAAGATATTGACGAGCATATCTACGAGACAATATCTAAGAATGCAACGGAGAGTGATACAAGTCAGGAAACATTTTGAGGTCAATTCTCCTCCTAAAAGATTTGACGTTTTCCATATGATTCTACATTCTATTTGGCTAAGAAGACTAAATGTTAGAGTACATGATGATCAATAAGACCTTTTGGTTTGTTTTTTATTGTTTTGATTATAAGCCTGTTAGGTGATGTAATTATTTCCTTGATCAATTTCCTCCTGTGAAAGTAGTGTCCATGTGTAATGGGCGTAGCAAGAAATAAATAGTTCAAATTTTGCAAATTAGTTTTTTCTTTCCAGTACCAATTCTTACTTCTTAGATGGTGGTACGTGAAAATGAATTCCAATTTATATTACAGTGTTCGGGCAACCGCGCGCCCTGCTGAATATGATGTCCAATTTTTTATTAGCATAGCATTCAGCGCAGTGTGCTGGGGAAGTGATCTTCTATTACAGAATTCGTATCGAGTTGTTATATATGTTAAGAAGGGGACAGTTATATATTATTTCAAATCCACTCGGATCTATACTAAATTGAGGATTATTAATTTTGAGCTACATTTAGTTCAATATTGTGGTAGATATATAATCAGGTGCTAATTGGTGTCCTAGCTCAGGCACTGCAAATTGTGATATCATATGATCAATTTGGTGACTCTTGGTCGCATGACTTCTGATTTTTCCTTCTTTATTTTTTGTTTTTGAGAAGAAAATGCATTGAGTCAGTTAACAATTACCTCGTTTTCAGTGACATCCATTATCAATTTGGGTGTTTGTAACAAATCCTCGAACCAAGCTAGAACAAACTTGAAGATGTTACATTTTTCACCAGAAAAGAAAGTTTATTACATTGTAACTTGTATTCCTCAGATTCGACCTATGGTGCGTGTTTATACGAAGTTTTATAGAGTAATTTTTATCATCACCCACCATATCATTTTTCAAATTCTGACGTACGTTCGAAACGAACCCGTTCTTGATGAAGTTTGTAATTTAGTTTCTTAAATTACTTAAGATGCGCTATTGTTCTGGTTCATGTGTTCTTTTGAAGAAAGACCAGGGTTCGTCAATGGAGTTGACACGAGCACAATCTCATCGCTGAACTTCTACTTTGATCACACATCCTGCTTCCATTTCCGTGTTTTTTATCTGTCATGTGATCACAGTCTCATCACCACAGAAGGTGTATTGGATGAAATTAACACCATAATAGGAATTACGTACTTTTGTTTTTTAAACCTCGACACTGCATGACGATAGTGGCTCGTACTGTAATACACTACTACACTTCCAAACGTAAAGGTAAAAATTTTCATACACTCATTGCTGCAAATATGCTGTAATTTTAACCAGAACCAATCCACATTTTCCTATTTGTCTTGAATTTCTGTAATCAGAGGTGGAAGATCTAATTTAGAGACGGTGGATCAAGTTCATTACGTCGGATTGGGTCATTACGAGGGTTTGGACTTTGCATTCTGTGATTACAGTCGTGTCTCTCAACCTCCATTCGTCCTCGATCATTATTTAAGACCAAACGGAGTCGAAGTAGATCACATACTTTGCCCTAGGGTTATCCCTACCTTGAGAATTGGGAACCGACCATTTGCTAAGAACACAAACCCAATTTGCCACCTGGAAGGACACGTGGAGTCCAGCCATAGCACGAGAGCCAAGAGTGCCCAAGACCCCCTCAGACTACGTACCGACCCCATCCGTGAGACTACTTCTCACTAGTCACTACAGCCTTCGTCCTCACGCCGTGTGCCATTGAGCTCCTCTGCATGCAAACACGACGTGTCAATCTCTCAGCTCACTACACCACGTTGCATGTAATACTGTTCACACAGAACAGTACGTGTCCCCGTCGCAAACCTCCACAGTTTTATATATAGGCCACCTCCCTTAAGCTGCTTGCATACCACAAGATAAGAACGAAAAAAGCAAAGCAAAACAGAGTTGTTTAATCGAGCATTGAGTTTTTAGCTTACTGTGTGAAAAATTTGCAACATTTCAATGGCGTCGTCGAAACAGTTCAAGGAGGAGAGAGCCGAGGCAGAGGCGAGGAAAGCCGCGCTTGATCTGAAAGATGTCAACAGAGAAAGAGAGAACGAAACAGCTGGGGTGAAGATGGACAGGGACATGTACGGCCAGCCAAGAGATTCGTCTCATGTGCAACAAGAAGCGAAGCCTGGTGTTATTGGGTCTGTTTTTAGAGCTGTAACCGGCACACTGGAGCATGCGAAGGACGCTGTTGTGGGCAAAAGCCACGACGCTTCTGATGCAGCAAGAGAGCGTTCCGAATACACCACACTAAAGGCAAAGAAGACGACTGATGCGGCTGGTGAGAAGCTGGATGAGTACAAGGAGGCTGCGGCTCAGCCTGCGAAGGAGGCTGCGGATAGAGCGGCCCAGAAGACGATGGCGATGAAGGACACTACTGCACAGAAGGCCAAGGAGACAGTGGACAAGGCGAGAGAGACCAAGGAGTCTGCTAAGGGAAATGTGAATGAGTACGCGGGTTATACTGCGCAGAAGGCCACAGAGGCTAAGGATGCTGCGGCGAAGAAGGCCAAGCAGACGAAGGACTATGTTGCCGATACTGCAAATGAAGCAGCAGAGAAGGCGAAAGAGACTAAAGATGCAGCTATGAGGAAGGCTGGGGAGTATACAGATTACACTGCTCAGAAGGCCCAGGAGGCCAAGGATACCACAGTAGGGAAGGCTAAAGAGTACACCAATTATGCTGCTGACAAGGCCAAGGAAGCCAAGGACACTACAGTGGGGAAGGCCAGTGAATACACGAACTATGCTGCGGACAAGGCTAAGGAGGCCAAAGACACTACAGTAGAGAAAGCGAAGGAAGCCAAGGAAACTACGGTAGAGAAGACGAAAGAGACCGCAGAGGCAGCCAAAAATAAGACTAACGATGCTGCGGAGTATACGGCTGAGAAAGCAAAAGAAGGGAAGGACACTACTATGAGCAAGTTGGGTGGGCTCATGAATTACTTAACCGGTAAGAAAGAAGAAACCAAAGAGAAGGCTGCAGAGACGGCAGAGACTGTCAAAGAGAACACTAAACAGATGTCCGACACAGCGAGGGAGAAGACTAAAGAGACTGCGGAGGCAACCAAATATAAGACCAGAGAGGCAGCCGAGAAAACCAAGGTAAGATTGAGTTATCATAGCTACTTATGTACTTAAAGCTTGCTTAGTTGCTTTCGTTTTTGAATTCTAGAGTCGTTTGGTTGCATTGCAGGAAACGTTGAGCGAGACCGAGGAGGATGCTAGGAGAAAAATGGAGGAGTTGAGGCTAAGGGAGAAAGGTTATGAAGCGAGAGCAGGAGACATGGACCATGAGACTGAGGCAGATAAGGGCACTGCCGCCAGGAGCAACATTTTCAGTACACTTGGGAGTGCGACTGATGCTATCAAGAGCAAGCTGACTCATCCAAGCGATGTGGTAGAGGAGTCGCGTGCCGCACGTCAGGATGTACCTGTGGAGAAGGTGGAAATCGACATCAAGGACACTCGCCCAGGGGCTGTTGCGGCTGCGCTTAGGAAGTCCGACCAGATGTTTGGTCAAACTTTCAACGATCCTGGTCAAATGGGAGATGAGGGCACAGTGGTTGTGGAGCGGCGCGTGGTGGATGAGGCCGGAAATGTGCGCGTGGACCGCAGCGGCAAGATGTGATCGGTCGAGTCCACTGTGTGTAGTGTGGACCTTTTATGATGTTGTGCATTTTCGGTTTTGACATGGCTAGCTAGTCGTTTTTGGATGTGTGTATTTCAGCTGCATAAACTGTCTTCGGCCCTCTTTGTATTTTGTATATGTTAATGCCTTGATGGTAAGGGCGACTAGCCTTTGGTTTCTCGAAGTATCGGATTATGTTTAAACTATCATGAAAATTTAGAGCGAAGCCTAAATTAACAGGGCCATTGGTCACGGAGCGGGTTCTACGTGTTAAGCTGATATACCTTGATCAGCTGAATGATGAAGAAGGCAGTGAATTAATGGAAAATGGTTAGATGGAGGAGTCATTGGCGCGTGAGCTTCACTTGCAACTGTGTTCTTGATGAGTCTTCTACCTCAGCAAACTATTGTCTCATAACAACTTCTCTGAAGAGATTCTTGTGTAAAAGAAGAATCAATCGTGGCCTTGAACTTACACCATTCTGTGTACCTAAACTTTGGACCAGCAATATATTGTCCATATATGTGCGAGTGCTGGTACTGCAATTTTCATCAGATGAGAAATCACCATTTTTGTACAATAACTCTTGAATTTAATACCAGCTTCTTCTTTAATCATCACTATTTTTCTGTTTCCACTTGCTTATCGGCGATGGGTGGAGTGACTAAACCTTTATAAATCCACAGGTAAAGTCTCATATTCCCGATGTGAGATTAATATCTCAACACGTCTCCGCACGTGTGGCGAATTTTCAAGCCTAACATGTGGACAACTATTTGGGTGACATGGAGTTTGTGTGGTTATTGGGCTTCACATATAGACGTAGGTAACCCGCTGATACCATGATAAAGTAGTATGAGGTTCACATCCAAAACCAATTGGTAATTGGTGGAGTGGCCCAAACCCTTATAAATCCACAGGCAATGTCTCATATTCCTGATGTGGGAATGATATCTCAACAATATTTTCTATAAGTTTGATCCTTTAGATGTTGGTTTTTCTTGTTCATCAAGAATTGTATTTTGAGTGTGAATTTTAGCACTACGCATTAAGGTGTATTTACACCATTAATGTGTAAGTCCTCAAATCGTCGTATGCGAAGATCGAATGAAGATTAAAAACCTTAAATTCTTTCTCTTCGTTTTCATTTTTGATCTAATCAAATTAAGTGCTCATAATAAGAGTACCTCTTATTCGACCTTATGTCTGTTGATACCTGAAAAATCATGCATTTTGTCACGCTACAATTTATTATGCAATTCATGCAAATTCTTATAATCTTAGGATTTTAACACGCCAAGCAAATATGCCGATTGATGTGGATCCAAGCCATATCCGCACATCTTTGGGACTTGCAAACGTGGGTGTGGTGTGGAAGGTTATATGAACTCATAATGCTCATCTGCCGATTTAATATCATTGATGATTTTGGTCTTAGGCCCGAAATCCAAGCCCAACGATTTAAATCGGCAATGAAATTGTGAACATGAGAATTGGGTCAGCTAGCCTTTCATTTGAAACCCAATACACATATAAGAAAGCCAAACTTCCCTTCTTTCTTCTTCTTCTTCTTCTTCGTTTCTAACACGTATTCTCTTCCCTACAGCTACCAAATACCCCATCTCTTCTTCCCAGCAGCATATGAATACCCAGTCCAAAATAACTCTTATCCACATCATAGTCTTGTTCTGTTAGAAGAAGCCACGAGACCAGAGAAAATCTTCTTCCTTCCCCCCAAACAATGAGCTCACATTTTCCAATCTCTCTTATCCACATCGCTCCTTGTTTTCAGTTCTCATGATCGTTGTCATTGCAGCAATTAGCAGTCATCACAAGTAAGCTTCTTTTTTCTGGTTTTAAGGCAGAAATCATGTATCTAGAAGACTACTTTGTTTTACCTAGATATTCATATGGTTTTGTTCATCAAAACCTTACTCATTGAGCCTATAAAAGGTGAGTCCCTGCAGTAGCAAAGTGGGAAGCATTATGAAGCAAAACCTAGAAACAGCCTTCCCTAAGCCTTCAAGCTCTCAGGCATTCAAGCATTCAAGCATCCAAGCACCAAATCCAATCCTTAATCACCATTTCAAACAGCCACCTTCGATCTCTATTTTTTCAGAAAACCCCTAAATTCTCTCACTGCAGTGTGTTTCTAGCTCCCACACCATGCTTCACGCTGTCAAGCTCTTTTTGATTTCTACTTGATCTGAATCACATACAAAGTCTTCCCAATAATCGGGTTATTGAGTTGATTTTGGCCTAGTCGCAATTTATTTCAAAAAGAACCCTCACAATGTCCTTACCTCCTGTGTTGGAAACACTTAGGATTATTTTTTAGTCATATCGTTAATTTTGTTAACGGTATTAGAATCCATACATAATAATGCGACGTGGATGACCGAATCAAAATATCGCATAATAGTTATTCGGTTCACTCTCACCTTAATATGGAAAAAAATGTTCGCATTGGTCAATGTCGGGTTTCCCAATTGACATGCATATCTAGTACATCCTTCTAGATGTTCTTTAGGTCTCACCTACGGACCTTACGTGGCTCCAATATTTAAGAAACTCCGTAAGAGTGGAGGCTAGCTAGGGGTCAAGATCAATGTCTTCTACTAGGAAGGAAAAACAAGCAGTCAAGCCTCGCTGTTACTACTAACTACTACGCCTAAGAAGATTCCAAGTACCTCGTTGTTACTACTAACTACTACGCCTAAGACGATTCCAAGTACCGAAGCTCGTTCCTGTCAAAAAAGCAAAAGAGATGAGGTTATAGATGTTCTTATATTATTATTCCCAAAAGAGTTGGAGGTTTTTAAGTAAAAGATGAATAGTTTCATTAATTATTCTCTGCTAGATGGCTCATACATCAAGTGATCGATGCTTGTCCCAATAAACTTATATCAAACCTACGACAGAGCTCATATCAAACTTATACATCAACTGTGTAACAAGGAGCTCATATCAAACCTACGACAGATGACTTCCTATTACAATGATTTAATTCCACTTCGTCGGTGTACTAGTCGCCTCATACCTTAATTGGTGTACAACCACATATAACCAAGAATGAAATTGAAATAATCATCCAACAACTGTTTAGGTTAAGAAAAACAAGGAAATTAAACGATCTCCTTACCCTTATCATTAGAGCTAGCCTCTCCCGCACATGTTTTAGGGTTGCCAAATGCGGCGAGGTTACTAAATTCTCAACCGCAACCTTGTTCTTGCTTCGTAAAGGCCTAGCTACATGTCCTCTGAAGACGGCGATAGGCTCCTCCAACCCTACAAGATCTTCCAGAGAGGTCTTACTTCTTCTTTTTTGTGATGGACACGTACACCGCAAAAACTTCCTTTCCTTGAAAATTCAAAGGAGTTGAGGTTGTAGAGATCAGGCCTTTACGAACCAAGAACATGCAAGATTACATGAAAAAAACAAGGTTGCCCGATTTTAGGGTTTTGGAAAACAAATGGTGGGTTATTGGCTCTAGGGTTAGAAAAAAAGTGCATGATAACTTGATGAAGTATAAAGTGTAGAAACAAGAGATAGTAAGAGAATCATCATCTTATTCATTGATAGATGCCCTTTATATAGGGAATTACACAATACCAATATGGTAAAGATAGAAATACATAAATCTAGTCAAACTACATATCCTAATGGCATAAGGCCAAGGCACACATAAAGAATATATAGAAATATATAGAATATCCTAGAACAAATAATATATTTTATATTTTTTTTCTCATTGGAACATGTGAGGAATTTATGACAATGCTAATTTCGATAATTTAGAGAAGGAAGATTTTGCTGCAAATTTGGGAAAGCAATGCTTCTCTTTCTTCTTCATCCCTATTTTGGAGAATGAGATAAGGAAACTGTTGGACTTAAAAACAGCTATATATTCCTCAAATTTGATAAGTTTAAGAACATGAGAAATCTCTTGGACATGTGCTTAGTATTGGACCTTCCTACATGTCCTAAACTCATCCTTACTTCATTGGATCTCCAAGTTGGCCCACGATTTTTCAATTTATGCGTTTTTAGCTTCTGTTTACTCTTCTTGTGTGTTTTAACCAATCAATAGCAATATGAATCAAAACTAATAATATTAAGAAAATAACTAAACAAAATATAAGGAATTATACATTAATAATATGTAGATATTTACTCTCAACAAGGGTATGTGGAGTGGGGCTGGTCGCTTTGGTTGGATGACGGGCGTTGGCAAACGGACTTAGTTAGATTTGTTGGCCCAACGCCGCCCAATGCCGACATGGTTCTCTCGTGAGACGGGGATCCATATTGGCATTGGTTTTTGACCTGCCATGTTTTCTTATTTGTGTTGCTTTTTATTTCATGTTTACGTTTTATTTTTGCAAAGTTAATGTAAGTATTTTTACCAATAAGTAGGGGATCATGACAAATATTTCTCTTCTTAATAGTGTGTACGTATGATGACATTACCAATGATCTCTTGGAGATTCTCAATTCTTATTTTGCTCGAGTTTTTTATGAAGACATTTTTGTGGACGTCTAACTTGTACGTTTTTTTCTTCTCATAATGCCGTTTGTGATTATGTATTGCCTTTATTATTTGGGTTGTACTTGAAAATGAGTTTGCTCCTATTTAAGTCAGCTAAGTTAAAGAAAGAAAAAAAAAAACAAAATTAACTTACAGTAATAATACCATCTACAAGAAACTCAGAGCACATTTGCTAACTTGCCAGTAAAAAAACTGCATCCATTTCAGATTGTGACATATACCTATCCTTTCCTGTTTTTGGTTTGAATGGCGATCATATACACATCTATTGGAAAAAAGTATCAACTAGCTAGCTGTCTGGTTATTAAACATTTCTCATCGATCATGTAGCTTTTTCTTGGCCTCTTAGGAACAAAATAATGCAGAATGAGACTACCTGTTCCATAGGGCCATACATGTTGGAATCTAGCATGTTCCAAACAAAAAAATTGGGGGGCGAAGTTAAACTTTGACGAACTTGTCTGCAGGTTACATCAGATTCATATAATCTGGTGGTAGTACAACGAAGAGTACTCAAGTGTAAAAAGGTTGAATGGTGATAATTTAATTACACACAGTAGTGACAGTACCAATGTTTAAGGAATCAAATCTTTGATTGATAATTTATGCGAAGAAAAAGTTAGTCATCTTTCTGAAAATGCTTTGACATTGTATACGTACATCCCTTTTATTTTGTACCAACTATAGTAGATTCTAATCTATGCAGATTACATTTAGATTTAAACTAGAAAGAAATGTAGAAGCAATTACATTTATTGAGATAATATATCGATTAAGGAAATAACTTGGGACATTGATTCTGCAATTCTGTTAACTATTTTCGGATCCTTTATATGATAATAGTTTGAAAATTTAACATGTAAAGAATATTTCTAATAAATAGTTTTCTTTACATCTTGGACTGAAGATGGTATGTATTGAGAGTTTGAGACTCATAATGGCCAAGAAAGAGCTCTACTGAATAAAAAGTTGATAATATTTCTAATAATTTTTCATCATCTTGTACTAAAGCTCTAATGAATTAATGAGAATTTTATGAACTTTCGATGATCAAAAGATTTCGTGAATGAAGACGTGGAAATTCTAAAGTCGACATTGTGGAAAATCTATAAAACCCTAAATAGAAAGAGCAGATTGACAATTCTAAGTAATTTTACTATTATTGACCTTCAATAGGCAACATATATTCAAGAATTTTTTTATGTATATATCTACTATTCTACACATATATACTTTGTGGATTAAATGACACTAATAACGATGCATATTGGTTCTCACATATAGATGGTTATGAAAGGCTAAAATTGTATCATGTATACATGAATCGCCGCATACAAATTTTTTATTATTGCTATAACCGAAAAATATCTACATGTTTGAGAGGACATGTCAATTGGTTATTAATACCATTGGATTGATACCATTAATATCAGTATAGTAGTATCAAGGAAAAAAAAGATACCATGAATATCGGCCGGTATCCATATGGTATGGACTTTATCCTCTTCAATGCCGGTGTATTAGAGAAATTTTTCAGTGCTCCCGAAGCACCACGTGACAGTCTGACTTTGTCCTCTATCTTATTTAAATTTTAACATGTATATTTTCATAATGAAAAATTATTTTAACGATTTTATCAAAGACCATTTTGGTTTCTTGTTAATTTTTTAAATCTTAAACCCTAAACCATAAACCATAAACCCTAAACTTATACCCTAACCATATACCATATACCCTAACCCCTAACCCTTAAACCCTATACCTTAAACCCTAGGCCAAACTCATAAAAGACTTATGACGGTCATTTTACAAAATATAAAAAACCTTAATTTATATTTTAGTTGTAATAAATCTACATGTTAAAATTTAATTCACAAAACAGAATCACACCTCGTCTTTTAGAAGCATTTAAAAATTTCTTAGTGTGTTGGAACGAGCGAGCCGTATGACACAGCATCTAACATGTGTGATTATATGAAACGACAATTCTGTCTTTGTGTCATTATTTTCTTTTCGTTATTGCTATTTAAGTCCATGGCAGCATTGGTGGTTCTCTCATTCTCCCTCTTTCAAACACCAAAAAAATAACGTATCTTGTTCTTCTTGAATAGCGGGCAGTGCTTTTCGTTTTTGCAGTTACAGTTGTGAGGTTCAGTTTCAGACCTCACCTGTTTGGCGTTCTCAGTTACATAGAAAACCAACCTCCATCTCAACTTGTCCCATGGCCACGAAAGCCTTCGTTCTCTATCTCTTTTCTACTTTCTCGGTTGCTATTCTGTCTGTGCTGTTCTTCACACACCAGAATGATGACATATCTTACCAGCCCCGCCTTTCTTCTCTCAAGTCGAATCTCTTGCACTTGGAAGCCTCGGATAATGTTTGGCCGGTATGCTATGTTCTTAAACTGTCAATCCAAACCATTATCGATATTTGCATGTTGGACTAATATGGCATGTTCATATTTTATTTTGAGCGCAGGATTTAGCTTTTAACTGGAGACTTGTGCTGGCCACGGTGATCGGTTTTCTGGGATCGGCGTGTGGAACTGTGGGAGGGGTAGGAGGGGGTGGCATATTTGTCCCTATGCTTACTTTGATTGTTGGTTTTGATACCAAGTCGGCTGCTGCTATTTCTAAATGTAATTCAAACTCTTATCTTCCTCCTCCTTTTTCTTTTTTTTTTGGTATCGTTTTGTGTTCATAGCAATTTCTGAATGAGTTGGTTGGGATTTCTTGGATGCAGGTATGATAATGGGGGCATCTGCATCATCAGTGTGGTACAACTTGAGGGTGCCCCATCCAACAAAGGAAGTTCCCATATTAGATTATGATCTGGCACTTCTCTTTCAACCCATGCTCATGCTTGGGATCACAATTGGTGTGTCTCTCAGTGTGGTCTTCCCCTACTGGCTCATCACTGTTCTCATCATTATTCTCTTCTTGGGTATGTGCATAAAGAATCAACTTTCTCAGCTACCTTTCCTTACTTCACTGAAATTCTAGTCAACTTCTTAATTCTTACTCTTTTTTATTTGTTTCAGGTACTTCATCAAGGTCTGCTTACAAAGGGGTTGAGATGTGGAAGGAAGAGACTATCTTGAAGGTCAGACATTAATTACAATTTGGAGTGATAATCTTTTCATCAAAATGTATATTCATTCATCAGTCATTCTTGACAAAACTTTGAAATATGCAGAAGGAATTTGCAAGGCAACAAGAAGCTCGAGTTGACTCTCGTGGCGAACGTATGATACTTGTACATCCATTTTACTTTGTTGTGTTTGTATGTGTTGTTCACTGTGCCTAAATTTGGAAATCTTTTTTATTTTTGTGTAGTTTTAATTGATGCAGACTATCAACAATTAAATAACAGTGAAGAGAAGTCAATGATGGTGAGCAAATAGTGCTGGTGTATAGTTATGTTTTTCCATACAGTTCTCACTGTATGGGGAGTAAATTTGCTTCTTCTTTTCAGCAAATACTATGTTTCAACCTCAGATGGAAAAGGGTGATGGTCTTAGTTACTCTTTGGGTTGCTTTTCTACTTCTTCAAATCTTCAAGGCAAGTTCTCTCTCTAATGCCTACCCCTGTCTCTATTTCCCTAGCCGCTTGCATTTTTTTCTAATACTTTCTGAATCAAGTGCAGAATGATACAACTACTTGCAGTATCTGGTATTGGGTCCTCTTCTGCTTACAGGTAGGTAGTACAGTTTTGTTTGGGACAACTTGTTTCTTGACTCTATTATGCTGCATGTGGGGATGTGGGGACAATCTTACACTGTTCTTGTTTTGATTTTTGCAGTTTCCTATAGCATTTGTGGTTTTTGGATCTGAAGCAATCAAGTTGTACAAAGATTACAAGAAGAGACTGAGCACAGGCAATTCAGAATCAATATGTGAGGCATCAATTGCATGGACTCCAATGAACATAGCATTTTGTGCACTCTGCGGTATCTTGGGAGGCACTGTTGGGGGTCTGCTTGGATCTGGTGGAGGATTCATTCTTGGCCCTCTCCTATTAGAAATAGGTGTTATCCCACAGGTACTTCAAATGCTTACAAAGCTAATTTACTTATTTACATACCTTTCACGGAACAAAGTTGGTGTCAACAATCTGCAGTTTTAATGAACAGGTTGCTAGTGCAACAGCTACATTTGTGATGATGTTCTCAGCATCCTTATCGGTTGTGGAGTTCTACCTCCTTAAGAGGTTTCCTATTCCATATGGTAGCTTTCCCTTTTCTTTTCTTTTTTAACCTAGCAGTCTATGTTTTACAAGTATTTTGAGATCACGGCTCATGTTTTACTTCTGTATCTTTTGCAGCATTGTACCTCACAAGTGTTTCTATCTTGGCTGGCTTTTGGGGACAGTTTCTTGTAAGGAAAATAGTTACATTTCTCAAGAGAGCATCAATCATAGTATTTGTCCTCTCAGCTGTTATCTTTGCTAGTGCCATCACAATGGGTAAAACACAATTTTCGGACCTAAAATCATGTTGTATTACTTTGAACCAAATTTTTATCATGTCTAAAATTCTGGTTTCTGTCGACTTCTCTTTCAGGTGTCACAGGATTCATGTCGAGCCTCCAAATGATAAAAGATGGCGAGTTCATGGGATTCTTGGACTTCTGTAGCAGTCAGTGATCGCTGATAGCATTGCAGAACAAATGGTAGAATTGGGATGGGAAGTTATTCACTGTGTAAAGATCATCAGGAATTGTTGGCCAACACATAGTTGTCCAACTCCATTGATATCATCATGAAGCAATAAAAAAACTGTGAGCTAGGTTTGGTTGCTTGTTAGCTACCGCTAACTCATGAACCAACCTAGTGTTTTGCTCTCCATCTGGAAAGGTTAAGATTTGCTTGTTAGCTTCTGGCTAGTAGCTAGCACTTAAAATATGTGTGCTTCTGCATAGTTTGTGTTGCTGTCAGCTGCTGGCTAACACCATCATCATCCTGCCTTTTGTAATCTCATCATTCATTGTATTCATCATCTCATTATTTAGTATCAAATCTCATGATTCATATGCCTTGCCTTGATGGTTTTCCAGTTTTGACAGTGGACCAAATTAGTCACTAGTGTTTAACAACTCAACCCTGTGAGTAAAAATTCCACTAAATATCTTTAGATAATGAGAAGAACAAAACGATAAGCATTTGATTTCTAGCATTGCTGGGAATAAGCCAATGAAAGTGATTGGTTTGGCTTTTTGGCTACTCCACATAAATTGAATCTGTGACCACTTGGTGGTTTAATGTTGGAAGTGAAATAGAACATGTCCTCTGTAGTATGTGGATGAGAATGTATTGCAGCGCAAGACGAATAGACCAAACATCAATCTGCATTTGACACTCAACTACAATCCGACACTTGACTACAATCCGACACCGCCACCGTTTTTGATTATCTTGTCTTCAATTTCATGTGGCCTATCATATGAAAATGTGTAACGAAACCGTTTTTGATCATTTTTTCGTTTCTTCTCAACAACAACAACAACAACAACAACAACAAACCGTTTTTGATCATTTTTTCGTTTCATCTCAACAACAACAACAACAAAAAAACCGTTTTTGATCATCTTGTCTCCAGTTTCATATGGCTTATCATATGAAAATGTGTAATGAAATGGAGAGGAAATTCACTCTTAAAATTTACAATCCACACTTTAAAATTTAGCATACGAGTCTCACACCCTTATAAAGAGTTATGATCTAGTCTTAATAGCAGCTTCGTAGTTCAGTGTTTAAGAGCATCTACATGTAATATTTTCGAATGAAGATAGAGACTAGAGAGATCGTAATTGTAGTCTTACCCTGTACACTAAGGATGAGGCTCAGAATCTCCCCTTTTTGCATTATCCATTTGCTATGTTGCAAAGGAGATGGTTCCAATCTGCAACAGAACATAACATGGTCTTGGCAAACCTCCAGTTTTGTATCTTGGCAGAAGAAAAGGAATTTTCAGTCAGAAAGTGAGGATATTTCCAGCAGGAAAATTGAAATATTATCAATAAACGAAAAACATGGCATTCAGTACATGAATCACATTAAAATGAAGGGTCATAGCAAAAGTTTTCATTTGACCAGTTGCAAGCCAAGTGTACAGTGTTTGACAATTGCGTTTGGAAAGGAAGTTCTTGATCAGAGCATAAAATTTCCCCACGCCCAATACCAGCTATTCTATCCACCTCAACTCCCATGAGTCCCATCCAATATAAATTTCCTACCCAAGCCAACAGATGTCATGCCTTGCTAGAGTTCTGCCTTGTAGTAGTAGCTGCCTTAGCAGGTTTACTACTAGTCAGAAGATCATTGACCGGTTTAGAATCTGAGTTGATGGCAATATTTCCCATTCCAGCTTCCATGGCCTCCCTATCATCTTTTTCCTTGTCTTCTTCGGCAGTGCCACTGTCCCTACGTTGTCCTTTATCAGAAGCTATAGATGGTTCCAATAGTCGAGGACCTGCATTGATCCATGGATGAAGAAGGCACTGAGCAGCAGTAGGCCTCTTTTCTGGAACAAAGTCAAGGATGGGAACCAGGAATTCTGTCAATTCACTAGCGTCTTGCTCGCTGAACTCATACTTCTCCGATAGAACCTTATTCAAGGGCCAAAAACGCAGGCGACGAATGTGCCTCAAGTCCCCATATCTATTGAAGTAATCTCTTGAATATCGACCACCTAAAGCAATCTGAGGAATAGGTATAGGTTAAGTACATATAACACTTCAAAAATTTCTATCTAGTAGGGGGCTCAATACTGATTTTACAGGAATGAGATCATAAGCTCCTAGTATACGTTGAAATCATTACAGTATAATGATCATCTTGGAAGAATGAATGGTACATAACGACTTTTTAATTATATAGAACAGGGAGGTGACATATGTGATGCATCAACCAATTTAAACATCAATCTCAGGTAATACCGGGAAATTCAGTGATGAACTTTAATGCTGGTGTATATAAATTTCTCACCTTCCGTGGCATCATTCCAAGAAGCTCCATCATCAATGCCAAATGGTCCTGAAAAGGATTAAAGTAAGAAATTACAATTACATGGAAAACAAAAAAACAAGAAGCCTTTCATTCTTTTCAGGATACCAGAGAGAAAAGTAAACTGAAAATTTATAGAAATAACACACTTTAGCCCCTTAGTTAACTAAGATAAATATTTCATGATTAAGGACTTGATCAAACAATGACAAAGCTATTGTAATGATTAACAATAGACATGAGGATCTGAAGAAGCACTACAGTCTCTCTCATAGTGGATTCCATGCACTCTTCGGCTTGAAAAGCAGAATGCACCAGTACTTTCAATGAAACCCAAAAAGTTAATGAAATATTGTAGTAATGTATTTTAACATTCAAGTTGTATAAACTCAACCCAAATACTCTAGTTGACCCAAGATACTCAAAAATATTTACTAATATGCTCTAGGACTCCATCAACAAGCAAAGATAGAGTGTATAACTATTAACTGAATTTGCAAGAGATTTAAGGATTACAATGGTCAGCTCCCTTACTGAGCTCATACCAATACTCTTGCATAGAGATGCAAATAGAATTTCCATAAGTTGAGAAACATTGCGAGTACAAGCCCAATACAAAATAACCAAAATTCCATCATATTAAGGAACCTTATGCAGCCAACCTTTGAAGTCAAGAGCAAGTTATGTGTTCAAAGATGAATAAAACAGCTCTTTCATGTAATCATGCTGGCAACTATGGTAAAAATGGCAGTGTGAATGTGACAAGTGTATAAGTTTTCTCTCTATCTCATTACCTGTTTGATAAGCTTAAGCATTTGCAAATAATCATAATATTAAGAGAATCATGACAACATCAATGAAAACTTCAGATTCAATCCAAATCACATTTTTACAACTGAAAATAGTTATAAAGAGTGCACAAAGTACTTTATTTGAAATCATCATAACAAACTAACTAGCAAAAAGGAACAAAGATCTTGGTAACCATATAAACTCTTAACATTTTCTTTGACCAAAAGATACATTTATCTAATACATGATTAAGAGAATATAATAGTTATGGTGTATAATTTGTGTGAACAAAAGCCTAAATAAAGATGCCGAATTCTGTATTTGATCTTAGCCCTCCTGAAAAGATGCCAAAGCATGTTGGGTAAGATCCACCAGTGTTGACAGAGGGCAGCCACTGTTTAGGTGGCAAGTTCATCTGTTTTCTTTTAAAAAACAGACACTAGCAACTTCACTTATTATTATTTTATAGTAGCATGAGTTGCAAATTCACTATTGCAACAGTAGCATCTCTTTTTATCAGGCACAACATTAATGCAATGCAGACTTTCTCACAGTTATTTACTATTGTACTAAACATAATTGTGTTCTTGTCAAGATGTTATCTCAATTTAGTTTATCCCCAAGAACATTGCTTATACCTGCCTGCTCCACAGTATTAGTTATTACATGTGAAATAACTGCATCAGTAGTCTCCTATCAACTGTAATGTTAAGCACATTATTTCTCTGTCTACAATATGATAGACTTGTTCTATGAAAAGGGAACCTGTGAATGGTGGCAGCAAAGTGAGACTGACTTCTAGTTTGCAAACATGAAGATTTTCTACTTGTATGTCTCAATGGACTTGACATCATATATCTTTAAAACACAAAGACTGTGTGTGGGTCTGTGTTATTGTGGCTATAGGGAGGAATAACTGTATATTACATGTAATAAGGAAGGCAACAAAGATATTGGCCGAAAAGAAAGAAAGTAACACACAATAATTATGTTCCAGATATGTCCATACCTCATCCCTGTCAAAGTTGTCACCACTGTGAGGATCAAAGAGAACATCACCAGTTGCAAGCTCAAAACAAATGCAAGCAAAGGACCAAAGATCAGCTGAAGTAGAATATTTTGAGCCCAAGATCACCTCAGGACACCGATACTGTCTTGTTTGAATATCATTTGTGAACTGTTTGTACGTCCAACATGCATTCCCAAAGTCAACTAATTTGCATTTCAAGTCCATTGATGCCAACAAATTTTTCCTTATGCTACGATTCCCTCTTCTCTTACCACCCTGATTTTCTGCACCAGCACCCTTTGGTCCATCAGCATCTGACGATCTATTCATATTAACAGAACTATTAGTCTGGTCTTCAGCAGAATAAACATTCAATTTTGTATTAGGAGATGATTTCGCCTCCCCTGGTGTTTCTTGGTCAACATCAGCTTCCTCTCTGTCTGCACATTCTTGAGCCGCACGCTTAGCCTTTCTTCTAATCTTTTTCTTCTGGTTCCTAGACATATCCCCATTCAATGGCTGTGAAACCCCTGTGTCAAATGAATCCTTGTCCTTGTTACTTGGAAGAATGAGAGGTGCACTAGATTTAGTCGCATCCTTGGATGGGTCTATCATTAACAACAACAAGATATTCTCCGGCTTCAAATCTGTGTGTATAATAGAGAGCTGTCTGTGCAAGTAATCCAACCCAACCAAAATATGATAACATATCTGCTTAACCATATGCAATGGCACTCCGCGGTAGTCGCTGTACTTAATAAGTGTTAACAAATTATCCCCCAAGTACTCAAAAACCATGCAAACATGTTGCCCATTCGGACCCGAATGCTTAAAATGGTCCAGAAGCTTAACCACACATTTCTTATCATCCGGGTCTCCCTCTGCAATCTGTTTCAATATGGTTATCTCGTCCATAGCCGCCTCAGTGTAGTGGTCAGCACTCTTTTGCACTTTCAAAGCAACATACCGCTGCCATTCACACCCAAATGCACAAATAAACAAACTTTCTACTAACCCTCAAACATTTAGAAATTCAAAAGCAAACATTGCAATACCATGCAAACCAAACCATCATATTAGTTTCACTTCTGCATTAATTCTTATAGCGATTGCCCTCCAAGTTAGACTATATTTTCCACCAATCCTCCATCATTGCCTCACTTACAAAGTCGAAAGCAAACACTCGAAAACCTAATCAAATCCAGTATCATCTTACATG
The DNA here is from genome assembly GCA_034370585.1 of Fragaria x ananassa. Lineage (NCBI taxonomy): Eukaryota > Viridiplantae > Streptophyta > Magnoliopsida > Rosales > Rosaceae > Fragaria > Fragaria x ananassa. The sequence continues at coordinate 10,299,887 of CP139752.1, forward strand.
TCGCTAACCAAATTAGTCCAAAATTTACATTCTCTTTCCTCTTCCTACATTTCTAATTCCCTTAACCTCATAACACAATCAACGCACCAGTTCATGAACCACCAGATCAAAACGCACCAAAAACGACGTCGTACAAGCAGAGAGAGTGACACAGAGAGAGAAGAGAGAGTACATACAGAGCTGTGGGTATCCCAGGCGAGCCAGACGGTGGAGAAGTGGCCCCAACCGAGCTTGGTCTGAACGACATACCGTCCGAGCTTGAAGGTGTCGCCGATTCGAACAGCGTGGTAGCCGCCGCGGCGGTAGTCCTCGGTGCCTTCGTCCTCCGACGTGAAGTCGCTGCTCTGGCTCCGATCATCGTCCTCCGGCCTGTCCCCCATCTTCTTCCTCTTGTTCGATCTCCTCCAAGAATCGATGGTTCTAGGGTTTTTGGAGTGGTCCGAATTGGGAATTGCGATTTGGGTTTCGGTGAAATTTGAAATTATATTAGTTATATATAATAGGGAAAAAATGGGGGTTGTCTAGATTTCTGGGAGGAAGAGAGAGAGAGAATTGTAAATGTTTGTCTCTGTCTTAGTCGTCGCAGGTTTGTCCTTAAGTGAGCAAAATTACAAAAAAATAAAATAAAAAAGAATGGGCATTTTGGGGTCAAGAATTTTGAGAGGGGATTTGAATAGTCCCCATATGAATATCATATCTGAATCTCCATTCGGGTTAAGTGAGTTGTCCTCCTCGTCCTTATAAACTATATCTCGATCAGTTCTTGTTACCAGTGGAATTGAAATTGTTTCTGTTGGAAACGTTGCACTACACGGGTCTGGTGTACATTTTAAGTTGCGGTTAAGTTGGGCGATTGTGAGCTGTATCGTTTCATCATTCGTTTTTAAAATGCTCATTCTAGAGAGTTTATACATATCAAGTTCCAGGTAGGAGTGGTAGCACGTAATTCACTATCATTTTTTTTTTTGTCTCATGAACAAGTAATTTAGACGGAATGAGGACGTACATCTATTTAGTGACTTTTTATGTAGAATAGCTAGAATTATTTTGATAATCTAAATTGTTTGTAATGTACCATCTATGTCAAAGAAAAACAAAGAGCTAAATCATAAATCTTTCATTGAAAGCTTGCTGGTGACTTTTGTTCAAAGTCAAGTAAACATCAACATATATTTTTCCTTTTGTTGAAAGTTAAGAGTATTATGTTTCTTCTTTTCAACAAGTCATTGGTGTTTTTCTTGTTTGTTGTTTACCTTTAGTCATCAAAAACAAGCTTATTGGTGTTTCTATTGATACGAGCATAAAGAAGAAATTATTTCTGCTTTTAATAAGAAGATGTGAGCGTTGTCCCTGTTTGGGCACCTTATGTGCCTTGGCTGTCCTAGTTGAGTTGCGTGTTTCTTACTTTGTTAAATGATCGTAACTTCGTAATAGTAGAATGAAACAGAGGGTCATCATATATGATTGTGTGCGACAGCATAATAAGAAAGCTGCACTATATGCTTGTTTTTAATTACAAAATTCTATTATTTTGTCACATAAACATAATACCAAAAAAATAAACTACGAGAAACCTATAGAAGACGGAAATTAGAAGCCCGAACTTCGACGTCTCCCCGAGAAATAGCTAGAGAAATAGAGCGTCAAGCAAGTCTAACAAATGCCAAACACACACCCACAAGGTTTGCCAAATGAGTTATAGTTATGCAGTGTTGCCTAAATCTTTCTAATCACTCATTGCTTCAACGCATCAGCCGTAGTAGCAAATAACCCAAAACCACAATAACACAAGTCACTGCAGTTAAGAAATCAACAATGAACCACACAAACCCACACAAAGCTTAATGAAATTGAATTAAGAAGAAATTACGTGCTTCTTTTCTCTTGAATCACTTCACACTAATCAAATGAATGGTACCGGTATTACTTAAATAGAGTTTTCATCAACTGCTTGCACGAAGGATTGAGATCGACCATTGAAGTGTTGAACTTGCTCTGCAACTTTTCAGTTCTCGATCATCATTTACATTTCAGTACAACACACATCGGAGAAGATGAAGTTCTTCTATCATTCCATTCTTTTGTTCATTTATTTTTCTGCTCTATTCATTAACCCACATGCTAGCCCTAGTTCTCATGCGAGGCCGACGTTGTTGATGAATGCTAGTCTTGTAAGCCAAGAAACATGTAAGAAAGTGCTCGATAATACCAGAAGGAGCCTCGAACAAGTTACTGCATCCTTGATACATTGCAAGTGCCACAGGGTACTCCTGATTTTTGCAAGGCCTCTGGTGCTCCTATTCTAATCGGTTCGACTGGACCTGACGACGTAAAGATTCCGAAAACACCAAATGGGAAGGTAAATTTCAAGCTGATAATGGATGCGATCAAAGCTGCACCGAGTCACTCAAATAACCACTTTGTGATACTTGTCAAGAAAGGGGTTTACAAGGAATATGTGAACATCGACCAAACAAAAACGAATATAGTCTTGATGGGAGAGGGTAAAGATGCCACTATCATTTCCGGGAGTAAAAGCGTAGGCGGCGGTCAGCAAACATTTGATTCAGCCACATTTGGTAAGATACTAATCAAATCTCTAATGCTTTGCTCAAACTCCAATTGTAAATATAATTGCACGAGCATTTAGTCATAATAACCTCACCATTTCTCTTCTCTAACAGCTGTTAGTGCTCAAGGATTCGTTGCAATTGACATAGGGTTTGAGAACACAGCAGGTCAGAAAAATATGCAGGCAGTGGCAGTTCTATCCGCCGGCGACCACGCTGCCTTCCAACGGTGCAAGATAACAGGAAACCAGGACACATTGCTTGTGCATGCTGGCCGCCAGTTCTTTCGAGAATGCGAAATCATCGGCACCGTCGACTTCATCTTTGGCTATGGCACTGCTGTCTTCCAAAAATGCAACATTTACATCAGGAAAAACGAGATTGGTGGCACTAGCGTTATCTCCGCACACGGCCGTAACTCCTCAACAGAAGCATCAGGCTTTTCGTTCCACGATTGCGCCATCAATGGTGACCCCCAGCCCCCTATATAGTGATCCTGTAGACAAACTATATTTCGGTGAGTTCCAAAATTCCGGCCCAGGTGCCGCGGTTGGAGTTCGAGTCAAGTGGCCGGGGTTTCATCAGATGACCGCAGCTGATGCTGATAAATTTACAGTGGCCAAGTTTATTGATGGGAATTCATGGCTACCTGCGTTAGGTATCCCATTTTCACCAGGAGTGAATCCATCAGCAGATCCGCCCAAATGGGAGCTTGAATATTCATCTCATGATACGTTCACAAGGCTAGTTTGATATTGCTGTCAGAAAAATCAGTGGTAAAATAAATAAGTGGTAAATGATAAAAATAATTAGTTTGGTGTTTGGTAACATTGCTTTTGAAATTAGTTTGGTATCTAGAAAATGTTTGGCAAATATCAGGTTTCACGGTTGTTTGTAATGACAAAAATAGACATTAATACCATAATCTGCATGCTCGCTCAGATACTCGTTCAGCTTCGATAATCTTTTAACTACTTCTTCCCAGCAACATAGATAAGGCATTAGTTTGGTACTTGGTGAGCCAAAATTGTAAGGATGATACAAATCCTCATATGAATCAGATGATCTTGCTTGTTTTCTGTACGTATGACAACATATCGATTTGTATTGTATCCTCTACTTGATTACTAATGACAAAATTACCCTGTATTATGTAATTGTCATCTCAAAAGAATAGTTTCTCACAAAAATAAAACATAAAAAAGAAATAATGCAGAAACTATGATACAGAAGCTATAAAACATAAAGAAACTGGAAGTCAATAGATTGTTCTATTCGATTAACAATACAGAAGCTATGATACAGTTTATATACTGGCCTAACCCTAGACTATTAGGGTTTCCTATTCGGCCTTGACTACAAAGTCTAACCATAGTAATTAGGGTTTACACTAGTTTCCTATACAAACTAGGAAAGTAGAACCTGTACTACATTTTCGGCCTATTGCCTTCGATACAAGATGCAGTGACATCAACCAGCTACACCATCTCGATTCTTGTCTTCAATACTCCTTTCAAGTTTGAGTGTATGTTAATAACACCTAACTTGCCAAGTAACAACTCGAATTGAATCAAACTTAAAAGCTTTGTGAATAAATCTGCTGATTATTGTTTCGTACCAATATGCGCAGTCTTGATCACTCCTTGCTGCATTTTCTCCCGCACCACATGACAATCTATTTCAATGTGCTTTGTTCTTTCATGAAACACAAGATTGTTGGCAATGTGTAGGGCGATTTCACAAAACAACTTTGTTGGCCGCATTTGCTTGACATTTAAATCCTTTAGTATGTTTCAAAGCCACGTGATTTCACAACATGTGAATGCCATCGATATGTACTCAGCTTCTGCACTTGAACGAGAAATTGTACTTTTCTTCTTTGTCCTCCATGAAATTGCTGCTTCTCCCAACTTTACACAATAACCTGTTATGGATCTCCTTGTGTCTTTGCAACGTGCCCAATCAGCATCACAAAACATCGTTAATTCAGGATTCCTATTCGATGGGAGAAAGATACCTTGTCCAGGAGTATTCTTGATGTATCTGAGTACTTGATGCGCTACATTAAGATGCAACTGTGTTGGCTTGTGCATAAACTAACTTAACATATGAACAACATAAACTAGGTCCGGCCTTGTGATAACGAGATAAATCATTCTCCCAATAAGCCTTTGATATTGTGAAGGATCAGTCAATAACTCTCCTTCTGCCTCCGTGAGAGATAGATTTTGATCAACTGAAAATCTTGATGGCTTGGCAGCCAAGAACCTTGTATCTTCTAGTATCTCTAGCGCATACTTTCTTTGTGAAAGAGCTATGTCTTGTTTTGATCAAGCTACTTCAATTCTAAGAAAGTACTTAAGCTTGCCAAGATCTTTGAGCTTGAACTGCCTTACAAGAGCTTCTTTTGTTGATGATTAATGTCTGCCAAACTGTTTCCTGCTAATATAATATCATCCACATACACAAGTAATACTGTGAACTTGCCTGAATGGTTGCGGACGAATAACGAGTAGTCTGACAAGCTTTGAGTGAAACCGACCCTCTTGAGTGCTAGAGAAAGTTTGATGAACCATTGACGAAAAGCTTGTTTAAGTCCATACAAACTTTTGTGTAACCTACATACTCGATTCTCCCCTTTTCGTCCAAAACCAGGAGGCAATTGCATGTAAACTTCTTCATTGAGATCTCCACTCAAGAAAGCGTTGTTGACATCTAATTGGTGAAGATTCCAACCACACAAATCTGCCAAGCTAAGGAGGACACAAACTGTGGTGAGCTTGGCCACAGGAGCAAAAGTTTCCCTGTAATCCACACCTTCAACTTGGCTATAGCCTTTAGCAACGAGTCTAAACTTGTAACGTTCAACTGTACCATCCGGTTTGAGCTTTACTTTGTAAACTCATTTGCAACCAATCGAACGTTTGTTGGGAGGTAAAGAAACAAGGCTCCATGTCCGATTTTGCTACAATGCATCAATCTCCTTTCTCATGGCATCATGCCATGCCTGATGTTGAACAGCCTGTGCATAAGTAGAAGGCTCCTTTTGGAGCATGAGATTAACTGTAAAAGCTTTATGTGAAGGAGACAGACGAGTATAAGACAAGACATTAGAAAAGGGAATGATTTGTACCTGAACCCGGAGACGATGGAGGAACGGAATGAGAAGGAAGCGCAGCCTCAATGTGATAGTCATGGAGGAAGACCGGAGGTTTAGTTGGAAGAGAGGAACGGCGAAGGGGAGTGGAAGAAGACGCAGTTTGATCATCCAAATTTTGAGAAGGGATGAGAGCTAAGGTTTGCATGGGGTTTGCTTGGTCGATGTTTTTTGTTGGAATGGGAAGAGGAGCTGGGTTCGGTGTGTTATTACCAACAGAAACTCTATGGTTGTCGACGTCAGGGGCAGTATTATCCGCTAGAGAAAGCCTAGGTGAGCTAGGGTTCCCTTGTTCGGTCAATACCCTAGATGAGGTGGGATTCCCTTCTTCGGTCAAAAACTAGTGCAAGGACTTGTTACCGAAAACCTAGTGACATTAGGGTTGGTTACCGAAACTTCTAGCTTGAGAGTTTGGCGTGGTCATGCTAACTGTTTCGGAACTTCTAGCTTGATAAAAGAAGGTATCTTCATAGAACAGGACATCTCGAGAAACAAACACTTGTTTAGTGTCTAAATCAAAAAATTTGTAACCCTTTTGCCCTTGAGGATAACCAATGAACATGCATTTTGTAGCTCGTGGATCAAACTTTGTTGGTTTGGTAGGATGAGTTGAAGTGAAACAAAGACACCCGAAGACTTTAAGGTGATCATAGTTCGGCACCTATGGAAAAGTTTCTCAAAAGGACTCTTATTTTGAAGAAGAGGTGTAGGAGTACGATTAATTAAATATGCGGAAGTAAGAATAACATCACCCCAAAAAGACTTAGGCAAATTAGCTTGAAATAATAAAGCTCTAGCCATATTGAGAAGATGTCGATGTTTACGTTCAACAACACTATTTTGTTGAGGTGTATTGACGTAACTAGTTTGATGAACAATGCCCTTAGAAGAATAAAAATCTTTAAGTTGAAATTCAGGGCCATTGTCACTTTGAACAATTTTGATTCATGTATCAAACTGATTTTCGACAAGATGAATGAAACTGACTATGTGATTTCGAGCTTCAAACTTTTGAACCATAAGATAAACCCAAACACATAGAGTAAAATCCCTAGAAGATGGATGACCTAAACGTTGATGCCATAGGTTTGATGAATGACTATCAACAGAATTACATGTGACCTTGGTTGAGGCAGTATAGTCCTTCCTTCTCAATTCATATCCCATTCACGAGCATAGGTCATGTACAAAACATCTGTTTAAGGAAAAAGGTGACACAAAATGAATCATGGATAAGCTTACTCACAGAAATTAAGTTGAGATAAAAGGAAGGAACACAAAGAACATTATGTAATGTCAATTGTGAAGGAAAGACAACTGTTCCAACTTGTGAGACTCGAGTGATGTTGCCATTGGGAAGCCTGACATATTGGTTTTGGGTTGGATAGGTGTTTGTGAATAAGCTAGGGTTATAAATTATATGATCATTAGCTCCACTATCGAGTATCCAAACACCGTTTTGGTTACCTTGAGAAACTTGGAATGCTTTACCTGACAACTTATCATAAGAGGAAGTATTACCGACTTGGTTGACCGTTCCTGCTTTGTTTTTGTTCAAAAGATCAACAAGCTGTTCACACACTTCCTTTGAGAACGAAAACTGTGTCATGCCAGAATTGTCGAAACTAGCAGTAAGGTTGTTCGACCGAAATTGGCCGGCCTCTTCCGCTGCTTTCTTCCTACGACACCGATCTGCATCATGCCCTTTCCAGCCATAAAATGTGCACTTTAAGTCTCTCTGACACTGTTCAGCTGAATGGTTGTTCTTATGACACTTTTCACACCAACTTCCCTTGCGGTTTCCTGATTGCTCACTGCCTCAAGAAGAAGAGGTAGCCTCCCCTTTGACGGAAAAACCGCAGACTCAGGTTGTGTGAGATGGAGCTTTGTTGCTACCGGCCACCGCCGCTTGTTTCTCATGATGGAGAGCCATCTAATACACTTTGTTAACACTAGGCAAGGGATCAATCGAAACTACGTTACCTCGGAGAGTGTCGTATCTTTCGTTGAGTCCCATGAGGAACTACATAGTCTTAAGGTTCTTGATATACTCTCCAACTTTTACTCCATCACAAGCACATGCTTGCATATCACATATGGTGTCTCTTTCATCCCACAAGCTCTTGAGTTTGGTGAAGAATGTGGTCACGGTGTCCGAGCCTTGAGTGCAAGCATTGATTGCATTCTCAATGTTGAAAAGTTGAACAATGTTGGTTTGGCCAAACCTTTCTTGAAGGTTAAGCCATACATCTCGAGATGTTTTGCAGTTCTTGACACTACCAAAAATTGCCTTTGACATGGAAGCTACAAGCCATGTCTTGACGAGTGTGTCACAACGCTCCTATTATTGTTGTTCCTCCAGGTTAACAGTGGATTTGACTTGTGTTCCAAGAACAAAACCGATTTTGTTCTTGATTTTGAGTGCCATGCTCATTGATTGTGTCCATTCAGAGAAGTTATCCTCCATCAAAGGTTGTGTAACAAGAACAGTTGCGGGTTGATCCGAATGGTACAAGTAGAGAGCATGATTGGAGTTCTCCCATGGTGCGGTTGTTTTGGATGAGGAGTCGGACTTGGTGTCCTTCACATCGGCTAGTTCACCGCCTGCCATGAGATCGATACAGGTTTGGGTGGGTTAGTGTTTAGGTCTAGGATCGAAACTTGCTACTGATACCATAAAGAAACTGAAAGTCGATAGAAAGTTTTTATATTCGATTAACAATACAGAAGTTATGATACAGTTTATATACTGGCCTATCCCTAGACTATTAGGGTTTTCTGCTCGGCCTAGACTACAAAGTCTAACCCTAGTAATTAGGGTTTACACCAGTTTCCTATACAAATTAGGAAAGTACAACCTGTACTACATTCTCGGCCTATTGACTTCAATACAAGATGCAGTGACATCAACCAGCTACACCATCTCGATTCTTGTCTTCAATTGCATGACAACATATCGATTTGTATTGTGCCCTCTACTTGATTACTAATGACAAAATTATCTTTGAGATAAAAAAACAAAAAACAAAAAAACACATGACCAAATTGGACCTAAAAGTTGTAGTAACAAGTTCAATTTATTTATTTATTTTAATAAAAAGGCCAATATTATTGTAGTTTATTGACCTTTACGGTTTACATCTTGAGTTGGTTTTAATTTTACCATATTTACCCTGTGTTCTGTAATTGTCATCTTAAAAGAATGGGCTTCTCACAAAAATAAAACATAAAAATGAAACAATGAGCCTCAGAGCAAGTCTACCCTTACCCAAAAATCATGATCCAAACCTTTAGCCACCTCAAATGAAAACCCAACAAAAAAAAACCAAGTCCACCCATAAAGTTTTTTTAACCCAGGCCCTCATTAGGTCTTCACCTGGGTCAGACCTATGACACAAGCCTCCATTTATGAAGATCTGGGCCTTCATCTCTAGCTCAGCCCAAAACGCGGGGCCCTGCAGACGTCAGCCATGTGGGTGGGACGACGCGAGTTTTTGTCACCTAGGGACCCTGCTTTCTTCGCCTGGGTCACGCGTCAGCAGCTGGCATTGTTTTTCATTTCAAATCCAACCGTCATTTTGATCTGGACTGTTGGTTGTGATTAAAGAAGCAGATCAACGACATTCAATTATACATCAAAATGTTACCATTGTGTTTCCAACGGTTCAGAATGAATTTTTTTATATAAAAAAATCCTAACGGTAATTGAGTTACCCACTTAAAAGAATAATAAAAATTCCTATATATATCACCATTTAATTTACATCTCACACAATAAAAAATTCCTAGTTCCATAGAAAACATTTTTCATATCTTTATCATCTCACAATTCCTCTCTTTCTTTCACCGCAATGGATAATTTGTGGGAAATGATCCGCAAGTCGCAAGAAGAAGATGATGAAGATGACTTAGCGACAAGCGCTGCAGTTTTTGCAGCAGTGGCTCATCATGAAGCTCAAAACTAACCTCTGTGTCGCGGTTCTCGTCCCGGTCGTCATCCAAACCAACCTCGAGAAAGGGAGGACAGAGGCAAAGGTATGTTTCAAGACTACTTTTTTGAACTCCCTATTTTTAGTGACGAGGAATTCCGAGTTTGATTTAGGATGAGTCACAAGGTGTTCAACCGCATACGTGATGGCTTTTGTAACTATGATCGATATTTTATCCAAAAGTCAGATGCAATGAAAAAAGTTGGTCTACGAGCAGAAGATGACATCTTCTTTGCAGATGCTTGCGTATGGTGCTGCGGCAGATCAATGAGCTAAGTATTGTCGGATGACAAAGTCCACCTCTATCGAGTGCCTCCAATGATTTACAAGAGGAATTGTTACTCTTTACTTAGCAGAGTACCTTTGAGCTCCTACTCTGGCCGATCTTAAAAGACTTCTTGCTAAAGGTGAAAGGCGAGAATTTTCAAGGATGATTAAGAGCATCGACTGCATGCATTGGCAATGGAAGAATTGTCCAACCGCTTGGGCTGGTGAATATAGTGGGAGAAAGAAAATCCCTTCTATAATTCTTGAAGCAGTTGGATCTTACGACACTTGGATATGACACGTTTTTTTTTTAAATGCCCGGGGCATGCAACAACCACAACATCCTAGCAAAGTCGGCGTTGTTTGACGAGCTTACTGCCGGTCGAGCACTAAAGATCCAATTCCAAGTGAACAACAAATTAAGTTCATAAATTGGGTTACTATCTCTGTCAGGACCCACCCCGAATTTCACCCTGAAACCCGAAGTAAGTCCTGCGGGGACCACCGCCAAGGAAAATTTACCGAAGAACTCAGTAAACCTCCCTTGAAAATTGACAACCCTAACCTGAAAAAATTAAAGAATCACCCTTTTTACCAAAATTAACATCATTCACAACAACCCAATATCCAGAATAAGTTATGCAAAAATCTCAAAAGTGTTCAGAGCTACTAAAAATAAAAATAACAGAAGCTGACAATCTCCTAGTAGATTAAACAGATAACCTACTGGCGAAAAGTAACGGAAAAATAGGTGACTATGCCTCGACGTTTCCTTCTAGACCTCACTCGAACGCTATAGACTGGACATTTTAAAACGAAGAGTCCAGAGGAAAATATTCAATTACGTCAGAATGAGTGGATAAAAGCAATTTCGACATAACAAATAATATTTCCCAAAAAAAAACTTTCATTGAAAAAGCTTTACCAGCGACAGCTTAAAAGTTTAACTTGGTGTCTAGCCTCGCTAGACTCCCAAACTTTAATAAATGACCTCTCAGATTAGGATTATATATATCAATATGTATTTACACTCGTCTATTCCTTATACGATATCTATGAATAAGCTCGAAAAATAGATAGTCATACAAGGCTACGACGTTAGCGTCTAACGCTCACGTCACCACATACTGGAATTGTATCTCATTATGGGGGAATCGCACGAGTGGATATATATATATATATACATGTGCATATTCCTTGTACGAATTCTATGAACAAATACGAAAAATAGAAAGTCATACAAGTCTACGACGCTGGCGTTTAACGCTCACGTCACCCCATAATGTCATTTTACTTCATTATGGGGGGAAAAGCACGTATAGCTAGCTAGCGTTTATTTATATACATACTATTCTCATAAACATATAAATATGAGTATAATCACCGAAATTCTCAATTTCCGTTATTTTCCAACAAAAGGAAATTATTCAACAATAAAACATTTCAAGCACATTATTTAAAACAAAAGTTCACACACAAATTAGGCCTAAGCCTGTCGTCGGTCGGAGGCCTCTTCAGCTCGAGCCTCCTCGCGTCCTGTTTCAAAAACATAAATAAATCCTTAAATAAAACACCGACGCTTAAAGAAAATAGGCATAATTAAAATATGAGCTTCGCGCGCTCAACCATGCCTATCGCCCTAAATCTTAATTTCACTGTCAACCATAAATCTCCACAATTTTTACTGACATTCTCAAAAACACCTTCCATGTCATCCTAACCATAAATAATCACGTGGCCGGATTTTAACTTATTAATCCGCCAAAAATACCAAACTTCAAAAATTCCCAAACCTACCCAAAACTTCTCCAAAAATTCTAAAATTCCATTGAACTCTAAAACTCATTCCATTAAACTTCTCATAAAATTCCCCATTAAAAACACTTTTTCAGCGGCGGCCGGTGGCCAGCTCCGACGACCTCCAATGCCTACCAAATTTTGACAGCATCTTCCACTCAAGCTCCTCTATAACTTTCCTAACTAGCACAAACAACAATTTCAAGTCTAACTATGTCAATCGAACGAAAACACCACAAAAAGCCCTAGAATTTCAAACATCGATTTCTCCTTACCTAGCTTGAGAGGGAGGAAGCCATTTGGAGGGATTGCTGCACGGGAGGAGGACTTCATTTTGAGCCAAGGATCGCCGACTATGGCGGCCGGAGGAGGGAGTTCAAGCGAAGGGATGTTTTGGGCAGTTGGGAATTCAGGCGAGTTTTCCTCTTGATCAGCGGCGCTAGGGAGCCTCTCACCGGTCTAGAATGGGAGCTGGGTCGGAGGCTGATCGTTTGGGACCGATGCGGCCGCGAACGGTGGCCGAACGGCGGCATTCGGGCTCGGGAAACTTTTCCGGGCGGAGGGAGAAGGAGAGAGAATCGGGAGGGAGGAGAGAGAAAGGAGAGAGGAGAAAGAATTTGGGCTTGGACCAACCGGTTCCAACATGACCAAATATAAACCCACTCCAAAATTTAACACTCTAAAATAATACCCCAATAAAAATTACCTTTTACTAGCTAAAATTTACCATTTTTACCGTCGTCACATTTTCTCCTACGAATAATTCCTTCAAATTTAATTGTCCCCCATAACCTCTCTAGGGACCAATTAAATTATAAACTTAATGAAGAAGAAGGTAAAACTTTTATTAACACCATGCTAGTAAATAAAGTAAAATTTAAGAGTCGGAGCGTGACAATCTCGCCGATTGAATATATTCTAGGTGGGCGACTTTCGTGAAGACCATTCCAAACCCCACACGACCCAAGGAAATTACATTTTCCAAGGGTCAAGAGGGGTACAGGAAAGATGTGGAGAGGTGTTTCGGTATTTTACAAGCACGCTTAGGTATTGTTAGAGGAGTTGTTCGGGGTGGGATAAAGAGGATCTCTGATACATCATGTTGGCTTGTATTATCTTACAGAATATGATAATTGAGGATGAACGCCCTGAAGATACCGATGAGGATTTAGAGTCTGACGAAGAAGATGACAACAATATGAGGCCAAGGATAGCAGAAGTTTGGGATGGACCTACCGGGCAAGACTTTGAGGAAGTTGGTAGAGATGCTCATACTTTTGAAGGTTTCATGGAACGGTGCAATGAAATTAAGAATCAGTACGATCACTCAAACCTTCAAGAAGATCTTATCAAACATTTATGGGAAGTACAAGGCAACATGGATATCTAGATTGCGGTTTTTTGTTTTGTTTTATGTTATGTTTGTGTTATTTTTAAATAATTGTATTTTTTTCTAGGCTAGGCCTGTCAATTTAAGTCATAAAATAAATATTTTAATTACAATATGTCATTTTGTTTATTTAATTATAATTTTATTAATATATAAAATCATTATTTGCATTCAAAATGCCTAATATAAAATTTAATAAACAAACAATGTCACGTGGCGACCCAAAAATAGAAATCGTGGTTGAAAACTGCAGCTCAAAATCACTGTCATGTGGTGACTCAAGTCTCGCCCGTAACCTAGACCTTCCCAACAAAGACCCAGAGAGTCACTGCTACATGACGACCTAAAAATAAAAATCATAGATAAAAACTGAAGCTCAAAATTACTGTCGTGTGGTGACCCATGTCTCGCCCGTGACCTAAACTTTCCTAACAAAGACCAAGAGGGTGACTTGCACTCAAGAGTTAGGTTTGGGACAGAAGTCCAAGACTTGGGCCGAAGAAAATGGCATTTTTGTGAATTTCCATCCACTGAGAGGGCTATTTATAAAGCAGCCGGATATACATACCCGCGTTATCAACAATTTAGGGTTCTAGAACAGCAGTCAAAAGCAGCAGGAGCAGCCATGGTTCTCAAGTACGCCTCTTTCTCATTTTCTCTTACTCTCTCGTTAAGATCTGATATTCTAAACCCTTTAATTTTTTTGAATCCATATCTTCTTCGATTTAGAATCCTCTGTTTTTAGGTCTCGTTTTCGATGCAAATTTTCTTCACTTTCTTAGATTTTGGCTCCTGATTGTTCAAACATGTGAGGCTTTGATAGTTTCTTGCTGTGTGTGATTTTCATTTTGATGAAAAATTCTGTGCTTTTCTTTGTTATATGCAAATCTTTGAAGGAAATGGTTGGTTGGTAGTGCCTGACAAACTAAGCCAATTAGTTCGTTTTGGTTAATTGATTAATGCTTAAGTGTTGGGTTTAGGTTGGTTGCTTAGTCTAGTGGTGATAGAGCTTTTAGCTTTTAGGTCTGTCAGGCATATGGTGAATTGTGTTGGGTTCGATGCCATTGGAAGTAACAGAACAAATGTGGATGGTATTACGCATAGTCTGCTATATTGTCACCTAGGTGTTCGGTTCATTACATAGCTATGTTATCTAACTTGAAACAAAAAATGGAAATGAAAACCGATGTGGAGATCTTAAAGAATGCGTATTGCTGAAGTGATTTTGCTCTGGGTTGTTATGTTGTGAAAATTAAAAGCTGGTTAAGCAGTGTGAATGTGCTGGGTTTCTATTCCTAAGGGGTCTCCTCCTTTCATTCTTGCCGGTGTGTTTCTTTGGCTACCACACATTTTGCTGTTTCCAGTTGTTAATTTTTTTATGTTGGATTGCTAGGACCGAACTCTGTAGGTTCAGTGGGGCGAAGATCTACCCTGGCAGAGGCATCAGGTTTATCCGTTCCGACTCTCAGGTATAGAAAAGATCTGTGTCTAAAACATTTCTTTTTGGTTTTTAGGGCATATGATTTACCTGGGCATTGTGGGGTAATTTGTGTTATCTTAACTTTTTATTCTGTGGTGGGTTGTTAGGTGTTCCTCTTTATCAATTCAAAATGTAAGAGGTACTTCCACAACCGGTTGAAGCCATCCAAGATTACATGGACAGCCATGTTCAGGAAGCAACACAAGAAGGTAAAGCTATATCTTGAATTAAGATGTCAGCACTGTAATCTTTATAGCCATCTTGCACATGGTTTGTATAATTAACCAAACTTTTTCTAATGCTTACAGAAGTCATAGATTGATTATTACTCTTTATTTTGATCATGCTTTTAGTCATTCCTTTGAAAGAAATATATTGCAACAGTCTTTTATCAGCCAAGAGAATTGTGAAAAGTAGCACGATGTATTTATTACTGTCCATAGTTGGTATTGATGGACGATGTACTCTTGACATGTGTAGGATATTGCTCAAGAATCTGTTAAGAAGAGGAGACGTACCAACAAGAAGCCTTACTCAAGGTCAATAGTTGGTGCCACCCTGGAGGTTATCCAGAAGAGAAGGACTGAAAAGCCAGAAGTTCGTGATGCTGCCCGTGAAGCTGCACTCCGGTTAGTGCTCTTACCTATTATGTGTGACCTAGAGTTGATTCACCTATATCTCATTTCCAAGTGTTTTGTCCTGTTTTTCCTCAACAGAAAAAAATGTTTTGTCCTGTTAGGTTTAATACTCGTTGGGCTCTTTGCTTTATGATTTCTTTTAAGATTGGTATATGAAACATCGACTCATTATCTGGTTGTCTCTGCAGGGAAATCAAGGAAAGGATTAAGAAAACTAAGGATGAGAAGAAGGCTAAGAAGGCCGAAGTTGTTACCAAACAGAAGGTCAAGGGTCAGAATATTTCCAAGGGAGCTGCCCCCAAGGGTCCCAAGCTTGGTGGCGGTGGCGGTAAGCGCTAAGCAATTCTGTTGTCTACTGGCAGAGTAAAGTAATTGATAGGACGTGTTTGTTCTGTTTCTCTTTGAAGATTTTGTAAGGATTGATATGCGCAGTTTGATGGTTTATTTGTTCTTTCCTTTCGTCTATGGGATACCCATCACTTTGGTATTATTAAGTATGAAAAATTGGGTGTTGGACTTGAATTTGGTTTTATCTTACTCTATGCATATAAAATCCTTCCAAAGAATTTATAAAGAAGCTTAAGAGTCTGGCTGGCAACAATGATAAATGTGTAGAATTGAGATAATTCTTTTCAGTAGTCGCTCGATCTTTTGGGTGGGCTCATTGCTTCCACTCTCCATACATACGATCTTTTGTACTGCACAAGTACAAGAACCTCCCAACAATGCAGCAGATGTATCCTCATTAGGTGGCTCCAAACATACTACTCTAAGCAGCCACGCCACCCATACTAAGACTGGGGTCACGAAAGAGACCTTGAAGGTACCGACGGTATCGAACTCCACTGATCTAAACTAACCGGGCAGGAGCAGGTATCGAACTCCACTGATCTATCCGGGCAGGAGCAGACAAGACCGGTCATACCGAGCCCTACCTTACCCATCTTGCACACGGCGCGGGGATATTCTTGCTAAGGTTGTATGTAGCCAAATCAACATGTGAATTAAGTTTGCAAGCACATCTTTTACCTAGTTGTTGCTTACTGCTGAAGTACAGGTTTCATGCCTTCTCAAAAAAAAAAAAAGAGTATAGGTTTCATGATTGGTATAATATAACTCTTACTTCTTAAGCTGAACAAGTAGACTAATTGGCCATGATCCTTAGCATGCGGAGCGAAGGTGAATAGCGAACAAAGAGAAAGGGGGAGTGTTGCGGGCGTGCCACCTCGCGAACGAGGAATAGGTCTTGACTTCTTGAATCAGACAAAAAGGGGTTCCAGGTGCCACCTCAGATGAGGAATTTACGAGCACAAGGCGGTCGATACTCACGGCGGCGTGAGCAGAGCAACTATAGGGAAGATTCCGAGGAATCGGGGTAGAGTCCGGAGAGCTCTGAAAATCCTAGGCGGCGGTGTGCTTAGAATCGGGGTTTCGAGGTGACTTGAAAGAAACTGGGTTGCAATTGGTTTATGTTGTCTGTAATTGATTGAGTTTCATTTTTTTTTCTGTAAGCCTTCGAGCCTCTTATATAGTGGGAGCTAGAAGAAAGATAATCAGAATCCATGTTGGACTCTGCAACGTAAAGCATAAGGGCACTATTCCTCCCATGCAGACCAATACTTATGTGACACATATCCAGTTCGCACAGTCCACATAGGATTAGTCTGGACTTCCATGCGAAGCGGAATTAAGAGCAATCCTTATCTCGCGGGGTGCCATAGTCCTTGTAGAAATCTAATAACTCACATGGATCACGGACTCTTGAAGCTCAATTCCACCTCGCGGGCTATTGCAGCCCGCGGGCCAAAAAGAAGGCTTTCTCATTAATAAGGGCCACATGGATTGGCCCAAAGCGTGTCAAAGACTGGTAAAAGTCTAAAACGATTAAGAGGGTTTCGTGTAGACTCCACATGTGTCTACTTCGCGAACTAACAAGCCGGTTCGCCAGCTTGCCTATATGCATTTCGCCTCGCCTGATGCCAAAGTCATTCCGCGCAAAGCATTCCGCGCGAACTGTGTGTTCCGCGAGAAGCGCGCTAGCTCGCGAGATCCCTTTACGTGCGAAGCCATCCCGCGTGAGCTATGTTCTGTGTCTGAAAACGCGCGAGATTTGTTAGTCCGCGTAGGAATTCTGCACACGGACCATGTAGATCATCTCGCGTTGTCTTGCTGGGAGGCCATTATTTGTAAACTTTAAAGAAACTTGGGCTCACCGGTTAGAAACGGCTAGGGAAGTAATTAATATTCACATAGACATTTTACAGTTTAGTAAAATATTATTATTTGTATAAAAATGTCTTTTGGCTCAAACATTGCCCCCTAGGCCTTGAGCTTGGATTGTCCAAGCGAGAAGGCCTTATTGAACATGTCGCGAGCGAGTAGGTATCCCGATGCAAGATTGGCACAGCGAACCGAGTCAGCTCGCTGATGAATAAAAGACTAACAAACAATGAGAGAAACGGACTTCGCCAGCCTTGACGCCCCGCGTGTAATAGGCTGCAAGGGAAACTTAAGAGACCTTGGTCTAAATTGTTTCGCATGTCATGTTGCCCACATGCATGAACGTTCCTTCGCTAGGCGACAAACCTTCCATTGAGAGATGAAAACATGGTCAGACTTTAATATAGGGCCTCTAGAATAGGCCTCAATCTTGTACTGGTCTGTTGGTTAGACCTTGCACGTTTATGTTGAAATGAAAAAAGGAAACCAAGAAATTAGGAAACCAAGAAATTAGCACGACGAAATTGCATGTAAAAATTAATTAAGGCCTCTAGAATAGGCCCCAATCTTGTACTAGTCTGTTGATTAGACCTCGTACGTTTACAAAGAAATTAACTAAACTCATGCTCCTTCCTTGTGTTGCCCCCTAGTGGGAGGCGGAGGAAGGCTAGCGCAATGGCGCTGAGCACTATGGACAGTTAGCGCGGGGCAGATGGTGAAGGATCAGCGCGCTCCCATACGCTAGCAATATGGCGTTTCAGGAAACGTCCGTTGATAGGATTGGGATGGAGCGTGCCATCAAGGTTACGCAAATGGAATGCCCCCTTGGGCAATATGCGATGTATAATGAAGGGTCCTTCCCACCGTGCAGACCATTTCCTGCGGCCTTCGTCTTCTCTCCCAATGGTAACACGGCTCGCCACACCGTGTGGCCCTCGGCAAAGCTCCGACCGCGGGTAACTTTGTCATAAGACCGTGCAATGCGCTGCTTCTCAAGGATGAGATTGTTGAATGCAGTGATGCGGTGTTCGTCGAGGTCTTCAAGTTCTTGCCACATCGCTTGAACGTAATCGTCACCGATCAACTGATGTTGTTCCTGGACACGAAGCGAGGCGACGTGAACCTCGAGAGGAAGGATAGCATCGTGACTAAACATGAGAGCATATGGGGTAGTAGCTGTCGGACCGCGCTTGGAAGTCCGGTAAGCCCTAGCCTTAAAGTATGGTAAAGCTCTAAATGCCAGACGCGAGGGTTCAACTCTAGCATTTTGCGTAAGATACCAAGGATAACCTTATTGCTTGCCTCCGCTTGACCATTAGACTGTGCATAGTAAGGGGTGGAATGCAAGAGCTTGATACCATAACCAATGAGGAATGCGACTACAGAATCGGCCATGAAAGCAGCCCCCCGGTCTGTCACAATGCACTCTGGAATACCAAAGCGGGAGATAATGTTGCAGAAGATAAAATTGTGAACCGAGGTCACGGAGGCAACTTTGAGTGGCTCGGCTTCAACCCACTTGGTAAAAAAATCGGTGGCCACAATGATAAACTTGTGCTGCTCCGAGGAATGGGGATGGATGATGCCTATGAAGTCTATCGCCCATCCTCGACCTGGCCATGGCTTGATAATTGGTTGCAACGGAATGTTGGGAATGTGTTGCACTGGTCCGTGAGTTTGGAAATCCTGACACCCCTTAGCGAAAGTAATACAATCCTTGAGAATTGTAGGCCAATAGTAGCCGTGGCGACGGATTAACCAACGCATCTTTGGGCCTGCCTAATGCGAGCCACAAACCCCGGAATGAACCTCGCGCATTAATCGTTTTGCTTTATTGTCATACACGCAGCGGAAGTCATTACCGTATTCGCCGCGCCGGCGAAGCTCGCCGTTCCGCAGCACAAAATTGAGGGCGAGGAACCGTATCTGACGGGAATGAGTGGCATCATGAGGGTTCGTGAGGTAGGCGATGAACGGTAGACGCCAATCCTCATCAATAGGGTCTAAGGCAGCAACGTCAGGAGAGTCCTCCTGATATTGCCCCCTAGCAATAAAAGACGGAAGAGTGCGTCGCTCGACTTTGAGCAGCCGTTCGCACAAGCTGAGGCCAGAGGCAACCTGTGCGAGCTCATTCGCCGCGAAGTTGAACTCGTGCGGAATGTGCTCAATGTGGACGTCATTGAAGCGGTTCAGTACGTCAAATGCTTTCCGTAGATAGGGCTCAATGGACAAACTCAAGCATTTGAACTTTTCCACCAACTGGTTGATGACTAATAAAGAGTCGCCAAAGAGTTGGACCTCGCGGACCCCTAAATCCAACAAAATCTCCAGCTGTTCATCTTCAAGCTGAAGTTTAACAATCCCTGGCATCAATTTACATTCGCAGAGTTGCAGCCATACTATTTGTTAACAATGGCTGAAAAATTGGCCATGACTTGTATATGGGCATTCAAATATTAAATATATTGGTAATGCACTGCATTTGTTTTGGAAAGATCTACGTTTTGTTTCGCCTGCAAGCTAGAGTTAAAGGTCGGCTGTATATTGGCTTATGATATGGTCATGCATGTGCCGTGCGAGATCTAGTTTAGACTTGATAATTTTCAATAATAAGAATCCAATCGTCTAATTTGTTCAAATTTTGGTTCAAGTTTTTTTTTTTTTTTTGAAGAAAACTTTTGTTTCAAGTTGTCTACTTTTAGTTGCACTAGGTTTGACAGATTACTAATGAGGCTGGTTAGTAATGACTAATGAGCTTGGTTAGGGTGGAGTCTTTAGGGATCATGGCTTGACATTCGATGGAGGCAGAGGTAATGGCAGTTACCAAAGCCATTGATTTGGCTTGGGTTAGAGACCGGAATCATGTTTGGTTGGAGGTTGATTCATTCACTTGTGATTAGGTTTCTTCATGCTTCTCATTTGGTTCCTTGGCGTCTACGTGTTGTATGAGGTTAATTGTTTACATCAAATAGCTCAAATGTAAGTTTGCTCCTCACATATTTTCAAAAAAGGTAATCAAGTTTATGATACTCTTGTTAATGTTGGTTGTTAAAAGGTAATCAAGTTTATGATACTCTTGTTAATGTTGGTTGTTCTTTTGGGGTTTGTCTGCTATACTGTTCAGTATAACATACATATGAGTGAAGGGTGGCCCTGTCTAGCAGAGGGAGGGAGGGTGGTTGGTTGGGAGTGGTATAGAATATCAACATGTATGCTATACTGTTCGGTATAACAGAATTTCCCGTTCTTTTTATGGTAATCTGGTGGGACT
The DNA here is from genome assembly GCA_034370585.1 of Fragaria x ananassa. Lineage (NCBI taxonomy): Eukaryota > Viridiplantae > Streptophyta > Magnoliopsida > Rosales > Rosaceae > Fragaria > Fragaria x ananassa. The sequence continues at coordinate 10,320,666 of CP139752.1, forward strand.
TGGCTAGTTGGCTCCACCTTTTATTTTTGTTATTCTTGTGATAGAGACTATGTACATGAGTCTTCCTAATTTCTGCATTTGTTAGATTTTGTTTGTAAAAGAGGTTTGGTTTAGCCCCTGTGGGGGTTTTTTTGATTGAAATGTAACTAGGCCAAAATTAACCCAAATACTACTAGGTTAATCTTGTGCGTGATTCAAAGACAAAAGAGGCTTGTAGCGTGAGCTGGCGTGGGAGCTAAAGGTACACCACAGTGATGAGAATTGGACTGGGTTTTAGGATTGGGTTTTCTGGAAAGAATTTGGGTTTAAAGAATAGGGATTGAATGATGGCTGGTGAGGTTTTGGCTTAAAGGTTTGAATTTGGTGTTAGGGATGGGCTTGGCGTGCATGCGTGCTGCGCGTCTTTCTTCTTCGTGAAATCCCCTGTGCGGAGCAATCTCGCCTCGCCTGGAAGGAATCTCGCCTAGAAGCCATGTCGCTCGCCTGGAATTTTCTCTTCTTCGCAAAGTCATCTCGTTTTTGCTCTAGGGTATCTGCTATGACGCGAAATCACCTCGCCCCGCTTTAGGGTATCTGTTATGACGCGAAGTCATCTTACCTTTGCTTTAGGGCTTCAGCCTCCGCGCGAGGTCATCTTTGCATGCAAACTGCTATCCATCTTGCATGGTAATGTTCAACAGGGGGCTGCTCGTCCATTGAATTATACACCGCGTCAAAATGTAGAGGTCATTTTTGAATTAAATTGCAATTAGGCCGAATTCCACCCAATAATCCAATCAATGAGAGAAATTCGGCCGTGATTCAGATGGCCTGAAAATCGAAAAGAGCTTGACAGTATGAAAGCATGGTGTGAGAGCTAGAAACGCACTGCGGTGAGAGAATCTAGGGATTTCTGGGTAAGGATGTCTGAGAGAAGAAGAGGTTGAAGGTGGTTGTTTTGGGAAGATGGTTAACTAGGCAAGGCTTGGTGCTTGAGGCTTGAAGGTTTGGAAGCTTGAGGAAAGACTGTTTCTGAGTTTTTGTTTGGTGCTTTTGCTTGATCCTCCCTCGCCTTGATCGTATATGCTCATCCTTTTATAGGAAGCGCTTTGGTGTATTGATGTGATTCCAGCCTTCTAGTTGGGTAAAACACTTCCTTGTCAATTTACACAAGGCTTCTGCTCTCCTATCAGGTTAGGTTGCTTAAGGTGGTTCTCTTAGGTAAAAGAGAATTGCTGCAGGGGTTGACAATTGTTGTAGGGTAGCAAGCGTGAAAAACTGTGAAATATGGGGAAAGGTGCAAGAGAGATTGGGAAATGTGATCTCATTGTTTAAGGGAGAATAAAATATTTGTTAACTGGTTTTAAGGCTCCTCTAACATAAACAAAGTAAAGATTCTGACAGATTTGAGTTTGGACTGTGAAATCATGTGTTGCGGGGAAGAAGAAAGATGGATACTTTGTTGTTGCGGGGAAAAAGAAGTCTGGGTTGCTTGGGAGACGAGAGAGATTGATGATGGCTTATAGTGTAGTTTGGGCCTTAGGCTAAAAGAAAGAAAAGGTAGCCCAATTCTCATGTTCACCATTTCATCGTTCATTTACGTCGTTGGACTTGAATTTCAGGCCCGAGACTGAAACCATCAACAACGTTAAATCAACAGATGAGCATTATGCATTTCTGTAACCTTCCACACCACACCCACGTTTGCAAGCCCTAAAAGTGGCTTGGGCCACATCAATGTATAAGCATGTTTGCTTGGCATGTTAATATCGAGGATTTAACTTAAGACTATAGTTTTTTGCATGAATCGTGTAATTAACTGTAGCGTGGTAATGGACATGATTTTTCGGGTATCAACAACCCCTCTCTGTATCCTTTTCCCCTTTTTTTTTTCATCGAATAATTTCATCATTTAGAGGTGCAGCCAAAAAAAGTTTGACAAATTACTAGGACTCGATCACCTTGTGAGGAGAGAAAACACTACCAGATGTTTAAAGTTTAAAACATGAAGTGACAATTAACATTAATCTAACTTTCTTTTTTGATACGAAAATCTTAAACTAACTTGTATATGATTGGCAAATATATAGGGGTCATTTCTCCCGGCCAGTCTGTATCAGTATGCCTCCAGCGTTTTGTAGTTTAAATCGTGACTATGATCATTCATTTGCTTAGGTAAAAGCTCTGCTCCAAGGCTTCTATCTTATGAAGCTTTACTTACATTACATACCAGAAATAGAAAATTTCATAAAGATTCATTGAAGTAGAGCCTATTTACTGGCCTGGCCTGGCCGTTGACACCTTTTCTGAGCAGTATAGAAAGTCGAAGATAAACTGGGTGTCGCCCAAAAGGTAGAGTCATGGACCAGAAGACTAGCTTGATGAAAGCGATCAATGATCATGGAAGAAAGATGAATATGGAAGTGTACAAAGCAAACACATGTCATGCTGATCGATCATGCATAAGGTCCCCAAGCTAGGATGAATATGTATTAAATGTCATTTCTCGATCTCTAATATTAATACTCTGCTAGAAATTACATAAAATTATGCATCTTACTACGTACTAAGCCAATACAGGAAACAAAACCCTGAGAAATTAAAGGATTAATTTCAGAAATTAAAGTTAGGGAATGACATGAACAACAAAAGATCTTAAGGACAGGAAGGCAGGCCACCCCAGTAAGGTGGTGATACAGGGTTATACTCCTCAACGTTGAAAATATAGTTGCCCTCTGCAATCTGATGTTGGCTCACCCCTCCTGCCTTGTTCGAGCTTCGAATGGCACCCACGGAAGTGCTTTCCACCGTCTCTTCGCCGGACATTTCAGTGTAGCCCGGAGAAACCTGCTTCCTAGCAACTTCTCTCAGAACAGTCTTCAGTTTCATGACCTACACCATGATATATGTATGCTTAGCTTAGTTAAAAACATACAAATACAATTGATCTATAAAGTATACGGGTATAATTTTCTCAAGAAACTTCCTCTCAGAATAGTACGTCTTCGGTTCCATTACCTACTCCACCATATATGCATAGATCATTTGACTAATTAACCAATATATGTACGTACGTACTCGCATAAAATGCATGGGTTTGAATTGATGATTTAGGCAGTTGCTATATTCAGACTTAATTTGTATTTTGCCTTCATGCAGTCTAAATTGTTATCTTGTTAGCACAAAATGGGGAATGATAATTTGGGAGTGAGAATATATATTATGGTAAAAAAATGTAGTAAAAATTAGTGTTATATATTTACCTCATCTTGAAGCTTTTGCTTCTCTTTGGAGACGGCGTCGTACTCCTGTTTAAGAGCATCGTACAAGCGTTCGAGCTGCTTGGCCTTCCACCTTGCTCGTCGGTTTTGGAACCAAACAGCGATTTGTCGAGGCCGAAGGCCGAGATCTCTCGACAGCTTCATCTTCCTATCAGGGTCCAGCTTTATCTCTTCCTGAAAACTCCTCTCCAGTGACTCTAACTGATCTGTCGACAATCGCTTCTTCTTCTCTTGACTGCTGCAGCCGTAACTCATCATGCTCCTCTCCATGGAAGAAGGACCTGATCCTTGTGGTGTCTCGGAGAACATGGCTTGGTGATGCTTCATCTCCATGCCTGAAAAACAAATAAGACCACAATGTTTGTATAGTGTTTTATATGAAGTATGAGGAGTACTTAACAAGGTAAGAAGTAGCAACGGCTTGTTTTAGATTATAACTACATAAAAATTTATTAGAATACAAGATTTGCATGCTTTTAGTGTTTGAGGGTGTGAGCTCGAACGACTAGAGTGACTACACCAAAACGTAGGGTGGGATCAATTAATATATAATTGGTTTTGCTTGAAGTTGATAGTGCTTGTACTAGTTCAAACTGGCTAGCTTGTTTCAACATGTTTCTTCAAAGCACATAAACTAGTTCAGGAAAAGCAAGATGAAAGAAAAGGGTATCGGAATTGGAATACATAGAGGAGGGACTAGAAATTACCAGGATGAGGAAAGGGGTCGAAGTTATAGTTGTAGAGGAAACCAAAGGAAGGTTCAGGTCGAGAAACAAGGAGGTGGTGGTGCTGCTGCTGCTGCTGCCTGGAGTTGGTGTTGGTCCAATCCATGCTTGGCTGTGCTCTCTAATTCCTGCTGGTAACTCTAATAGAGGCTTCGCTTTCCTTGTCTCCTCGATGCTCAAATACTGAACACGTTTATATGGACCTGCAGGGTCCAAGTAATCGAGATATATGGACCACAAGGACAGAGATCTAGAGAGAAGGGAGTGGGATATGATGATGAAACTAAGCTTATAGGAGGAGGATGAGGCTTGGCGTGGAGAGAGAGAGAGAGAGAGAGAGAGAGAGAGAGGTTCTGTTCTCTTTCTCTTTAAATTTCAAGGTGCAAGCTAGAGAAACAGTAGTGATCAATGAATGAATTCAGCAGTTGAGAGAGAAGTGAGACTGTGAGCTGGTTGTTCCTACATCAACTTTCGGGCGCAACAAATTAAGCTTTATGTTTAGTTGTTGTGATATATATATATATATATATATATATATATATATATATATATATATATAGTTGTAGCTAGCAGCACATAGTTACTTCTAGGGAGAGAGGGAGGGAGAAGCAGCAGGGATCAGAAGGGTTGCAGGACGAGGCGTGAGAAAGGGAGGCATAGTATGTCAGTAGTGAGTAGTTCCTTCCATAGGAGCAGGATTAATACGGGGACCATATTCAGATGGAGACCTTTGAGTCCACTCTTCACCTCTCTCCCATTTACATCACCTTCCAACCGACAGCTCTCTCTCATACTCTCTCACTACATTTATACAAACATACTGCATGATACATATAGATACATACAGCTAGGTGTATGTGTGAATGTATTAATATACATACATATGGAGTACGTAGACACATGTGTTACTGAAAAAAATAATGGAAACCTATTATTGAGGTTCTTCTCCAAGAATCAATTGTGCATGCAGTGCTAATTTAAGATTTTAAGCCAAGTATATTAGTGATGGTAATCACTAATCACATGGCTTAATATTTTCAAACAAATGGATTCATTATTAATGAGAGAAAATAGTTCAAGCTGTGGAACACACTTCACTTGAGCTCCTGTGAGCCAAGAATTAATTACGAGTCTATTCCTTCAAACCCTATTTAATTACTATATTTCTTCTCTTCAAGATCTCATGCATGGCTGCTGATCGATAAACCTCCGGCAACCACCACAGAACTATTGGATGCGTTGTTGCCCCGGTACGAGCATTGGATGTCGACGGCCTGAAAATTTTGGGCGCTGATTAGTCTGCTACCATCACCACCGGCCACTTCAATGAGCGCGCTCTGTCTCAGAAAGTTGTACTCCTACTTCTACAAGCTTCCATCTTATCACAAACCTTATGATTTTCCTCAAAAGCTTTTATGAGAGGGTACGAGAGTTCAGGTATGGTGGCTAGATGCAGGAATTGCTACCTTGTCTTTACTATTTTTGCAGCATAAGATGTAGTCATGTGTTAATTTTAGATATTGCTTTTGGATCCCCTTAACCTCTTTGTCTCGTTTCTCAGAGTTACAATATATACCCTGTTTGTAATCCCTTTAAGTACTTGTCGCCTAGCTGCTTCTTGGCTTTATTAGGTTTTTTTTTTCCTTGAGAAGACTTTGTTAGGATTTGATTAAAGCTTCTCGATCTCTTTTTTTGTCCAATTAATATTGTTTTTTTATCTCTGAGGACAACTCATCATATCCACTACTCAAATGAATGATAACAAACTAAAAATTTCATGAAAAAAACTAACCAAAAGTGTTCAAAAAAGCGTACATGCAACTAACTAGAACAATAAATCTACAAAATAAAACCCTAATTGTCCCACAATGTGACCGAGCAACTGTATGAGGACTTGAGACCCGATGGTGTACTTGTCCACAAGCTACCTGAGAAATTCACATCATGGGCAAATTAGGGCACCGTCTTACCCCTTAACCCTCTGGCTCTGACACCACTAAACCAAACACCATGGAGTCCGATTCAATCACACCATCACCTGCCTTGGGCCTGTTGCGGCTACAACGTGGTCTTCCTCTCTTCTTGCTTGGTTGATCAACATCAAACCCCAAAGATAGAATCAAACCTAGGTTTATAGGTTGTCACTACCGCAATATAAAACAAAGACAACACATCATGTGTGAACAATAGAGGTATTGTATTTTCTTGTAATTGTGACAAATGAAGATATTATTAATGAGTATTAGTGGAATATGAGAGAAAATTGCCACATATATAGGAATTCCAACACCCTTATTGCCCACTTATACATGAACCCAAGCCAGAGAATGATTGATGCACTTCTCACTAGACAGGTCCGGCCTCTTCTTCCCGGTCTCTTCGAACTTCAGTGAGGCTAGCTTGCCGATGTCGAGGCAGTGATTTGCTTCTCTGACCGGATTAGAAATGTGTCCCTCGATAGGGTATGATATATGTTGACATGTCTCTAATTCTGCCGCTTATGGAAATAGTATTCAATACATATGTTGAAGGAAAAAGAGAGCTCTCTTAACATAGATACATAACACCGTTTGAAAATCACTCATCACGTCTGAAGAGCTTACTCTCTCTCTCTCTCTCTCTCTCTCTCTCTCGTATTTTGACTATATTTGTTGTAGGCATACGACCGAAATCTAGTAGTTTTCTAATTTTTCATCGTCTTCTTTTTCTAGATCCAATCTGGGTAGTCCTAGATTTTCTTTGAAAAAGGGGCGGATTGCGGTCTTAAACCCAAAAATATTGCTTGAAAAAATCACTAAAGCAGACATGTAATTTAGATTTACAAAAGCGTTTGGAAATATTTTTCTAAAACAAGAAAACACATAAACAAGCATACATCCATGCAATTTTATCTTAAGTTGCACTATTGACGGGTGATATGGCACCATTGATATATAAAAGAATACACTACTGACGCACACATACGTAAAGGTAGGTAAGGTAACTAGGTTAGCAATGAGACATAGGAAGAGACGTGGGAGTCCTTCGGTAGGGTGGCATAGAAGGTACCCTGCCACTGCCACTGCCACTGCTCTTGTGTCTTCTGCTCGATTTTGTCTTCTGCATACATCGATCATCAATAAAAAGACAAATAAAGGTACAGGAGGAAAAAGAGGTTCCGGGCTCATCCTATTATTTCACCCCCACCTTAATTAAGTTGCAGTCTGCTCAGATCCAAAGAGCTCTCTCTCTCTCTGAGGGTTGGATTTGCGGTGGCAAATATACCCTTGGATTTTGAATTCCTTAAAACTTAATTTTAGAGGGAGAGCAAGTCTGGTTGAGAAGGGTAAAGACTGTACTGGAGTACGTACGTAGGGCATCGTTGAAAAGAAAGACAGCGAAAGGGTGAAAGAGATGGATGCATGAGAGAGGCTTTTAAACTTGAAACAGAGGGCTATTCTTCTTCTTCTTCTTCTTACTCGTGCATAAATAAAGTTTAGATGATTTAATCTCTGCATTCTAGCTAATAATAGATAGCAACTCATATGCGATAGTTCTATGAAATCTGACTCATATATATTAAAGCCTTATCGGTATTACTTATTCAGAGATATCGAAGAAGGGTTATCAACTCGTAGAGCGGGAGCAAAGAAATTCCAGTTAATCGGCTGATCGATCGATTAGTCATCTTCCTCAGAAAGTTGAGAGGCTAGCTGTTGATTCACGTACTGGCTTTTCTTATACCTAATTAAGAAGGAATAATTTGTTTTACTGTCTGTTGTAACGAATGTAAGAAAGAACACAGATTTACGTGGTTCACTAACGATGTGTTAGCTACGTCCACGGGCAGAAAGAGAACAGTTTTATTATCTTGAGGAAAAACAGAATCACACGGAATACAATTAGGTTTAGGTCGTTTATATACTAAACCCTAAACCCAATATACTAAGCCCAACAGGAAACCATAACCCAGCATAACAGGGATTCGTGGGCCCCGAATAGCTGGTACTCCCGGATGGCTGGTTGAAGGCATATATAAAAGTGTGGCTTAGATTAGAGCCATTTGGAATCCCACATCAGAAACGTGAAGAGTTATCATTGGGTTATAAGGAATGGTACCACACACACACATGTCGAGGCCTTTTGTGTAAAACATCATACCTGTTTCGCATCCGGGTGGCTAAAGTGGGGGGAGTATCGACATTATTGGACCCGTGTGTGTGGGACTTTCGGGGCCCGTCGGCCGCTTCCGCATAACAAGTGGTATCAGAGCCCAGGCGACGCTTGGGACTTGGTGTCTCATACGATCGAGTTGCAATCTGGTGGAGTTCCCGTTTGGATTGGGATCACAAGATTCAAATGGTTGTGATCAATGTGGAGCTATTGGAATTTGGATCGTGAGACAGTTTGAGATGACTCGAATCACGTCAGGCTAGGTGGAGATTGTTGGAAAAAGTGTGGCTTAGATTAGAGTCATTTGGAATCCCACATCAGAAACGTGAAGAGTTATTATTGGGTTATAAGGAATGGTACCACACACACTAATGTCGAGGCCTTTTATGTAAAACCTCATACCCGTTTCTTCACTGGGTGGCTAAAGTGGGGGGAGTATCGGCATTATTGGACCCGTGTGTGTGGGACCCTCGGGGCCCGTCGGCCGTTTCCGCATAACACTGTCGATCCTTTCCGCTGTAACAATAGTCATTTAGTTTTAAGAAAATACTTGATGCATATGTAACGCTAGTCAAGCTGGAAAAATATATATTGAAATCCAATCTCTTTCAGGTAGAATCAAAACCTTTATGATCAACACTAGCAAAAATGAAAATTATTTTACTGGGAGGTACGAGACAGCTTTCTTTCGTTGTTCGATTACCCCCGAAGCATTTGTGGATTCCACAAGCATATTACTCCCCAAGATCGATTTACAGAAAACCAAACCAAGGAGGAGTTGTCGAGCCTATCAACGAGTCAATATAATTGCCTAGATTAGCAAGCTCCATCTAAACTTCACGGGAACTCGAAGTGACAGAATAGTGCTTGGTACATGACAGAAACTTGACCTTAGTAATAAAAAGTTATAACTCAAGTTCAATTCTTACTTTTGGGAATTGTCATTGCCACCCTGCCACAACAATAGTTACCCTTTTTCTCTGGGTTCTCTGAGTACCTGAGAGAACTGGTATGGAAATCAATTACCCGTTTACCATAAACAGAACCAGCCATGCATGACAAGTTTTAGAAAAAAAGAAACAACGTCAGAAGTTTACTCTTCTGCAGTTACCTTGGCTTTACATACTACATTGGCATAAACAATGAACGTATAAATATTTTCATTCAAATTAAATTATCTTCTAAGAAAGAATGCAAACAAGAGGTTTTATCAATTCAACAATATAGCAGATCGACTTCTCAAACACGTTTCACATCTCTAATGTTTGCTCTCACAAATAGTTTTACTAATTTTGTCTTGGGAACAAAAGAGACGTATTCTTTTTTGTTGATTAGATAGGAAAAACCCTGTTCTTTTCATTTCTCAAGCTTTGAAGAACTATGGTCCCATGGCAGATTCTAGCCAGCTTTATCGGACTCCCTGTAGGCTTTTCACTGTCTAACTTGTACGTAGTAATTTACTCATCAAAGAAAAACTCGTACATACGCCTTCTTCATCACACATATTTTTCCTGTCCAATTTTACCCTAATAGCCTTTTATATTCTTCCTAAAAAACAAGAAGAGGAAGAGAATAAGAATTAATAACAGCCGGCCTTACAGCGTTAGAGAGAGGAAAACCCTCTCGCCGCCAGCCATCCAGTCGGTTTCATCACCGGAATCAGTATCAATGATCTTCTTGGCGTCTCATAATTTTTTGTCTCAAACCACAGGAAAGTTTCCCTCTCAAACCCTTGTCGTAGCATCTAGACTACAAAATACAAAACTAGTTTCCTTCTCCCATGGCATCTATTGATGCGATAACCGCAATCTTTCCTGCTTTCCTCGCTCTGGCTAAGAGTGGTGGTGCTTCTAATCTTGAAAATATCGACAAGTTGATGTACGCCGATCAATTTTAGGAGAGCCTATTCGGCGCACCCGGGTGCGCGGCGCATCCGTCATCTCCACCGTTAATTTTTTTTTTTGCGGGTCAAAATGAACGGTGGATACACCCGGGTGCGCGCTGTATAATTTTCCCGATCTTAGAAAGGTTTTCTTAATTATGGGAAACCTCTAACATGCCGTATTGTTCATCATGTTACAAACAAGTTCAACTTCCTGCAGAGTATCACATATGAGTATGTGCCGTAGAACTTCCCAACTCCCTGCTTCCAAAGAAGAAAGGTAAAATTTACCCTGTTGCAGTATGATTGATGAGGAGGCTAGCCCTAATGCCAAGAGCAAGACTTATACTCGGGTTTGTTATGTGCCTAAGCATCAAATTCAGTTTTATTACTTAATTCTTAAACTTATTAGGTGTACATCAATTGAGGTCTTAAGCAACTACATTTATTCCACTAACTTAGGTTGCAAAATTGTTATCTTTTTGTATCAGGCTCGTTATGAGCCTATTTGTAAACAATGAAGGTACTGGTTATAGTGCTTGAAGCCTCTGCTTAACTTCCTTGGTGTGAGAACGACATATGATGTACGTAACATGCTTTTGGCCATATGATTCTCCATGTCAACCGAGATTTTGTTCATGGACTTGCAGCTGCAGCTTCAATATCTGGTGTTAGTTACTTTAAGCATCTTTGTCGAGGAAAGAATAAGGTTGAGCATTGTTTGATGCGTCGAGGTTTATGTCATAAAGTCGATTGTGTTTTCAGTGCCGCTCTTTTATAGATGGTTTTGTTGAACGATTATAGTTAAGTCCTTTATCAACAAGTGTTTCCGTTTCTCCTCAATAAAAATTTCATTATTAAAAAAAAAATACAAGAAGAAGAATTTTTTATATTTTCACCATTTTTATTTTTCACAACTATTAGTCAAATAAACTTATGCTACCAACATCCGACAAGATATATCAAGCTAACATCGTAACATTTATTTGAAATTTGACAAGTAGTTATAAAGTGGCATCTGCGTTGTTGCAAACTAGTAGCTTCCAAAACTGCCTCCACAGTTTTTTTTTCTCCAATTTCTGATGTAGCAAGGTGCAAGAATTACAAGCTTAGTTTTGTTTAATACAGTACTCAATCAATTTTTTGTTTGACTTATGTCCAACTACTATATATGGAACCATAGATGAAAACAAGATCGATAGACATTCATGGCAATGTAGAATTGTAGATTAACCTGTGTGGTTTTGGAAGAGAAGACTTAGAAATATGAAATACCTATTAGCTAGCTGGAGACCCTTTGGCTGGTTTTTCATTTGTTTCATCACCATATGTTTCAAATTGTCATTAGAATCTCTATTGCGTGTCGCTTGTGCAGGGTCGACTGTACTCAAATCAAACAAGTCGCCTGGTTTAGGAAAGGAAACGTGACCCCTTTATAATTGTTTTCTTAACAGAGAACATTTCTTGTGTATTTCTTTCACTATTGCCAGAATGCACCTACCTCTGCAACTCACTCTAAAGTCTGTATCTGAAACTCAAATTTTTAACATGAACTATTGATCTGGGAATTTTCCTAATACCCAAGTCGAAAGAACTCGATAATCCAAAGCAGTTTTGCTCAGAGCAACTGTTACACATGTCACTTGTAACCAGATCCAAAAGACTAAAACTACTTGAGTACCAAACAAACACCAATACAGTAAGAGCAGAGGTAGATGAAACGCTTTAGCTACTTTACCTGTGATGAAAACTTCAAGTTGATGAGCATTTGAACTGGTAGTGCCCCTTCATTTTTGTCATTTCCCTACTGGATTTGGCAGACACGGATCCAGCTTTATTAAAGTTTATAAGAGCAGAGCCGCCTATAAAGTTTTTTTTTGTGTTCTATAACCAACAACTTCAATGTAACAGTGGTCCAGTTGGGTATGGCCGATGATTTAATAACTTAAGAGTTGATAACTTGATATGATCTTCTATATGTGACAAGTATATATGAAAAAATCTAAGGCCAAGTCTATGAGGCTATGTGGGATACTCTCGCTAGTCAAAGGTCTAAGATATAGTGCATAGTACGAATATGGGTAGCATAGGACACCTTATGACTGCAAATAGCGCCGGATTTGTGAGCAGAGGACTAAATTTGGGATAGGGCCGGCGGTGTTGTATTCATCGCATCATGCTTTTTTCCATAACATTACTCCTCTTTATTAATGTGCAAGTGAAAAAGTGTACAACTATTTAGTATGTGGACCATTGTATGTATACACTATAATATGTGAGTTCAAACCCAGAAGAGTTCTGATTAGAAAAAGAAGTGTCCCTATACAATTTCGAGTGAGTGTACAAAGAAAGCAAGGCAAAAGATTTGAAATTCAAGAATCAATTCCTACATATATGCCATCTTAATGTTGGTTAATGTGGCCGTTAGAGGTTAGCAGGTGTGTTCAGTTAATATACTATATTCATCTAATCGATTTTCTGATGACTGAGGTGCGAATGCAAGAAAGCAACACCATATTGTATCGGCTAGCTGTGTTAACAATAAGAGAAAAGAAGAGAAAAAATTGCAAGAGAAACAACGAACTAGGCATGTATATTAAAGAATAGTTTGTTTGTTTGTCCAGAAAGTTTGATGAACTAAGATCTGGGGGGGGGGGGGGGGGGGGGGGACGAGATTTGCACTAGAGGTTGTACTAATAATTTGTAAATCAAAATTATAGTTCACCAACAACCCCAAAACTCATTCACCAATCTACTGAATCAAAGAATGAATACTAACAACATTTTACGGCTGCAAATGCTGCTGTAGAACCTAGAATCTACTACTGAATTAGTAAATTTTACTGAGTACGGCTGGTGTAATAAGCTGCAAAGTAATGTAATGTTTAGGTAATAGTGTCGTATCACGTTCGTGTTCATACGCGAGACGCAAAATGGGAGGTCACTACTTGGGTCAAAGTTAGATCACAGTATAGACCTGAAACTGAAACTGCAACTAGATCACAGATACAGAAAACTCAATGCAGTTTTGATTTCTCTACAACAGTGAATCAAACTCACAACTTCCTCACATTTTCACTAAACCAGATAGCCGTTAAGTAACCGCAGAGCGACTTGGAACATAAATTTTCCATTTTTTCCAGTGAGATCATTTCTCTGAATTGCAGTGTCCAAACATTTTCTAATCATGAAGAATTGCAGCACAGCAATACCGATTATGACAATGAGAAGCAGGGCGCCTCTCATGGCTCAGTTTGTCTTGAAATCACTCGACTGCCAAAACAAATGAGAAGCAAACATTCATAAGCACATTGATATTTGAACATTACACACATCACCCCTAGTGTCAACCAATGTTTCCAAACATCAAGCATGATTGATGATGTAACCAATTAAAAGTGTAGATTCACGTCACATCTAAGTTACAGAAATGCTTTACAGTGAGCAAACAAAAAGACAAAGTATGTTTCCTTAATCTAATTCTAATCTGCAAGGTATAGAGAATTGAACAAAACTGGATCAAGTACATGAAAGTGGAAGTTACACGACCATAGAGGACACACATCTACTGCAAAAACCAAATAAGATGACATCTCCTCTAGAACATCTTATGCATTCAGAAGTATAAGGTGTACAGAAATCCCATCTTGAATCTTGTGGGATAATTCATTTGCATTAACAACTTCCATGTGCAACGTTTGGCTACTTCAACACCCCTTTTCTTTTGTGCTCTTTCAAATTACTGGGGATAATAAAAACAGAATCGACGCATAGCCCACCTTTGGAATGTGTGCAATCAATCTGTTTCATGGAAAATCTAACTTCGGTCACAGGATCTGCATCAGTGACAATAAACTCACCAACCTTGTAATCGACCCAGCATCCACGCTTTGAATTGCCATAGGCATCATCATGTTCAATTTGATCCAAGCAGCATTCATATGATGCTTGCTGACCATCTGGAGTCCACAACTCAAATCGTACCGGCTTTATATCCCACCCATGGGTGTGCTCAAAGTTGCAAACACGACGTCCCAACCTTTTTGCAAATCTTCCAATGTGAAGCCTGAAAGACAGGGTGTAGATATCAGCAGGAAAAGGGAACTTTACTACCCCATCCGCCTCAAACCACCATATCTGTTGTAAATAAGCTACAACATGAAACCTGGAAAAAAGGAGCAACAAGAGCAGGCCATCAAGATTTGTAGGACATTATACATCATATTATCAGCAGATCCAAAAGACAATATCATGAACAAAATATGTAAATTATAAAAAAAAATAAAAACAAACAAGGATGAAAACAAAGGTGACAGCTCTCCTCCCCAAAAAGCATCTATTGTTGTGCAGTTGTCTTGATTACACAAACTACCTTTAGTCGTATTGTCAATTGGGTTAAAACTGCACCAGCAAATCAGTTCCACCTCACAATTCACTCTCAAGTCTGCTCCCACCAATAAGTAACTAACCTATGATGTATTATCCCCCTTTTAGTTTGATAGCCAAACTAGATTTGTTCGAGAAGTTTCTATTTATTCAACCAAGAATGCCCCTTTTACAAAACAATTGTTTAGATTCTCAAGCATTCCAACAATGAATTCTTGAACAAACGCTATTGATGACTCACATCAACCAGGTCCAGGAGAATTCTGATATCATTTGATGTTCTAACCTTCCAGAGAGTCTAGTTTTCACTTTTGGTACCTTTTCTTTTAGACCTCTCTAGTATGCCTCCATTTTTACAAATGTTGCACAACTTTTCCAGTAAATATACTTGTCTCGGAACATTTTAAACTACACAAACAATTCAAGAGAAATAGTTCCCCTTTACTGATATTGTGGGCTCAGAATCTTTGTTGATAGAGCAAGATTGAATACAAGCAAATTCAGGAATATGTGTACCCGCAGCACATGTTAGATAAGTCCAATTGCATTTTTATAACTGAAACTATAATTAGCAATTCTTAGAAGAATGTATTTATTTTGAAACAAAAAAAGCTAAAAGTATACGGCTTATACAGTATCCACATGAACAGAAGCTAACATAAGAAAAGTGTTTAATGTTGAATAATATATCAGATTATGCTTAATCAGCAATTCAAGTAACATAACCAAGAAAATTACTCTATAGCCAGAAAATCCACAATTCTGATATAGAAGGTATTGTTTCATAAAATAGGGACAAGCATGCATGTGTTACTGTAACTCTAAGAAACTATTGGCATTATTTTACAGCATAAAAATGTGGCACTGGTTGTAACATAATTCCTTTTTTTTAAGGGATACAAAGGTCAGGAATTTAGAAATGCATTCATGAATTCAGAGAATTCTAAGATAGAAACAATCAATGTCCATGCCACTCATTAGAGTAATGAGTTGTCGGATGATCTCCAGAATCTATTGAACTAAAAATGGTTTGGCCTTTAGTTTTCTCTGTGATAATTGTCGTGAACCATGTAAGTATGAAGACAAGCAATTTAATGACATCTCCGGCCAATGGCAGTAAGGAATTCATAGAGAAGTGTGTTTCAATATTAACCCACCAAGCAAGGAAAAGTTATGCAACATAAAAGAGAAATTACTTGCAATAATTCAGCTAAAGAAGTTAAAACATACTCTACAAATTATAAGTTTAGCATCCATAACAAACTCACTATAAGATCCAATTTTTTCATGTTTTCAAAAGATCCTCTAAAAGCTTGCATTGAATAAGTCGCATCCAATATCACCAGATTCCAGTTGTTGTGTTTCCTACCTATAAAAGCCTATTAAAAAATTATGGATGACGGCTCCTTCCTAAAAAGATATATCCCCAATGCAGTGAGATACATCCATCAAATTCTTCCATATTCACAGTACTTTCACTTTCCTCACCGCCTCATTAAATATGGTATCTATCACAATATGTGATACACAAGTTTGCCTTCATCTGGTATAACAAATTAAGAAATATGTACGTGGCTGGAAACCTAAATGACAATAACTCAGGCTAGACACACTATTGCTTAGCAGTCATATCATGTTCACATGCTGGTTTTGGAGACAGATTCTACGATCGTTCAATGATCCGATCACATTAATCCTTTGTGACTTCGGGTAGCCTTTCAGTAACCGCTCCACTCGTGATGTCACAATTGCAAATTCCCACCACAATTTTGGTAACCCTAAGAAAATTATTCTTAAAGACAGGATATATAGTGTCCTAATAAGTACTATCGCTTTTAAGCCACCAAGATCGACAGCTTCTTGGAGATTCCTTTATCTCTTCTCTTAAATAACAAGAACACATACCAAACAAATTCACCAACAAACACAGCCACAGCAGATATTTACTACGAAAGAAATATCCTAACTTTACTATACTGCAAAAATGCCGAAAATGCAAGGACAAACTGATTGAATTACCTTGATTCTTCAGTAGGAATCCAATTCCAGTACCGCCGATCCTCAATCCCTGTAATAGACATGGCCTTTGCCGAAATTGACATGCAAACCCTTCCGGTGACCCTGTCCAACCACAACACCTGCAACAGAAACCCCCCAAACCAAATTCAACAAATTTCCCAAAACCAAAACCCTAATTTCCCAAATTAAAACCCTAATCCCCAAATCTCTTCAAAACCAAGAAACAGAGCAAATTACCTTATTGCCATCGTCATACGGCACAGGCCGGGAGAGCAGAGCAAAGACGTCCTTCTTGGAAAGGCTCCGGTACCTCTCCGGCGGCAGCAAATCAAGCAGATCATGGTAATTCAGGGGCAGCTTCGATTCCCAAACG
This sequence comes from Fragaria x ananassa, assembly GCA_034370585.1. Lineage (NCBI taxonomy): Eukaryota > Viridiplantae > Streptophyta > Magnoliopsida > Rosales > Rosaceae > Fragaria > Fragaria x ananassa. Next base: position 10,337,463 of record CP139752.1, read on the forward strand.
GCGTCCGACGACGCCGCGCCTCGGAAAGCCCGGTTGAGCCTGGCGAGGTTGCAAATCTCCGGCGGAGTCAGGTACATGAAAACACAAGCCACGCAGCTCTCCGGGATGTCGCCCAGACCCGGACCAAGACCCGACCCGTTCGCCCCCTCCGTCAAGTTGGAGAGCGACGCCCCCATATATGTGAAATCCCAGAAAAGCCCCTCTATTTCTCCAAGAAAAGGTGTGGGATTTCTAGGCCATGGCGTCCGCACAGTTTAGGGCTGTAATTGGAGTGGTTTGTAAATTGGAAATGAGGGGAAATGGAAGTGGATTGAGGTTTTAGTGAGAAAGTGAAGTGAAGTGGGAAATTTCTAAGAGGTTGGAGTTATGGGGAAATTTTGGTTGGGACAGGGAAGACGAAATTTTGGGATTTGGAGGTGAGCCGCTGCTGCGGGGAGGAAGATGCAATTTCGCTCCCCACCATTTGTTAATTACTCTCAGCCAATTCTGTCTGTTTTTTTTTAATCTTTATTAGCCAAAAAGTTAAAACAGTCAAATATTCCAAAAAAATGTTTTTATTGCCACCATCACTGTTTGATGGTCATAATGATCATCGATTAATAGAAATTCTTGTATACACGACGTGTATTTACACGACATAATTTTAACTGTTCATAACAATTCATATGTTTGACCACCATGTTTCTATATTATTTCTTCTAATCCTGATCATCCATGTATGTGAAGATACACGCCGTGTACTAAAGATACTCTCTATCAATTAAAAGCCGTTACATTTAATAAATAATACTTATCCTTAACCATAGTTAACCGACCGGAAAAGAAAGAGAAAATTTAATGCTCTTATATTTTAATATTTTGTACTTTTTAATATTTGTTATCCTTCCTTCTCTCTCGCCGGCGTCGACGTTCGGCATCAGCACTTCGACAATCTCTCTCACCACTGAAGGCTTCTCCTCGATTTCATCTTCTCCAGACGAGACGACGTTGACGGAGATATCTCCTACTTTACGAACATGAGGCTTGTTCACTTTGGGTTTATAGGTGTTAATACTCTTCAGTAATTTACGCTCTCAAAATTGGGTTGGTATGCAAAGCTCGAAATGGTGTTGGGACTTGGGAGTATTTAAGCTAGAAGAGAATTTTTATTCAGATTGGTAACTCGAAATGCAGAGTTTGTGAATCGGGGATTGGGTTATGGGTTTGTCTTTGATTTTGACAGAGGAGATGGTGAGGGATTTGGTAATGTTGAGTTTTGGTGCTCTTGTGTAAGATTGAGTGGGAAATGTGGAGAGGAAATAGGAGGACACGACATCCATGGCTCTCTTGGTTGAGTGAGCAGATGCCTAGCTTGATTGGAGTAAATAGGAGAGATCTCATGGGACATTTCTTACTTGTCTGTGAACAAATAGAACCCAAAGAAAATGATGTTGATTATGGACTGATCAAGATTGGATCGTGGAGAACTGGAGAAGAAAGAAAGCAGAAGATCGAAACCGGGTAGGTTAGTTTATATAATTAAATATATTTAAATGATAAATTATAAGAGTCAATGTTATTTTTTTTAGATGAGTTATTACGGGTAACCACATGGTTAAGAGATTGTCAGGAGTTATTAAACATGGCAGATTTTAATTGGTGGTCTTATGACCATCAAAATGGTGGTGGTTAGCAAATTTGAATCCGACAATTGGGCAGGATTTTTCAGAAGCGAGTGAGTGAGTCAAGTAAATGACGTGATCACCTATTTGTGTCATACTTAAAATCAAGGTTGTAAAACTCGCTAGGCGCTAGACGGGCGGACGGGTACCTTGGAGCGCCCAGGGGCCTAGGCGGCTTGTAGGCGGATTCGAATAATTTAATATTTATTTATATTTAATTATTTATATTGAATGATTATATAAAATCATAAATCATAATACTCACCAAGTCATCATATAAATTAAAAAAAAAATACAAACCATCAAATTTCAAAATAGTTCAAAGTTCAACAAATCAAAATAGTCCAAAATGTAAAGTACTAGAATAAAAGGAAGTCTAAAAAAATAAAAAATTATTCCGCCCAGACCCGCCCAAGACGGCCCAGGGAGCCTAGGCGGCCGCCTAATTCGCCCACCGCCTAATTGGGCCTTGGAAGCCCTCCTCTCCAAGGAGAAGCCCCGCCCAACGAGTACTCGCCGCCTAGGCGGGCTGGGCGACCGCGTTTTAGAACCCTGCTTAAAATCGTGCAAATACATCATTTATTAGTTTGTCAATTATTTTATCATATGCGTGTCCTTTTTTTCTTTTTTCTTTTTTTAAAAAGAGGGTATGGAACCCAGCTTACATAGGAGGCTCAGTCCGCTGCCCATTATTTATATTGATACAAACATGTCGATTCGAGGGGGACATAAAACCTTTACCTCGGTTGACAGTAGAAGAGTTACATTGGTCCTCATAGATCACATCCATAAAAAAAACTTGACGGCTCTCCTACATTCTGCTCCAGTATACTATCTAAACTACCAAAATGTGACAAACGATGGGCCACATTGTTTGTTTCGCGGTAGATATGCCGAATAGTAATATAATCAAACTGTTGCATAAAATTTTTACAATCATCTACTATTCTGCTTACCTCAGAGCTAGAGTTGCCACTCTGATGAAGAGCCGAGACAAGGACAGAGTTATCACTCTCCACCATAAGTTCCTTCCATCCCAATTGCACAGCCATTCTGCATGCCAACGCCTCCGCTTGCAAAGGAGATTGTAGAAACAGTAGCTTTTTAGGCCAGCAACCCTTCACCTCACCTTTGTCATCCCTCAACACCAACACCGGCTCCTCCAACACCATCACTATTAAAAGCTCCATCTATGTTGAGTTTCAGCGTCCACTCGGTGGACACTCCCACTTTTCTTTTGGTCTCACTCTCTTGGGACATGATCCCTTCACATGTACCCTTTGATATTCATATAAAAGATGCAATGCACCATTCACAATTCTCATCGGATCCACCACACCCCGATTCCACAATATGTTATTTCTCTCATTCCAAATGGCCCACAACATGATCAATGAAAACCTCAACCTGTTGCTTCGGTAGAGAACACACCATAGAGTTGACCCATTCTTCCACGCTCATTGACCTGTGATTACGTGCATGGAGACCTAGAGGGCTACAAAGCCACATACATGCAACTACACCACAATCCTTGAATACGTGCATGGCGGTCTCCCTCTCACCACAGCAGAACAAACAACTTCGGTCAACCAACTCCACTCTTTTATGTAGGGCATCTCTAGTTGGTAGGGAATTCCACTTAAGTCCCCACACAAAGTTCTTCACCTTCGGCAATACATTAGCCCTCCAAATCCACTGCCAAGCCTTATTATGACTACCTTGACCGGACGACGAAGCTTGAGTCTGCAAACCTTGTGCCATTCTTTAATTAGAAAGAGAGTTTGTGAAGTTTCTCTTTTGATCATGTCCAAGAGCAACATCATTTTTTTTTATTTTTTTATATTAAACATACAAGTTATAATAAGGGCAAGACACACATAAGGAATATCTAGAATGATGTAGAATATTCTAGAATACTCCCTCTTGTGTTGCGCGTTGCTATGCTGATGGTGCTGATATGTTGCCTCGTCAAAAACCTCGTCAAGTAACAAAAACCATGTGGGAGAAAAACTGAATTTTGATCGTAGGAGAAAAAAAGTACAACGCACCAATCTACTTTATTAAGATGATACTCCCCTGATGTGAATATTATTCAGAGAGACTTGATAGACGATGCGTGCCTATACTCTTCACATGTTTCTCAAAAGTAGACTTAGGCAAAGACTTAGTAAATAAGTCTGTTGCGTTTCCTTCAAAACTAACTTGGTTCACTTGAATGTTAAGAAACATTTGTTGTTGTTGATTGTAGAAGAACTTAGATGAAATTTGCTTCGTGTTATAACCCTCGATGTAACCTAACTTCATTTGCTCAATACAAGCTGCATTATCCTCATAAATGCATGTAGATCTATCGGTTGTAGAATTTAATCCACTAGTCCATCTAATGTGTTTAATGATTGACCTCAACCAAACACATTCCCGAACAACTTCATGTAAAACAATAATCTCAGCATAATTTGAAGATGTCGCCACTAGAGTCTGCTTTGTAGACCTCCAAGATATCGTCGTATTCCCAATAGTGAACACATAACCAGTTTGAGAACGTCCTTTCTGAGGATCAGATAAATATCTAGCGTCGGCGAAACCCACCAACGTATTGTTAGGTGTCTCAGCATAAGGCAAGGCAGTGGTGGCGTGCACGATGTTGGACCCGTGTCCATCAACCGTACCAACGACGGTCCGGTCCCTTGGTGGATCGGTGCCATGACTTCCATAGGCCATAGGACCATCTTCTGTCCTTGTTGAATCAGTGTAGGGAAAGAACAGTCCCAAGTCAATGGTATCCTTAAGATATCGAAAGATGTTATTGACTCCGGTCTAATGACGTTGGGTTGGCGCTGAGCTAAATTTAGCTAACAAGTTGACTGAGAAGGCAATGTTTGGTCGAATGCATTGAGCTAAGTACAATAATGCGCCTATTGCACTAAGGTATGGAACCTCTGCGCCCAAGACCTCTTCGTTGTCTCCTTTTGGATGGAATAGATCTTTAGTTATATCCAGACTTCGACCAATTATGAGAGTGCTAACAGGATGCATCTTGTCCATATTAAATCGCCTGAGCATCCTTTGAACATATGCAGACTGGTGGAATTCCACAGGCTCAGTGCTCTAGTTCAAGACCTAGGCAAAATCGAGTCTTCCCAAGATATTTCAGATAACCCGTGGTCTCTTTGATTTCATCAAGAGTACCGATAATGTTCATGTCATCGACATAGATGGCCACTATTGCAAATCTAGAACTTGTCTTCTTTATGAACACGCACGAGCATAGTTCATCGTTCTTATATCCATTCCTAATCAAGTAGTCACTTAGACGAGTATACCATATTCGTTCGGATTGCTTTAATCCGTAAAGTGAACGTAATAGGATACGTACTTCGTGGTTTAGAGTCACTTGATTTAGGTAACGTAATGTCATCGGACACTTTCATATATATCTTTGAATCCATATTCCCATAAAGATATGTCGTAACCACATCCATGAATTGCATGTCAAGTTTTTCGGACACTACCAAACTGACTAAGTAGCAGAAAGTTATGATGTCTATGACTAGAGAGTAAGTCTCTTCGTAATCAATCTCAGGGCGTTGTGAGAAACCTTACGCCGCAAGGTGGTCTTATACCGAAATACCTCGTTCTTCTCATTACATTTTCTAACAAAGACTCATTTATGTCCAACAGGCTTTACACTCGGTGAAGCTAGCACTACTGGGCCGAAGACCTGTCTCTTTGTTAGAGAATCTAATTCTGCCTGGATTGCATCTTTTCATTTAGGCCAATCCGCTCTGCCTTGGCATTATGCAACAAAGCGTGGTTCGATGTCATCGTACTCAATGATTTCGTGAGCCACAGAATAAGCAAATACATCATCGATGTGGGTTGATGACCGGTTCATCAATTCATAAGTGTAATCATAACACATGGAGATCTTTATGTTCTTTGATGTTGACATTGATCATGAGGCGTCCCCATAGATTCTAACATCAATTCGTGGATATAATTGTAATCAAAGATGATCTCGTGAGAAGGATTCTCAACATCAATGATCAAGGGAGTGACTTGTGCTTTGTCGATCCGTTTCTTTGTCAGACGCGTGACAACCGGACCAAGTGGCATCCCCCTTTTCCTTTGGGAGCCACGGCCTCCATCCCCCATTTTCGCAGGCGGCAGTCCCATGCCCATGGATGGCCGTGCCCTCTTTAGGGACTTCGAGCCTAGCAGAAACATTTACAGTTGGTATATCTGATCTTGTCACTTTTGCAATCTCAGGGAAAGAGTTAGACATCGTATCTGCTACTTTCTGAAGTTCGAGAATATGTTTCACTTCACTTTCAGTCTGTGAGGTGTGAGGATCATAATGAGACAAAATGGGGACAAACCACGACAGTTCATGTCGTTCCACATGAACACTTTTGTTCGTATCTCCCCCTAACGATGGGAAGAGTGTCTCATCAATGTGACAATCCGCAAACCTTGTGGTAAAGAGATCACCTGTTAATGGCTCTATGTATCAGATAATCGTTGGAGATTGATAACCAACGTACGTAGATACACAATCGTCTCTGAGGACCCATCTTAGAACGCAGTAGAGACATAATTGGCACATAAACTGAACAACTGAAGATGCATGGATGTGAAATGTCAAGCTCATATCCAGTAACCAACTTGTACGCACTAAATGGTTGTTTGGTAGTGGGTCGAAAACGAATAAGTAAGGCTGCATGTAATATTACCAAAGCTCGAGCAATAAGCTGAAGCTGCTTGATCGGTGAGACTATTTTGCGTGTGAACATAGGGTACGGGATGCTCAACTTCAATCTAGATAGACATACAATAGTCATCAAAAGTCTTTGATATAAATTCTCCAGCATTATCCAGTCGAATTGACTTAATCGGATAATCTGGGTGGTGAGCCCGAAGTTTGATAATTTGTGCTAGGAGTTTTAGAAATGCAGCATTTCGTGTGGACAAGAGCGCGACATAAGTGCAACACGTCGAAGCATCCACCAAAACCATAAAGTATCGAAATAGTCCACATTTAGGATGGATAGGCCCACAAATATCACCTTGGATACGATGTAGGAATGGAATGTTCTTGGTGTTATCTTTAGCGTAAGAATGTCTCAATACTACTTTCGCTAAAGAGCAAGCTTTGCAAAACGAAAGATAAGCGTTTGAAAGAGTCAACGACACATCAAGAGAAGAACGGCGCGCCTCAATTGCTTGAGGCGTCGGCTGAGTAGTAGCCAGGAAGTTGGTGTCCAGCCCGGGAGACCTCAAAGTCCCCTTTGGGCCTTGATGAGCAGTTGTGGCGTCACCACCATGATTCAAGGTGACATCAGTTCCCAAACATTTTCGTTTTGATTGGAAGAAGAGATGTCCATGAGAATTTTGCAGAATTCGAATCATCATGTCCTTTCCAGGATGACCAAGTCGATCATGCCAAAGCTTGTATGAATCAGAGTCCCAAAGATCTTGTTTGGCGACCACATAAGATTCAATAATCTGAATCGTAGTAAGGTAAAGACCATTAGATTGACTCATGAGTTTTCCAATGTACGTTTACGTCTGTAATCATGAGAATTTATACACAAAAACTCTTTTTCATCCTCACAATGAGTCTCCAAGTGAAATCCATTAGCGCGAATGTCCTTAAAGCTTAACAATGTTCGGTTCCCTTTTGGGGCATAAAGAGCGTCTGTGACATGAATCATAGTGTCATGAGGCTGAAAGAAACGAGCGGTTCCACACCCGAAGATCACAGGAGAAGATCAAATCATTGTCGTCATAGATGATTTACAAAGCACTAACGCAAGAAATAGTTACCGATTCCTTAGAATGGTGTGGGTTGATCCACTATCCGCGAGGCACTCGATCTCTCCAAGAGACATACCTACAAAAGAGAGTATATATATATATATATATGAGTAAATAGGTTGATATCGAGCTATGGTAAGTTCTCATCAGCCAAACCAAGATGCGGGATCTGCTCTACCATCGGAGCAGATCCTCCAAGCAATTAATGACCTGCGAGGTCAGATGATGGATTTTTCAGCCTAAGCCAAACAAGACAAAGACCTCCTGCAGGCCACCAACGACAAACTTGCCACCCTCGATGAGGATTACGGCCACCTTAACGCCAAGTTCACTGAAACTAAGGGCTTGGTCGAAGGTAGCCTTCAACGGATCCGGTCGGACGTAGACCAGAACACGGAGACCGTGAAGCAGCATGCAGAGATCATGTCGCTCACTCGCGCGACAGTAGATGAACAAACTCGCCGCTTGGACGACCACGATACCAAGCCGCATGACCAGCAGAGTGCTTCTTTCTTTAGAATCAAGAACAGTCTAGAAAAGCTAGACAAATTCAAGGAGAAACATGACTAGCTGAGTTTACGAGTCCTTGAAATTGAAGACTGGATGAGGTCACAAGCACCAAAGAACCTTGCCCTAGATCCTCCTAGCGCAAGCATGAATGAAGGGACATCCAAGTATATCTCGCCTAAAGACTCTGCAGTTCACGTCAGGAGCTGGAACTTCCAAGAATATGCCCCCGCATGGCTCTGCTGCTCCCTTCAAGGGAGCTAACAACTCACTATGCCATGGAACCGGGACACCAACTGATCCGATTCTAACCTACTTTAGCCCCGCTCCCAAGAGTAGTGGACAGACCGCCAGCTTCTTTGCATGGCCAAACCATGAAGATGGAGCAGAGCATACACCTGTGACGACAGCCGACTGGTACCAACTTATCTCCACCATAGTTAAGGAGCAAACTGGAAAAGGCAATGTTGACTTGCACTATCGAGACCCCTACCCTAATAGTGTGGCACAATACCCTTTCCCCCTTGGATTCAAGAACATAGTTTTCACCACCTTCTCCAGGGAAACAAGGGACGATGCATCAACCTATATGGCCCGCTTCAAAGTCTAGTGCGGCCAATATGAGAATAATGATATTCTCAAACTCAAGCTCTTCAAGACTTCTCTGTCCTGAGCTGCCTTCAGTTGGTACTCCAGGTTGAAGCTAGGATCCATCGCGGACTGGCCTATCATGGAGACACTATTTCGAGAGACCTACGGTACCATTGAGTCAGAGGTCGGCCTTGACTCCCTCACCCAAATGAGCCAGCAAAGCATGGAGTCTAGAGTCTCTTTCCTCCAACGTTTCAAGATCCAGCAAGCCAAGTGTGATTACCTGCTATCTGAACATGAAGCTATTAAGTTGGCTATTCATGGTCTCGAGCATCGCCAGTGGCTGAAGCACCATGGGGAGCACTTCACATCCATGAGCGACCTGATCAACAAGGTCGGCAGTTATGAGCTAATCCTCAATAAAATGGATGAGAAAGCGAACACCTCCAAGAGGACGTACGTACTAGGGAGAAACATGACAGTGGGGGCACTAAACCTCCAATCCCCCATGTTTGATCCTTACAACCAAAGGCAGGAAGAGACTGAAGCCACGGTGGACTATGATGACGTCGGAGCAGTCGAACTGACTGGGAAACCGTTGGCTCAAAAACTAAAGAATCTCAAAATAACTTGCGAGCCAATCACAATCCAGTCTTTTGCATTGACCAAGCCCGAATACGAGTCTTACACATATGACGTAAAAAACCCACATCTTGTCTTTAATGACTTGATCGAGGCGAAGTGCATACGCTTGGACCACAAGATCTCACCAAAGGAGGGGCTAAAAGACAAGAAGTATTGTAGCTTCCATAACGTCTACAATCACGACACCAAAGACTGTGTCAAGCTCCGCGACAAACTGCAGACTTGGTTGAACTCTGGCGCTTTGAAAATGAAGAGGCCGGTGAGCACAGCCTCTCTGGTAGATGTAGACCCTTTCCCAGCCGTGCTCGGCATGGTCGAGGTGAATTGGAACGACTAGCCAGAGGAGAACAGCCGCCGCCGCGCGCCGAAGCCTGGCCAGCGGAAAGTCACCTTAGACTTATCGAACCACCTAGAGGATGACAATCTGTGCCGTGCATCTAAGAGAGGCCGTAAGGAGGACAATGTTGGTGCAGTTCGGCCATCCCGCCAGTATACCTATAACGTCAACCTCGCACACAAGGTTCTAGACGACCTTATTGATGACAGACTCGTCACAGTGTCGAGGGCATTGCTTTACATCGAATATAAGGAAGGCCACGTACACTGCAAGTTCCACGATAGCTGGGGGCATAGAACTCGCGATTGCTACCAGCTTCGTGAGCAAGTCCAAGACTGGCTCGACCTCAAGTACATTCGCTTTGAAGACAAAGGTGATTACATGATTGCAACGGTTGATATTGCTTGGCCTCGCATCGGCCAGCGCGCGATCACTTTGGACCTATCTCCAAATGCGGGTCCGTGCGAATTGCCAGGTCCAAACGGTAAGAGACCGGCGAATTACTATACCGTGCTGACGAACCAAAGTGTGAATCGAACCACCAACCAGCAAAGCACCTAGTCACCAGATTGCAGCCCGATCATCCTTCAAGGAAAGATAAGGGAAAAGCTATAATGCGAGACGATACATCGTCCCCTGCGGAGAACTTCCAACCCATGAGTCCCAGAACTCGCGAAGAGCTGGAGTAGAGGATCAAGCACCTCGAGACGTTCGTCCAATCACACTGGACAGAAGAAGTGCCTTCGTCTCCAGCCTCAAGCGAGATGGACATATCCGACTCCAGCAGCGGGTATCAGAAAAACGGGGATTCAAGCCCTCGCCAAGATATCTTGATCGACCCTTACATTCTCCCAACATCCAAGTCAGTGATCAAGGAGGGGATATGGTACACACAGCAAGGGGACAGGCCAGTTACCATCACCAGATCCAAGAAGTGAAAGCTCTAGAAGAAGTATTGTAGCATCATGTGTGCCCTGCGAGCTGTCGATGACGGCATCATCCTACCCTTGCAGCTCGTGCACACTCTACTCCAAAGGCCACCTGTCACGCCTCCACGAGTGTGTGCGTAGGTAGTAGATGACCCTGCTCCAAAAGCGAATGTCTTATGTCGCCTCACCGTACCACCAAAACAGGATGCACACCCTTCCAGGCATTGGCCATCTCGGGAGCTAGAAAGGAGAAGGGATGCACAACCCTCTTGGCGCAGGCCTTCACCGGAGCTTGATCGGAAGGGAGCCACTCCTTCTAACAAGGCGTAGGCAGTCGCTGGAAGCTGAATGACATAGGGATCCGCTTCCTTCACCAAGGCTTCGACAGTCGCCAAGAGCTGAAAGAAGAAGGAAACCACCTCCCCTAATAAAGCGAAGACTGTTCACCACCTCAGAGCCTGAGCCAAGGTGCGAGCTACTTCGGCCATCACGGCTCCGGGAGCCTCTTCACCTGGAACCTGAGGCAAGGAGGGAATCACCACCAAGACCACATCAGCCCCGACCACAACCTCACCTAGAGCCGGAGGCTAGGCAGGATCCTCAAGGCTCAGTTCCTCTCCCGTTGAAGGCCAATGACAACTCCAAGGTTCCTCTAGCCGTAGACAAACAACCAGCTGAAGATGAGTAGCCCTTGACCAAACTCGTGTGGTGACCATGACGGATGGAGACTGATGCATCGCCAGGTGCTGAAAGTTCTACCTCCAGTCCTAACCTTGCAGAGCTGATGGCCCAGCGTTTCCGGGAGAATTCGTTGAATGACGAGGCTCATTCCAAGCCTCGCATTGACTTAGGTGAAGACCAAGTATAAGAGCAAAGGGAGTCATTAACTTGCAATATGCTTTAAGTCTTTGCAAGGCCTGAAGACAATGAAGTCAACCCTGCGGAGAGTACATTCGCTGTGCTCGAAGGCGAGCTTGGGGTAATTGAGGACCCGTTGGTCCCAGTCCTCGAGTAATTTTCCTTTCAGGTCGAGATGGTGTTTTTCATATCCAAAAAATATGCTCTCCCACCAAACACAACATGCAACGCGGTGGATATTCCAGACACTAGCAACAATGTATGCGACATGTCCTCGCCTTGCAGCAGCGAGATGGGTCCAATCCTGGCAGAACCTGCGACCGCTCAACCATTGGAAGCTACGAGCAGCATTACACGCATGTCAACTCTGACTTTCTCCATGCCAACCCTAGACATGGCCATTCACATAAGGCCATTGTACATTTCAGCTGAAGTTGAGGGGCTCACAATCAACAAGATCATGGTCGACATTGGAGCTGCTGTGAACGTCGTCACCACCCGTACTATGGGACTCCTTGGTATCCCATGCTCAATGATCCAGACTACGTCCTTGACTGTCAAGAACTTCACCGGACAAGTCTCCAGAACTCTGGGCCTCTTATTCTTAAGAGTCAAGGTTGGACCGGCATCACGGGTTTATACCTTTTTTGCGGCCGAGTTCGCTTCTTCATGCAGCATGATCCTAGGCCGCTACTGGATCCATAGAAGTTTTTACGTGTCTTCCTCTATGCACCAAGAACTCATGATCTAGGACACTGAGACATGCGAGGCGGTCCTCATTAAGGCAGATCCACGTCCTTTCTTCATCTCTGCCAACTTCAACGATGCCCGTTATTACAATATTGATTTGGGCCCACTGGATGTCCAAGGCGTCGATTCTAAATGCCGCCCCTACGGGGTCACGGCCTCCAACTTAACGCGATGGGGGCTCATCCAGGCGAGGGACGACTTACAACGTCCTCACACCATCGCGGATCCCCTTCAACCCTATAATGATTAGTGCTTCCTTAGAAGAAGCGCGCGAGGCTGGCGAGTCCTTGTGTGAGAGACTCCTTTCATACTAGGCAGAACGCGAAGCCTACGACAAGGTTGTGACTATGGAATATGTGGATCAAATAGTGGATTACAACGATACCAAGGAGGAAGTTATTCAATTAGCTCCCGCCATCTTAGACGACACACCACCTCAAGTCCGCGACCCCACCTTACAAGTTAACGTGGGGACTGCAGAGAAGCCCTTGCTTATTTCAATCAGTGATAAGCTAGTGGCGGGCGAACGGGAAGCTCTTCTAACTCTCCTACACGAGTATAGGGATTGCTTCGCCGAAAAGTACGAAGACATGCCCGGCTTGTCTCCGGATTTAGTTTGTCACCGCTCAGGTATCATTCGCATGGCCAAATACAATGAATGGCTCTCCAATGTCTTTCTCGTCCACAAAAAGAACGGCAAAATGCGCGTATGTGTTGACTACCGAGACCTAAACAACGCAACACCTAAGGATATATACCCCATGCATGTTGCTGATCTCCTCATTGATGCAGCCACAAGGCATGAAGTGCTATCTTTTATGGATAGAACCGCTGGATACCACAAGATTCCTGTCGCTAAAGAAGATCGCCACAAGACCGCCTTCCGCTGCCAGGGGTTTGCAGGTGTGCTTAAATATGTTGTCATGCCTTTCGGACTCAAGAACGCACGGGCAACATATCAGGGCGCCATGAACCCCCTCTTTTTGTTCGCTATTTACCTCTGCTCCGTGCGTTGAAGATCGTGGTCAAAACACAGTGCATCCCACAAATCTTTTAGATCATGCTTCGATTGATACTGCCTGCGCAGTGTGGGATCGATATGCTTACGGAGGAACATAAGCGCCTGAGATTTTGTTCTCTTATGAGGCGGTTCCTGAGTTGGAAAGGGAAATATGATCTTGGTCAGATCCTAAGCAATGAAGGTCTGCTCAATATCTGAGACCCAGCGATGGTACTCAATACCATGGGCGTCGAGGACATCAAATTCGATACCTTTTTCCATCTGCATACAAGAGAGAACAAGTCGTATTAGTTTTCTTATAGAGATCCGAAGGATACTCAAATACAATACTGTTATTATTTTTGGTTTGTCTATATCTAAGGTTGATCATACACAACCCTAAGGTATAAATGTCCGAAGTTGATCAAACACGACTCAGAAAAACTATGTGAAAGTGATCGAACACACCTTCGAAAGAAAGAACCAAAGTTGATCAAACACAACTTTGGACCCGGGGTAAAAATCCGGGATTTAAACCTGCAAATACACCGACCCAAGCATAGAATGGAGGAGAAAACACTTTATCTCCTCCGAGTTTATTGAACTTTGAAGAGTTTAGAGTTTAAAACATACCGTAATTTTTTTTCGAAAAACTCTGATTTCTTGATCTAAAGCTTGATCGGACGAAACGAGAAAAGAAGGCGGAGCTGACAGCCTGGAAGTGGCGGTCAATAGCAGTGACGGCGTCGTGACCGAGGCAGGGCCGAGGACTTCTGGTTTGTGAAAAAAAAAACAGTTTTTGTTTTTAGAGTTTTGGAAAAACTATTATCTCAAAGATTGAGCCAAGAGCTGATAATGTAGTTTAATGTGAGAGATTTGAAAATACAGAATCGTGAGAGATATTTTATTCATTGATATAGGCCATTTATATAGGGTATTACACAATACCAATATGATAATGATAAAGAATATACATAGATCTAGTCTAATTACATATCATGTTGTTATAAGACCAAGACACACCTTGAACAAATTTTACTTTATGTGATTATATTTTCAACTGGTTCTTATATAATGGGTTGATCTCCAAGTTTTTGAATCATGAAAATCACAACGTTGTTGTCCATAATTATCATTACTCATGAGGATATTGAGGAATTGCCTATAGTTTCTGTTTCGGTATTTCTTAGTTCTACTTCTTTAGTATATATTTACTGCTGACTTCGGTTTCCAAGACTTTCAAGATACAATAAAAATCACTTCTTTTTTTTATCAACATTAAAACTTTTCTAAGAGAAAAAAATAAAAAATAAAAATTATGTATGTCAAGATAATAACGAAAAGGTCGTATTGGTAAGAGAATAGAAAATGAATGTCGGGGTCCAAAGAAGGAATGTGGCTTTGGATTTAGACGGGAAAATTTTATCCAACGGTACTAAATAGTGAAAGACGTGTTTCACGTGTATTGGTTGGTGATAGTGGACCAACCTTGGTCGAAAGCTACAGTTTTCATGGGCCAATAAACTATGACATTGGATTGGTATAAGATTGTCTACCACAGTACCATCGTGGGCACCTAATCCCATCCCTTGACCCGCCACCAGCAAGTCAGCATAATCTTTCAGAAGGTCCCATAACATTCTTACCAAGAAAAAATTTGTCACATAACTTTCAATTTTGCCTTTTTATACTCGACAAACTACTTTCTATTTTGACTCTTTTGTGTTCATTTTTCCGAGTGTCTAGTTGCCTTCATGGCTTACAAAATATCGACCAAATCGTTGAGTTTGAATTCATTATTAGTAAGTCGAAATTTGATTACATTATATATTTATATTTAGATGAGCATATTCACATGCATTTCATACATCTAATTAAATGTTAATTAGAGATTAGCGAGTACATACAAGATACAACGTGAATCAATCAGATAGTTCAATACATTTTCTTATTTTCATTTTTTTTTTTGAATCATCTCTAATGTTAACAATTTCATTAATCATCAACATATGTTACATTCCGTATCATTTCACCGTCATATGGACATATTACGGATAAGAACAAGTCGATAAGTAAAGGTAGTACCCTCATTACATCATTTCATGCTCATAATAAGTGAGCCTATTATGAGCCTCTAACCATTGAAAAAAAAGGGCACCACTTAGGAAAAAAAAGGTGTAGTCAGAAAATCTAAAAACCAAAATATGCATAGAGTGCACAATGAAGCATGTTTAGATTCCTGCCTAGAGTTCCCTAACAAAAAGGAATTATTGGAATTAAACTAGAAAATAAACTAGAAAATAAAAGCAATAACTAAATTTAAGATCCAGCTGGCCCAAATGCAAACAAAATTCATAGGTCGCCGTCACAATACATACGTCATCGTCGTCGTTGCCCAACGACAAGAAACAAAATATCTAATGCCACACCACCACCAAAAGCACCAGACACCAATCTAAGCCGAGATCCCAATGCCCCAAAAGAAATCAAAGCCTCTGTCGGTGTGGTTTTACTGCTCTCGCATTCAGGATCCAAAAAATAGCCTATGTTGATGAAGTTATACTCGTCGACGCCTTCTGGATCCAAAACCCAGAACCTGCCGCCCTATGAGCGTGAATTTCGACTGCCCAATTCACCCACAAATTTTGTAAGAAAATAACTCATCTTTGTCAACTATTGCAAGTGGCCTAGTGGTTCTTGCCTAGTTAGGTGTGTTTTGGTCACGATCCTCAGCGCGCGGAGCAGAGGTAGATAGCGAACACAAAATAAGGGAGATGTCGGGGGCGTGCCACCTCGCGAATGAGAAAAAGGTCTGAGGATGCGCTTGGCTTCTTGATCAGGCGAGGGGGGGTCTCTAGGTGCCACCTCTAGTGAGAATTTACAAACACAAGCGAGTCGATACTCATGGTAAATCGCGAGCAGAGCAATTATAGAGAAATCGAAGATGATCGGTGGCGAGTCCAGGAAGGGCTCTAGGAAAACCTAGGCGGCGGCGTGCTTAGGGTTAAAGTTTTCGAGAGGCTCGAAAAAGGGTTTCCACTCGGTTGAAAGGTTCTGTTTGTATTTGTTGAGTGATTTGATTGTTGAGGTGTATTGAGTTTGTTGAGTTGTTGAGATTGTAGAGAGAGCTTTCTATAAACCCTAGAGCCCTTTATATAGTGGAGCTCAACTTGCGGCAAAAGAAAGATAGCTTAGAATCCAAGTCGGGCTCCTGAAACCCTAATAGCACAAGGACACTGTTAACCCGCACGGACTCAAACCAACTCGCGGGCTATTGCAGCTTGCGGGCCAAAAGAAGGCTTTTTATATTAAAAAAGACTTGTAAAAGTCTTCAACGATTAATGTGGTGCATGCGGACTCCACCTATTGCTTCCTCGCGAAGTATCTCACGTGAGCCAATTCGCCAGCTCGCCTTGATGTATTTCGCCTCGCCTACGCGCGAGATCATTAAATGTGCGAACTATGTATTTCGCACGAAGCGCGCGAGCTCTCTACTCCGCGTGAAGTCATTCGGCGCGAGTTATGTGTTCTGCGCTAAGTCTTTGAAGCGCGCGATATCTGTAATCCGCGCGAAATCATTCCGCGCACAAACTTTGTAATTCAGTTCGCATGGGCTTATTGGTGGCCATTACTTGTAAACTTAAAGAACTTGGGCTCGCCGGTATGATATGGACGAAGAATTTAATTAATATTCACATAGACATTTACTGTCCAGTAAAATATTAATTTGGGCGTAAACAAGGTGTGCTCTCCAATCTAGATTCAAATCTTGAAGCTGTCAAAGTTGATGCATAGTTGAAGCATTTCACAAGGTCGTAGGATTGACTTCTGGGCCTAGAAAGCCTTTGGGGTACCCTAAAACTGTGTCAAAAAAAAAAAAACTCAAATCTCTGTCAAACTTCAAGCTACCTTAATCCAAGCCATGTGACATTTTAAATCCTCGTCTGGTAGCAAAGCCACACATCGTGTGCGGTCAAGAGACCCTTTAAGATTGAATATGGTTCCTTTGAGAATTGGATTGAGTTTTACTTCTTTTTTCCATCATTTATTACTGTAATAAGCCTACTCATATGTGTTATTGCCAATTTCACCTCATGATGTTCAATCTTTTATTTACCAAAAGAAAAAAGAGAACTAGACGAGGTCTAAAAGCTATGAGACATATTACATAAGTCTTTGAAGTAGTGAAATTTTATAATTGTAATAGTAATTGTAATTGTAGTGAAAATCCATATTCAAATCCAAAACCAAGATTGCCTTCAATTTAGAAACTTTTAAAACACACCTAACAACTATTTTTGACATATTACGTTTCTTCAACCCATATGTCAATTATGACATAGAAAAATACATATTCTTTGATCGGTCAAAACTAACCTCGCTATTTTCCAATACCAACTCACTGTTCACCAAGAGAATATAAGTTTTTTTTTTTTATGAATAAAAGATGCATCCGCTATCTTCAAAATTTATGAACAAAAGTTACATTTGCTATCTTATTTCTTCATGTGCCATATTCTTTCTTATCCTTGTTCATTTTCTCACACCCAAAATTTCTCCTCCAATCTCGAATACATCAACATGAATGATAATTTTTCATATTCAAGCTTCTCGATTCACGGATTGAATAATCATAAACCTGATTATAGGCGTTCATAGTAGGGATATTTTTGGTGTCGCCATGCTGACTTTGGGAAAACTTTGGCTTCTCTGTCATGACCCACCTCGGATTTCACCTTAAAATCCGAAGTAAACCTTATGAGGTCCATCTCAAAAGAGATTTTACCAAAAATTTCGGCATAACCTCTTTTAAAAATGGACAACCCTACCTGTCAAATCCAAATATACACTTCTATAACCAAACAAAACACAAAACACACCCAGCTCTACATCCACACCCAAAACACAACATGTCTTAGCTAATTTACAATAATCTCAAAGGTCATCAGAGCATATATAATAATGAAAGAAAAACAATGAATAAAGAATAAGCGGAAGTAGCCTCCGACTATGCCTCGACTCCATGTACGTTCGACCTCAAATAAACTTAGTATGCAAACTGGGCATTTGAAACCAAAGGGCCCAGGGGAAAGTAATTTAAAACGTTAGAGTGAGTGGACAAAAATAAATTAAATAATTTATTAAAAACGTAATTTAAATATTTTTCCACGTTTAAACTTTAAAAACCTCGATGCATGCAACTTTGATCAAACATTTAACTTTATATCCAAAAATCTCATAAGAAATGACAAATCAGTCCTGCTGGTTAATCAAATACATCAATGAGAAAATAAAACAAGGGGAAGTGATATCACCATGTAAGAGGAGCCTCTCAGGATCTAGTAGTGTCTCACGCTAAGCGCTCGACTCACATATGATGAGGACTACTAATAAAAACTAGCTAACAATGAATAAAAACCGATCGGTGCCTCCCAAGCTATAGTAGCGTCTCACGTTAAGCGCTCGACTCACATATGGTGAGGACCGCTAATAAAGGCTAGCTAACAATGAATAAAAGTGACCATATAATATGGTAACTAAAAACATACGAAAACACTTAAATCCATAAAACTTCCTCATGATCGTGTGAATGGTACGGTTCCTAACCGTTCTTGGAAATTATCATAAGAAAAATAAATAAAAATCAATGACGTGTCCCACATGTCAAAATATTCTTAAAACTATAATTATCAGCGAGATTTAATTATCAAGTATAAATCATAAATAACTTCAACCCTAAATACTCGCTAAAACGTTCTTAATGTCAAAATCAATAATCCAAAAATAACCGAGAAATTATAAATAGAGAACCACTGAAAATGAGATTTTCGGTAATCTTTTATAAATCTCAAAGTCAACAAATAAAAACAATAATAATTAAATCCGAAAATCATAAAGAATATCAAACTCAAATACCAAATTATTAACCCGAGCTCAAATCCATAAACCATGACCAATACTTAATCAATGAATCAAACTCAAATAAATTTCAAGACCATATCATAAACCGAAGTTATAATATAAGCTCAAAAAATAGAACGATAATTTCTAAAAGAAACCATGCATGCTTATTCATTAAAAAAAATAAAATGTGCACTCACATATTTAGGCCTAAGCCTGACGAAATCCGATTCGTCACTCAAGTGATGTCTCCTCGTATCCTGACACAATAACCCATGCTTAGGACCAAACATCATTTTCGGAAAAATAAATACTTAAATATAAATACCCAAAACTCTTCCGCTTAACCCACTACCCTTACTAGAGTTAAGCTTACTAGATTCACACCAAACTCCACCACAACCTTAATTCATCGATTCTAACATTTTAGAATAGATACAAAGGAAATCCAATTGTTCGATCTTCTTAAATTACATAACGAGAAAACCAACTTTAAAAATTCTCAAACTTCAACCAACTTCAACCCAAAATTAATGAACTTAACATCAATGGACTCCTCTCATCAAAATCTACCTAATCAGCTTGAAAAACCACCCAAAAGAGACACGGCGCCGACGTCTGCTATGCGGGCAGCGGTGGCCGGCCACCCAAAATCCGACCACCTCCAATGGCTGCCAAATTTTGACACAATCTTCCTCTCAACATTATAAACAACTTCCATAACTAGCCCGAAAATCAATTTCAAGTCCAAACATGTCAATCGAAGCAAAAACAGAAAAACCCAATTTGAAAACCCTAGAACTTCAAACCTTCGAATCTCCTTACCTATATCGAAATAGGTTGAATCATTTTGAGGGTTTGCTACCCGAAAGGAGTGCTTTAAGTTGGTATAAGGATCTCCGACAATGGTGGCTGGAAGAGGAAGTTTCCAGTGAAACTCCACCATGGACAGCCACGTCTTCTAGGCGTGATTCCTCCTAGATGACGGCGAGACTCCTTCAGCTAGCTACCCAGATCAATGGAGGATGAGCTGAGCTTCAAATCGATACCCTCCTTGCTGCCTAACTCGGTCGGACGGCGGCGAAGAAGTCGCTGGTAGAGAGAGACATGGGGGAGAGGAGAGAGAAGGAAAGTAGAAACTGATGTTCTACCTCTCCACTATTGGTAAGTTTCCCCTTTTGTATTACCACTTTCGATATAGAAACTTCGGTTTTTAAACCGTAACTTCTTCATACGAACTTCATTTTCGATGTGTCACGTGTCCATGAACTCAGTTTAACATCCTCCACAACTTTCATAAAGAAAGTTTTCTCAAATTTTAGAAGAAAAAAAAAAGTCAACTTTTGGAGTCTTAAATAGTTCAAAAATGGTAAAAGTAAAAATAAAGTTATTTATGGTCCAACTAACGGTAAACGGGCCAATTAAAGTCCGGGGTGTTACAAACTCTAATTCTAAATGGTATGAAGTTGTTTAGTATTTTGGGTGGAGTGCGTCACTTGGTGAATGTGTTATGTCGTTTTTTGAAATGGTAATTTATTATGTGATCGGTTGGTTTTGTGTAGTATTAGGTTCTTTTGTTTGGTTGAACATGAAGAACACATGAGGATTTGATTTCTAATATATGGAGATGTGTTTGCAAAAAATGTATTTCTGAATTTGTATATGACAATTCACATTTCTGCTAACTTTGAGTCTTTTCCTTCTTCAAACTGGAATTGGAACAATAGATATTAAAATTCTACAAGAAAGAGGATAGATAGAGAAAAAAATAGTTTGACATTTCGAATTTGATAAGTATTTTGACATTTCCATTTGAGATGCTCTAAGGTGCAATGAAACAACAAAACTTCTCTCGAGACACATCACCAGTTCACCACATATCCAAAATCATAACGCTCTTGTCATTGTGAGCAACATCCCTGCGACACTTAAAGTTATCTCATGTTGCTAGTTGTACAATTTAAAAAACCCGGTATGAATAAATGAAATAGTGAAATCGTGAATCACCAACAAAATGAATGGGGTCACACTACTTTTTTTTTTTTTGAAATTTGGGGTCACAGTAATTGCTTTAAGATGATTTGTCTTAGGCCGGAACCCAAAGAAAAACATATCGAACCACCAAAAATTGATGAGAAAACAAGTAAAGTTCTATAATAAACCACAATTATGTAAAATTGGATAAAACTTCACTTAACGAAGATGATGCTACGATACTTCATTCGTGTCGAAACCAAAAAAATTTATTTTTTTAATCAATATTATAGATTTATCAAATATTCATTTATTATACGTTGTAAAGCT
Source organism: Fragaria x ananassa (assembly GCA_034370585.1). Taxonomy (NCBI): domain Eukaryota; kingdom Viridiplantae; phylum Streptophyta; class Magnoliopsida; order Rosales; family Rosaceae; genus Fragaria; species Fragaria x ananassa. The sequence continues at coordinate 10,358,763 of CP139752.1, forward strand.
TACTACTTAAAATAGAAGAATAACATACCACCTTTCCATTTACGTGTCATGGCCATGTGTGATGAAAACACAAAACATCCAACTAGACGCCTCCTTCCCTTCGCTAGTTTTAGTTTTGCAAAACAGAAACGAAACCTGTGGGTTTTACATTCCAAAGCAGCGGACAACCAAAACCATGGGCAGTTTTAAGTTTTCCTTCTTCTCCACTCTCAAAACCGACTGCTCCTCTCTCCCTGAGTTTAGTATATTTACCGCTTCTGTACTTGGTCCTTTGTCTCACAATCCCTGTGCACACCAAACCCCTCCTTCCCTCTCTCTCTCTCTCTCTCTCTCTATTTTACACCTCTCATTGCTTGTGTACCGGTTCTGCCAACCATTTGCAAAAAGTTGACAAAGACATAGTCATTTCTGGCCGTGAAGGACATGCTGATGTTACAAGTCTCTGAAGTTTGTTGCTTTTGAGCTGTTTTCTTTACTGGGTTTTGTTCCAAAATTCATTTCAATTCTTGGGTATGTTTCTGTTTTTCCTTCTCAAAGCTTAGCAAGCAAGACCCCATATAGATTGTGCAGTTATTAGACTATAAACTCTATAAGTCTATAACATTGGGTTCTTAAGTTTTTGAGTTTTGGGTTTTTAAGTGTTTGTGAAGTAGAAAAGCTTTGTTTTAACTTTTTCTTTCTTTAGGAGTTTGAATGGAAGGCAATGGTCTAGGGGGTGGTTTGTTTCCAGAAATGAGGTCTGGAATGTTAGGCCTTGAAATGCCTTTGCACCAAACACAAAACCCCCAAAATCCTCAGAACCCACATCACCATACGCACCAACCCCAAATTGTGAGCTACGCCCACCATGAAGCTGATCATAATCACCACCCACAAGCTCAGCAATCTGTGAAACATGGGTACCCATATGCCACAAAGCCCAAACAGATCACTCTGAGTGATGAAGATGAACCTGGGTTTGGTGCTGATGACAGCGCTGGTGATAACAAGAGGAAAATCTCACCATGGCAGAGAATGAAGTGGACTGACACCATGGTGAGGCTTCTAATCATGGCTGTGTTTTACATTGGGGATGAGGGTGTCTCTGAAGGCCCTGATCCAACAGGGAAGAAGAAGAACGGCGGAGGCTTCCTGCAGAAGAAAGGGAAGTGGAAATCGGTATCGCGGGCTATGATGGAGAAGGGGTTCTATGTCTCTCCACAGCAATGTGAGGACAAGTTCAATGACTTGAACAAGAGGTACAAGAGGGTGAATGATATACTTGGCAAGGGAACTGCTTGCAAGGTTGTGGAGAATCAAGGGTTATTGGAGAAAATGGAATTGTCGTCGAAGATGAAGGAGGAAGTGAAGAAGCTGCTGAATTCCAAGCACTTGTTTTTCAGGGAAATGTGTGCTTATCATAACAGTTGCGGCCATGGCACTGTTGGTGCTGCTGGAGCAAGCGGTGCGCATAACTCATCCCCGGAAATGGCAACTGACCCATCCCAGGTTCAATTGCAGCAGCAGTCCCAGCAGCAGAGGTGCTTTCATGTATCAGAAAATGCTCATGTGGTTGCCTATTCGGGCAGGTCAGAGACTGAGGGGTCGAAAATGTTGAAAGCAGAAAGTGGTGGTGAGGATGAAGATGAAGACTACGAGGATGATGATTCGGAGGACGACGATGAGGAGGAGGAAGGGGTTGTTGAAGGTGGCCCGAGAAGTCAAATTGGGCATGTACATGAGGATGGGGATGAGAATGATCATGAAAGAGCTAAAAGGCCAAGAAAGGGAAGCTGCTTTTCCGGGTCCTCCATGAAAATGTTGATGCAGCAATTGACCAGTGAAGTCAATGGTGTGATCCAAGACGCGTCGAAGACTCCATGGGAGAAGAAGCAGTGGATGAAAACGAGGCTGATACAATTGGAGGAGCAGCAAGTGAGCTACGGATACCGATCTTTGGAGCTCGAAAAGCAGAGGCTCAAGTGGGTGAAGTATAGTAGCAAAAAGGAAAGGGATATGGAAAGAGCTAAGCTGGAGAACGAGGGAAGAAGGCTTGAAAACGAGAGAATGCTATTGCTTGTTAGGCAGAAGGAGCTAGAGTTGCTTGATCTTCATCACCAACATCCGCAACAAAATTCTTCAAACAAGAGAAGCGACCCTTCGTCCCTCACTGGATAATATGTATATATGGTGTGGCCTAGATCAGATAGATCATAGATGAGAATGAATGATTTTGCCATTTTTTGTTTATTCAAACTTTCTTATGTATCGCAGTATCTGCGTCTTCGAAAGTAACGAAATCTAATAGCACCAGCCTCACCTCCCTCTGGCCAGAAAAGAAATCAGTGATGTTTTCAGTTTCAGGCCGCATCAAATCTCTTCCTCACCGTCGGCTAAGGTTCTGATGGCAGCGCAGCATTCCTCCTCACATACGTGTTCCTCGACGACGAGGGCAGAATCCGTAGCCCGGTCAGCAGAACCGAGGAAGAGAAAGACGCAATCGACGCTGGGTGGCATGTGGGAGGTAAGCGAGGGACGGCAGAGGCGGACTCGATCCTATCGTCGGCCAAGCGACTGAGAGGGACATGTTCCACAGTGGCGATGCCAGATAGGTAGTCATGCTCCATGGCAAAGTCGTCGATGGAGTTGAGAGTGACGACGAGGGGGAGCGACGTCGGTGTCATTTGGGTGGTTTCTCCAGCGACGTGAAAAGGCCTCGGCTCTGACGAGGCTAGATCTCTCTCTTTGATCCCCAATTTGGAAACTTCACATGAAGACTGGCTTGGTGCAGATGAATCGGTTTTGATGTGGATAACAAGTTTACTGGGGTCAATAAGATGTTATTGGGGTGGATAACAAGTTTATTAGGGGTTAGTAACATGTTATGGGATGAAAAACAAGTTTACTGAGGGTCTGTAATATGTTATTGGGGTGAATAACAAGTTTACTGAGGTCAGTAATATTCTGGTGGGGTGGATAACAAGTTTATTGAAGATCAGTAATTTTTTGGTGACCAGATTCTGTCTACCGGTGACTGGAGTTCGACAAGGCTCCGGCAATGTATAAGACAGAAGGGTAAAAATGTTTCAAAAATATTATTTTATTATGAATTTAATAAACATTTGTGTATTTAGATACAAATAAGCTAATCTAATCTCTCATTCAATTAGGATCAAAAATCTTATTATCATTAGAATGAGGTTTGACTTTCTTTTTTTTTGTGCAAATTGGCAATTTCCATAAATTTTGTGTTTAGATCTTCCAAGTTTGGATTCATAGAACTGTGATATTATTATAATTTCCCCTAATGGTGGATAACATTAGAAAATCACATGATCAGAGAGAGAGTATAGATGCGTCTAAGTTTTTCTCCAGCCCACAGAATACCACTATAAGTTGCATGGTTGATCAGTTCCATCTTACTATAGTCTAATCTAAAGTCTAAACAAGTATCATCATTTTAGAATTTTAGGGTGCGCACCCACAATGGCATCTGCATCATCAAATTACCAGCACACATCAAAGTGTAGACGAGCCTGAAGCAACGTAAGCTAATTACATGTAGTTAGATACGGTAAATGAACTTTGTCAGTCATTACCAGTTGTTATATATCTGTATGGGTTTACTAGAGCATGGTTATGTTAATATCAGCGAGATCGAGTTTACTGAACAATTTCCTACAAATTCTCACTCAGCTTGCTTCCTGGAACTTTCAAAAGCGAACAAAGCTTGTTTTAACAGGAGGGTAAAATTTAAGCTGGAATCTAACAAAAACAAAATTAGTGACAAACGAATATCACAAAAAACATCATCTTTTTATTGGAGACTTGATTGACTATGATATGTAAACACAAAATGGGGTCGTAGACAACATAGTCCTTTAATTGTAGATCAATGACTATAGTTGCCTCAGTGTGTGACCCTTGATAGAAGTCAAATCAATATGCAAGTCTCCAAAACCTGGGGGATATAACCCTCGCAGGCAACAAGGGATCGGGCCACTCCCCCCAATAGTTAAAAAAGGGAAATTATAGGGTAAGAAGAATTCTAATCTTCGAGCTCAATAATCTTGACAACAGAAGCATCACCAACTTTCTGGCAAACAACTACTCGGTCGTGTGACTTTACAACTCCTGATGCCTTTCCATGATCAAGAGCGACCTTTAAAACTGACTCGTTTGTTGAACTGGTGGACTCGGCCTGAAAAATCGAATACAGTGGACAAGAATTTAAAAACCAAATAGGAAGATACAAGCAACAGAAGACCAAGAAGAAAATACTGTAAAACCTTTAGACTAACACAATTATTCTCTATGTAACATTCCACCAATCAGTTGCACAGATAATTGAACGATGGCAGTGAAGTGAAGATACTGGCTCTCCAGCCGAAAGCAATGTATAATCAGGGCTGTATTATATATTACTCAAGGCTAACTGGATACTATTGAGCTAAGAACCCTGGGGTGCCATGAAAAGAAAAACTAGTACCGAACTGCAAAAGTTTGCTACCGAGACTCCACAAAAATAAATCTCTATATTGACGCACAGTGATTAAGCCAGGAGAGTAATAGCAGGACATGCAAGGTTCTGATCACAATAAAGCACTAATATAGGTGATGCACTGATGCCTCAAACAAGGCAAGTATAAATATAGGGAGACTGATAGCAAGAGTTTCCCTTGAATATTGTCAGAACTGACTGAGACATATGTTAAGACATAACCAGCAGAAACAATAGATTACTCGTGTTGTCAGAATTGGCTTAAACATATGTACAGTTTAAGACTAGTTAAGACTTGATTAGCAGAAGCCACAGGAATACATTATACATTCAAATCACCAAGAAAGAAAACAAAGAAAAAACACAAAGTCAATGTGAAAATACTTACAGGGTGTCGAGGATCAGCAAGCATAGGGTAAAGACCCCTGACTAAGAGTGATTGCCTTGCCTGCAGATTGGGTTTTACAAAGGAGAAAAAGGTTACAAAAAATAATATTAAGTAAAAGCAATGCAAACTTCTGGAGAGAAGGTTCAACTTTCTACAGCAAAGTAACAGTCAAAGGCACCAAATTTTGCCCATATCCGAAAATACTGAAAGTTGTGCACGCTTCACATTAAGTCAAATTTGACTTCTGGATTTAAAAATTTTGTTTTCCAAATAGGAGAAAAGTTTATGCATGTTGAGATAACAAAATAAACCTGAGCATTAACGTCAACATTAAAATCTGCATGAGACCTAGAATTTTCATGAGCTTCCTGCAGCAATGTCATCATTTGACTGGTATTTTTTTTAGTATAATTAGATGCTAAAAATGAAGAGGAATCATTTCTTGTAAAGACTTAAAGGAGTGTTCTTGTCAAAATTCTGCATATCAACATGCAAAGAACAAATAAATTCAGAAAAAGTAGATTATTTGAATTGCACTGTGATGGACTTCACATCAGTAATTGAGCTAGAGGTCATAGTTAAGGGCAAACCTCAAAGGCTCCAGTGAAGCTCCACTTAAGCTGATTTGTCTTCAGCCGGGGGATGACGACCGAAAGAACTGGCATTGTGGGTCGGTACTTAGCAATCAATCTGCACAATACAGAATCATTTAGGATACTTGTGAACATTAACGATAAATAGAAGCATAACTTGATTGTCTTATTGATGCAAAAGAAACCTAGCTTGTAGCACACAAAAAAAAAATGGAGAATAGTGATGAAGGACGGGCAAGTGGTCACTTTATAATGGCAGCCAGGATTTGTTTTAAACATTATCTGCTTAAGTTGTCACTGTAAGGTGTCTGGTTTATTTTCATCAGAGGAAGACTGGCAACTGAAAAGAAATTGAAAAGCTTTTGAATCTCTCCACAAGTGTGATGCCCAAGGCCTTTGGAAATGATGCCTAGAACTCTACTGGTGTGAAGCTAGTAGCTTCTATTAATTTCCCTTTTGGTTTCTTTTGTTATTTACATAAATTTCTTACTGTTCTCATTAAATCTGCATAGAGGATCCCTAGATACCCCAAGCAGGAGCTTTTGTACAGTGTACAGATAAGTTATATATTCCACAAAATAAAATAGTCAGGCTACATACCTTGCAGCCCGTCCTGAAGAAGTGAAGCAGATAATAACAGATGCCTTCACCTTTATGGCTGCTCGAACCTATACAGTGTAGACATTGGCTTATTCAAGATACCAAACTAACAAATGGGAGAAACCAAGGAAAAGTCCTCAGAAGAGATAACTATAAAAGGAGCTGCTTATAAAGTCAATACCGCAGAGGATGCAATAGATTCCAAGTGTGTCATAGGCTCTCCAACATATTTGACAGTCCTCTTGAAATACAAGTCTTGGTTGAAGACCTTCTCAGCCTGCATAGATGATAATTGTTTTTTTATAAGACACGGCAACTTATGAGAGGTCTTCCACATCAAGTTATCCTCAATATTAACTGACAGTCAGGAAGACAAGGAGCTACTAAATGAATATAAAGAAAAAGATATGAAAAAGATAAAGAAAATACTAACCTCAGCACAAATTTTTCCTACAGTAGAGATGGTATCAACAGGGTATAACCCACGAAGAGTCTCGGCACCGAGAAGAATTGCATCACTTCCTGCACCCACAAAAGATTAGGTTAAGCAATCGCATTAACTGAACTTTCCTGTCAATGGTATACTCTGCAAAAATTGGCACAGAAAAAAAAAAGGCAAAAAAATATGACACTAGCAACAACTCTACATAAAAACTGACAGCATAAACAACTTAAAAATCATTTGATGCCATTAATGGGACTCAACCAGGATTGCTAGTGCAAGAATTGAGTCAAATAGTAACTCACCATCTAATACAGCATTTGCAACATCAGTTGCTTCAGCACGAGTTGGCCTCAAGTTGTCAGTCATACTATCCACAACGCGAGTAACCACAGCAGGCTTTCCAGCCATGTTACACTTGTAAAGGGCAGCTTTTTGAAATAAAAACACCTGCAAGGACAGAAAAATTTGATGACGTTATAAACAAATAAAATACATAGCTCATACAACATTAACTACTCACAAGTGAAGGACACTAACCTTCTCAGGTGGCAGGTCAATGCCCAAATTTCCACGGGATAGGATAATACCATCAGCTTCTTGTAGAATCTCGTCAAAATGGGTTAATCCCTGTTGTAAACAAGAAATTTCATGTAAATATTTAGGTGTTATACCAGGGAAGTATGTAAACTGAAATTAGAAGAATCTTCACCTCCATATTTTCAATCTTAGCGAAAATTTGTGTCTGACTGAGGTCACCCAACTTAGAAAGATACTCACGGGCCTGCATTAAAGCATGAATAAGCCACAAGCCAATATATTCAAGAGCTAAAATAATAAAATGTATCAAGTGGAGACGATCTGGAACTAGGAAAGGGACTTACTTGGCGGACATCTTCTGCATGTCGAGTATATGATAGTGAGAGGAAATCAATTTTGTTTTGCAGTCCCCAACTACTGATAACCTGGTGGACCAATGGATTCAAGCAGTGAGAAATAAGCCAAGGTAACAGGCCAAAACAACTAAGAAAGCCTTGAGTCAAGCTAATTTGAAAAGAACTCACCTGCTTATCTTTATCGGAGAGGGTAGGCAAGTCAATATGAACTTGAGAGATATGCAAAGTGAACAAGGAACCAGCCAGTGTTGCAGAATTCTTAACTACACATACAACATCATCTCCTTTCACTTCAGAAACCTGATCATCAAGGTAACATGTTATCAGCCATGCATGATCTATCAACTTTTGCAAATGCTTGTGTAGAAAGGATTTCTTCATCTATAGTAACATATACAACTATTTGAGTAGAAAGGTTTTCTTCATCTATAATGATATATAAAGCCAAAGGTCCGGAATATGAGCATGGGTGAAACATTTTGAAGTCTTCAAATAACTTTCATTAAGAAAACTTAAAAGAAAAAGAAAAGAGGAATAGTTAATGATAGGACAACATTTATTTCAAAAACAAATTATTTATTTTGCATACAATTAAACTCATGGCCAGACAGTATTACTGATTCAGATATTGATAAAATGATAATGATAACAGAAACACTCTTTGCACAAGTGTGAGAGTGTGCAGAAAGGCAATATAAGAAAAAGATTACAACAAACTGTTATATATCCTAACTTAGGTTTGTCAAGGAGAATAGGACTTTTCGGTTGGGGCGGTTGATTTTATGGAAGAAAATAAAGTGTAACATGTAAATTTAATTTTACCTCCAACCATGCAGAAGTAGTTTCACTTCCAGTGAACAGGTACTGGCCTATGAAAACGGTATCTCCCTTCGTCACTGCCTGCAAAACCATTTGAAGATTGAACTGTTAAGTATATATGATTTCAGCAAGGACGGAAGCATTAAGAGGTAAAGCGCACAATCCTATATATCGTAAAAGCATAATTTCAAGTATCCTAAAACATAATGGGACAACAACATATTACAGGGTCGCATTTGGAGAACAGAACATATTCACAAACAGCTTATGAAGATGCATGATAAAACGACAGATTTGCCACACCTTTGACAGTGCATCAAAGTTGATGGGCAAAAGCTCTGAAGATGGTTCTTGTCCCTGATCAGGGGTCAGAATAACCAAGCCATCTCCCTTAAGTTCAATGATCTTCTCGCCTCGGTTTACAACCTGCAACTCAGGACCCACAGTGTCCAACATAACCTGAAACAGAATAACCAGAAGAAAAAAAAACATCACGCGATCAGTTTCCCATCTTCAAAACTCAAGTCAGTATGCAACGAGACTAAATCCAAAATGCTATAAAAACAAGAACAAAATCTAAGACAAAAACAAAAGAGAGAATATTGGCCCAAAAATGAAGGTCCTCATTGTTATAGACACTTTCAAAACAATAAAAACACAAGCAACTTCATCATCATCCCCGAACCAAGTTCATACCGCGCACAGCTTCTTAGTACTCTTCACAGCCGCCTTGAGATTATCCAAAGTCTCCTGGTGATACTCCGGGTCGCCCCACGAGAAATCGAATCGGGCCACTGCAATCCACATATTCAATCCATCAAAATCCGCAATAATAACTCAACCAAACCATCCAATTATTACATCGAAAATCACATACCGGACATCCCAGCATTGAGGCAAGACGAGATGACCTCCACAGATCGCGACTTCGGCCCCAGCGTCCCCACAATCTTCGTCATTGCTGGAAAAAAGCTCTGCAAAACAAAGAAACATACCAAATCAAATCGAATCCAGAAACAGATCCACGGCCAAAAAAAAAATCAAAATTAGGGATTGAAAATCTCACCGCCTTGGACGGCTCGAGAATCGAGGCCATCCTAATCGGCTCCTCGAGGAGAAGATGATTCGAATGCATTTTCGATTTCCGATTGAATCACAAAGCAGAGTGATACGCAGAGAGAGACAGCGAGAGTTTTGCGTGGAGAAGAAGAAGAAAGAACGAGGTGTATAAACTTGACCTCTCGCTCAGAATATGCTCTCTTTTATTTTGTGCCTTCTTCCAAAAAACACTTTCACTCCTTCCGGTTTAGTTTTATTTCCACGTGGCGGCGTCTGGGCCGGTTAGGTTTTCGCTTTTCGTGGGGAGGGGGGAAGCGTAAGCGGCACGCGAATATGTGCGCGCGTGGGGGACTCACGGGTTACCGAAACGGGCACGTGGTTTGATGTGGAGCGTTGGGTTATTTTAGAGTGTGGTGCGGCTACAGTGGCACCTACTACTTGCGGCGTGCGCACAAGGGAAGGTAAACGCAACGCACTGGTTTTGTGAAAGGCCTTCGGTCAGTTTCTATGGGCTGTCGTTTTATATGTGGGTACGTACGGTCGTCGAAGGCCAAACTTCAACGGGGATGTGCGGAAAGTTGCTATAAACTAATGAACACCTGGCAATTGGCGTATAGTGTTTTGGCAGGAAAGTCGACTACCTGTCTTGTGGGGTGCGGGTTTGATCCGGTTGGTTGTGTCATACCCGACCCGCCAGTGTTCCTTTAGGGAGTCATTGTCGAGAAGATTCACAATCTATCAATTGACAACGCCATTTATGGGTAGATATGTGCTTCATGGTTGAATTTATATGTCAAGAGAATGTAAAAAACATGACGACTTGATGCACATTTACATAACCGTCCATATTATACGCAATATGTGAAGATATAATGCTCGAAATGTATACTACGATGGAGATTAGTAGCTAACCTACAATCTTTGGATAGCCAGCACTCAAGTTACTAATGTAAACAAAGAAAATAAAGTAATGGATGTTGTGGTGACCTATCTGGGCGAGTGCTAAAGGCACTGGTAAGCTAGCAGGTGTACACATCTCACATCATCTGTGTGAGTCAACTCCTTACATTGAGACCCATTTTGAGGTGAAATCTCAAAAATAAAACCGTAAAGGCCGGTGTGCCTAAAACAGACAATATCTTAGTTATGTGGACTGGCCTGTTACTCATATTGTTGGTACATATATGTCTGGTCTGCATACTTTGACCGCCTCTAGACTAGTCATAACCATCATATTTGCTCATGCTTCAACTACAATCACAAAAACAGTAACAACGTTTATCAAACGATATAAGTCGTTCCTTAATCAACATCGCGACACACCTGCACGCGCGTCACCAAAACCGCTCCTTGGAGCAATATAAGGAGCACTTATCCCACATAGAGGAAGTGTAAAGGGGTTGAGACATAACCAACCTATAAATGTAATTATCTCTCTCCTCATTTACTACGCAATTATTATTTACTTGTTGTTACAATGACAATTTATTGATTGACTTAGACGTTAGAGTGTTGAAGACCGCCAAGAAGCGGTCTCCTCTCCTGATCTAGTTTGTTATCCTTGTTCACAGACTTAAAGAACGAAGATCACGACAACCGCTTACAGATATGCATTGTGACGTATACAGGGAGTTGAGATAACCGTTTGTATACTACACAAACACATATGTCACAAATGAGTCGAAATTATCATAGTCCTCACCTAAGGGACAATTATGAGGGACAAATGCATGTCAACTACATGTATAAATAAAAAAAGATGATATTATAACAACTTAAAACTAGGGATGTGAAATTCACACTCCCAAAATTGTAATCCACACTCCCACTTTCTATTTTTAGTTATCATTTACATAAGAAGACAAAAGTTAAGTCATTATGGACAAAATTTTAGTTACCACAAATGAAAAGTGAGAATGTAAATTACAATTTGGGAAGTGTGATTCCACTTCCCTAAAACTATGCATTTCTTTTCAACCATTACTTCCACCTGTCTTAATTCAAAATTATTTAGTGGTCAAAGGAACAAGTTGACTCATAAGAAACTTGGAAAATTATTGCAAAATAGGTCAGAGGTTTTTGTGGTCAAGTTTCATGGAGACCAATAGCGACATTAGAGAGAAATTGGATTTGAGGAGGTTTTAGGCCGTAAGAGCATTTCTCACAGTTTTCTTATTTTCTCAATTTTCTTAATTTTGGGGAATATTAAGTTTTTTTTTAAGTCCAACAGTTTCTCCATCTTATTTTTTTAAACGGGGATGAAGAAGAAAAATAATAATTCATTCCCCAGATTTGTAGTGAAGTCTTCCTTCCCCAAATATAAATTTTTCACGTGATCCAACGAGAATAAAATTAAATATATAATATTTTATTGAGTATTTTTTTTAGTAAACTACATATTAGTTACTGATCAAATTTCAGTTTACAAATACATTATCTTATACATTTAAAGACAAAAATTAACAAATTAGGACAAACTAATATCCATATGTCATTTGTCACTACATATTTTACCAAACTAACCTTTACTACATATTCTACGGCTACTATAGACGTACTACTGCCGTGTCGATGAGAGACATGTTACTGCCTTGTCGACATAAGACGTGCTACTACCGTGTCGACATAAGACGTGCTACTACCGTGTCGACCGAAGATGTGCTACTGCCGTGTCGACAGAAGACGTGATACTGCCGTATCGACCGCAGACGTGCTACTGCCGTGTTGACAAGAGATGTATTATTGCCGTGTCGACCGGATACGTGATACTGGCGTGTAGGAATGTGCTAGTACCGTGTCGACGAGAGACGTGCTACTGCCGTGTCGACGAGAGACGAGCTACTGTCGTGTCGACAAGAGACGTGCTACTGTCGTGTCGACAAGAGACGTGCTACTGTCTTGTCGACATGAGACGTGTTACTACCGTGTCGACGAGAGACGTGTTGCTGTTGTGTCGTCATGAGACGTGTTACTGCCGTGTCGAGGAGAGACGTGCTACTGCCGTGTCGAGGATAGACGTGTTACTGCCGTGTCAAGTAGAGAAGTTCTACAGCCGTGTCGAGGAGAGAAGTGCTACTACCGTGTCGATCGGAGACGTGTTACTGCCGTGTCGACCGAAGACGTGCTACTGCCGTGTTGACATGACACGTGGTACTGCCGTGTCGACCGGAGACGTGCTACTGCCGTGTCAACCGGAGACGTGCTACTGCCGTGTCGACAGGAAACGTGCTACTGCCATGTCGACAGGAGACGTGCTACCGCTGTATCGACGAGAGACTGCTACTGCCGTGTCATTTTGAGTAAATTTATTTGAAAAAGGGGTATTTTAGTCATTTTGCCTATGAAAGTTTAGATCAATTCTGGTACCATTAGTTTGAACATGGGCTTATGTCCTAATTTGTACAGAAAATTTTGAAAGTGGGGTTTTTGTGTTTTTAAATTTGGTTATGTGTTATTGTGTAATTTTGTTGTTGTTGAAAGTGGGGTTTTTCTATTACCACCCTCATAAACTACTTTGCTCACCCTACATGTGGTTGATTTATTAAAAGACCAAAATAATCTGATGTAAAATTACAGATGTTTTGGCCTCGATCCTCAGCGCGTGGGCGAGAGGTAACTAGCGAAGAAAGAAAATGAGATTTTGCGAGCATGCCACCTCGCGGACGAGGAAAAGTTTGAGTGTGCGAGATCTTGACTTCTGATAAGGCGGAGGGGGTTTCCAGATGCCAGCTCAGATGAGGAATTTACGAGCACAAGACAATTGATACTCACGGCGGGACGTGAGCAGAGCAACTATAGGGAATCAGGGGGGATTGGAGTAGAGTTCGAAAGGGATCTAAAAAACCTTAGGTGGCGGCGCGCTTAGGTTTAGGGTTTCGAGGGGCTCGAATGTATCAACTAGGTTGAAAGTTTGTTTTGTATTTGTTGAGAGATTTGATTGTGTGTAGATGTAGTTGTCGACCCCTTTATATAGTAGTTCGACTTGCGGCAGAAGAAAGATAATCATAGTTCAAGTAGGATTCTGAAACCCTAATCTCACAAGGATAATGCTAACCCGCGCTAACTCAAACCATCTCGCAGGCCTTTTAATTAATAAGGGCCACATGGATTGACTCAAAGCATGTAAAAGACTTGTAAGAGTCTTCAACGATAAAAATGATGCACGCGGACTCCGCCTGTGGTTTCTTCATGAAGTCTCTCCCACGAGCCAGTTCGCCAGCTCGCCTCGCCTAAGGCTCCACTCTTACACGAAGTATCACTTTGCCTTGCCTACGCGCGAAGTCATTAAGCGCGCGAGCTCTGTAATCCGCTCGAAGTCTACTAAGCGCGCGAGATCTGTAGTCTGCGCGAAGTCACACCGCGCACGGGGACTGTATAATTCAGTTCGTGTGGTCCATTCCGCACGCAAACTGTGTAACTCAGCTCGCGTGGCTTTACTGGCGGGACATTACTTGTAAACTTAAAGAAACTTGGGCTCACCGATATGACATGGACCAAGAATTTAATTAATATTAAAATAGATATTTACTATCCAGTAAAATATCGATTTGGGTGTAAACAACAGAAATGGACAATAAGTTGTTAAAAATTACAATTTTTTTTTGTTTTTTGCTTTTTTGTTTTGGATGAATACATACGTATTTCATAAATCTAACATAAATTTATTATATTCAGTCGTTCTATGTTCGAAAACGCTAGCATTCAACCTTAAGATGAGATGAGCTGTTTATATATTTTTTTTCTTCTCTTTTTTTCTTTGTTGACGCTTTTGTCTATCCATTTACTTATTATTTTCCATGTCGATTTTGTATGTAAATTATCATGGACAACTATACCGTATTTATAAACAATGCATAGATCAGTTCAAAAAACTTAGAATTATGGAGTAATGAAGAAGAGAATGTAAGTCGAACAAAGTAGAATTGAGAAATATGTATTTTAGGTATTGTAAATTGATGAACAAAGTAGACTTATAATTAAAAATATATAAATGGGGTGTGAAGAGAATGTGGGGTGAGCAAAGTAGTTTGTAAGGTGACAATAGACGCACCCAAATGTTAAACATGTAAAAGATGGGGAATTGACTCGTTTTTTTTTTATATAAATTCATCCAACGATATATTTTGGATGCGGCTATTTCTACCCCACTAAATGTTCAGTTCACCCCATTCTTTATTTTTTACCTTTAACTTTCCAATTCTACTCTTAAAATTTTGAGAAAATTTGGTTTACATTTTATTTTTTTATTTTCCTCAATCAGATAAAATCTAAAAATATATACAAATATCGCATCAATATAATTGACGTAAATCTCTATTCTTCTTAAACCACATCCTATATATGTTCTCCTCGATCTCTTTCTTGAGTTCATTCTTTATGATTAAGAATATATATATATATATATATATATATAGCCCTTCTCAGCTGCGGATGTCCGCACCAATGGTTTTGGTGCGGATTTTCATATTTGCACCACTTTTTGATCGAATTTCTTTATCTCCACCGTCCAGTATCTAGCTAATATTGTGTAGATCATCTCTGCAAAATTTCAGCCAATTTGGTAGTCGTTAAGGCCCTCAAACTCGAAAAACAAATGGACGGACTGAATTCTATCAAACATGAACCGTTCATGTTTATAACAGAAAGTTTCGAGTTTGATGGCCTTAACGATTACCAAGTTGACTGAAATTTTGCAGAGATGATCTACACAATATTATCTAAATACTAGACGGTGGAGATGAGAAAATTCTATCAAAAAGTGGTGGAAAAATGAAAATCTGCACCAAAACCATTGGTGCGGACGTTTGTAGCTGAGAAAAATCCTACACACACACACACGAAGCCGTTCCAAAGAGGACGTCCGTACAGCTCTTAAAGTGCGGACGTCTGCACAACCCTTAAAGTGCGGACGTCCCTCCGTTCTCCATTGGACGGCTCAGACGACGGCGCGCCTCCACCCTAGCGGACTCCAGTAGCGTCCCCGATCACTTTCATTTCCCTATGAGTTCGTCAAATTTTAGTTTTGCGGCGAGATCACCTAAAACTTCAAACAAGATCGATCTCGCCGGAAAACTGGAATTCGGCTGACTCGCCGGGGAGGGAAAGTGATCGGGGACGCTGATGGAGTCTGCTAGGGTGGAGGCGCGCTGTCGCCGGAGCCGTCTGGTGGAGAACGGAGGGACGTCCGCACTTTAAGGGCTTGTAGACGTCCGCCTCTAATCTGGACTATATATATATATATAAATATATCAGGGCCCTTCCACTAAGGGATCCCTTATTTTGGTTTATATGAGGGATGAGGGATTACACCCACTTTTCTATTATATTTTTGAATCTCCACCGTTCAGTTTGTTGGTCCTTATATATAGATCAATTATGCAAATTTTCATCCAATTTGGTGATCGTTAAGGTGTCAAACAAGTTTAAATCAATGAATGAACCAAATCTGTCAAACATGAACCGTTCATGCTTATAATTATAAATTATAGTTTTGAATGCCTTAACGATTACCAAAATTACTGAAAATTTGCAGAAGTGATCTACTCATATAGAACTACATATTGAAAGGTGGAGATGTGATTTTATGATCGAAAAGTTGATGTAATCCCCCATCCCTCATATATGTCAAGAAATGGATCCCTTAGTGGAAAAACCATGTATATATATATATATGAAAGACTACATTTGAAGTCAAAAATAAAATAAAAATAAGAACGAACAATCTCATCATACTTGTATAACCATCTTGTTGAAGATTGAAGTGATTCTCAAATCTGATTTGAAAGTGTGAGGGTTCTTTTTTGATTTGGAAGTAACTAAGCCAAAGTTAACTCAAAGAATTATATTATTGAATTAACCTTGTGCGTGTTTCAAGATCAGGGAGAGACTTGTAGCATGAGCTGGCGTAGGAGCTGAAGGCACACCGCGGTGGTGAAAATTGAACTGAGTTTTGGAGTTAGATTTCTGGGAAGAACCTGGGTTTCAAGGACAGAGACTGGAAGATGGCTATATAGGGGGGTTTTTGCTTGAAGGTTTGAAAACATGAAGGCTTGAGTGCTTTGGGGTTTTTTCTGGGTTGGTTGCTTGATGCCTTTTGCAGCTCTCCAAACCTCCCTTTTATAGAACTAAATTGGAGGGTTTTTGCGATGGGTCGCGATGCCTAATCCATTGTGTAAAAGGATTGTTCTTCTCAAGCACATGATCTTGGCCTCAAAAGTTGGCAGAGAGAAGTTGACCTTGAGAGATGGAAGAGACGACTCACTGCGGGGAGGCTGCGAGGACGGCTGCAGAGACAGAAATCCTGGAATAGGACAGACCAAGTAACTTGAATCCCACAATCTCGTCATCCAAGGATGAAAGAGCTACCTCGGAACTAGTCACTGATCTTCTTCCTCGGATTGGGAATGGATGACACTTTCCTACTGTACAAAGCTCGTCGTCGTATTATTGCGAGAAAGAAATAAAGTGGTTGGCTGTGTAGTCGGGCTTTTCCTAAAAGAGAAATAAAAAGGGTGTTGGGCTTCAGATTTACATGTATTTTGGGTTTAAAAGATGAGCAGTCCAATTTTCACGTTCTTTACCGATTCGTCGCCGACTTAAGTCATTGGGCTTGAGTTTCGAGCCTAACACTGAAACTTCTTAACAAAATTAAACCGGCGAACGAGCGTTATGTGCCTCTATAACCATCCACACCATACCCACTTCTACAAACCCCAATAATGCGTGTATGCGGCTTGGGCCCACTTGAATGCATATGTATGTTCGTTTAGGTTAAATCAAGACTTTAACCTAAGATTGCATGAAATTATTGCGTGACGAAGTATTAATTGATCACATTATTTTTTTGGGTATCAACAGAAAGATATAGAGAATTTTTTTTATCCGATGTAAAGATGTAGATAATTGTTATTGTTTAGATTTTATATATTTTAGTTTAATATTATATTTTCACAAAAAATTCTTGATTGTGGGGTTAGTATTATAATATTTAGTTTAAAATTAAAATATGAGGTGAACAAAATATTTAGTGGGGTGGCAACAACCGTACCCTTAACATTTTTAATCTTAATAACTGAAGTTAAATAAGATTTTTTACCCATTTCATTTTTTATGTGTTAAAAATCCGAATTACTTTCCGAAAAAAAAACCGTAGATAAAATAAAATAAAACACAATCAGGTATTACCTGCTGGCAAGCACAAACGTAGATGAGTAGATGAGCTGGTCCTGACCACCCAAAACGCCAAAAATATGAGAACCGGGTCCCGCCCACGTTCCAATCCCATGAAACAACTATTTATCTCTTACTCATTACTTAACGGGACCGTCACAAAAGACGTCACGGCCCATCCCCCGCTCCTCCCCCCGTTCCGTCAAAACTCCTCGTTTCCTCGTCTCTCTCTCTCTCTCTCCCCCTCCCCTCCTCTCCTTCTCTAACGTCGTCGTTCCGCCAAACCCCCCGCTAACCGTAACGTCCGCTCCTCTCTGTAATGGCCTCCTGTGACGACGACTTCGCTATCCTCGGCAGTAACGACTCCAACCCTAACCACCGCATTCCCCCTCCCTACGCGGCCCGCTTCGCCACCCGAACCAACCCCCAGCCCGTCTCCAGCGGCGAAAAAACCAACGCCGGCGAAGACCAGGATGACGGCGAGGAGTACGCAGACGCCGCCGCGTTCAACCCCTTCGACAGCGGCACGGATCAGAACGACGTCGCGTCGAAGAGGAAGGACCAGTCCGATGAGCTCAGCGACGGTGCCGGCGGCGGCGGAGCAGCAGGAGGAGGAACCTCGTACACTATCATCAGGAGATCGAAATCCTCGGCGGTCTCCGCCGGAGAGTACCGGAAGGATCGTGAGGAGTGGAGCGACGGCGCGATCGCTTGCCTCCTCGATGCGTACCTGGACAAGTTCACGCAGCTGAATCGGGGAAATCTGAGAGGCCGAGATTGGGAGGAGGTGGCTGTGGTGGTGAGCCAGAAGTCGGAGAGGCGAACCAAGAGCGTGGAGCAGTGTAAGAACAAGGTGGATAATCTGAAGAAGAGGTACAAGCTCGAGAGGCACAGGATGACCAATTCTGGCAATTCGCCGAGTAATTGGCCTTGGTTCAAGAGAATGGAGCAGATCGTCGGCAATTCGGTTCTGACGAAGGCCACCTCTGATGATGACAGAGGCGTTAGTTCCTCCGGTATCACTCCTCTGAAATCAAAGAGGTTTGAAAATTTCGGTTCTTTTACTTTTTTGGTGTATTCTGTTTGGTTGATGGTGTAGTGCAGCTGTTGGTTACTCTCTGCTGTTTGTTTTAAGCAGAAA
The DNA here is from genome assembly GCA_034370585.1 of Fragaria x ananassa. Lineage (NCBI taxonomy): Eukaryota > Viridiplantae > Streptophyta > Magnoliopsida > Rosales > Rosaceae > Fragaria > Fragaria x ananassa. The sequence goes on from CP139752.1 coordinate 10,377,350, forward strand.
TGCAAGTGCAATTACTAGTCCTGCACCTCTGATGAATAAGCATCCGAAAGTTAGTCTTAAATGGCGGAGGGTGGTGTTCAAAATCAGTGGTGCTGCTCTAGCCGGCACTGCTGCTAACAACATTGACCCGAAGGTTAATTCTTTGAAATATTGTTCATTTCTGCTTGTTAATTGTCAGTTTTGTTATGCTATTTCTATTGAACAAGTGTTTGTTATGTGTTTTTTGATTGTGCAGCTGACAATGCTGATTGCGAGAGAAGTTGCAATGGCTTGCCGCAGTGGGGTGGAGGTAATGATCTCTTTGTTGTCATTTGCAAGTTTCTGTGCTCAACATTGTTTTTTACTTTATATTTTGTATGGTGAATTAGGTGGCAATTGTTGTTGGAGGTCGCAATTTCTTTTGTGGAAATACGTGGGTGAATGAAACAGGTTTAGACAGAAGTACTGCATACCAGGCTGGGTAAGTTTATGGCTCATACTGCATTTTAACGTTGTCTTGGTGTTCTTGGATCATATGTTACTTAGGATTATGGTATCTTTTGAAAGTTTAAATAGTACTAATGTAACCCATGGGTATCCCGACCTGGGTATATGCCTACTGCATGTCCTCTGTACCCTTGGAATATTATCATCATGGTTGCATTTTCTAAATGAAGAAGATCAGAAGAAGTTTGGGCATTCTTTGTTTTCTCAATTGAATCAATCCCTTTTCTTTTTCATTTCCAGCCTGTGCCTGTAAATTAGATGTTGCCCGACTTATCTCTTTGCTTTTCAGTAAGGAACTATAATAAGAAGCAACCTTGGTGGCTTAAAAAAAAAAGAAGTAGGGAACTATAGTAAGACTGACAGTTTCACACTTACTGCACATGAAAATGTAATTGCAATATGATCTTTTATTTATTCTGATCTAGAGCTACATGTAATCATGACCTGTATGGTGACTTCTCAGAGGGCTCATGAATCAACTATCTTATAAGTGTTGTACATGTACCCCTAGGATGTATTATTTCACCTACGTGTTTCAAACACACCTGTATCTGCTGTACAGTTATATCATGTGACTAGTTGCCTGAATTGGGGAGGAGACTTAAGTGTAATGTGTGAGTGATGTCATAGAAGTATTGTAGAGGGAGAACATTGAATTTGGTACTTTGGTGTCCTATCTTCAGCTACTTATTGCGAGGCTTATGATAGTATGATGCTCATAAATATATCCAAACATCACATGACCTAAACAAGTTGATCCTCTTGTGTCTACCAGCATGATGACAACTATAATGAATTCGATATTGCTCCAGTCAGCATTTGAGAAGATGGGAATCCAGACTCGTGTTCAAAGTGCATTTTCTATGCCAGAGCTTGCTGAACCATACAATAGGCAACGGGCCATCCGGCATCTTGAAAAAGGCAGGGTTGTAATATTTGCTGGAATTGGTGCAGGCACTGGAAATCCACTCTTTACGACTGACACAGCTTCAGCACTTAGAGCTTCGGAAAGTATGTCTCTGTACATTTTATCTTTCAAATATATCACACCACATTTTGAGATATTGCTCTTCTTCAGCTCTTTGAACACAATCATATGGTACATGCATGAATCCTTGCACCTAAGTCCTTGATTTTCAGTCCATGCAGAGGCAGTACTCAAGGGTACCAATGTTGATGGTGTGTATGACCGCACTTCTCAAGACAATAATTTTACGTTCCAGCACATCTCTTTCAGGGATTTGGTTGTCAGAGGAGAGCATAACATGGACACAATGGCACTAACCTTATGCGAAGACAACAGGATTCCGGGTAAGTACATTAAAATTTTGTTTGTAATTAGCTCCAGACTTGTGCTTTACCTTGGTGCAGGCATTTCCCACTGTTAGTAAATGAATGCATCAAATTAGAGATGTAGACTTGTAGAGGGTTAGTTCTTTTATCTTGAATAATAATGACTAATTGAATCATCCAACTGTCCACATTTTGTGACCAAGCATGGGTCTAAGAAACTGTGAAGAGTTATTAAATCATTCAAGTACCTTTGTTCATGTACATGGGGGATGAAATGCAATTTATGTTTATGTGCAGTTGTGATCTTTAATCTACTAGAGGCGGGAAATATATCAAAAGCACTTCGTGGAGAACAAGTTGGTACCCTGATTGATCAGGTTCAAAGTCTGAGCTAATTTATAAAACTCGGAGCTGTTGTATCTTTAGGTCAGTAGCCCTAGGTAGGGGTCAAGTTAGGAGTATTCGCTGTTGCTGGGCTACCTGCTGAGACTGCATATCCTTGGCAAAACAGTTTGTCACCTGACTATGCAGAGGTAGAGTAGATTCTAACTATTGTAGCATTAGCTAGTGATTGATGATTACTTAATCGATGATCATCTTTAAGTTATCCAAATTAAGGTTGTGCTAGTGTTCTTTTTATTGTCTTGTAAATGGTACGAACTTGGTGAGGATATTACTTTGAGGAAGATTGTTGATGCATATGCGGATAACTTCTTTATTGGTACATTTAGTATTTAAACTGCTATCTTTGTTCGAAGTTATGATTCATGAAACACTGAAATTATTGTTGTACTTCTCTGTGTAAACTTTAAATCGTATAAATGCATCTTGGAACTCCTAGAGTTCTTTATATCGCTGCTATGTATGATCAGTTCTGTCAAGGCTGATGCTTGAAAATTGTCTATCGGGTAAGTGTTAAATTCCGCAGCAATGATATATGATGAGTATGGGATTTGGTATTTCCTTTCCCATTCTTATTGAACTGCTGGCCGTAAATGGTGATAAAGCCGGTGGCTATTGCAGGAAACGGATCATGTAGTAGAAAACTGTTTGCAACTTTGCCTGAATCCACTGAATTTTTCTGTTAACCGTCTATTTCACCAAAAGCAAAACTGATGTATAATGAGCTGTCGTAATGAAAATGCTAGAAATGCTTCTTCTGACTACGATTCTCAAGTTTTAACTTGATTAAGAATTAAGGATGCTCAGAGATATTATTACAAAGCTGCATTACATAATAGCAACTACTCAAAACTACTGGGTAAGATGATCAATCCACTCACCTGCAACAATTTGAAAATACTAGGACTTACAGATATTACATTACAGAGACCACAACTGAACAAGAATAAGGCTTCAGAATGACTACCAGTAGCAGCAATTCGCAGCGAGACAATGCAAATGAAACTGACTCGGACACCGAGTTCCTGCAGAGACATTAAATAGGCAACATGAGGATCAGCAAGAACGATCAGGCCAGCCCATCTTCAGTGGTGGGAATGGAAGGCGAAAGCGAATTGCGGGAATCATCATAGTCTTCACCAAGAGGAGATCTCTCCACTCTTATGTCCTCAATCATCTTCGCCGCTTCAGCCATAGTAGGCCTCTTTTCAGGCTGAGGCACCACACAGGCCAATCCCACATGGAGCATTGACACAAGCTCCTCCTCAATGTTCTTGTACCTCAGAAGTTCTTGATCAAACACCTCCCCAGTCCACTCTTCCTTAACCACAGACCTCACCCATTTCGGCAGGTCCACCGCTTGCTCCTCCTCATCCATGCGTGGGCGAGCAGGAGAAGGGTACATGGAAGGAGCTCTCCCGGTGAGAACCTCCAACAACAACACCCCAAAGCTGTACACATCTGCCGGCTGCGATAGTCTTTTGGTCTCTGCCTGCTCAGGAGCTCTGTATCCTCCCAACCTTGCAATGGCATGAACCGGGTTCAGAAGCAGGGACAATCCAAAGTCAGAAATGCAAGCCACGCCGTTCTTGTCAAGTAGCACATTGGAAGACTTCACATTCCCATGAGGGACTTTTGCAGCACTAAACTCTTCATGAATCCGAGCTAGTCCGCGAGCAGCACCAAACAACAAGCTGATCCTTGTAGTCCAATCCAAAGGAATTCTCCCCGGACCGCGATTCTCTGGTTACAACAACAGAAACTCCAACAGTTAAGCACAAAAATATAGCCAAATGCTCAGCAATTTTGACAACGTAAAACACCAATTACCATGAAGAAGTGAGTGCAAGCTCCCATTAGGCAAGTAATCATACACAAGAAGCTTCTCCTCCTTAGCATAGTAATAAGCACTAAGCCTCACCACATTAGGGTGCTTTATCTTCCCAATCAAATCCATATACTGCTCAAACTCCTTCCTCGCACAAGGATTCGCATCCTTGAGCCTCTTCACAGCCATTGTACTACCATCATCAAGCACCGCCTTGTACACCGTCCCCAAGCTCCCTTTCCCCAACATCTCCGCCGACGCCCGCAGCAAGTCCTCGAGCTCAAACTGCTTCCTCCGGTCGAAAAACACCAGCTTACTCCGGTCAGTCGCATTAGTCCCATCACTGTCACCACCACCCCCATTGTTAGCATACACCCTCTTCTCACCTCCATAGCTACTCGCACTCTTCCTTTTCCCCGCTTCGCTTCCCACAATCGAGCTCGAGCTTCGGTCCCTGGCGCAGTAGTGAGCCACAATGAACGAAATGATGACCAAAACCGCAACACAATTAGCTATCACAATTGCAACTATTGCTCCAGGACTCAACCCCTTTCTCGAGGTTTTGACCTTCGGCTCGTTTATAATGCTTGTTTGCGGCAAAGAGCTGGGATTAGACGGCACCGTTTCAGAAGAAGCCGCCGAGGGAGGAGTATTAGCTCCGGTGAAGGAGCAAGACGGTAACGGAGACGAGCCGCAGAGCCCTTCGTTGCCGGAAAAGCTTTCCTCGCCGAATTTAGTGAGCAAACCCTCCGGAAGTTTACCGTACAGCTCGTTGTTGGTTAGATTGATCTCTTTGAGGTCGGAAAGGGAACTGGAGAGGTCGGGGATCTTGCCGGAGAGGAGGTTGTTCTGGAGGCGGAGCGTGAGGAGCCGGCTGAGACGTGAGAACCCGTCAGGGACGGCGCCGCGGATGTTGTTGTCAGAGAGGTCGAGGCGGAGGAGGCGCCGCAGAGAGAAAAAATCCGACGGGATCTCTCCGGAAAGGTCGTTTCCGGCGAGGTAGAGCAGCTTGAGGTTGGTGCAGTTGGCTAAGGGCAAAACGGTGCCGTTGAGGCGGTTGTTGTGGAGGTCAAGGAGGCGGAGCTGGTCAAGCTGAGCTAGAGAGTCAAGCGGGCCGCGGAGGTTGAGAGAAGGGAGGATGAGGCCGACGACTTGGAGTTTGTTGATGGAGCAGTGGACTCCGAGCCATGGAGGGTTGCATGGGTCGGGTCCGGTCCAGTTGGAGCGGAGGTAGCCGTGGGTGTCGGTCTGGAGGCGGAACAGGGTTAGAGCTGACGTGTCGTTCGGGGTCGGAGAAGAGAGTGAGAGTTTAGTGAAGGTGAGAAAGAGGAGGAAGGCTAAGGCGGAGGGATGAGCCTTCTTCTTCATGGCTCTGCGAGCTTAGGCGGGAAGAGAAGCGAAGAACGTTAGAGTGTTTTTTCAAAAAGAGTGGTGAGAGAGAGAGATAATAATAAGTGGGGAAAAAGAGAAAGTTATTTATATAATTTTTAATTTTTGCTTTATTACTTTTTATTTTTATTTTTATTTTTATTTTTATAGAGGAGTGTTACGATAAGGGTGTGCTTTTGGGTGGGGGTATGATTAAAGGGGGAGAATAGGAGCATGGAATGGTTGTGGGAATGATTGATGTTTTCCACTCCTTTCATATGGAATGAGTAAAGGGTTTTGAGGGGTCCCGTGAACCCTCGAGTATTTGAACGCAAGTTGCGCCCAAAGTCGTTAGGGCGAGGGCACGTCTGTCTGGGCGTCACACGTCGTTGCCCCTCTCGACCTCTTCGGGGGCCGGGCGGGACAGATGATGGCCTTCCCGTGTGTCCCGTCATGCGGTTGGCATAAATACTGAGTTCTCGGCGACCGGCGCCGCGACAATCAGTGGTTGTCAAACCTCGGTGCCCACTGCGAGACGAGGCTTGTCTTCGACACTTGGTCGTTTTTTCAAGGCCTTGTCTCCCATACATCTTTCAGTTTTTTTTCTTGACCAAAGGCAAAGGTGAATGGGGGGACTCACTGCAAGGACCGTGGTCCATGGCATGGTACACTAGTAACACTTGCACAAGTTGGTAAAATTGAGGTTTGACATTGTTATGGTGAAATTGCGTTTGTCGGCAGCGCTTCTAGTACGATTGTTTGGCATTTGGTTTTAGAATACATTTTGCATAATGTTAGGTAAACAGAGCATGTAAAGTTTTCTGAAGTACAGAGACATTTTGTAAAGTTTTCTGAAGTATAGAGACATTTTGTAAAATTTAGCAGTTTTTCGTAACATGTTATAAGTATTCTCGGTAAATGAATGAAAGTTTAAGTGATGAAAGTCAAATAATAAACCCCTTCTACCCTAGCTATCTTCTAAACCCTAACTGCCTCTCATATGTACGCACTCATAACACTGACATTGACATCTACCTAGTTTAATTAAAACTAATGCAGCAATCAATAGGCAATTGCTATGACACTATGTGATTATGGCTACTTGAATCTTTACGAAAGGAAGGAGGCATATGCAGCTAGCATTTCTTTTTTTTCTTTTTTTTTTTTGGATACTAACATTTCATTTTCTTTCACTTATACTTGGAAGTCACTTTTGGCCAATTCATATTGGCTTTAAGCCAAAGATCAAAGTCAGGAAACTAGGCTAATTACCAGCTACCAGAATTCAAATTCAAATTCCTCATCAATTGTCTTCAAAATCTAATCCCTTCTCAGCCTCATACTTGGGTTTCTGTCACATATATAGGAATCATCTCTCTCAATTCAAATGTCTACTCTCTGGGTAAGAATCAAATGTCTTATTATAACTTTTGTCATATATGATACTTGTATATATAACCCTTTGCAAGTTTGCATTGAGCAATAGTTATAAAAATGGAATTGACTTTTATTTCTAATAATCTCATGTTATCATCTGCTGTTTTTAACCTAGCTCAGTAGCTATAGAATTTTAATTTTAACCCAGAGTATGATTTATCATCTTTGTTGGCCTTGGACTACTTTCTTAGGCTTTTACATAAAGGAGGTGCATGATTAACTTTGCCTGTTGTTGCTTATTACCACTTTGAGTCTTAGAAAAGCAAAGTTTATCTCTGCTTAACAACCTTACATGATGATAGAAGAGGACCAGAAAGGCAACCTGATTAAACAGTTATCGAGCCGTGTCTGCCTATCTCTATATATGACCTTGAAATCGGATCAATCAAATTTTATGCAACAGTTGCGTGCAATTATATATCTTAATGCAGAAGTGGTGAGAAAAAGAGAGATAGACAGATATTACTGTTACATACTCAGCAATGCGACTGACGAAGAGCAACACTGTTTGGACGAAAGCAAACATGGAGTGCCTTCATGGGTAAAGGCGCCATAATCTAGGTACTATGAGAGTATGTGAACATTCAACAGTCCCAAAACTGCAATTGGTAATTCTCCAGATACACTATTTGAAGATATTACTTCATGATCTACCATTAAAACTACACAAATCGGCAACTATATATAACAGACTAGTATGAACCACCGACACTAACATTTTGTCCTTTTGACGAACCTTGTTAGTAGACAATTACAACTGGTTTAAGATTGGGTTCTAAACCCCTTTCAGGAAAAAAAAAAAAACAGTTTAACCTGATATGCAAATACAATCAAAACTATATCTTTACAACATTATCAGTTAATCATTTTTTTTTTCAGTAGAGAATTGGCCAGTGACAGATCTGATGGAATGTTCATATTAGCCTTTTAGGGGTAAACACTCATCTTCACAGTTGTCAGCGATCATCATATTTGGACTAAAGTCATGAAGCTCATGGTGTCTCCAAAAGAGAATGAACTGCTTACCCAGATCACAGTCTCTTTCCCTCTCTATATTATTCTTTACTTGCTTTGTTGGTTATGATTCTAAATTATGACACATGCAAAAAGAAGAAAAGGGATCGATAGATTGATGGCGCGATTGGCGTTCTAATTTTGCCTCAATAATCAGCCAACTGCAGACAAGAGCTGGACTATCCAACACCAACAACAACAACAACAAAAGTAAGCAAAATCTTGGCTTTGGCTGTGTAATTTTTCGAATTATGGTGGAGTTTTTGGAAGAAGGAGACAAAGTGGGTGTTATTTTATGTCTAAGAAGTTTCTCCGGTATACATAAAGCCAGAGTAGAAGGTTTAACCTGCACTGTTTTCTTGGTTTTACTCCATGAAAGACAGAGAGAGTGCTCACTTGTTCCAAATCAAAACTTCATCCTTTTTATACATTCATCATTCATGGAATGTATAACAGTAACACCTCTAGAACTCTTTCGTTACTATTTTTGTTGTTGTCAGTTTAAGACTTAAGAGCATCTGAAATAGACTCTATGTTGAGCTTCTTAGACATAATCTAAAGAGAAACTAAAAAAAATGCTCCAATCACTCTTTCTTCTCTACTACAAAAGTACAAATTGCTACGGGCTCCTAATCAGAGGAGAAGAGGTGACTCATAAGGGCTCCTAAGCATTTTATTTTTTCTTAATATTAAGATGATGCTTATGGCTACTAAATGTGTTGGGCTATTGATCATTTTCTTTTGAGTACTAATGGTTTCCTCTTTGTATGTAGAAGGCTTGAGATTGCTATAGTGCTAGTACTTGATATAACAATGATGTATAACTAAACTGCTTGGTATACTAAAATTGTCAATTCGACTAGCTCTCTTTTATGTTTTATCTTAATTGTAGCTCTGATTTTCAGAAATAGGGTTGGGACAAAACCCATAAAAGGAAGACTTCCTATCCAATCAAGTTGAGATTGACAAAGTGGAGACAACTAGGGCTCATATCAGTCATATGGCATCTAGGGTAGAACACTAATCTCATATCCTTAATGAGGATTAAGCCATTTCCTTTCTTATCAGACCTTACTTCACTGTCATTTATAGATGAAACAGAGATCCAAGGAAACCAACCTTCTTCCCCCAACACCAAGTAACGTGAACTGGCCAAGAGACGACTCTACAATTTCCATGTTCCAATCAGATAGAAAACTCAAGAGGACAAGGCAAAGCCATCAGCTCTTGTAGAACGTCCATGTTCATTTCTACTTTCATACAGCTCTTGTAGAAACCACCCCAGGATGTACCCCGTGGTCACTTGGCCGTGGTAGTAGGGGAAGCGAGGAGACAGTTTGTTGTAAGGACGGATTTTCTGAACCACCCAGTTTTACGGCAGCTGCTAGACCAAGCATATGAAGAGTATGGTCATGCTAACCCAGGCCCTTTAGCTCTACCTTGTGATGAGTTTCTCTTTGAAGATATAGTTTACTCTCTTAGAGGATGTACAAGCACCAATCAATTCTCTTGCCCCTTCATGGCTTTCTGAGAAATGATCATCATGCTTGATTTAATTATTGAAGCCCTCATAGAAGAAGCAGCAGCAGTAGCTATTCGGATTGCATTTACTTAGCATAACACCAAACGTGATAATTAGCAAATGCATTCCAAATAGAATGGTCAGTGGCATAAGAATTAGGATGTATGAAATGTGCTCAGACTTGTGTATCAATAAGTTGAATCATTTAATGGATTTTAGAAATCAAAGTGGGCAAGCAACATATGGGAAATAACAGTGTATTGTTTTACATTTATCCTTCCATTGTCTTATGTTTTAAAAAAGTTAAGACGCAGGCCAAATACTTTCATTGTCAGCATTCTTTATGGCTTGTATGGAAAAGAAATTGACAATACTATATGTCAAGACCTAATGAGAGGGCACACAAATGCTCGCAACTAAATTCCCCTTGAAAGAACAAATTCAAAAGCAATATTTAGGCTAACTAAATTTTGGACATACTAATGAGTAGAAACATTAACTTTACCCAAATTTACCATTATTGCATGCTGATCTTCGTTGTCTTTTAAGCTCAAATTGCGTTGGAGAATATGAAAATCTAGTAGATTCCAGACATTGCCAACAATTCCACCTGACAGAGCATGATACACTTGTTTTGCAGCTACGCGATGTTCTTCTAATATTCTAACATCTCTCAATAACTTTCTGAGAGCTTCTTCAAGTTCCAATCCAGCAGAAACCTGCACAACCATGGATCAGAGAGATGCGTTTTTTTTCCTGAATAGCTGACATTTGAGAAGTCCTTTTAATGAGCAAAGATCGAGAATTGATCATGTCCAAGGTTTAGATGGTGATACACTATTTAGACACTTTAAACAATTCACAAAAACTAGTACCAACACCACTACAAAATTATCTTCCCCACAAAAGCAGAGGCAATACAGGTGTCACAGTGCACTTATTAAGTTTAACAAAACAAAAACCGCTGCAAACACACCAGAAATATGCTTCAAAAAATCACTCTAAATGAACCTGAACAATGCCCATTCTACCCAGTGCCAAATAAAATTGTTTTCTTACAGTTGACTTGGATTCAGAATTTTATATTTTTTTTGGTCTTGCCAAATGTAGAGATCCTCACCCTGGAAATTGGAAGTAGTCGGTTCTACCTGAAAATTCTAATATAATCATTTGTATAGGCTCTAGAACAGATGTTCATAAGATGTCATGTATGATGTACTCTGGTAATCTAGTTGGTTTAAGCTATACTATGAGAAGATGTTGACTGAAAATTCAAAGGATTAACTTCAAACTACTAGATTTGTGCAAATGCTTTCAATGACTAGCCAACAGATAATATTACATGGAAACTTATGATCATTTTAAGTTTTGGAGCTAAATTTGAACAGTCTAAAAATGATATTTGAAGGACAGAGGATAATGATTATTCACACCTGTAGAACCGATAAGGGATTTAATCGTTGCATTTCCAATACCATGCATGAAAAATGCCCAACATATGGACCTGAAAAGGCAGAATAAAACAGGCATCTATCACTGAGTTTTATGTTAGAATCAACATCTGATTTGGAACTTTGGAAGTAAATATTCACCGGTCAAAATGGCACAGCCAGCTGCAGCAGCTTCTGATATGTTGTTGACCAGAAAGACTGGGAAAAAAGGAACCTCCAATTACAGCTATTGGAGTTAACCTATAAAAGTGTCTCAGTTCACCTAAAAATGGAGGATGGAAAACATATAATGAGAAGAATCATTTTCTTAAAGCAACTGTAGCCCTGTAGGAGAATGTAACTATGAAAGATCTACGTCCTCATGCATATAGAATTTGTCTGAGAATCAAGTAGGTATAAGATACCAAAATATGCGGACCTAATGTGTCCACCACCAATATATTTGTTTCTTCGACAAGTATATGATGCTGAGACCTCAAAGCTACACTATGCCCTTCTCTCCACAATTTCTGCACCACTTAAGAAAACAGTATAAAATACGATTAACATGTAATATTAAATAATAGATTTCAGATAGTAAATCTTAATGAAGACAACTGTAGTTCATCAAGAATCAAATGTCAATAAAATTGCATGTGGTCGTACTTGAGCAATCTCTTTTCCATGATGTGGATGCCGAGGTACAATAATAGTGAACAGATCATGATATTCTTGCGTGAGCACTTTGTGAATGCCTAGTATTACTGCAGATAGTATTAGTGAGTTTTTCAACCAACATGAATCAACTAGCAAAAAGTTACTATTTAGATTATTGTAAAGAAAGTCAACCAGAAAGAAGCCAATAAAGATCCATAAGAAGAACCCACCCTGTTGGAAGATATTAATAGTTAACATCACAAACTATTTATGATTTTCCTATGGTATCACCCAAATATCCTCTCAAATGGATCTGTCAGAATAATACTCCTTCACTCATACTGAGGGAAGACATAAAGGAAGTGGCTATTGGTTTAGCTGAATGTCACTACATGAAAGCTAATAGAAAAAGAAATGGATCACAACATGAACTAACCAGATGAAAAAGCACGACTTCAGTTAACAATGAAGTTGCAACCTTTAGTGGCACGGAATTAGTAGCATGTGCAATTGCATAATACAATCAGGAGGATGGTATGTAACAGAAAATAACTTCTGATAATGAGGCAAGATGGAATTTTATGATACAGGTGAGGTCCCTATTGAAAATCTAGCAGGCGCATGAGTGTATGACACCATATATACAGAGCATAACTTAAGGCTAGGTGGCAGAAATTCACCTTCTTCTTCCCCCTTATGTATGGAAGAAGCCATCCAAACCTGCCTGTGGGAAAGGTGTAACGTCAAATCTTCTATACTTCTTGTCTCTCCCTCACAAATGTCAAATTCTTCAACAACTAAACAGAAAAATGAAATAAAATATAAAATAAAAATCTGGATTAGGTTTTATGATAGATGATCACCTTCTTTACGAGTTTCTAATATGTTTTAGGTCTAAATTCTTTTGAACTTTCCAATTGACCCTCAAAAGGTAAGAATAAATCATAAGCTTCATCTGCATTCCACATGTTAAGCCATATTTCTGAATCATACCATATTTCAGGTCACTGGAAAAGTTGATGACAAAAGGTGGAGCATGCAGTAGCTGAAAGTGGATTGCTTGCGTAGTGCTCTGCAACAAAATCAATTAGAGCACTAACAACAGAAGACACAGGTTACTGCAATATAAAGTATAGCAGCACATACCAATGGGGCAATCAATGAAAACTTAGAGAGCATCAACGAAATAAGTGGAAGAAGCACTGGTCTCGACCAACGTTTAAAGGATTTAGTAGATACCTGTGCATTTAACAATGCCAGCATGATCTGAAGAGAATTGAAATCATATAAGGGTCATCTAAGTTCAGAAACATGACATAAGTACACCAGAATTATATTCATATCACAATACACATAACATCAAAACAACCTCATCAGCATATTGAAAAAGTAGACAAGCTTAGTAACTATTTTCACGCAGATTAGCTACCTGATGCAACCTTCGGAGGAAATCATATAGTAAAATTAAAAAGTCATACTCGAGCTACATTAAGTTTCATTTACTTTACGCCAAAATAAATTCTGGGAGGCACATTTGAGAGATATAATACTTACATCCTTTTCAGAAGCACCAATGATCAAATTCGGCCACAGCTCACTCTCCATTAACACAATTGCTTTTGGCTTCCAGTGACAGAGAAATCTTTCCATAGCAGAAGGGGTATCAATCGGCGCAAACTAGTTCAATCACAGAGTTTCAGTACATCAAACCATAAATATTCTATCTTTCCATCAAAGACTAATACATTGTAACACGAGTAAAAAGGTACCTGATGAATGACACTAGTTGGAAGACGTTTCTTTATTACTTCACTGCACATATGAAGTGTACTAGTAAAGATTTAAACTTTGGCATTAAGATTCGAACTTTGACATAATGTTGAGTTGGGTGGAGGAGGAAATTGCAGATACGGGTCTTACAATGCAGAGGATGTCGTAGTGGTCATCAGAATGGTCAAATCAGGCCTCTTTCGAATGCATTCTTTGATGACAGGAATGGCAGACATTCCTTCCCCTGCACCCAAATGTTAGAACCAATTGGTTTTCATGAAAGAAATGAAAAGATAGAGGAATGGGAAAGGAAGATACCTAAGGAGACGGCGTGGAACCAGAGGAGTGGGCCCGGAGGACGAGGGAGGGAAGGGCGGCCGAGGCGCTTGGCCCAGCGGAGAGGGTGCTCGAGGCCTCGGAGTTTACGCCAGTGAAGGTGGAGGTAGAGCAATGGAGACACGCCATGGCTCACCGCTCTGTAAATATTGTAAACCAACTTGCCCTTCGTTGCCGCCATTTCACTGAGAACAAGGAAGTGAAGACTGAAGAGAGCTTAGAGTCTCCTTTTCCTGTTTTCGTAGAAGAGATTTTTCCAACTCAATTTTTGAAACGATGACAATGGTCGCTCAGTATTTAAATTTAACCTAACATTAGTCCGTTATTAACACCGTTAAGTTAGAGTTAGTTTATAAGCAAAATTGTCTCTTCATGTTTTTCCTCAAAACTTTTTCTCTCCACAAACCTTTCCCTTTAGAGACATATAAAAATTATAAGACACCATTGTCCATTAATATTAACAGTGGTTGTCAAGGTCGAGCAGAACGGGGTAAACCGAACATATATCAAACTCGTCTCTAGGCCGGATATGTTGGCCTAACCTGGAACCGCTTCCACAACCAAACGGGACCAAAGACCCCCCTTTTCTGGATCAGACGAAGCCCAGTCGTCGATCCGACTCGCCACGACAGCAACGCCATACCACCACGCTAGACAGCCATCACGATATCTCTCATTCCTCACCACACACCCCGTCGTTGTAATCTTCCCTGTCAAGAAGGTTGATCAAAGTGCTTGGCTTCGTCTCAATCCCACACGAGGACGACAATACCCGTATAACGACGGCGAATGCGCTCTACGCTGAACAGTCAGAAAAACGTTTTTTTTCTCTCAAGTGCAGAGTGAATCATTAAATTCCAGTTTTTACATGCTTGAATCGAAATTAAATGATTACAGGGTAATCAAACTCATGCGTGTACTAAACACATAAAATAAATAAAAATGATTCCAGGTAAAAGTACATATCATGTGAAGAAATGAGAATTGGCATATGTCCCATCTTTATCATGTTTCAATTTATTCTTAAATACTGAGGAAGTTGATTACGAATTAGAGGAGATGAGTTTAGAAATCAACATTTTGAAATCGATACCAATTAATTTATTCTCTCATTCCATTTGTCTTCAATTCATGATTGTTTTCCATTCCAATTTATTCTATAAATATATCAACTACGTCACCATGTCAAGCTAGAGGTATCCGGAAATTGATATTACAAATCAATGAGCCTCAACCTAGAGTTCAGACACTAAACAAATTATCAAAAGCAGCCAAATTATTTCCAGACAACAACAACCGAAATACTTGACAATATTTGTGTGTGTGTGTGTATATATATATATATATATATATATATATATATATCCCTTTTTTGACATATATGAGGGACGCGAGGGATTACACCAACTTTTTGATGACAAAATCACATCTCCACCGTTCAATATGTAATTCTATATGAGTAGATCACTTCTGCAAATTTTTAGAAATTTTGGTAATCGTTAAGGCATTCAAAACTACGATTTATAATTATAAGCATGAACGGTTCATGTTTGGCAGATTTGGTTCTTTCATTGATTTAATCTTGTTCGACATCTTAAAGATCACCAAATTAACTAATAATTTGCATAATTGATCTATATATAAGGAAAAACAAACTGAACGGTGGAGATTCAAAATATAATAAAAAAGTTGGTGTAATCCCCCATCCCTCATATAAACAAAAATAAGGGATTTCTTAGTGGAATGACCATGCGTGTGTGTGTATATATATATATATATAATGCATGAGTAAGAGCCGGGGCTCTCTATTCTAGTCTTAAGTTTTACTAGGGAGAGAGAGTGAGAGAGAGAAGGAGGAAGAGAAAAATGAAGTATGCCTACAATAAAGCTAGAGACTTCTTTAAATAGAAATTACAAAGTAATGAATAGTAAAAAAGTGATTGTTCATGAATAGTAATTTGTCTGCCACGGGTTTACTGTTGTTGAATAGTGATGAATTTTCAGATGTCAAAGGAAGGGGAGCTGGCTGTAGTGCATAAGCCATTCGCAACGTGAAAAATTCATGGGTTTCCGGCCTACTTTGATAATTTCAAAGGAAGGGGAGCTGGCTGCGTTCTTAGCTTATTGGCTTAGCAGATTTATTTTTTCTTCGTATAATTATATAATCAGACCTGAAACCTTTCACATGACATGTTTTATGGCTCGGGGAATTAGAGTGTCTCTTGCACTAGCAGTGTTGGGCCATATTTATCATAGTCTTGGGAAAGTCGTGCTCGATCCGCGAGGGCCTGGAGAGTCGCGAAGTTGCTTCCCTGTTCATTATGTGATTGGTTGGTTGGGAGATCACTTCAACTGTTTATATAGACGTCATGCTGACAGCGAGTTTCCTGAGAACTATCCCCAGCTGAAGAGATATGCGGGAATTAAAGCTCAATATTTCAGAATCACAAGAGCTCGACTTGTTTTTAGGATCAAAGACTCTGTAGAGTATCGTCCTAGCCCTTTATTGAATCAAAGGGTTACTTTTTGATTGACGATGGGAACTTGTCTGAAGAACATTTTGACTTGCTAGTTTGCATACGTTCTTCATTACTTCCTGTACGAATTGGTGATGAGCTCTGGTTAGAGCCATACTATCCCAATAGATTCGCTCGTCAATTTGGTTTTGATCAAGGGATTTCGGCCAACAAACTTCAATTCAAAATTGAGCAGAGGAGCAAATGTGGCGTTGAAGATTTAGCAAAAGCGCAATTTAAACTCCTTAGATCTGATACCGGTTCCCGTTTTTATATTCCCCGTTCTTCTTATGAGGGGATGTGTACCTGGACTTATTGCAGGTAGTACATGTCGGCATGTGCCCCCTATCTTGGTCTGTCGGTGTCTTTTGTTTACTTGACCTTGAAGAAGCGTGCTCTTGCCAAGCAGAATAGTATTTTCCCGCCAGAATCCCTTAAAGGCGTATCCGGCGGTGGACCAGGAAAAATATTTTTTCCTGACTTTGGGGAAAGAGATCCAGCTGTTTATTCCCGGAGTGCTTCTTCTTTCATGAGCAAGAAAACTCATAGGACAAAACTTGATGAGGAAGATCGGGGCAACAAGCGAGCTCGATACGATGATCTCGCAGATGACATTGAATTACCGCGAACCAATCATGCCTCGCGTAATGGTGATAAGACTGCAATTTCGAAGTTGAAATCAGTGGTAGTACATGACCGGACTTCAGAGCCGCGGGGTCAACATGATCTGATTTCAAGGTCGCGAAGTCCTGAACCGAGTTTAAAAGACTTGCAGAAGTTGAGGTCGGCATCGAAGCAAGCAGAGACCGAGCGTAAGGATGCGGGCTGCAAGTCACCTGTTCAGGAGAATCCGCGCGAGTCCACTTCGCGGGAGAATCCGCGCGAGTCCACTTTGCACGGGAGTGAACGCCAGTCCATTTCGCAGGCAAATCCGGACCAGTCTACTTTGCAGGGGCATGTACCAGAGCTACTTATGAAGGATTTGGTATTGAAGTCACCATCCCCTGAACCTAAAAGCTCAGAGCCAATATGTGAGAAGACTCAGCATGATGTGGAGCCGTCATTGATTGGAACAAAGCCAGGATTACTATTGCTAACATGGAAAGAACCAACTCAGTTGAGGGAGTCAGGACTGGAAGCAAAGAGTTTTAGCACATCACCATGAGGTCATTCTGACTCTAAAAGTGGTAGTACAAAGCCACACTACAAGAAGAAAGACTTTAGCCGACGAAAAAAAAACCAGGCCGACGAATCAATTTTTCCTTCGTCGGCTAAATTATATTTTTGTCGGCTAAAGTTCTTTATATTCGCAGATCTGGACAGCGAATATCGTCTTTTTTTTAATGTATTTTTTCATTTAGCCGACGAAATACACTATAATTCGTCGGCTAAGATGGTTTTTGCCGACGAATAACCTAATATTTCGTCGGCTATAGTTATTTTTTAATTTTTTAATTACATACTATAGCTGACGAATACGTTAGGGTATTCGTCGGCTAAACCCCTAAAATTTTTCTATTACCTACTATAGCCCTATATTTGGTGGTTATTTTGCGTAAAATTTTTATACGACTTGTTGCGTGTCAGCGATTTAAAACTATTTTCAGTTGGAGGTCCGGCCAAAATACGTAATTTAGACGGTCGAACGACCTTTTCCATGCATTTAGGGGTTTGACTTACGAGATTGACCGTCCGGATCGAGCCCTTATTCTTTTCGGATCAAGTTGAATTTTTTCCCATACATGTATTTTATCATGATGGTCAGATCTGACGGTCAGATTTCTTTTTCTCAAGTTTGATCATCACAATCACAACATGCATACTAATGTTGTATAACTTGTTTACCAAGTGTTATGTAAATGTTCCGTTTCAAAAACAAACTATACGTAAAACCTTCAAACGCCAAAAAGTCATGAAATAAGATATGACGAGAATGTTCAAATACATCCACGGTTGAAAAATCACACTATTCCGGTAAATATTCGGTGCCGATAGTTGCGGTCAATGCAATTTTTCATTTTTTCCCCCTATGAGTAGCCCTATATTCGGTGGTTATTTTGCGTAAAATTTTTATACTACTTGTTGCGTGTCATCGGTTTAAAACTATTTTCAGCTGGAGGTCCGGCCAAAATACGTAATTTAGACGGTCGAACGACCTTTTCCGTGCGTTTAGGGGTTTGACTTACGAGATTGACCGTCCGGATCGAGCCCTTATTCTTTTCGGATCAAGTTGATTTTTTTCCCATACATGTATTTTATCATGATGGTCAGATCTGACGGTTGAATTTCTGTTTCTCAAGTTTGATCATCATAATCACAACATGCCAAATGTATAAAAATACATTTAGCCGCCCAAAAATTTTCAAAGGACTTTAGCCGACGAAAATATTTGAAAAGTCGTCGGCTAAGGTCAAAAAATTTTAGGCGGTAAAAATTTTCAAAGGACTTTAGCCGACGAAAATATATGAAGAGTCGTCGGCTAAAGTCGAACAATTTTCAAAATTTTCAACCAAAATTTTTTGGCGGTCAACCAAAATTTTCAAAAGAGTTTAGCCGATGAAAATAAAGAATTTCGTCGGCTAAAGTTCTTTATATAGGAGTTTTACCGGAGGTGGATGGTAAGAAGTCTGTTTCGTTTGCCGAATTTTCTTCTCCCCCTAGCTCCGCCATCAAGCCACTGGAGACCGCCACACTTGTCTCAAAAGCTTCGCCGTCGTCTCTACTTCATTGCTGGACAGGTGGTGCATCGAGTGGAGCCGCCGTGAGGGATAAATCGAGTTCCAAAACTCCGCCGGTTCGGATTTGGTGTCGATCGAATTTCTCCTTCCTCATGTCACCATTTGGTGAGTTCTATGGATAAGTTGAGTTTGATTAGTACTACATTCCCCTAGAATTTGTTAGCTCGATTCGGTGTGTGTGAGGAGAATCGCAGATTTGAAGTTTTTAGGGTTTAAAATTGGGGATTTTTATGTTTTGATTCAATTGACCTGTTTAGGCTTAGAATTGGGCTTCGACTTCTTCTAGAAAGTTGTTTGAAATGTTGAGAGGAAGATTTTGTCAAATTTTGGTGGTGATTGGAGGTGGCCGAAAGTTTCTGCAGTTTTTTTTTCAAAAACCAGCAACTTTAGCTGACGATATTTAAAGGTGTAGCCGACGATATTTAAAAGTTTATTTAGCTATAGTATTTTTATATTTTTTATAAGGTTTAGCCGACGAATTATGGCATATTTCGTCGGCTATAGTTATTTTTAAAATTTTATTATAACGTTTAGCCGACGAAACAGACTATATTTCGTCGGCTATAGTTATTTTTTTAAATTTTTTATAAGGTTTAGCCGACGAAACATACTATATTTTGTCAGCTATAGTATGAGAAATTTTTTTTTATTACAGACTTTAGCCGACGAATATCTTAATTGTTTCGTCGGCTAAAGTCTGAGAAAAAAACCGACGACATGTTTTTCGTCGGCTAAACGCGGGACTTTAGCCGACGAAAAAAAAAATTTTGTCGGCTAAAGTCATCACCGAGGACCTTTTCCCAACGACACTATAGCCGACGAGCCTTCGTCGGCTAAGATCTTAGCCGACGAATTAAGCTAACAGGCCGACGAAAATTTTTCGTCGGCTAAAGTGCTTGTCCTGGTAGTGCCAGTGAATCCTGATACGTGCGAGCCTGGAGATGAAGGTATTTGTCAGCCAAATGAAACTTCATCTATCTTACGTATGATCTTCAACTAGGGCCTGAATGAGCGTTGGGGTGATTTTATTATCTCAGAGGTGGAAGACATTTTGCGTAAGATAAGCTTGTCTCAACCATTGGAACTCATTACTGATTGTCGCGGCGAGGTCCAGAAGTCACTTGAGATGCTGGGACCAATGATTAGGTCCTATGGATCTGGCCAAAATAGATTTGAAAGGTTTGTTGAAAATGTAAGCAAAACCTTTGAATTGGCGGATATGATCTCTAAGAGCTCGCGTGTTGTTGAGGAGTGTTCCAAAATAGATGTTGAACACCTCCGTGAGTTGATACGTAGCCATGAAGAATGTCATCGTACCAAGGCCATGTTAGACTCGGAATTGTCGGGTCTTAACCAGGAATTTGCGGTTTTGAGGGCCAGTGAAGAGGATGTTATAAAGGCGGAGCATCAAGCACATCAATTGTGACAAAATTATGAGCTCGCAAGGGAACATCTCGAAGAGAGAATTGCCTTCTTGAAAGACTCTGCTGCTCAACAAAACAGGCAGGATGAAGAACTTCGCCAGGCAAGGATGGAAGCCAAGAAAGACCAGCTTGTAGAATTCGAGCTCCTCAAAAGTTCGCATGAAGCTCAAGAAGAGGAGTTCAAACGGCTAGTCAATTCTTTAAGGACCTTTGGTGAGGCGTAAGCATGAGGCCATGGGCGGACTGCGCATCTTGCCTCGTTGTCTTCCCTTTGATCCTCAATAGTTTGTCACCAATCGGGTAAATTCTAGTAGTGAATAGAATGGAGAGTCGCGACATCATAAAGCCGTATTTGAGTAGTTTTTTTGAGTTCATTTGCTTCTTATATGTATTTAGAGAAGCTAACTTTGTTGCCAATGCCCTTGCTAATATAGGCCATAGATTTGATAGGTGTGGTCTTTGGGTGGAGAAGGTTCCCCCAAAGGCTTCTTTAGTCTTATCACTTGATTGTATGAACATTGAGTGTGAGACACCTCTATTAAGTTATTTATTTTCCCCATAAAAATAACATCATAAAGCCGTAACTCAATTAGATTTGTAGCCCAACATTGTACGTTCAGTTGATATATCACATATATCGATCCACATATTCAATCCATAGTCCGTATAGTTCTATATTTCTCCTGCAAAAATATTCAACCGAAATCCCCTCTGATCCGAACCATAGCTATTATCAAACATTCTTCATATCCAAAACTCCAAAAGCATGATAACAGCTGAGATGTTTCAAATACGTACCTCTGGCTTATTTCCATATATATATATATATATATATATATATATATATATATATATATATATATATATATATATATATATATATATAGGTGATTACAGGGAAGCAAATTAAGCAGCTGATGGTGGCATGGTGCTTGCTCCATTTTTGATTCCCAACTTCTCATTAACCACAAGAAACTAATAATCCGAACAAAGATCAGGAGGACATTCTGCGACCGAACCCCCCCCCCCCCCCCAAAGGATTATATAACCACTGGTTGGAAGGGATATCATACGTAAAAATTTACATTAATATTGATAATTGATAAAAGTTCATGATCGTAAATTCGTTAGAACATCTCTAACAGCTTCCCTAAAATTTCTCTAAAATGAGGAAGCAAAAATCAAAATCTCAAAAAAATTTATGCTTCAACTCCAACAGCTTATCTATTTTGGAGATTTCGGTATTTATTATAATAATAAAAAATGATACATTATTATTAATAATAACAAAAAAAATCATATATTTCATTGTAACATAATTAATATTTGGGGAAGGAAGACTTTGTTGCAAATTTAGAAAATTAGTGTTTCTCTTTCTTCTCCATCCTCATTTTGAGAAATGAGATGGGAAAACTGTTTAACCACAAAACAACCCAATATTCTCCAAAATTGATAAAATAAAAAAAATGAGAAAGCCTAATAAGCCTACTAGATCCATGGATAAAAGGTTGTTAGCAAGTCCCTCTCAATAGATGCTGGAGAGTTGAATATATATTGTAAGACTGTATTGTTTGGCAATGGAATATTTTACTGCAAGAAAGAGACCGGAGATAATATTAGTCTAATATTATCAAAATTTTCCAGCATCGTATATATGTATGATAAGTCACAATGTACGCCGGCCCTTTAATTATTATATTTATGTTTCTTTTCTTTTTGGATAGAGATTATATTTTTGTTTCCCTAACGTAGGAGACGTGTTATTATAATATCTGTTTGTGTAAGCTGTTGATAATCAATAGGGATGAGTACAGCAGCGTTTTGATTCCTCATTGAAATCTTACTTGGGATAGCCAGGCTAAGACTTGCGCATGTTTGTCGACACTGTCCTAACCAATTTGTCTGGTGATTTGGTCCTTCGTCGGATTGCTACCGGCGTTCTTAATTTGTAGTCTCAAGGTGTACACACTGGAGTCGGTGCTGATCAAAAGGTTGTATTTCTGTTTCTATATATTGTTGTCCCGTAGATGGTAGATTTTAGGGTTTAAGGTTTAGTCCAGGCCATCGAATTTGACAAAAACTGGTATTTATATAGAAAATTCTAGTATACCATACGGTATATCATGTCTCACAAAATTTGTAGCTATCATTGATTGAAGAAGCAACTAAATGATCATGTAATGACCATTTGTCCCTTTAAAAGCTCACATGTGCCACATAATTAGACACATTTGCAATATGTATGTCATATCATATAGTATAAGAGACAAACCTGTCTTTATATACCTTGCTCGTCACTTTATGCTTTGATTAATGAAATCTTTTGGAGATAAAAAAGAAAGAGAAAGGATTCCTTATGAAAAGCGAGCAGATACCTCGCACAAAAGTACAAAAAGATGGAAATTTGTACATAAATTACAAGTTTGTTGGCAAAGAAAACGACATTAGATGCCGTGCAAGACGACTTATATTGAAGACGAATTTTGGAGTCGTTGTTACAAATATACTAATGTACTTATTTTTTAATAAATATTAATATATGTAAGAATCAAACTGAGAACAAGAATCAATATTCGCGGCAATTCTTTATAAATGGGGTGTTCGTCACATTGTGGAACGAGTCGATATGATTTTATGATCAGGATTGTGCATATCTGAGGGAAGCAAGAATCTCTTGAAATATCAATTGGGGCACATGCCTTCACAAGTATTGGAGTTAGACAATAACGATTAGGTGCGTGTGTGAAATCTGCTCCGTATATATGAGAAATATTTAATTAGGGCACATCAAACCCATATGATTTCACCTTCGAAAAAAAATGTTTCCCCAGATTTTGGCACTTCACCCGCCCCCTACTATACAAGAAATATGGAGCACTGCATTGACATGAGTGAGATGATGCATTACATATCGGAAAAAGCACATGCCCTAGCATGATTGAGTTAGTTTATAACTCTCGATCTCGTCTTATATCTTGGCATGCGTGGTCTAACTTAATTAACTTTAGATGTACATAATGATCAATAATTTTCATTACATCGTGACTCAAATGTTGTAACTTATACGTAGTTTTGAGAAAGAAAAAGAAATTTCATAGCGCTGCAGAATTAAGTATTACATGGCTAATGGATTAAGAATCATGTCTAATGGTTCCATAACTTTGCTCTTAATCAAAGGCAATATTATATAGCACGTTGTATTGGCACTACATATATACTAATTGAGGTGGCTTGACAATTGTGTCGGGAGATGAATGCCTTTGCAGAAAAATCCAAGTACAAATGTCTAAGAAGTTTAGGGTTAGTTCATAGTTGGATTGATATTGTCAAACTAACGAAGAAAAATTATTCTGTGACATATAATGCCGGTCTGTATATAATTAGTTGATGAAAATTAAATTTATAATTTTACGATATGGTGTATATATATAAACGAACCGAGCTTAATTAGCTCACGTACTTCGTCATTAATTTCTTCAGCTTGATGGAGTACTTACCCTGGAATTTTCTTGTTTATGTTGTCATACCATCTCTGTTGTTCTTGCTCATCCGGTGGAGATCAAACTCAGGTGGTGGTGAACAAGCGCTTCCACCCGGCCCACCGGGATGGCCAATCCTCGGCAACATGCTCGACCTTGGAGCTATGCCGCACAAAACCCTCACCGAGCTACGACACCGATTCGGTTCTGTTTTATGGCTGAGGCTGGGTGTCCGCAACACCATGGTAATCCAATCCGCCAAAGCAGCCACCGAGTTTTTCAAAAACCACGACCTGACGTTTGTTGAGCGGAATATCAATATAGGTGCTCGTGTCCACGACTACCATAAGGGTTCACTCGCGCTGGCTCCTTACGGTACACAATGGCGCGTGTTAAGGCGCCTAGTGACCGTGGACATGCTGACCAACAAGCGTATCAATGAGACGGCATCGATACGCAGAAAGTGCGTCGAAAACATGCAAAAATGGATTGAAGAAGAAGCATCTAAACTCGAGGAAAATGGATCATCATCAGAGGGAGTCCATGTCGCTCGGTTCGTGTTCCTCATGACATTTAACCTTCTTGGGAATCTAATGTTGTCGAGGGACTTGGTGGATCCGAATTCGAAAGAAGGGTTGGAGTTTTTTGACACGATGAGGGGACTGATGGAGACCAATGGTCATGGTAACATAGCGGACTACTTTCCATGGTTGAGATGGCTTGATCCACAGGGTGTGAAGAGAAGGATGAAGAAGCACGTCGGAAAAGCTCTGGAGATTGCCTCCGGTTTTGTGAAGGAGCGGATGAAAGAGAGGAAGTTGGTAGTTGGAGAGAAAACTAGGGACTTTCTGGATGTGCTGCTTGATTTTGAATACGACGAAAATGATGAATCAGCCAAGATTTCTGATCATCATCTCAATATTTTCATTCTGGTAAGTGATCGATCTCTGCGCTAGCTCGGATAGACTTGGTTTGACATCTTCCAATGTACAATTCAATTTTGTTGAAGTTTATTTAGTAGTTACATTTTAATTAGTTAATTGCATATGAATTAACTTAATTAGTTGAGTTTAAGTAGCTCCCGGCTAGGTTTACCATGGTTTTTTAAGTATATACTTGAGTCTATAAATTAGTGAAAATATGAGTCCTAATCTCGGGATCACTTGCTATATAATTTAATTTGTGTAACTCTTTATACATGCATAATTCACATGGGAGGGAACATTAGCTCGATATGTATACACATTTATTAATAATGTTATGTATTAGTTTCTTTTGTTTATAGCATATATACAAAGAGCTTGGAAGTTGGAACTAGAAGTTGTATATATTTTTCAATCTCTTCATGCATACTTTGATTAAGAGGCAAAATAAGGATCGTTATGATGATATAGCATTGTCACTAAATAATAGTAACAAATCAGAATATATTGCGGTGCAGGAAATATTTATGGCCGGTTCAGAGACAACAAGCAGCACAACCGAGTGGGCACTGACTGAGCTTCTATGCAACCCAGAGACGCTGATCAAGGCCAAGTCTGAGCTCAATAGAGTGATAGGTCCAAAGAGAAAGATTGAAGAAAGTGACATTGACAATCTTCCATACTTGCAATGCATAATCAAAGAAACCTTCAGATTGCATCCACCAATTCCATTCCTTGTACCAAGAAAAGCTGTGCAAGATACAAAGTTCATGGGGCACTTCGTACCCAAAGATACACAGGTATTTGTGAATGCTTATGCAATCGGAAGAGATCCAGAAGTGTGGACGGATGAACCTGAGTCATTTAAGCCTGAGAGGTTCATAGGGTCGAAAATTGATTATAAAGGTCAGCATTATGAGTTGATTCCTTTTGGAGCTGGGAGAAGAATGTGTGCAGGTGTGCCATTGGGTCATAGAATGCTGCACCTTACTTTGGGATCATTGCTTCACCAATTCGATTGGGCACTTGGCAGGAATGTTACTAAAGAATCTATGAATTGGAATGACAATCTAGGAATTACAATGAGGAAGTCTGAACCATTACTTGCTGTGCCTACAAAGTGCTTGCCTTAGTTCACTCTATAGATTCAAAACTAGAACGATTGCCCGGGCTGCTCCGGGACTTTCGAGTGTCCTTTTCCTTTGTGATTAGTGTCATACATCAGTTCACCGTTTGCTATATATAGCCGCAATGCACTGTTTGCTATATAATAAAGCCCCTTCACTTCTACATATAACAAAGTGCAATAGAAGTTTAAGAGAAAGGACTGCAAAATGACTTGATGCTTTGATAATAAAAGCATATACGGAGTTTCCTTTCATGGTGTACACCCATACTCTTCAAGAGAAGTCATCAACAAAAGAGACATAATAATGCATACCTCCCAAAGATGTAGTTTTGGTAGGTCCTCATACATCTATGTGACCATATTCTAAAGCTCTTTTAGTCTGATGAACTACGGTGCCAAATTTAACTCTAGTCTGCTTTCCCAATACACAATGTTCACAAAATTCCAATTTGCACGACTTTGCACCTTTCAACAAGCCTTGCTTCACCAATCCTTGCATTGCTTTTTCATCAGCATGTCCAAGGTGCATATGCCATAATCTGGTAGTGTCCACATCATCTGTAGTGTTAGAAACTACTGCCTCACTTGTCACGGTACTCCTTTGTAGAAAATATAAGTTTCTTTCTCTAGTACCCTTCATCATTACAAGTGAACCAGAAACAACGCCTTAGCAACGCCATTCATCAATGTAATTGTGTGCCCCTTTGATTCCAAAGTACCCAAAGAGATAAGATTCTTCTTCAAATTTGCAGCATACCGAACATTAGTCAATTCTCTAACAATCCCATCATGCATCTTGAGATGAACTATACCAATCCTTTTAGTTCTACAAGGACTATCATCTCCCATAAGAACTACTCAACCATTCAGTTCCCTCAAAGCAGAGAACCATTCCTTGTTTGGACACATGTGGTGTGTACAACCAGAATTCATAATCTACTTATCATAATAATCACGTGCAAATGAACTTGCTATAGCTAAATCAATCTCATCTTCTTCAAAATCTTCAATGGTTGATGAACAACTCAATGCAAAACTGAAGTCATCATCTTCATCTTCAAATTTTGCCATATTTACTTCAAAACTCTTGTTGTCTTTATTCTTCAACTTGGGACAATCTTTCTTCCAATGCCCCTTTTGACTACAAAAGGCACACTCATCTTTTGTAGGATATTTACCTTTGGACTTGGAACGAGATTTACCTTTATTTCCACCAAATTTTCTATCATCTGATCTTCCCCTTGCCATAAGTGCTTCACCTGACACCTTTTGCAACCACTTCTCCTTCTTCTGACATTCATTATTAATCAATGAATTACACACATCATCAAATTTCACTTCATTCTTTCCATGCAACAAAGTTGTAATCAAATGCTCATATTGATCAGGAAGAGAATTTAGCAAACACAAAGCTTTATCCTCATCATTAATTTGCACATCCAAATTAACCAAATCTGCAAGTATCTTATTGAAATTGCTGATGTATTTAGACATAGAAATACCTTGTCTGTAGTCAAATCGAAAAAGCCTCCTCTTCATATGAAATCAATTTTCAGCACTCTTTATCATGTACTGGTCTTCCAGTTTCTTTCACAACTCCTTTGTCGAAGTCTCTCTCATGATAAAGAACTTCACATCCTTTGCAAGACATAATCTGATAGAACCACAAGTCCACTTATTAATCTGCTTCCACTGCGCCTCACTCATATATGTTGGTTTGTCTTCAAGAGCTATATCCAATTCTTGTTGACACAAGACATATTTCATCTCACATTGCCACATGCCAAATTGTTTGTTCCATCGAACTTCTCAACTTCAAATATGGCATTGCCAATTGATGGCTTAGCATGTAAAGAACCCAAACCTGAAGGCGACTCGGTCCCTTTCTTTTTATCTTTGTCAACAATGCCATCAACCATGATTTCCAATCAATAATCAACTCCTAGTTCAGAACAAGAGCTATGATACCAGTTTGTTATGCGGAGATACAAACCGAATATTGATTGAAACAAATAAAAGTAAAGGTAGACAAAAACACATAATTTATAATGGTTCACCCAATCAATATGATTGAGCTACGTCCACTTTCGAAGCCAGCGATAAATTCCACTATATCAATTGGAGAGAGTACAATAGAGCTCTGTTACAAAACTCTCAATAACCCAAAACTCAATCCCAACCCTTCCCCGTTAATGAAGAAGACAACTATTCTAGGTTAATATTTTTCTCTCTGCCTAAACAATAAGGGAAAATTTTAAGAACAATGTATTAATGGTCCACTCTTAATTTTTGTGTTTCAAGTTTCAAAACAATCATAAAGGTACACGAAATTAGAATCACAACACATTTTTAGTACATGACCTTAGTAATGTCGTTAACTCTATGTAATTTCTTAATTTTTAAATAGTGATTTCGGGTTTTTTTTCATTTTTCTTTTTCTTTATATTTGTTTTACTCTTTTTCTATTTATATACCTTTTTTTTTATTTTGTTAACTCAGACTATAATTTTAATGACTTTGTTGTCTGCGAGTAGATCACTCTATTTCATTTTTGTTTTAATTTTGGTCATAAATTGTTGTTTTGTTACTAGTTCAGCAATGAAAATTTGATCTTCTGTGCTCAAAAATAACTTTGCTGCTCCTCAAAAAATTTTATTAGTAGTTTAGCAATGAGAATTGGATTTTTTTTATTCTCTCTCCTTAATAATTATTAATTTTAATAATTTATTACTGCTAAATTAGAGAGTAACAGATTTGTCCCTTAAATTTTAACGGAAAACACACAAGATTACGGAAGACGACATAACGTCATGTATATATTTTTAGTTGAAATTATAAGTTCATTTATCTTTATGATTATTTTGAAACTTAAAACACTAAAATTAAGAATTAATCATTTGTCAGTACTGTTGTTAAAATTTTCACAAACGGCAGCCAACATACATATCTTACTGCCCTAGTTGGACTAGGTATATATCTCCTTAATTAACCTAGGCTTAGTGAAGCCTACGTGATCAAGATGGGCTTCCTAACATGGGTTTTGACAACTAATCAAATTGAAGCCACTTGATATATGGTACCAAAGAGAAAGAGCCAGGATTGCAGCAGATGTCCACGATTAGCAATATCTATCTGCATGTGTAATGGGACTTATTTATTCTACCCGAATGTAAGTAGAAACCCTGCAACAAATACTCTGCCGAAGATGATTAGGATTAAGGATAGAATCGGAGTAGGAATACAAATATACCCAGAACAAACAAAAAACAAACCAAGAAGTTTGAAACGCAACAGGAATATGAATATATGATTTGGGATGTTCCCAACTGATCTAAGTAGAGCTAAGGACGGATAACTAAAAAGGTTAAACATAGCCAAACAATTGGACCAGGAGAGGGATGAGCTAAATCTGCTAATTTATGCGCCACAAAGTTGGCATCCCGGACCACAACATGAAACTGCTTAGCGTGTCCATGTGCTAATTGATAGTTTAATTTGTATAGACCATAAAGACTAGCTAGACTAGAACTAAGCTCTCCGCATTTCTACTTGATGAAACTTGATCCTTTCTGCATGTTTCACAGTCTTTCTCTTGGCCTCACTTCTATAGGGTCTTACAAAAACAGGTCTTCAGGCTTGATATCGTTTCCGCCTCTCCGGCATCATCAGCTTCATTTATTTTCTTGGATATGCAAACAGCTTGGTTTGCGGCTAGCATTATCGCTGGTCTTCGCATGTCTGGGCTGGATTTGAGTGATGTTGGTGGGATCCTTAATGCAGCTCGTCGTTAATTTGATGGGAGACTTTGAAAGAGTCACATGGAAACATGTTTGTAAACACAACAATCAAGTTGCTCACACACTTCCAAGAAAAGCTTTGGACTCTGTTTTGAGAATTTACACAGTTGATGTATTTCCAGTTGATTTAATAAAAGAGATATCTTTTCAATCAAAAAAAAAGAGAATTTTATCTGAAAGCAAGCCATGTGAACATGAACAATAGTAGGCTTTACACCATTTCGTTTTGAATGCATAAGTCATAACCTCCACCCCTGTTGCCAAGTTGAATCTGTTACGTTTTATTTCCATGCTTGTCTTACTAATTATTCAATTATGCACCAAATTTTTCGCGAAAAGAAAAAGGAGGATTGACTACGAAGTGTCTACAATGTGCTGTGCAAGTCCCTAGCTCATCTGTGTCAAGCTGTATTCACAAACTATAAAGAATTACAGTGGGGTTAGTTACAAAGCAGCAGAAAATTCACATTTGAAAAAGCACAGTGAACAAAGACCAGAAAGCGATCAGCAAGAAAAATACAGTCGATACGATTGAGTGATACATTATTTAACATATATAGTATGTCCGAAGATACAGATATGTCAAAAGAGTAGTCCTTAACAAGAGAATTTCGTGTAATTTACATGTCAAGATCTGTCTTACAAGAAAATCATGGTAGGGGCGCCAAATCGTCATCTCACTACGAACAAATCAAAGAATTTTTGAGTTCCAGGCAAACTCAAAAAAGAACAAAATAAGGAAAACCCCTACTACTCTGCCCAAGAAGATGTAAATGAGTTACATTTGATGCTTACAGCAACATCGGAATGCCATTTCCGATCATTTCGAGCAGTCCCATGGAAGTGTTAAGTAACCCATCCTTCTCCATATGACTTCATTTTCCATCTCACCGACCCTGTGCATGTAGTAAAGCTCACACTGCAGTTCTTAAGATCATGTGTTCACGCAATTTCGACCCTTTGGAGCATATACTCATCGTAAACTCTGCTGCCACCAGCATTTCGCAAAGCCCTCCGGTCGGTTTCATTGATCATGCATATATAGTTCAGACCTATGAGAAGCTCTATGATTGTAGCTTCAGTTTTAGCCCGATTCGCAAAGTAGAGTGTCTGTACCAGAAGCACATTTGAGCTGGAAACTTCTTGCTGCTTCACGATATTTCGCTCACAATGCCACCGCATCATGTTATGAGCAAGCGGACCAAGCCATTCCAGAATCTGTTCGAGTTGGAGACCCCATTCTCCTGCAAGGGCAGGATTGTAGACTGATGGGGCTGTAGTTTTGGGATATGACTTGAGCCTAGCTCTGAGAGTAGTTCGTATACTCGTGGTTAACATATTGTATAGATCGCATCTGGCATCAATGCTGATCAAATGAGGAGATGAAGCTATCTTTTCAATCAAAATAATGACATTTGCATAATGGAGAGCGAGGGCAGCACCACCTAGTGTAGATGGTGGGGCAGTCAACAAGGAACATTTTGAACTGAACAGGGACAATTTAGAATAGATCCTGCTACTGACAAACTGAGATGCCATATGTGTGTACTTCCTATGTTTCATACTAGTACTGCTCAACCTCATAGAACCACCAATGTTTGGCCTGCAGCTCTCTAGAACTGGAGAACCACCTACACCAGTCATACATCCTTTAAAAGGTCCAATTTGAGAAAGCCGTTTGGTTCTTAATTGTGAATAATTTCCATGTTGAACTGGTTGCTGATGCTGCTTTTTTGTTCTAGTCTTACCAGCAGTAAGCTTTTGCTTGGAAACTGACTTCCCAAGAGGTCCTGAGTAGAACCCACAGATATTAGCATCAGATGGGTGAACAGAAGAGTGCATTAGAGCAGAAAAGGAATGACTGCGAGAGAGACAATGAGAACTGCTAAGTTGATATTCAGAAATGCTAACTTCACGCTTATCATTTCCCTCTCCAAAAGCCATTTGATCACAACTAAAGACCTGTTTGATCCTCTCTAATATTGTAAAAAGGGATCTTGCAAGAAGACGGACAACATAATCGTAGGTTCTACCCCAAGGAGACATGTCTTGTAGATTCTTCACTTCTTGACGTTGCCATATTACCTTCTGCTGAAACTCAAACAATCTGACTTGATTTAACTCAGGATTAGCCCGCATTCTCCTCAGGGTCTGCTCAAGGTCCGCCAGCACTTCCAGCTCCTGTGACAATTGCAAAGTATTTGAAACAAACCTGTCCATTTTCTTCATCTTCCTCTCCATTTTCTTCCACCGGTACTCCCACCCAAATGATTGCAGACCACTCTTAAGAGGATCTTCGAAAAATCGTTCAAAGTTGTGATACATAGGATCCGAGCACCTCTTCCCAAGCCTGACCACACGCGTTGCCAGGTATCCCAAGTTCTCAATTATCTCATTCAGTGCAAGTTCCATCAAGTAATCATCATCTTCGGACACAAGCCTTCTCACCCCAACTGAGTTAACAATTTCTTCCCTCATCCTAATTATATCCGTTTCAGTCAAACTGTTCCACACATTAACCATCTTTAACATCAACCCCGCAACTTCAAACGGCAGAATTCCAACCACAGGCTTCTCAGTCTCCACCACACGACTCCATGAAAACCTTAAACTACCAAACCATGACTCGGACGCAATCTCAGCCCCCATCTAATCAAGCATAAACAACAAACCAAAGAACCTCCCCGAAAAACTCTGTAGATCCCGATTCTCCTGAACCAAAATTAAATGTAAAACTCGTAAGACAACAAAAATTTCTCAAGAATAATGCCTAAACCAAAATCCCCACATCTACCAAAGGCTCAATAGAAAAACCAAACACATCATTTCCCAATTCTAAATCTAACACTTCATTTGGTTGCTCAAGAATCATAGAAACTGAGAAAACAAAGCATGCCCAAAAATCAATTTTCATGTTCTCTCATCACAGACAAGTTCTAGACTTTAAAGTCAAACAGAGAAATTGGTGATGTCCCAGGACCCAAAAACAAAAATTTCCCACATTTTCTCACCAACAGAAAGCACATTTCTAATTGCTCTCAAACGTTCAAACAACAACACTCAAAATTAAGCAAAAAGTGAAAGTACCAACTTTGTGTGGAGTGAAAACTCACGGTTTAGCTTGAAAAAGGCGGAAGCTTTGACATCTCTGTGAACTCCTGAAGACATAAGCAGGGAAACACGATTGAGCCACAGAAGAAGAAGAAGAAAGAAGAAGGAAAGGGGTTTGGGGCTTGTTGGGTTTTTGGAGTTTGGAGGAATGTGCGTAGGTTATAACCGTACTCTGCAGCCGCATACAAATAGCCGCGGCCGCAACCCAAGGTAAGAAAGAGACAAAGATTCGACCTCAAAGAGTCCTAGAGCAATAGTAAAATCGATCTATCCGAGGTGAATAACCATGGGATATTACATTGCCTCTATGAAAATACCAACGGTCGCCAATGTTGCCATTTTCATTTTTTCTAAATTAGAATTATTATTTTTTAATGCAACTAAATTAGAATTTAACGTTACTATGTTTTCCAGTTTTCACCCGATAAATTGGGTAACGTAGCTTTTTGTTCTTTTTCTGAAATAATGATACAAGGAGAGATTCTAATGTGAAACCTCAGCATATTGTGGTGGCTACTTATCGGTGTTTTAGTCCGGAAATACTTATGTGTTTCTTGTTGATGTTTTATGTCTACCTTATTACCATATGAATATTTATGTTTGTCGTGCTTAAAAATGTGTTTTCTTGTTAGGGTTTCAATTCATCATCTATATAACAAAAAAAAACATATTCATGCGGCGCAAAGTAGAAATCGATACTCAAACAAAGTTTTGAATTTAACTCCAACTATGTACTTTGGAATTTGACTCGACTTTGACAACCAAGTATGTTGTCATGATAATTCACATAAGTTGGGGATTGAATTTGGCGAGAAGGTTGATGGGTTTTGACATTAAGCTTTCGACTATATGACAAACGTGACATTGTCGAGGAAGAAAGTGTGATTTTGAAGCATCTGGTGGTGGGAATATCTCTGAAGATTTGATTGGAGGTTCCTTGAACATGTAGTTGTAACCAGGTTCTTGCTCTTAGGAAGTTACAAAACGACTTTGGTTTGGGCAAAGGATAAGTGATGGCCTGAAATGCAGAAGACTTTGCCTTGTTGATATCTTGTGTGGTTTTGTTGCTTCCTCTGTTTGAGAGTGGAGCTATTCCTGAGGCATATGCTAATGCTGCTCTGCTCAATTGTCACATGAGATAAAAGTAGATGCACAACTGCCCTCGTTTTCAATTGAACAAACAGGGAAGATATTATAAGCTAATATCATCAATATGTGCATTTGATTGAGAGAGATGTAATACGTGGATTTTACATTGCAATTGGTGATGTAATGCACTTGGTTTCTTGCTACTTGCTCGATCAGTTTTTGTTCATAGTATAAATGAAATTTCTCTAGTTAGTTTACTATATATGTTATGGTCTTGGACAGTTGGCCTACAAAATAAGCCCAACACTTTATTTAAAGGAGATATTTTGCATTGCGCCGCCACCAAATTGCGCCACCAGCAAACGTTAACAGAAGGGCATTTTTGTAATTTCCTCAGACAGAAACGGTAAACTACAAGACTCTGGTAGAAAATTGTTACTTCGATGCCATTGTTTAGAAAGAGAAGGGCAAATAAGTCTTTGTGAAAAGGCTGACCAATGTGTTTAACCGAGAAATGGTATCCCAAATTGAGTGAAAAACCCTGGCTTGAGTGGTGTTTTGAGAACATTGAGCAGACGAAAACCTCCTCCCGAGTCCCTAAATGAATTTCACGAGACGCGCAAAACCCATCTCCGACCCTAAACCAGAAAGCGAAAACCGAAGATTACATCCTGACGGAGTTTGCGGCGATGTGAGTTTTTGCTCCATAAAGGGGTAGTCGGCTCGACACACAGCAGCAGTTAGATCCAGAAGTCGGTTGCCGAGAAAGGTACTTTTCTTTTACATAAGTCGCAGTTATTCGAGATCGTAGCGGTCAGGTGAACCCTAACAGTATTGGGTGAAACTATTGTCAAGTACTTTCTGTTGAGATATGTTTAATTTTGTGTGAATACACATGTGTAATTGCCCTGTGCACAGCTAGTAAGTGTGCTTGAAGCGTTTTTGAACATACACTGTATGCTAGATTGATTGAAAATTTATGTAGAATGGTATCGATTTCAGGAACATAAGGGAAAGGAAAAATGGTGACTGGAGAAAAGAGGAACAGGGATCTTTTGCTCACCGGTGACGACATTGGATGCGCTGACAACATGTAAGATTTAGCAGCTGCCAGTCCAACATTTTTGTTTATAAAATGAATAACTTAACAGTTTTCTATCTTGCTTGATCCATTTCGTCCCCCAGAATACAAGTGAAGTAATGATGGCGACAAGAAGGGGAAGCCGAAAGACCATGTTGGTGATGATAAGGTGATTGGTTCCTCTAGCACCCTTCATTTGGCTTTTGTTTTGGACAGAAACTAACGTTTAACACACTTGTATTTCAGTTCACTGACAATGTTGTGTCACTGTCCAGGGGGATAGATGTCAAGGGTGTTGCAACTGAACCTTGCCATAACGAGGAAGCCAACAGTGAGGTTAAAGTGAAGGCATCTTACTTGGCAGAACACTTCGCCATGACTATGTCGTTCCTATCAGCAGAAAAGGCATGTACGGTAGCTGTAATTGGCCTCGATTCACTAAACTCTCTTCGTTGTACACAAGTAAATCTCCAGCTGTGTCGAATACTGGTTCAAAACTTTGACGTGGCACACCGTTGCATCAACATACATGGAAGGAACCTAAGAATCACAGAAGCAGACCTTGGGTGCATTATGCACATTACCAACGGAGGTGTGGATGTGGAACTCAAAGGAAACACCGAGGACCACCAGATACTGGACTTGAAGAGAAGGATTTCTGGGAATACGAACATAACCATACACGGTTAGGAGGGTGCTGATCGAGTCTGAACACGTCAACGGTACGTTTAGGAGCTACCTCGCTCTGTATGCCATGGCGATTGTGCTGTCCCCAGTAACAGGTTCAGACGTGGACCCAAGATACCTTATACCAGTTAGGGATTCAAGGTACCTGTGTGCAAAAAACTGGGCCAAATTTGCATTCGACAAGCTGGTTGAAGGGGTGCTGTCGTTTCAGCGGACAGAGGTTGGGTTGGAAGTTGTACCACTCATGTTCCTCCAATTGTTCTACCTTGATGTTGACAGAAACAACATGATATTTGAAAAGAAAATGCTTAAGCCAATAATGACCTAGGAGGTAAGCGACGTCAAATAAGTTGTTGACATGGTGGATGGTTTGGGTGGATGGGAAAGTACAAAGGTTAACGTATCAAAGAGGCATATGTGGTATGTAGAAAGTGAGAACATCGGATCATTTGATAAGAGCACAAGAATGAAGACGAGTGTGGTTGAAGACCTGTCCGACATGAGGTCCGAGTTTAGTGTCGTCAAGTGGGAGGTTGGTTTAGTCAGGTCCACTGTAGGGCGATTGGAACCAGACATTGGCCATCTGCGGGGCGCGGTTACAACGTTAGAAACCTCACTTAATCGACTGCATGACGGAGGACCATCTCGGATTGTATCCGACGCCGTGATGAGAATTATGGAGGTCAACCAGAAGAGTTCATCAGGCAGGACCAACAGTCACTTCGACTGGGATTATATTGTATGGAACAATGGGCCGAGGAAGTAGAATATGACGACAGACATACTTTTCCAGGAGTGGAGTCAGATGGCAACGGGTTGCCCGACAACAAACTAGGAGTCGAGTCATACGATGATGCGATGCCTAACAACCTTACCGAAATTATAAGTTGAACATATTTGTATGTTAAAAAAATAGAACAACATATAACTTCGCTGACATTTGTTGTAATTTTGACAACGGACGCCGATTGAGTTCGTGGCATCACCATGTCATACCAATGCGTTGGAAAGCACCGAAAGTTCTCACTTTGGAGCCGTGGCTCACATTTCGCAGAGGGAGTCATACTTACTGACCTATCTGTTCAGCAAGAATGTATCATTGGACAATGCTTTTGGGAGGTAAGCAGGAACCGAACTTTAGATTTCCTTGACATAACCGTGCATTTATGTTGGGTGGTATCACCAACTAGAGTTTTTACTCATGACAACGCTGCATTTTATTTTGTGCTGTGGCAGCAACGAAGTGGCTAGGTTAGGTGGGTGGGTCGTTTCTCGATGGGACCTGAGCTGTTTGTCCCCAAGGCAGCAAGTTACCGTTGAGGTAGTGAACATGTCAGCCGCTTACTTGTCTGACGACCAATGCGAGAACTGGTTCATGCCAATGACAATATCAATATGTCAATTTGAAGATTATTGGTCTGAGTGTGCAATGACTACATAGCCTCCATACTATTTATCGTTTTCTTAATTGACTATGTGGTTACATACCTCCACTACTGCAGGAACGTGCTAAGGACATTTCTGGGGGAGTTCAGCTGGATGCTGTGGTGCCTTTTACCATCTCAACTTGCAGGCTACAAAGATTCGTTGACCGATTGTCTTTGTGTAACAAGGTAAGGACACCTTTGTTCTCACTGTCACTCTGGGCAACGGTTGAAAAAGTTTGATTCTTACACTAGAAACATTGGTGCAGATTTTTGTCCCCATATATGACGGGATATCGAATCATTGGTTTTTGGCCGTTGCGAACATGTTGAATGGCGTGTGTGAAATATGAGACAACGCCCCTGAGGATTCAGCGAAGACACGTAAGCATGATTTTGCCTTTGCAGCAGTGAGTTGTTCCTTTTTAATAACATCTCATCTGTCTAAATCACATAACATTATTTGTTGGTGCCAGTGAATAACGCCAGCTGTTAAATCTATCTCACTTGACAACAGATAGATTTGATTGAGAAGGTGTTTGGCAACGAAATGCAAACGTCACTTGCCACGCTTGGTCAGTTCCGCATTAGTTATCCGGCCCGAAGTCCTCAGCATTGCAAAAACGAAGACTTTGGAGTTTATCTGATGAGAAACATGAAGTTCTATCAACAGCGTTGGTACGAAGGGGTAAGTGGTTTGATACATTATCCCAAACACTTGAATACCTTGTCTCACGTGT
Organism: Fragaria x ananassa; assembly: GCA_034370585.1. Lineage (NCBI taxonomy): Eukaryota > Viridiplantae > Streptophyta > Magnoliopsida > Rosales > Rosaceae > Fragaria > Fragaria x ananassa. Next base: position 10,415,031 of record CP139752.1, read on the forward strand.
CTTTTATGCCTGGTTGTGTTTCTTTGTCTATTTTTTTGAATAAGTATAATTTCAGGGACTAGCGGGTATGCCTGGCACTTGAGATTGTGAACAACCCCATGAATGAAATATTTGAACAAGTGTGTAGTGTTGCAGCAGAAGAAGCTAAGGACAACACGCCTACTAATAAGGTCCTAGCGTTATGTCGTGGGGAAGATGGATCACTCGCAACAGTGGGTATCAAGTTCAACGCACGTCGGTCCAAGCGCTAATGGATTGTGTGTTAAGACTAGCTTCAACCTGTCCAATAACCAGATGTATGATGCTCATGTGTTTAACAGCCCTAATGTTGTGGTCTACGTTTTAGTTAGTTAGGTGTTTCTGTGTTTAACGTCTGAAATACTGTGAAACATATATGTATGATAAATTTACCTATTGACTAACTGAAGATAGATTCATTAGCGCCTAGAGTAATGTCCTCAGAGGAAGAATGGAATGGAGACCCTGGAACGGAATGCTTTTTATTTCTACGAGTCTTATCTACAATCCTCAGGTATCCACTCATGTCGCCAACCATCTCATCGGATAACGGGAGTGGGGGAGGGAGTTCGAAAAGGTTCTTCCCTCCTTGCAAAAGAATGGTTGCAGTCATTCATTAGGAGCAGGTTCTTTTGACTAGTGGAACAAAATCAATGGCACACCAAACAAAATAGTATGGATTCCAAATACATGGGCCTTTTACGGTGGGCAGGACCAAAACATATTGTCAGTGACAGCATACACCATCTGGCGCAAACACACCTAACTACAGGTGATCGGACACAACACATTTCTGGGACCAAAAACTCATCTCAGTCTAGTCAAAAGTCTGCCCATACGGAAAAATGTAGTTGGGCACTCACCCTTCCAGAAAAAGGAGTGTCTATAGACCCTATAACCCTGCAGTGAACATTTACAACATAGGTCAAAACGCATCGACAAAGGGATGTGCAAAGTACACAAAACATATCAGCCCTAAACTCACAATGAAGCCGGAGCAGAACCAATAAGTTCTGCCAAAATTCTCCTCAGTGTGGGATACATAGGAATCCATTTTTCTATTGCATATTTTGCATCTTCGTTTGCGCTTTGTATAATCAGCAGCATTTTCTTCTTGAAATTTTGATATACGAGACCTTTGAACCCACCCTTGATATACAGAATTTGAAAAGCTATGAACATCATCAGTTAGTGCTGCGACACATGCATCTATAAAAATGGCATACTCACCGGTGTGTCACTCGTCTCTCCCTGCTGCATCTCGTCCACCCACTGGTAACCCTCACAATCCATTGATCCCTGCACCAAAACCATCCAATTCGAATGTTAGAGGTTAGCTCTGCATACCCCAAGTATCAAACATTAAAACAAAAAAAGAAGAGTGACTAAGACATTTGTTTGACAACACTCCCAATAAGGCCTGTCCTCACCGGTGTATTTAGCTTAGGTTTTAGGGTTAATTAGTGTTTAGGGTTTAGGTTTTAGTGTTAATTACTGTTTAGGGTTCAGGGTATAGGGTTTAGACACGTGTCAGATCCCCGTGTTTGACCAACCAGGCCCCTAGACATTTGCTTAGGGGTGGATTAAATGCTACGCTTTTGCCTTTTTTCGCAAACCCTCCGGGCCCCAATTTGTCATGGTTACACGGAAAATCTTTTATACACGGCCGTGGAGGTACACTGCTTGGTCCTGGGACACGTGGCTAAATCGGAGCCCTCCATATAAGGGCTGGGAAAGAAGTAATATAAGCCATTGATTAAAGCTTACTTTTTATAACGGTCAACGTGGCATTGAGTGGGTGGGTAAAAAAACGGCAAAATGGGTAAACTACTCTCCGGATAAAATTTCAATAATTTTGATACGACTCTTCTTAGTTGGGACGGGTCGGCAAAGCTGTGTTCAGACTACCCAGTTGGGTCGGAACGGAGAACAGGTCGGTTGAGTGCACGCACAATCTCTCTGACTGGCATCACTTCGTCTCGAAATGTCAGCATCAATCGAGCAAGGCTGCTTGGAAATTTGATTCTGGTTAGTTTATATCTGTTTCATTAATGTTTGCTGGGTTCTGTGTGCTTGTAAATTAAGGTCTGGGAATAACATACTTGAATTGCGATAAATTTTAGATTTTTTCTTTTTGGAGCCTAGATCGTATGGTTCCTTTATGGAATTCGTGTGTTTGATTGATCCATTCACAATGTGATGGTTTAGGGTTTAAGATTTCAAGTATACTTCTTCGTATGAATTGGGGTTGCTATATCTGTGAATGCCTTCACTTTGCTATATCTCACCCAAAAAAAAATTGGTACTTGATGATCTTATGTTGAAATTTGATTTCCTATCATGAAGGCATGAAATCTTGATCTCAAGTTTTTGCTTTCTGTTTATTTATGCTATGATCTTTATTTTCTGTATAAATTGTATTTTCTTCAGTTGAATTGTATATATTTGGCCTTTCATGTATGTTCTTGCGCCAAATTAAACTAGGATCTGCTCACTGAAGCTACCTCTAACTCAAGTAACTAGAAACATATGAATTTACTGTATACGTACTGAGCCATTTTCAGTAATCCGAAAAAATTACGAGTCATGCTCAAAGTGAATATCAACTGAAAAAGAAAAATCATCTTCTGGACTAATTCAATATCATATCTTGCAACTAAAGTAATCCAGATTAGTGTTTTCTGCTCAAGTTTTCCTCAGTTAGTTGTTTCAACTTCATATACCTGCATTATATGAAGTCTCAGGGATCGAATGAGGCACGTACTCTTACGAATAATAGTGCTCACTAACAAGAAACTTCATATTACTATCGGCTTGTTCTTACAACTGAATTGCAATACATCCTTAGTTACAGAATATTACAGATGATCCAAGCTGAATGCTGATATGACCATGTTAGCTAAACAGGACCAGAACTAATCCTCTATAACCTATAGTGTTAGAATGAAACACCAACGTTGATCAGGCACCAGTTTTATTCCACTTTCACCTTAATTTGCATTTAAGTATCAGTTATGTATTATAGCAATAATTGTGAGAGAGATATATGTTACCGCAAACTCTCCAACAGTACACCAAAGATGCAAAGTGTATCTGTTACTATATATGCAGTGTTAACCATGTAATGCATGTTTCCTTTGATTCCTTACTCTGTGGACAAACAAACAATGTACTCCTTCATGATACTGTAAATCTTTGTGAGAAGACATAGCAAATGATTCGTGCAAGTTACAAAACATCTCTGTTAGTCCTTTGAAAATCTGCAATCTTATGCTGAGTACACAAGAAAGGTACAAATGATAGGTGAGATATACATGAGAGTATTTCAAAAGTTTCCCTATCCCTTATTATGCTGTCTTGAGTAGGGGAGTTACAAGGCAAGATGAGAGACGTTGTTGTCTTGCTAATTCTTAGTACAGTCAACATGACTGTGAGTACTGAGTGACTGGGCAAAAAAACAGCAAAATGCTTTCAGTCTTAAATGAATCCAATATTGCATATGATTCATACATTTTGGTTATTTCTCGGGTAAAGGTTTCATTGTTATTCTTTTCTTAATGTTTCTTTTGCTATTCATTGAAGTTAAGAGGCAGGAGGTACAACACCATTTTATTCAGTTGCTTAGTTTGATGCGCAGGCTGTTAATTTATTATTTTATTTTTTTTGTTAAAGTCCTTGCTCATTTACACTTCTTTCTTATTTTCGTTAAGTTGTCCTTATAGTACTTTGTTGGTACACTGAACTTAATTTATGAATCTTTCTCTATTCTAAACTTAGAATCTTGCAGTGTTGGTTTTAATTTACTATTCTTTCTCTATTTTAAACTGATTATAGGTTGATACATGTGACGGGGACAGTGAAAGCTTTCAAGTAATTTCTTTTGTGCCCAGATCGATTCTTCGGCCAATTTATGTTATTCGTTCTCAATTTCTATCTTATTGGTTCTGATATTCACACCATATCTGGATCTTTCATGCTATGGCAGATCACTGTATCTTCTGCAATGAGCCAAAACAGCTAACCTCATCAGCAGACAAGCTGAATAGCTCTGAAGTGCTATTGAAAGACTGTTCAATTAGATTTGAAATGTAATGTCTTATTAAGATTGTGTTTGTAACCAAACTCAACGTCAGAACAGTTCGTTAGTGATTGTTATTTATTCTTTTTGCATAATCTTCAGCTAGATCTCTTGCTTATCTTTCATCCACCCCCATCTTGCCCTCATAATAAATTGTAGAGATGGTTGCAGTTGCCTTGTTTTCATATCTTGTACCAAATAAGTCAATATTGACAGTATTCCAATTATTTTGTTAGGGGAACATGTACATTAGTATGATAGGACAGCTCTTCGACAAAGATCATTAAATTGAGGATTAGTCGACGACTTGTTAATGGTCTATGACACCTACTTTCGATAACATTTCGGTATCTCAACCATTCAGTTTTTAGGTCTCTGTAAGTAGATTACCTATAAATTTTTAACCAAAATGGTGATTGTTAAAGATTCCAACTAGATCAAATAAATGGACGATCCAATATATCAATCATGAACCGTGCAAGTTTATCTTTGGTAAATCACATTTACATTTACTAGCCTTTAAGACCATGTGTTTGTGCAACACGTGATTAAAGTTGATAATTATCTTGTTAACTATATATTAGTTAATTTACTTATTTACTCTAGTAAGTAATAAAGATTATGTGTTTACTTTAAAGGTTATTTTAGGCAAAACACATTTTGGTGAAGCTTTGGCGCCTCGCTTTTTAGTAGTAGAGATAAGACTCTCTAAATTTTGTATGTTCTAAAGTAGTTTCCCTTTGAACCTCGTTAATTAGTAGAGACAAACATGAACACTTCAAAAACTATTTGTTTCAATTAGTTACATTATGCAAGTTATGAAAGCAACACTGAGTGTATGATTAAACCACTGAATGAGTATGAAAATAACTCCGTTGGAGAGTTACATTATTTTGAGGTTTAACCATCATAATATGGTCAGGTTGGTAAGAACCTAGATATAGAATCCTTCATATGCAGGTAGTATCTGGCCGAAGCTGATTAGAGTTAAACCTTAATCTATTCTTGGTGACCAAAGGGGAGGAAGCGTTCTGACAAGATTCCCCAACATGAATTAATCTTTACGCCTATGAAGCTCTTGAGCAAACTATTTGATCTAGATAAAATTGATCTAGGTAAACTACTTGATGGTTGCACTATAAAACTGGTTAAAATCCTATCAGGTACTTATGGAAAATGTATTTGGACAACATTTTAGTTTGATATGCTATCAGGTATTTTGAAAATATTTTAGTTTAAAATGCTACCAGGTTAAGAAAATACGGATCCGCCTACATAACAAGGTGCAAATCCACAGTTAGAAAACATAAGAAATTACCTAATTCATTTCATAGTTGTGTAGCTCTGAACAGAGTTACTGTTATATAAGCAAAACCAATTTATGACACTTCATTATCATCTATAACTCAAAATGGAAGCACTCGGCGTAAATATGAAGTACCTTAATATACCAACACTACATATAAATAGAGTTTTTAAATAATGAATATTCTCAGGGTTTATATTTCTTTGCTATCTGATAAAAAGATGTCTATTTGATTTTAACAATGAAATCTGCATTCCATGAAGCAACATGGAACTGGTGCAGAGAATAATAATAAGTTTTTCCTTGTTTGTTTTTTAGATAAAAAGAAAAATAAAAGAGTCTAAAGTTGAACAATTCAGAGAGTAAGTTTTGTACCCACAAAAAAAAAAAACATAAAACTAGAGACAGAACCCAGGTATGCATCCAAAATTAACTTTGAGATACAAGACCGGTAGAGGTCTAAAGTAAAATGACCATTTCTAGTAATGCATATCACTGGTCTAAAAAACTTAACCATAGACATCTTATCTTATTTATCACTAGTCTACAGTAAAATGACTCTTTCTTGTAATGCATTTTTCTTAGCTTGTGAAGTTCCAAGTACTTCTGGTATGTTAAGCAAAAAATATAACAGCTGTTTATCATGGCACAAGACACTTGTTTGGTAGAACAACATCCATGGTCAGGAACTTGTCCTCATTCTGGTCTCAGCTTCAGTTAAATGTTATATGTTTAGCAGGGTAACTGAAGAATGGAAGAAGAGATTTTTCTTTTTCAAAGAGCAATATCCATGACATTAAGTGGGGGCAATTTCCCTCACTAGGCAAAACATGCGTCCGCCTATGGCAGTAGAAGTAATTCACTAACTCACTATTAAGAGACTACATACATACATTCTAATCTGAACATCCAAACTTTCAGTTTCAGAAATGTACAGGTTTGGAGTATTCCTGCTAGGGATGATGGTAAACAGGATGCCACAAGAAGAGTTTGAGAGGTGCAACGCATGTTATATGCAAAACGCATTATCTTGGAAATTGAGAGACACTGACAGACCCGAAAATGGAATTGACTAAAAACATTGATGCAAATATTCAGAATACTCTTAAAACAATATCCTTACTTCACATTCAATATACTCATATCTCACGATGTTAAGCTGAATAAAATTCAAGGGAATTGAGATGAACATGCCAATCTATATACTAATCATTACTATTGCAGCATAATACTCCAACATTCTCAACTCGCAAAAAAGGATAGATTAACACAGCAAAGCTTTAATTCAACCAATACATACAAACTTATCATTGATCGTTACCTTCACCAACGAGATGGCAGTTACCAACAAGATGAATCCTTCAATCGGCTGCCAATTCGAAAAAATATATTTATCCCCAATTTCGGATTAAATCTATCGCCGGGCCCGGGGTTTCAAACCTTTTTACGATTTTGGGTTGTTCAGAATGTTGAATGTTGAATGTTGACAGCCAAGAGGACCTCGATGTCGATCGATCGCTTCAGTAATAGACCCAGTAAGCAAGAGGAGGAGTAGTGGTCGGCTTGAATGCGAACGGCGAACAGTTATGCTATTTTCTTTCTTTTTAGATCAGTCACGGTAAATCATTGTTTTACTGCGTTTTTTTTTTATTCCAGTGGTTAACGCCACTTGACTAACACCTTCCTCATATTCAACATCTTCTTTCCATCACGTGCACTACACATGGGCGTGTACATCCACGGCCGTGCACACAAGACACTCCGATGGTTACATGGCAAAGTGTAATTAACTTTATGTGGACACTGAACGATGTTTTTTCTTTTTTAGGAGTGTGATTGGGAGCGTAAATTTCAGTTCCCCGTTATAAAATGTATGTGACGGTCCTAGAGGGGGGGTGAATAGGCCTTTTTTAAATTTTCGTTGCCTTCTGGATCCGAGGATAGCAATGACTTGTGCTATCCCCAAGTTACAGGATACGAGTTTGCAGAAAGTAAATTGCAGCAAATAAAGAAACAACACAAAGATGTTTTTTACTCGCAGAAACCCTGAATGCAGGGAGAAAAACTGCGTGTCTCCAACTCTTGAGAGACAAAAACTTCCACTAAGTTGAAGCAACTTCTTACAAGAATAATAGTTCTAGTGATACACTACCACAGTGCTATCCTACCTAGTCCCGAACTAGTCTAGACCTATTCCCTCTCTTGTTTCTAAGTTCTTACAACATGGGACACTTTTTGAAGCCTTGTTCGTGAATTCAGCTAACCACTAGCAGATTCACCCTTGAACGCTTCATGGGTTGGTTGCACTACACATCCCTCATGGTATGCAACATGATATGAGTTGATGAAGAAAGTTTAAGTTCAAGCTCTAAGGTTTATAGTCACGAAGAAGACTTAGAACAGCATGAACAATGCAAGCTAGAAACTAGACTAAACAAAGAAAAATGCAAGAAGGCAGTTTTCTACAACCATTGAGCACAGCCGTAGCTATAGCTATATATAGGCAGACAGAGCATCAACCGATGACGCCAGCTGACCTCAGTAGTGTTTCAGAAAGAGTTTGGACAGAAGTGTTTGGCTCCCATACTTGAAAGTGATGTGTCCAAACACAGAGATGACACAAGCAATCTTAATAAGACAAATAACCATTTCCTAAAACATGAATGATTCAAACCGAGAGCAAAGAGGTTTGAAACCCTCTTACTCAGTCCATTAGTGGACCTTGACACAGTTGATAGCAACTGGTCTTTGAATCATACGGGGACCAGCTGATATATTGGATAACGCATCATGAATATCCCAGCTGGAGCCTTAAGCCTCTAACCATTCGGTCACGGGTTGGCAAAACAGAAGATCTCAACCCTTTGACTGGTTTGAGCACTAAAGCACTTCCCAAAAACTCAGTTGTCCATTTGAAAATGAAAGACATATTATACTTAATATAACAGACTTTGAAACTCAGTACTGCAGGAAACTCATAACTAGGATAGCAAGCGAAGCTGCTATCCTCTGTGAAAAACAGTGATATGCAGATGCATGTTTTACCTGAAACCATGAGGAATAGTAGCGCCACTTGTTCTTGATCAAATAACATTGTCTCAAGGTGTTTTGCAGGATACAAGGATTGCCAACTATCCTTATACCTTCAATCTCCCCCTTTGGCATTCCTTCCCAAAACACTGTATTTGTAGGGAACATAACCTGTAGAAAACAACTTCAAGAACAAGTGAAGAATCACAGCAACTATAACTAAGTTATTTGCATTCTAACACTGAGAGTTTTAACATTCGCATTAAGCAGTCATAAAGCAATAATAATGTCTTTCAACAAAAACAAGGAACAGCAATAAATTCCTACAAACTAATTCTCCCCCTGTGTTTGGTAAGGAATACCAAAGGGAAACGGAGAATAAAATATCCGAGAGGTTTTAAAAGTAAAGGAAACCTACAATGGGAAAACACAAAACAGAACAAGTACACCGGAAGACAACAAATACAAGAAGATCAAACAGCCTCTTCGGACTCCTCAGCAGAAGCGTCAGAAGACTCCTCAGAACTAGAGCCGGAAGAAGGGGTAGACGAGGCTCCATCCCCACCAGAGGGGTTAGCCGGAGGCGCATGTGTCCCCACAGATTCTTTCAGTTCATTGCGCAGAGCCTCAAACTGAGCCGTGAACGACGCTTGCAGAGTGGCAACAGCATTGGAAATTTGACGCTTGATCTCTTGCTTGAGCAGGGTCTGCTCCAACGACTCCACATACACATCAGACTGGCTCATTGATTTGGCCAGGGAGAACTTGTCGACCGGAGCAGCCTCATTTTCAGTAGCCATGACATCAGCATCATGGACATGTACGCCAGCATCCAAGCAGAGTTTGGTGATGACAGCTGGAAAGACAAGAGAGCTATGCTCACGAAGAGATGTGCCCGCACTCCTGATGGCTTTGTAAATGAAGTACTCAGCCGGAAAACGAGGTTTGGAAGGGCTAGAAATCAGATATTTGATCAAAGCAGCCTGTTGGTGAGTGATCTTGCCCGTGTTGGAGGTGGGAGTCAAAAGAGTGCGAACCACGAAGCCTAGAAGCTTGCACAACTCAGACATGAATTGACTGGACAGATGAGAGGCAGTGAGCTCTGGTGGAGGAAAAGTGGAATGATAAAGAGCTCCACCTAGCTCAGTAAGAGAGACAGATTTGATGTAGTCCAAAACCAATTTGATAGAGTTGGGTTCTGTGGCAGGGAGAGACAGATTGGATCGAATCCTAAGAGGAGAAATGTCAACATCCTTACCCCGAACTTTGACAACAATGGGGCGCTGAGACTGAATCTTCACCTTTTCAGGTGTATTCGAAGGAAAATTGGCATAAAATTCTTGAACCCAAGTCCGATTGACCCTAGGGAAGGATGACAGAACCTGATCCCATCCCCAGTGAACAGCTAATTTCTTGACCTCAGGGTGCAGAGACTCGAAAGCGATTGGTCTCTCAAAAACTATGCGCTTAGTAATAATAGAGGTACAAAAATGATCTCGACTCTCCGCCGATTGGAAGTGAGAAAGAGGAGGGACAAAGGAGTGGGATACCTCAGCAGATCTCTTCTTAGGAGGCACGGTGGACTGGGGAGGCCTGGTACTATCCATGGGACCCTTGCCTTTGTCAACTGAGTTCCGAGGACCCGATCGAGAGGGCTTAGAACTGGAGGAGGGCTTGGCAGGAGCCTTGGAGGAAGGAGGATGCCGAGACACCGGAGACCCAGAAGCAGGGACCGCCGAGGGTGTCTCCACTGGAGCTGGAGCACCGGTTGGTGCAGAGGGCTCCTGAGGGACAGAGGATGATCTGGTAACCCGCCGTTGAGAGGAGCCCTGCTTGGATTTGGGCTCAGGGGCTGGGATAGGTACCTCAGAAGAAGGCGACCTAACCGGAGACGGTGAAGAGAAAGGGACTGCCCCAGATGATCCACCACCACCGGATCGAAAAAGCTTAGCAACCTTGACCGGTTTGTCACCGGAGGGAGAGCGAGGCCTCTTAGCCAGAGCAGGAGGAGAAGCCGGGTCTCTTAGAGCCTCAAGCTTGTCTGCTATGGACGGACCGCCAGGGGTAGCGGTAAGCCGAAGTGATTGACCTCCAGAGATAGGCACTTCAGCCTGGATGGGAAACAGAGACCAAGAATAACACTACTCAAGCTTATACTCCCCCTAAGAGTGTGCATAAGACAAATTTAAGAAAATGACTGCACAAACAAGCTTAAGGAAAATGACCATTCAATTTGCATCCTTGGTTTTTGAAGTCAGTTTAAGCATAGACTCACAAGATGACATATCATAACAAGCAAACAAACCTTGATCAAACAAAAGCAAATCACATAGGTTTGTGATAGTGACAAGTCCCAATGGTCTCTATTTTTATTTGCAGCACTTTAGAGTGAGTGTGTAAGTGAGATAATAAACACATGGTGCTTGAAAAGCTTGAGGGCATCAACTGAGTATTTATTGTTAATGTGAGCCATGTCATGCAGGGATATCATCTGGTCCTTCCATCCTTATCTCTCCAGAATTTGGTTTTAAAGTCCAGAGTTTACGTTTAACCGTAACTTTATTTTGGTCCAAACATTAATGTCATAGCTTTAACTGAGAAATCGTCCTCATAGGTTCATGTAGCAGAAAATGTGTCATTGCTTCACAAGATCAGTTGACCTTGGACAATATGTGTAACAAGGACACTCATATGGACACATCATCCGAACCCATCGAAGGATAGAATGCATCTCAGAAATCCCCACTGCATACCAAGACAAGTGGAGGACTAGCTGATTCAAGAAGTCATTTGTGATTGGCCATCATTGTTTTCAAACTTTGTTCTAACCAGAACCTCCAAAATCTAAACCAATCTCGTTTCTTCCCACCCTTATATCGTTCATCACGACCAAGGAATGTGTACTTTGAGATTAGCCTAGATCATTGAGTTTTGCAAACCTCAATCTTCAAACCAACCTCGTTTCTGCTCACCCTTAAGTTGTTCACCACAACTAAGGAATGATTACTTTGAGATTAGTTTGGAAAGCAAACTCACCCTTTGTATTAACTCTTATCTCAAGTATATAGCCCAAGCTTTAGTGCAACCAAGGTGATTAGTAATGGTGCACAAGGAAATACTGCAGATTTGCAATAAAGATCAGACCACATACGACAGTATCTGAACATGTACACAAAACTATGTAATGAGTAAGACTGAAACAAGGAAAGGAAGTACAATTAGTCACCTAGGTCAAGTTCAGAAACTGACTAAGGATACCAAGAAGGTCTGCTAATCCTGAGCCTGCAAAGAGTAACTGGAAAGGAAAAATTTTTTTTTTTTTATTAAAAGACACCATATATAAACACCAACAGAACACACACACTACCAGGGGAAGTGTTTACTTGTTGTCACACAATCCTATAGCCTTGCACAAACTCAAATGCCTAGCATTGTCAAGTGGTTTAGTGAACAAATCAGCTAATTGTTTTTCAGTTGGAATGAAAGTGAGCTCAAGCAATTTCTCTTCAACCAAGCCACGAATGAAGTGATATCTTATCTCTATATGCTTGGTCCTAGAATGCAACACTGGATTCTTTGAGATGTTTATGGCAGAGGTATTATCACAGAAAAGAGACAACGTACCCTGCTGGAAACCATAGTCTGCAAGCATCTGTTTCATCCACATGAGTTGTGTGCAACAGCTACCAGCTGCTACATACTCAGCTTGAGCAGTAGAAAGGGAGGTACAGTTTTGCTTCTTGCTATGCCATGAAACAAGATTGTTGCCTACAAAGAAGCAGCCACCGGAAGTGCTTTTTCTGTCATTTGCATCTCCAGCCCAATCCGAGTCCGTGTATCCTGCAATCTCAACATTAGTGTCGAAAGTGTACTTGATTCCATGATCCAGAGTTCCAGCGACATACCGGATTATGCGTTTTACTGCTTTGACATTAGATTGTTTGGGATTAGCTTGATAACGAGCACAAACACCAACACTATAAGTAATATCTGGTCTACTAGCAGTCAAATACATAAGACTTCCAATCATACTCCTATAATTGGTTTGGTCGACATTAATACCAGACAGGTCAGCACTGATTTTACAGCTGGTGCTCATGGGAGTGGGGAAGGCAGTGGCCGTTTCCATCCCAAACTTCTTGACAAGGTCCTGTGCATACTTAGATTGACAGATAAACATACCATTTTGACTTTGCACAACTTGAAGACCTAAGAAGTAACTTAACTTCCCACAGAGACTCATTTCAAATTCTTTCTTCATGAGCTCAGTAAACTCATGCACCAAGGATGGAGAAGTAGATCCAAACACTATGTCATCAACATATATCTGAGCAATGATAATGTGCTCTGAGGTACATTTGACAAACATTGTTTTGTCAACTGAGCCTCGCACATACCCATGGTCAACAAGGTGATTCGATAATCTCTCATACCAAGCCCTAGGGGCTTGTTTAAGACCGTAGAGGGCCTTATCTAACCTGTAGACACAGTCAGGATGGGTAAGACTCTGGAATCCTGGGGGTTGTTCCACATACACTTCCTCTTTGAGGATACCATTCAAAAAAGCACTTTTCACATCCATTTGATGCAAGGTAAATTTCAAATAGCAAGCAACAGCAAGTAGAAGACGAACTGACTCGAGTCTAGCTACAGGAGCGAAGGTTTCATCAAAATCTAAACCTTCTATTTGAGAATATCCTTGCACAACAAGTCTTGCCTTGTTTCGGGTGATAATGCCCTTTTCATCAGTTTTATTTTTGAACACCCATTTGGTTCCTATGACATTTTTGTCCTTAGGCCTAGACACTAAATGCCAAACATTGCTTCTTTCAAACTGATTTAACTCGTCTTGCATGGCACTGATCCAATCAGCATAAAGCAAGGCTTCCTTCACATTCTTTGGCTCTATTATAGAAACGAAGCCATAGTATGTGATGGTGTTAATGTCATCTTTATGCATAGCAACAAAGCATTTAAACACCGAGAAATTACTCACCAACCGACCAGTCTTACTCCTGGTCTTTCTGGCTTCAGACACGTCTCCAATTACATGGGATAGATCATGGTCCTTCTGCACTTGTCTTTTGCCGCTTCTGTGAATTGGCTGAACGGCAAGCGTGGCATCTTTTCTAGATCCTGGAAGATCTGTGTCATCATCCATCCCTGAGTCATTATCTTGATCAGACTCGGTTTCGGATGAGATCGGTTCGGCTTCTTGTTTAGATACCTGTTCAGACAAAACACACCCATCATTCTTGCAAACAAGAGCATCATTAACAGCCACATTTACTGATTCCATAATTTTGCAAGTTCTCTTGTTGTACACCCGATAGGCTCGACTATTTCCAGCATAGCCGAGGAACACACCCTTGTCACTTTTGGCATCAAACTTTGTCAAATATTCTCTGTCCCTATAGATAAAACAGGGACTTCCGAAAACTTTGAGATGAGAGATATTTGGCTTTTTACCTCTCCAGATCTCATAGGGAGTCATGGTTGTTCCAGGTCTAAGAATTACACGGTTTAAAGTGTAACAAGCGTTGTTTACTGCTTCTGCCCAAAAAGAATGATCAAGACCAGATGCAGCTAGCATAACCCTAGATAATTCCACAAGAACCCTATTCTTCCTTTCTACAATGCCATTATGCTGTGGAGTGATAGGAGCAGAGAATTCATGATGCACACCAACCTCTTCACAATAATTTTCAAAATAAGAGTTTTCGAATTCAGTACCATGATCTGATCTGATCCTAACAATATGCATGTCATCATTCAATTTCTCATTTGTGACTTTCTTAGCAACACTGTAATAATTTTCAAAAGTTTCACCTTTGTTAGACAAAAATCTCACCCAAGTGAATCTAGAAAAATCATCAACAATTACAAGAGCATACTTTCTTCCTCCAATACTTTTAGTCTCAACAGGTCCTACTAAGTCTAGATGCAGCAGTTCAAGAACATGAGTAGTAGGATCAGCATTTAATAAAGGATGAGAGGTCCGAGTCATCTTACCAACTTTACATTCACCGCACATACCTTGGGGGATACCAGCAAGCTTTGGTATCCCTCTGACGGCTTCTTTTGAAGACAGCTTCACTATATCCTGATGGTTCAAGTGACACATTCGTCTATGCCAGAGATCTAAGGGTTCTTCACAGATCATAGATCTAAAACAGAGTTGAGGAGAAAACTTCTCTTTCGCTACAACACAATAGCATTGATCCCTCGTTCTCTTTCCTCTCATTATGCTCTTTCCTTTACCATCTAAGACAACACATTTCTGCTTATCAAAGATGACTGAGTCATGTTCATCCACAATCTGACTTACACTTAACAGACTTACTTCTAAACCCTTGACCAGTAGGACGTTTTTCAGACACGGAAGACCGGGGGCATTTACTGTCCCACTTCCCACTATCGGAGCCCGAGCTCCATCCCCAAAACCAACATTTCCTTCAGGATGAATGTCATCCATAGACGAGAACCACTTGGGATCTCCAGTCATGTGCCTTGAAGCACCACTGTCTATATACCAGGAATCAGCGCAACGCGCTGTGAGAGCTGTAAGAGCTACGCGGCAAACTGCTACTGTTCTAGACTCCTTAACAGGCCTTAGATTTGTCCAGACTCGTGACAAGAAACAGACAATGTTCTCCTCATCAGGATTACTATCACACTCATCAAAGGACTTTGAATCTATGTGCGGAGGCTTGAGGGCATGAGGTCTGGACTTCTTCTTAACCCAAGCTAAGCTCTTATTTGGTTTCCTAGTTCCAGGGACAGAAAGACCCTTAGCTATCCTCGCAAATTCCTGTAGAGATTTTTCTAGAGTGGTTTGAAAAGATGTGAAGAAACTTGCAACCGACTCATTGCTCCGAAAACTGGTAGACTCTTGGTTTCTCCTAGGGTATGCATGGCTGTTTTGGAGTTTCCTACAAAAAGGTCGGATGTGACCAGGGACACCACAGTGATGACAGGTAGGTTTGAATCTTTTTGGAGACTCAACCTTGTTAGTTGCTATTTTATCATCAGGAACCTTACTTTTGACAAACACAGTTCCACTGTTCTTAGAGTTCTCGCCAGATCCAAACCCTAAACCCTGTTTGTTCTTATCTGGTCTACCCATTCCACACATCTTGGTCAATTTTTCAGACCCTATTGAAAATTTAGCAAACTGTTGCTGAGATTCCTTGAGAGAAACTTCAAGAGCTAGCTTATCAGTCCTAAGATCACTAAGAGAACTTTCTAGACACAGCTTTTCGGCTTTCCACACTTTTTGCTGGGACAGCAATTCAGCTTGTATCCTTGCTTTCTCTTTTTCACACTTTGCAAGATCTTTGGTCAAGATATCTATCTTAGATAACATGGACTTTGATGCATTGACAAGTTCAGTGAACTTTTGCATTCCATCATCATCTTCATCATCCTCCGGAGTCTCGATCTGAGATACCGTGGCGATGAAGGCAACTGGATCTTTATCATGATCCAAAGAGGAATCAGGGATAACCCGAGCTATAAAAGCCACAGTGTCCTCCTCTTGATCAGACAAGGGATCCTCTTCACTGTCACTATATGTGACGGCAAGAGCCTTCTGAGGGCGAATCCTCCTATTTGCACAGTCAACAGCTCTATGTCCCACACCCTTACACTCAAAACACACATCGCTTCTTTGGGAACTCTTACCCTTAGGATTTCTATCTTGTCCTCTATCCTGAGAGGTCTCAACACGAGAATTCCTAGGATATCTGTCATGACCTCTATCTTGTGATGTCTTACCAAATCTAGGTTTCCCAAAGCCCCGGTTCGAAGAAAAAGGTTTCCTTCGTTTCTTGAGAAAGTTCTCAAACTGTTTTGTAAGGAGGGCACACTCTTCTAGACTATACTCAATATCCTCTGGAATCTTAATGTGTAGGCTTGACTCAGTTTCTTTGACGGACGAGAGGGCAATAGATTTTTCTTTCATCAAACCCTTCTTATGGGCTTCATAGGTTTTCAGGTTTCCTACTAGCTCTTCTAAAGAATAGGTTCTTAAATCCTTAGATTCCTGTATGGCTACTCTCTTATTCTCAAAACTAGGAGGAAGACCTCTGAGTAATTTTCTGACAATCCTAGATTGTTCTAGGGGGAATCAAGACCAGCACACTGATTTGTTATGTTCAAGATTCGACTATAGAACTCATCTATTGACTCACTTTCGGACATTTTCAGCTCATCAAAATCTAACAAAAGATCTTGAAGCATCTGTTCTCTCACTTGCTCATTACCTTCATAGGTTGTTAGCAACACTTCCCAAGCCTGTTTGGCTGAGGTACAGGTAATGATTCGTTTGTGCTCCCCCTCAGAAAGAGCCGAGTACAAACTGTTGAGAGTTTTGATATTCATCCGAGCAGCAATTTTTTCTGACTCGGTCCACTCAGATCTAGGCTTCGGTATACTTGCACCTGCCTGGATCGAGGTCCGTTCAGGGGCTGACCAGCCATCTTCAACCATCATCCATTGTTTCCCATCGTCTTGGGAAATAAAGAATGCGGTCATCATGATTTTCCATTGTGAAAAGTTCCTTCCCTCAAACAGTGGAGGACAGTTCACAGAAGTGCCTCTATCACCCATTTTAAAACCCGAGGATCTTACTAGCAAAGGCTAGGAACTGCTCTGGTACCACTTGACGGTCCTAGAGGGGGGGTGAATAGGCCTTTTTTAAATTTTCGTTGCCTTCTGGATCCGAGGATAGCAATGACTTGTGCTATCCCCAAGTTACAGGATACGAGTTTGCAGAAAGTAAATTGCAGCAAATAAAGAAACAACACAAAAATGTTTTTTACTCGCAGAAACCCTGAATGCAGGGAGAAAAACTGCGTGTCTCCAACTCTTGAGAGACAAAAACTTCCACTAAGTTGAAGCAACTTCTTACAAGAATAATAGTTCTAGTGATACACTACCACAGTGCTATCCTACCTAGTCCCGAACTAGTCTAGACCTATTCCCTCTCTTGTTTCTAAGTTCTTACAACATGGGACACTTTTTGAAGCCTTGTTCGTGAATTCAGCTAACCACTAGCAGATTCACCCTTGAACGCTTCATGGGTTGGTTGCACTACACATCCCTCATGGTATGCAACATGATATGAGTTGATGAAGAAAGTTTAAGTTCAAGCTCTAAGGTTTATAGTCACGAAGAAGACTTAGAGCAGCATGAACAATGCAAGCTAGAAACTAGACTAAACAAAGAAAAATGCAAGAAGGCAGTTTTCTACAACCATTGAGCACAGCCGTAGCTATAGCTATATATAGGCAGACAGAGCATCAACCGATGACGCCAGCTGACCTCAGTAGTGTTTCAGAAAGAGTTTGGACAGAAGTGTTTGGCTCCCATACTTGAAAGTGATGTGTCCAAACACAGAGATGACACAAGCAATCTTAATAAGACAAATAACCATTTCCTAAAACATGAATGATTCAAACCGAGAGCAAAGAGGTTTGAAACCCTCTTACTCAGTCCATTAGTGGACCTTGACACAGTTGATAGCAACTGGTCTTTGAATCATACTGGGACCAGCTGATATATTGGATAACGCATCATGAATATCCCAGCTGGAGCCTTAAGCCTCTAACCATTCGGTCACGGGTTGGCAAAACAGAAGATCTCAACCCTTTGACTGGTTTGAGCACTAAAGCACTTCCCAAAAACTCAGTTGTCCATTTGAAAATGAAAGACATATTATACTTAATATAACAGACTTTGAAACTCAGTACTGCAGGAAACTCAGAACTAGGATAGCAAGCGAAGCTGCTATCCTCTGTGAAAAACAGTGATATGCAGATGCTTGTTTTACCTGAAACCATGAGGAATAGTAGCGCCACTTGTTCTTGATCAAATAACATTGTCTCAAGGTGTTTTGCAGGATACAAGGATTGCCAACTATCCTTATACCTTCAGTATGCGAACCAACAATCCCCGGTCCGAGAGTTGTTTGATTTAAATCTAGCCGTTCACGATTCCCAACTGTCATCATGAGACGTGGTACCCCACCATTTCTAGAAAAAGTCATTAACCGGGGTGGTCTTTGTTCTTTCTGTCACCACCGCCACTGCACACTTTTGATCGCGTAACTACTACACCTTACTGCATACCCAGGATCCTCACTACTACGTAGGAACCTCACTTGTTCACTTCTGCCACTTTCGAATGAGCCGGCCTTTGTCTCCCTGCTTCCTAAGGGTGATCAAAAGAAGTCACAATGATCAGGAAAGCCTGTGGAGTCTTGCAGTTGTTCAAGTAAATTGTTATTCAGCATGGGTGTAATCGAGTCCAAGTTGTTTGATTTATACTTCTATTCTTTTGTTTCCCTAGCAAATTCCACCTGAGTTCGTACAGAGACATATGCGTGGTGATAAGGGGCACGTGGCCGAACTTAAACTTTCCGACGTACATGAGTTTCGATGGAGCGTCCTGGTTCAGTTGAATACTGAAAATGAGATGCGGCTGACAACAAATTAGAGCAAGTTTCTGGATGACGTGTGCAATGGAGAAGAGCAACTGATTTTGGTGTTCAAGTACTGCGGTGACATGAGTTTCAAAGTGAAACGATTCAATCATATTGGGGCATTTATGGGGGGGATCCCAAGTCTTCGTATAATTGACCCAAATGGCAAGATCGTGCTTCAGAAATTCAGATTCATATGCATGGATCTCAAACCTGAGGTATCACAGTTATGTACACCTTCAGAATTTCAGCTTACTCCATATATACTCATTATCGTAAGGGCCAGTTGCACCAACTTACCCTTCTTATCTTCCTGTTTTGCAGCCTCTGCTTACTATCGACGATGCTCCCGGTCTATACCAGATTTCAGTGAAGGGAAGTTCGCTCAACCCATGGGAAGTCAGTGCAGTGCGGTTGTTGGTAAGCTTGACTTTTAGAGATGGTTGGGATAGTTTCCCAGAGACTTATAATATCAGAACAGACAATTATGCCATGTTCGTATACGAGGGTTCAATGCATTTTACGGTCATTCCATTCAACAAGACCAGTGGGATAGTCGATGTCGATGGAGGAGAGCGTTTTACTGTAGCTATAGCAGCGGATAACGACTGCGCTTTACGTGGGCAAATTTCTGCTGCAGGAGAGCATTCAGCCGGAGTGGACAGAAATGGAGTCGCTGTCGGAGGCGACCCTAGCAGTAGGGGTCGGAAGAGTTCTAGGGTTCAACGCGACCCTTATTGGAAGCCATTAGATCCCAATTGTAAAACATACAGAGTGGTTACATGCACATGCAGCCCCAGCCAAGAAGTAAGTTTTCCTTCCAAACACGGGTTATGCATATGTTGTTATCTGAATGCCCGAAATCTGTTTAAATTCTTCTATGACTTTTGTTATGCAGAGATTTGTGGCCGCTAAAGCACAAGATCTGTTTCCTAATGACTTGCCTGAGGATTATGTGGTCTGTGTGCAAAAGTCAGATGGTCGGGCATGGGATACAAGGGTGCCGATGGGGCAAGGCTGGTAGTGCCAAAGTGTATTGAGAGCATGTCATGAGGCGTGGTAAATACCGGCCTATAAGGTTGTTGCCTAAGTCCCCCAGTGCCGGGAGAGATTATGGTGGCAGGACACCAAAACGAGGACTGAGTTGGCATAAGGGATTTCATATGGCGTGTTTGAGAGGTGAGGGTAATATCCTGTATCGAGAAGTGTCTTAAACACGTTGGTGACTTAGGTGCCACGCGCTGGGGAATGTTTATTGACTCATCTCGGGTGGCTGATAGATGATAGATGTTGTGTGCTAAAAGTGTTGCTCATCACGGGGTGTCTGAACCTCACCCTATGAGGGGCACGTGGCATAACGGTTCGTGCTATTGGGCGTAACAGTTCGCGCTGGTGGCGTAACCGTTCGCGCTATCAGGCGTAACTGCTTGCGCTGGTAGTGTAACGGTTCGCGCTAGTGGCATAACGAGGTGTCGGAACCTCTGTGACTGTATTTGAAGTAACAAGGTGTCAGAACCTCACACTTGGAGAAGCGATTCTGGAGAGCAATCACAGAGAGTCACTACATTGAGTCCCCACGCGAGGGTCGCGAGGTCATGGGGCAAAGTACCGAGTTAAGGTCGTAATGATTTGCGAATGGTCTGCGTTGGTGGCGTAATAATTTGCGTTAGTGGTGTGACAGTGAAACCCGAAACCGTAAACCCTAACCCTTAAAAACAAATGCCTAATCTCACAAATTTAAATTAAATAAATAATTTTAAATTTATATTGTTAACCATGGTTAGATGAGTTAAATAAAATATGACATATGTCATGCATCTAGGTGGGTGATGATGAAGATGAAGATGGAGAAATAAAGATGAAGAGTAAATTTGTATTCCTAGCTGATCACATATGGAGGATGCCCAAAAGGATTTCAACTTATTGTGTCACTTTAATAATAACCACGTTACTTTATTTTCATGCTCATATTTTAATTATTTAACTTATTTTGATAGAATTTATAAATGAAAATAATGGTCCCTCCTTTATCCATCTCTCAAGGCAACTCTCCTGAAAAGATGTGTATTTTTCTTCTTTCTTCTTTTTCTTAATTTATTTGTAGGAACTCTTGAAGAGTTGAAAGTTTTTTTTTGGACGAGTAAGAGTTGAAAGTTAGATATTTGATTTTGAGCAATTTAATTTCAAATCCTTACATAGAGGATTGGGAGTCGCAATCCTGTGAATAATTAATAGTTACCCACTTTGAACCGAAAGCATCAAAGAAATAAATAAAATGGTGGCCTTGAGACTACTTAGCCTCACATGCTCATCACCCTTTTTGAATGCTTTTCCTTTTTGTTTCCATTTAAGCTATTTAATAAATACCAAAACATTGTGCGGAAACCTAAATAAGAAAGAAAAAGAATTAATGCAAAAACTATGCTCAACTGTGAAGCTTCATGAGGGTGTGATGATTGTTTATGTAATGAACTTACAAATCAGTGGTGAGTTGTGGCCTAATTAGCTAACATACAATATTAAAGTCATGAATATAATTTATTAATATACGTAAAAGTGGTGTGGATTAAAATATTTTAATATATAACAAAAACTTACAAATCAGTTGAAACATTATATTTACGAAAGTAAAACCCTAGAATGGGAGCATTGCTGCTCCAAATTTTAGTCCTCGGCGACTTGAACTCCAACGTCAACCCCAGTCGATCAATCCAACCTTTGTTGTTGATTGCTTCTTCTCCCAAAGTCTCACTGATTCAAGACGTGGGAAAGTCTCTCCTCTATGACTGCCGAATGTGATCACTTTTGGGTGGCTACAATACGGTGTAATCTACTCGTTGACCGACCATCACTTCCATCGATGGAGGGCTGCAAACACCAATCCAACGACCCTACCTCCAGCACGAGCTCGACCCGATCTAGAGCATCCTCAAGGATTGACCAAGGTCTTTCATTGGCGTTTCCCACACGAATCCTAGACACACTACCACTTCTTTTTTTTCAACACCACTACCTCACCCACATTTGTCTTGCGTGGATTTCTCCTCAAATATATTCTCCCTAAGAGAATTTTGCATGCCTTACTCAAATCCGAGGTTTTATCTAATTCAGACTTGCTTGGAGCTTTTGAGGGGATTTTGGTTCATCCATTTCCTCTTTGAGAGGTTGCACCTAATTATGAATACCGTTAATAAGATTTTACCTCGTTAAAATCCACCTTTAGAAAATATAGTTGGGCAAAGAATAAACCACAATTCATATAAGTTGTCCCTCATTAGTCTTTCCTAAAAGAATTAAAGTTGACACAAATGTTTACCCACATACACATTAGGCGACAACTTATTGAGATTCTAGCCTAATTGACATTTTGCGAGATAATTAAAGTTCTCACATAATTAAATATTAACCGACAACACGAGAAAGTTGTCATTTAATAGTGTTTTAGTAAGAAATTTCATGTTGTCGCATAATTGTCAAGTGACTACCTGTAAAAATCGTCGCTTAATTGATCTTTAGCGAGAGAATTAAAGTTGTCACATAAACCTTAACCAACAACTCGTAAAAGACATCACATAACAAGCGACAAAAATCTAGTTGTTACGTATACATTAAATGACTATCTGAAGATGTCGTCGCCTAATTAATCGTTTGCTAGGAAGTTTAAGTTGTCATAATAATATTAAACGACAATTAGTAAAAGTTGTCGCAAAATTGATATTTTGCGAGGAATTATTGGTTGTCACAGAATGTCAAACAAACGATAAATGTTAATTTGTCACAAATACCTATTTTTTGCCACAAACTGGTTGTTAACGATGAGATTATGTGCAGCGGTAGAGCTGATCTGAAGTCCCAAAGCAATGTACTTTGTTGCAGATGTTGGGCTTCCCTCTAGTGAATTACAAGCAATGCTAAGTCAGGGATTGACGTTCGTTCTTGTTCCACACGTTGGTTGCTCGCCCGGCTCTACTAGTCTGGAAAGAAATTTCCCTTGTGGTTGCTACTCCATTGAATCTTAAGGAGGATTATGGTATTTGAAACACCAATGATGTGGTGCACACTACCAGAAAATAGATCTTGGGCGACGAAATGAAAAAAACCGGGCGACGATTTTTTTTTTCGTCGCCTAAGAGAAAACTTGGCCGACGAAAAAAAAAATCGTCGCCCAAGGAAAAAAAATCGTCGCCTAAAGTTCAACTTTAGGCGACGAAAATAAAATCGTCGCCTAAGGCTAAATTTCGTCGCCTAATATAGAAACTAGGGCGACGAAACAATATTTCGTCGCCTAAGATATTTATATCGTCGCCTAAGTTTTTTTAATCCTTAGGCGACGAAACTCAAATATATCGTCGCCTAAGTATTTTATTTTTTTATTTTTACTTGGCCGACGAATTACCCTACTTTCGTCGGCCAAGAGTAATCCGAATAATTAAAATAAAATAAAACACATTTAAATTTCATTGTACAGGATTTTTTATTTTTACTCTTGGGCGACGAATTTAACAAATATCGTCGCCCAAGTATTATCTTGGCCGACGAATTACCCTACTTTCGTCGGCCAAGAGTAATCCGAATAATTAAAATAAATACAGCACATTTAAATTTCATTGTACAGGATTTTTTATTTTTACTCTTGGGCGACGAATTTAACAAATATCGTCGCCCAAGTATTATCTTGGCCGACGAATTACCCTACTTTCGTCGGCCAAGAGTAATCCGAATAATTAAAATAAATAAAGCACATTTAAATTGTAAGGTAATGTTTTTTATTTTTATAGCCCCGTCAGCGTCTCGTCGATTGGAAACTATTCTCAGTTGAAGGTCCGGCCAGATTACGTGATTTGGAGGGTCGAATAGCCGTTTCCGTCCGTTTAGGGGTTTGACCGCGCCTATTGACCGGACGGATCGAGTCCTTGTCGTTGTCCGATGGAGCTGAATTTTTGCCCACCCACGTAATTCGTTATGCTGGTCATTTCTGACGTTTCGGTTTTCAGTTCCTCTTCTCCGATCACCAAACTCATGTTATATGTACTAATGTTGTATAACTTTTTTATACAAGTGTTGAGTTTAAGTTTCGTTTTGAAGACAACGTATACGTAGAGGCCTCAAACGCAAAAAAGTCGTGAAATAAGATATGACCGGAACAGTGAAATACGTCAACCCGTGAAAAATGAAGATATTCCGGTAAAATTTCGGTGCCGGTTGTTCCGGTCAACGAATTTCTCTTATTTCTACCTAGTGGTAGCCCTATCCGGGGTACAGGATTTTTTACCAAATTTTTATAGCCCCGTAAGCGTCACGTCGATTGGAAATTATTATCAGTTGAAGGTCTGGCCAGATTACGTGATTTGGAGGGTCGAATAGCCGTTTCCGTCCGTTTAGGGGTTTGACCGCGCCGATTGACCGGACGGATTGAGCCCTTGTCGTTGTCCGATGGAGCTGAATTTTTTCTCACCCACGTAATTTGTTATGCTGGTCATATCTGACGGTCGGTTTTCAGTTCCTCTTCTCCGATCACCAAAATCACGATATTCTGAATTTTATGATAGAACTCTTGCCCGACGATTTTCTTTATCTTGGGCGACGAGATTTATAGTGAAGAACATCGTCGCCCAAGTATTGTATCTTAGGCGACGACGTCAAAAATCGTCGGCCAAGATAACTCTTGGCCGACGATTTTCTTTATCTTGGGCGACGAGATTTATAGTAAAGAAAATCGTCGCCCAAGTATAGTATCTTGGGCGACGATTTTAGAAGTTCGTCGCCCAAGATTATCTTGGCCGACGATTTTGAAAAAACAGGGCGACGATTTTTGTAAAATCGTCGCCCAAGAACGCGATTATAAAAGGCAGAGATTCGGAACCCTAACCATTCTCTCTCTCTCTCTGCTTTTTTGTTTCTGAAGGGGTTTCGCTCTCAATCGATCGATTCCGCTTCCGCTTCCCAGATCCGACGTCCATCTGCAAGTCTGCAACCCAATCCATTTCCCAGATCCATTCCGCTTTCTGAAATTCTTGTACTAGAGTTTGTTTCTATTTTATGTAATGTGTTTATGTAATGATTCAAGATTGTATAACGCAAAGGATATGGTACTTGTAAATAGGATGTGTTGTGGTTTGAAATGTATGATTCAATTCAAAATGATCTATGTTCATCAATGAAAAATATTATTTGATTTGTTTGTTTCTTCTGCTCTTTACAACCTACGTGATTTCAATATCAAAAAAAAGAAAAAAAATAAAGGAAAAATATCATCTAAGCCTAAGTGTAAAAAAATTTAAATATATCTTAGGCGACGAAATTGCTAAATCGTCGGGCAAGGACTTACCGTAAAAAAGTATCGTCGCCCAAGTTCTTGGCCGACGCACATAAGACGACGAAAAAAAAGTATCGTCGCCCAAGTTCTTGGCCGACGCACTTCTGGCGACGATGTCTTGGCCGACGAAAAAATTTCGTCGCCCCAGGTTATAACATCTTAAGCAACGAAACAATTTTTCGTCGGCCAAGGTGTTAAATCTTGGGCGACGAATATTTTTGGGCGACGAGAAATATATTTTAGGCGACGAAATTAGTATCGTCGCCTAAGAATTACTCTTAGGCGACGACGGTATGAACTGTCGTCGCCCAAGTTCTTGGCCGACGCACTTCTGGCGACGACGTCTTGGCCGACGACCTGTCGTCGCCCAAGTTCTTGGCCGACGAAATTTTTTAACAGGGCGACGATTTTTTTTCGTCGCCCAAAATGAAATTTCTGGTAGTGGCACTAATCTCTTGCCAAGAAGATGATAGTTTAGGTCAGAATCATACTGCTACTGGCTGCTTCGCCTATCTGGCATGCTTGGACACATCATAGAACAATGCTAAGCCTGAATTATCTCAAAACCATGGAATAAGAGGTTTTATAGGAAACTTAAGCTTATTGAAGAGATATAAGTGGTAGATTCTACAATGGAGGTTGCGGTAGTGGAAGCAATAACGACTGATATTCGGTGGTGACCAGTTGTGTCTTTTTGGAGATGATACTAGCTATTCTTAAGAAGTAGAATGTCACCAAGAGTGCATGCATTTCAAGTTTTATCACAAGTTATGTACGATAGTTTTAGATGTGCATCATTGTATTTTAAGACGATTGAATTGGTTAGGTAATGATTCTTTAATCACGTTTCACTTGCCTTAAAAATGGAGCGCCTCCAGTCTTTCAGAAGGGGCTTGATTTGCGAAACCTAAGTTTCATGTGGCGGCTCTAACGTTCTTCATTCGAGCAAGACGGCAGTGATCGTGACTTGAATCATTGAAATTGCGTGGGGGAAATCCTCGGGGTTGATCATGCTCGGGGTGGGAGGATCTATATAGTCTCTCCAACCCAATTTGGTTTGGATTGTTAGATGATAGGACCACTGGATCTATTGGTGGCTTTGATGGATGAGAAGGGCTGCGAGGCTGGCGACGGTCTGGGTGTCACGGCAACTGGACAGACATATGTTTTTCGGTCGAACTTGGTGACGGTGAGTCAGGGTCTAACTAGATCGGTTGGATCCAAATAAGACGTTTTAGGGTCGCAGATGTCGACTTGAAAGGCTTCGCTGAAAGGCTTGGGAAGCGGTGAACTGGATGTGGTCGGGTGGCTACTTGCCGGCTTTGGTGTCTTGGGAGTCGTGGCGGTGGTTTAGTGGCTGGATGATGATATGGTCAGAGGTTTGGGTTTCTCTGGTGAATCTGTTGGGCATGGTTGCATGATTGTGGTGTGGTATGGCTGGAACGCGGTTGTGTTGTCGGCTTTCATGGCAGTGACGGGCAAAGTTGCTCGGATTAGGTTTCTGATCAGGACTTGTTGGACCGTATCCCCTAAACATAGATTTTAACTTGTTTTTTAGTTTATTTTAGTTTTCACTAAATTATTTTTTATTTATCTAAAAATATTACAAGAGTAATTAAAATATGTATTTTTGTCATTAATACGGAGTATCGGAGCTATGAAGAATAACGGTCCAATGTAGAGCAAAATGTAGATTTTCGGGTTCCGACGAACCACCACTTTTGGGGGCACAAATGACGGCTCACCACCACTTTTGGTGGTGTCATGTACTTTCCGGCCATGTTCATAAAGAAGAAAGAAGAGTGACATTATACATATTCTATTACACTCATTCACCATCATTCCATCATAACCAAATCCCTAACTTTTTGGTTCAAAACCAACTCCATTACTTTTCTCTTTTTTCCCACACGATGCTCACTCATCCTTTTGCCCATTAGTCATTCATAATCTTCATCAAGAACATGCTATGTATTTGTAGAGGTCAATCACCATGTTCATTCATCATTTCCATACTCCAATCACACTCAACCTCTTACATGTTTGTTCCTTCTACTTTAATGACCAAAACCCATATTTTCACTCCACGACATTGCTCCATACGTGAGAAGCAAAAAGGAGAGCTGATTTTGCTTCTCTCTCTATCTCTCTCTCACTTTTCACTTTCTTTCTCCACCACATTGCTCCATATTTGTTTGTGTATTTATGAGTGAGTAGTACTTTGTTGGGGTTAGGGTTGAAAGCCCTAACTAATCTTGTATGGATTGATGCTATATTATGATTTGATGTAATTTTAGTTAACATTCATATATGTTAGTTCAAGAGCTGAATGCATATGCGTAGAATTTACCACTTTGAATATGTGTATTTTGAATGTGTATTTGCCATGACATGTTAATGTTTAGAGTTTGGTAACATTTGAATGTTAAAGCACACTAGATGTGTATATAGGGGTTGTGAATTACAATCATTTAGAGATAAGCTTGGTTGATTTGCATAGTTTATTCATCTCCAAACTTTATGCAATTAGGGTAGTGCATTAGATGTCTAACCGGATTAAAATACATGACTTAAGTACTTAAGTACTACACTCGAGAGGGGTTGCTTGATACCACAAAAAAAATATATCTGTTGTTATACCCGAGAGGGATGCAATGAGAGAAATTGGTTGATTAAGTTAACATCATTCATATTGATTTGCATCAATACTTGCAAGAGAGGTGAGTGGTAGACAATTCGAATCCTAACACCATCTATTATCCCACTAGTTTAGTTTAGAGTAATTTAGTTTACATTTGAGCATTTAGTTTAGTTTAGTTTAATTCACAACTTCAAAAAACCCAAAATCAATTCATTACTCCATTTGCACATACTCACCATGAGCTTAGAGTTTTTGTATCTTTAGGTTTGTGATTGTACATTTGCACATTTGCACATTCTAGCTCTCTTAAGGTTAACTCCCTAGCTAGTGAAAGGAATCCAATCCTCGTGGGTTCGACAACCTTTCTAAATCTCTATACTATTATTTGTACCTCTTATACTTGAAAGTGACTTTTTGGCTAACAGGACTATTGACGACGTTTGATTAATTTGGACAAGTTGGCATCATGGGTCATCTAGACTTAAGACTGGGCTTGTTTTGAGCCTGGGCTTGGATGTTGGGCTCTTGCGGCAGGAAATGGATGGGCCAGCCTTTTAAGTCTAGGTTTTATTTAAGTTTTTTATTTAAATTTGGCTATAACTTTGTTTGTCATGCTTAGGCTCTCATGCAATTTAACCGTCAAATGATTAAACATATTCTATGTATCACAAACTTTTTATCTACCTATAATTGGTTGAGGAATGGTATATGTAATGACTTTTTCTGACTTGAGTATCAATATATCATCGATATTTTCAAAAAAAAAAAAAGGTAAAGATATTTTTGACAACCCTACTGGGAAGAGGCGTTATGTGTGATGTCACTGATAATTAAAGGAGTTTACGTGATCATTAGCAAAAAGTTTGCAAATATTTAAGAAAGTATTCAATTATGTCGAGTATCATTTGATCTAATATGTTAAGTCTCCACTTAATAGATGAGATGATGTGAATGCCACTAACGCTAGTCTAATTGTTGTTTTATATATATTGTTTATTTGATTAATATAATTATCCATATATGAATCAGCTAAAATTGTAAAGTTTTAAGAATCAACATATAAGATACTAAAGTAAAAAAAGTATCTAAAAATGATGTTTTCCTATTTCTTGTGCTGTTACATCTAATTTTTACTATCCTTTAATATGTAAAGAGCTACGAGTTAGGTATAAGTATAACATTGAATTACCTAAAATATTTTCGCCTTGAAAATCTGATGTTCCTTGTTATTTCTACTTGCTAAAACAATGAAATTAAGTAATTTGGGCGGGCCTTTGCCAGTTTGCCTATTGCAATTTTTCTCATTGTATGATTATTTATAGAAGTTTCAAGCTTGAATTTTCTGACTAAATGAATATAATAGAAAAAGCGTCTAATATAGATTTTGATAATTTCAAAAGATATTCAAAACGTTAAATTTAACCTCTGGTGGGCTTATCGAAACTTTAGGCGCCAAGTACCAGAACCTTTTGGAGATATTATTTATAAAATTAATGAATTAGAGTTAGGAAACGTAAGCTTGGGATTTGAACCTTTTTGGGGGGTAGAATACAAAAAAAAAATTAATAGAAGCAATATTAATTTATTGCAGGTTTTAGCTTTAACAGCCCAGCTCAGTTTGACTGGACTTTTAACCCCAACAGCTTGTAAGGATTGTTTTCTCGGCTTTTCAAATTACACCAAAGGGCATAAATTATATTTAAATCACGAAATTACCCTTCCACTAATTATATTTATTCGCGTTTGGTTTTGCTTTATGTAAATGGTTTTTTTTTTAATTTTATTTCAGTTACCATATTTTAATTTAGAGAAAAATCTCCAATGTTACCTAAACTTTGGTTAGTTGCAATTTTTCATACCTCAATGCCAATGGGGTTGTGAAATACACACACCTCAAATTAAAATTCACACACCCTTTTTCCTTTTTTTGGTAACTTAAATTTTGTTTTTTAATGATTTTAACGGGAACCATTCTATTGAGAACTCTTAAGTTGAGGATTAGTTGATAACTTTTAGGTTTATGGTTTAAAAAACTTATTTTTCGATCACATTTTGACATCTCATTCGTTCAGTTTTTAGGTTTATATGAGTAAATCATTTATACAAATTTTCAGCTAAATTAGTGTTCGTTAAGATAACAAACTAGATCAAATTAATGGGCGAACCAAATCTGTTAAATATGAGCCGTTCAAGTTCATAATTGATAAATCACACTTATGAATGCTTTAACAATTTTCAATATAACTGAAAATTTGGAGAAATGATCTACTCATAAATACCTATATACTAAATGGTCAAGATGTGGATATAAGATCGAAAGGTGGGATAAGCTGAAAAGTCCTCAACAAGTCCTCAATTTAAGGGTCCTCATTAGAAGAGTTTCCTGACTTTAACTTTATATTTTTGTGAATGTGTTAACTAAAAAAAGAAAAAGAGTGTGGATTTCAATTTAGGATGTGTAGATTTCACATCTCTTCCAATAATACATCTTATGGCACTCAAAACAATATCTTTGTTAGCTATTATAATACATTTGTTAATTTTTTTAGCGTTGTTATATGACATGAAAAACTGTTCAATACTTGATTTGCTTTTGAATTAATGGATTCAACATTTTGATTCTACATAACTGTGGATTGTAACTTTAATAGTTATACATTAGTGGACTGTGGGTAATAAAGCTCTTTAAACTTGAAAGATAGACGATTCCTTGATGATATCCCATGTCCATTGCCCAATAAAAGGGATATTGATCAATTTTTCCTATCACATCTAAAACTCTAGATAAACTTTCTGAGAATGAAAATTATATTTTTAATTTATAAACCATTGAAATTTAATTATTATCCCCTAATATGAGAGGGGTAAAATGGGAATGTCGAAAAGAGTCCGGATGGTAATTTCGTCACGGCACGGTGGAGTCCAGACAAGATAATCAGAAAATGAGCAGTTTTCACAGCCTTTTCTTCCTTCTTTAATGGAGGGAAGTTTTGTCTAAACTAAAAAGCCTTCCCTTCTACTTCTGGCGCCATTCAGATTAAACCCTTCCCTTTCAAACTTCCAACCTCTTCTGCTTCTTCTTCTTTCATGGAAGAAAAGGAAAGCTCCTTTTCTGGCTCACTCGGCAACACCGACACCGACTCACCCCCACCCAACTCCTTCAACCACACCCTCGACGTCTCGTCTCAGGCGGTCAACACGGCGGTCAACGTCACCTCAGACACCACACTATTCGTTCCCACTCCAACAGCACCACCACCACCACCACCACCACCAACAACAACAACAACAACAGTAGCAGCAGTTACAACAGCACAAGCACTAGTTGCACCAAACAGAGGTGTTGTTGTTGGAGTTCAAGGAAATGTTGACTTGTCTGGGAAGAAGAAGAGAGGGAGACCCAGAAAGTACGATGCTGATGGGAACTTGAGACCGGGCCAGACCCACAACTCGGCTCACGTGACTCACGTGTCGCCGCCGCCGGGGTTTTATCTCTCGCCGGGTTCTCCCAATCCTTCAGATTTTTCTGTAAAGAAGGGAAGAGGAAGGCCGGCTGGATCCGGCAACTGGCAGGTTCTTGCTTCTTTAGGTGAGTTGAGAGGAATTTTTTTTTTTGGCAAGAAAATAAAGGAAAAGAGAAACTTCATTTGGGATTTTGAAAATGTGGTTGGTACTGGGTTGATTTTCGCTTATTATTTCCTCCATGTTTTTGATGTATATAGGTCAACTTACCTACCCATAACAAGGAAAAAAGAAAGGAACTTTTTTGTTTTGGTCATTTGGTTTGTCTCTGTTTCTTTTTGTTATTTTCTGCCATTCTCTCACCAACCAAAAAAGACTATTGATGAACAGATTGTGTTGGTAATGGGAGGATTAGTATAACTTAATTATGGTAGGATGTAGATCTGAAAGCCTTCTGTATAATTTGATTGTTTGAATCAAAATGGGTACAGATTTGGTCTAAGATGATTGTTTATAGAGAGTAAAGGTAGTAATTTGTTGAGGTTTGCCAATTAAAGATGTATAATCAAGCTTTTGATGATCTTAATTGTGATATCTAATATGTGTTAATCTGAGGTGGAGGGTGGGTTTGGTTGCAGATACAGCAGGTAACGACTTCACACCACATGTGGTTACTGTTGGCACTGGAGAGGTAATGAATATATAGTACTGAGGATCTTTGGTTTTGGGTATTTGAATGACTGTTGGTCTGATATTGTCGAATTGCAGGATGTTGCAGGGAGAATTCTTTTGTTTTCTGAGAAGGGTCCTCGAGGGATTTGCATTCTCTCTGCTAATGGAGCTATCTCAAATGTCACCATTCGCCAACCCGGTTCTACTGGTGGTATTTTGACTTATGAGGTATGGTCTCAGATTCTTATGCACTTCCTCACAACATTGTTTGGCATTTTAGCTGTTGTTTTGTTTGGAATTGTATACAAGTCGATCTGTGTGATTGATTTAGTTGTTCTGTATGTAACAAACAAACAAACATCAATATTGTGGCTTTCAAATGCTATTTCCGATGTTGTTTCATGGTCGTGCTCATTTTGTATGTCACTGTGGAGTCTCATTACTTTGATTAGCATCCTCTAAAAAATCACACTTACATTGCAGGGCCGTTTTGAGTTGTTGTCTTTATCTGGGTCATTTACAGTCACTGAGATTGGTGGCATAAGAAGCTGGACTGGCGGCTTGAGTGTCTCATTGGCTGGACCGGATGGTCGGGTGATTGGTGGTAGCATTGCTGGTATGCTAACAGCTGCGAGTCCTATCCAAGTAAGGACTTCTTTAGATATTTCCATTTGAGTTTCGATAAGCTATATCTGATATGATAATGCTTAATTCATTATGGCACATTGGCACCTGACCAATGACTAGTCAGGTATAGAAAAGCAGAGTCCTGAATGCATACACAGAATCTAACATGACACCTGACTGAAGCTAGTGAATTAATAGTATCTTTTGGCTCATTGGAACTGAAGAACTACATCCAGTCAGAATCATTAATGGTTTCTTAACTTTGTTATAGTTGACCGCTAGCAAAGTAGCAAATATGTGCAGTTTAACTAAATCATTCTGTCTTCTCCAAAATGTATAGTCCGGTTATAAACATATTGACAGAGCTGTGTTTTGATTAATTTGTTAGATTGTGGTTGGAAGCTTTTTGCCGAATGGTTGTAAGCCACAAAAGAAGAAATATCATCGTGAGAACATAGTGGCTTCTCCAATATCAGGTGCACCAGATACAGTCACTGCAGCAACACCTATCTCGCAAGCACAACCTGAAACTGAGAACAGGTTTACCCCAATAGTCCATTTACCAGCACAACGCCATGGAGAATCAGATAAAGGCATGAGCCAAAACCAGAACTTCAATTTCACACCCACTAGTGCTCCCATTTTCATGCCTACTAATGTTGGTTGGAATGGAATGGAGTTGAAGTCGGAACATAGGCCATCTCCAGACATTAATCTATCTGTTCCGGGTAATTAGAGTGACAAGTCATTACAGGCTTTACAGCACAAGGTCAGGTTTTCCAGTCACAGACGCGTGTGCATTTACTAGAATATCACGTCTTATGTTTGTAGCTTGATGATTGCTTCATTTCCCAGGAAGACAAATTGAGAGCATCAACCTAATCATTCTTTATCAATTGTTGTTGTACCTTTGAGATTTATTGACAATTAATGTTAGAATATTTTAGCATTAGAATGTAAGAAAATTATGACAATTGCTACCTTAATATTTAGCTTGACATGTGTTCTAAGCAATTATCGTCGATTTGGTCACTATTAGTTCTTTGATGTTTCTAAAGGACCTTACACTTGCACGTTTTTGTTAAACAAAGGATTGATCATGACCAACGTTAAACAGATTATATATGCTAGCTAGGAAATTGAATGTCAATTGCATAATTTATTAGGCTGATATAATCAGCTAAGCAGAGAAAATGAAACACAAATCGATCTTGAAGGACCAGCATAAGAAGAAGTACAACTGCAATTGCATAGAAAAGCAAACTGAAATTGAACTCCTAGCAAATATAACAAGTGCCTTTCTCAGATTTTATCCTCGAGTCCGCGGAGAGCATTGGAGTAAAAGTTCCAATCAGGATGGTCATTCGATATTGCTGGCAATCCAAATGGGTTCTCCTCACATAAACTTGAACATCATTTGCAGCTGCAAGGCCATCCAAGTACACTCCCAGCTCTCCCTTCGGATCTATTGATGCATGGTTACAAGCCAGGTATCAGCAAAAAGCCAACAAGAAGTTATTAAAAAAAAAAAAAAACTGCTAAACAATATTAGCCATTACCCAGTGCATTGTCACTTGCATTGTGAGGATTGTACGATTCCATGAAAATCGATGTGTGAGGCTGCAGAGACAACATGAATCAAATTAGAAACCTTAAATAATATCAGATTATAAGTACATTAAATAGTGAAGAAATCTAGACACAAAGATTGTAGAAGTTTTTTCTTCTATATTTCTTGATCATAACTTTACAAGTTTTAATGACAAGTATATATATAGATACAATGAGAATCGTATAGGAAAAACTAGAGCAAACTCAGCCACAGCCACAGTTGTGGCACCAAGACCGAGGACAACAACTTGTTGCAGCAATAGAGAGACAAGCTGCAACACTAGCAGAAAAAGAAATGATGCTGCAACACCAGCATCAAAAAAAGGAAGGAGACCGGAAGACATGGTAGCACACCAACAACTGTAGCTTCTAAAGTCAACTTCAACTAGAGTAGTTCAATTAGAACTAATCTCTAACTCTCTCAATACTTCCCCTCAAGCTGGATCAAGAGGATTCATTGAGCTAAACTTGCCCAAAATACGATGGAAATGGGATGTTGGAAGAGACTTGGTGAAGATATCGGCGAGATGATCATAGCTGCGAGTGTAGTGAGTGACAATGAGCTTGGACTGAACTTGTGCTCTAATATAATGACAATCGACTTCGATGTGCTTGGTCCTTTCATGAAAAACAGGATTAGAAGCAATGTGCATGGGAGCTTGATTATCACAATAGAGAGAGATTGGTTGACTACAAGGGGATCCCAAATCAGAGAGCATACCCTTCAGCCAAATAAGCTAACAAGCAGTAGCAGCCGTTGCCCTATATTCAGCTTCTGCGCTAGAACGAGCCAACAAGCCACAACAGTTTGCTTCTTACTCTTCCATGTAACGAGATTTGCCCCAACAAAGGTGCAAAAACCAGTAGTAGACTTTCGATCAAGTGAGTTACAAGCCCAATCCGCATCAGTATACCCCATGATGTGAGTATTGCCATGGTTTTTCAACAGAATACCTCTACCAGCATAGCCTTTAAGATAGCGAAGAATCCTCTTAACAGTGTGAAGATGAGCTTGAGTAGGAGCTTGCATAAACTGGCTAACAATACTCACAGCAGAGGTAATGTCTGGACGAGTGATTGTAAGATAAATCAACTTACCAACTAGTCTTTGATAAAATGTCACATCAGAGAGAAAAACACTTGAAGTTTCAAACTGAAGCTTGCTATCCAGGGGAGTGCTAGCTGGTTTGCTATCCCAAAACTCTGACTCTTTCAACAGATCAAGAACATACTTTCTTTGATTTAGAAACAACTCTCTGTGAGAAGTAGCCATTTCTATACCAAAGAAGTACTTAAGACCCCCCAAATCCTTAATTGCAAACTTGCGACGAAGAGATTGCTTGAGAACATTAATCTCTTCTAGGTTATCACCTGTCACAATTAAATTATCAACATAGATAAGCACCATAAGCTTGCTTGTTGAACCAATTCGAACAAATAATGAGGAATCTGCATTGCTGCTATGAAAACCAACTTCTTCAAGCACAGAATTGAGATTAGCATACCAAGCTTGAAGAGATTGTTTCAAGCCATGAATGGCCTTGTGAAGTTTGCATACCATATTAGGATCAGAAAACTGAGGATGATCAGGAGGCAATTGCATATAAACATGTTCCTCAAGATCACCATGTAGAAAAGCATTCTTCACATCCATTTGAAAGAGAGGCCAACCATGATTCACAATAACTGAAAGAAGAATTCTAACAGTACTCATTTTTGCAACAGGAGCGAAGGTTTCTTTGTAATCAACCTCGAGCTACCAATTGAGCTTTATGTCGTTCTACAGTACCATCTGAGTGAAACTTGGTCTTATAAACCCATCTACTGCCTACTGCCTACTGCCTTCTTCCCTTGAGGAATCTTAACCACACTCCATGTTTTGTTCTCATCAAGAGCTTGAATTTCATCTGCCATAGCTAGTTTCCACACTTCATACTGATTTGCTTCATTAAAGCTTTGAGGCTCATGAGTAGCATCAAGAGTGCTAAGGAATGCAACATGAGAAGCAGAAAATTTCTTGTAAGAAATAAAGGCTGTCATTGGATACCTTGCTGTGTAAGTCACATAATCCTTAAGCTTTGCTGGATGTCCTCTTGCTCGTGAGGGATTCCTTCGAATAGCTACTGAACTAGATTGAACTTGGTCAACAACAGGTTGTACATCACCTTGATCACACTCAGGATCAGTAAGTGCGTCTTGAGCTGCTTGAACTGCAGTAGGAGGATTGGAAGACACATTGCTCTCCTTAGAAATTGGAATGCGAGGATTGGAAGGCACATTGCCATCCTCAAAAACTGGAATGCGAGGATTGGAAGGCACATTGCCATCCTCAGAAACCAGAATGTTGGGAGTGGGAAACAAATCAAACAGAGATTCCCCATGACTATAGCCATCTGAATTCCCAGCAAAGAAGGACTATTCTCATCAAATCTAACATCCCTGGAAACAATGATATTGTTAGAGGAGGGGCTGTAGAATTTGTATCCTTTTTGAGTGGATGAATACCCTAGAAACATACACTTTTCAGCCCGAGGATCAAGTTTCCCTCTTTTATTAGCTTGTATGTGAATGAAGCACACGCAGCCAAACACTTTCAGGTGAGAGATGTCGATCTTCCTTTCTTTCAACACTTCAAGGGGAGACTTACCACCAAGCACTCTACTAGGCAGCCGATTGATGAGGTAAGTGGCAGTGAGCACACTTTGAGACCAAAACTTCTCAGGTACATTCATTTGAAACATCAAAGCTCTTGTTTTCTCCAAAAGATCTCAATTTTTTTTCTCAGCAATTCCATTTTGCTGAGGCGTACCAACACAGCTAGTCTGATGTAAAATTCCATTTGTGCTCAAATATTGTGACATGTTATTAGACATATACTCAGAGCCATTATCAGATCTTAGAATTTGAATATGAGATGAAAATTGGGTGTTGACAAGTTTATGAAAGTCTTTAAAGACATAAAGAACTTCACTTTTGAATTTAAGAAGATACAACTAAGTAATCCTTGTAAAATCATCAACAAAAGTTACAAAATATTTGAATCCATCATAGGACTCAAGAACAAGACCCTAAATATCTGAATGGACGATTTCGAAAGGATTACTTGACCTAGATAAGGAAGGAGAAAAAGGCAACCTAGAAGACTTAGACAAATGACACACATCACATTGATCATTTGTCTTACACATATTTGGAAACAAAACATACATCACTTTTTCTGATGGATGAGCCAAACGCTTATGCCATAGATGTTGATCTTGAACTAAGCTTGAGCTGACTTGGAAGACTTTGAGAGCAAAAAAGACCTTTGACAGATAGTAAAATCCATTTAAAAAGAAACCTTTACCAATTGTCCTCTTGGTGATGAGATCCTGAAATATAACAATGTAAGGAGAGAAGATTACTAGACATCTTAGAGTATGGATGATCTTTCCAACAGAAAGAAGTTCAAAAGGAAAGGAAGGAACATAAAGAGCAACTGACTCAGTATGATCAGACAAAATTTTGATTTTTCCTTTTCCTAAAACAGAAACCCCGGCCCTTTGCCATTTGCTACAGAGACTTTGTAAGGGATGGACAATTTTTTGAAATCATGCAAATTTTAAATTTTTTTTTGTCATGTGATCTGTGATCCCTGAGTCTATAATCCAATAATCATTCATAGAACAACCATTCAAGGCAGTAGAGAAGGACTTTAAGATACCTGAAGCATCTTCTGGTGAAACACAATCAGCTTCTGCAAGGAACCCATCAAACTTCCCAAGGAGAGCAGTGTGGTCTCCTATCCCTGATTCACAGGTTTCTTCCTTTCCACCATGCATCTGTTTTTTATTGAAGAAAGCAGCGAACTCATTAATCAAGGTAGAAGGATTGGAAGTGAAGTCAAGCATACCCTCAGAGGAAGAGGTTGCATGGTTTGTTCTGTGTGATGAACCATTCCAACTTTTTTGACCGCCTTTGTTCTCTTTTAAATGCTTTGGATTTAGCTCAGGATGGAGGATCCAACATCTATCCCTGACATGTCTCATACCTTCACAGTAACTACATTTTGAAACATACCTTCTCCCTTTGTAAGTTTTTTCTTCAACTTGCCTACTGTCTGAAACATAGGCTCTAGTTTCCAAAAGAGTTGACTTAATCTCTATGTTCATCACTTTTCTTCGGACCTCTTCTCTTTGAATGATTGCACATTCACATGTGAAAGTCGGCAGCTCTGCATTCATAAGGATATGACTTCTCAAATCTTCATAGTCTGAGCTTAGACTAGCAAGAAGCTGAAATATCTTGTCTTCCTCGACTCTTTTCAACAAGATAGCAGCATCTGTGGTATAAGGTCTATAAACATCAAGCTCATTCCACATGCTTGTGAGACCACCAAGATGTTGCACAAAGGATTTAGCCTCTTGTTGTAAATCTGAAATGTCTCGCTTGAGTTGAAACACTCGAGCAGCATTGTTTTGATTCTCATACATCTCTTTAAGTTGATCCCGTAGATGCTTAGAAGACTCAGAGAAACTGAAAATTTCTGAAAGTTTGCTCTCCATAGAATTGAGCAACCAAGACATACTCAGTTGATCCTTGGAGAGCCAAGAATCATAACAAGAAGAACCAACATCTTAACATAGCCTAACTTGGACTTTCCTCTAAGAGCAAGAGTAATTGCTCTAACCCAACTTAGATAGTTGTGTTCATTTAACAAAACCGAACTGAGACGTTGATTCAGATTCATCTCAACATCAGAAACACTAGTAGTGTTTGAATTGATATTATCACCAAAATGATCAATACCAAAACTAATCTCAGCCATCTATAGCTTGAGAAATCTAAGAGAACTGTCTCTTGAAAGAACAATAATAAGAGCAACAGAGCCAGGACACTAAAGTTCCTACTCTGATACCATAAAGAAATCTAGACACAAAGATTGCGGAAGTTTTTTCTTCTATATTTCTTGATCATAACTTTACAAGGTTTAATGACAAGTATATATATATAGATACAATGAGAATCGTATAGGAAAAACTAGAGCAAACTCAGCCACAACCACAGCTGTGGCACCAAGACTGAGGACAACAACTTGTTGCAGCAATAGAGAGACAAGTTGCAACACCAGTAGAAAAAGAAAGGATGCTGCAACACCAGCAGCAGAAAAAGGAAGGAGACCAGAAGACATTGTAGCACACCAACAACTGTAGCTTTTAAAGTCAACTTGAACTAGAGTAGTTCAATTAGAACTAATCTCTAACTCTCTCAATAAAAATGAAGAGTTTTGATAAAATTACTGGATTGAGCAGGGCTTGGTAAGGTTGATCATCAATCAACAGTGTATCAGATTCAGAATACTTTCCATGAAATTAGTTCCACATCTTCTCCAGTGGTTTGAACACCAGAGGCTTCTTTCTGTCTTCCAGGGACTTGAGAATTGAGTCAGTGCATTCATCTTGGTCCTATATGTATTGAGGAGAAAAAAATTATACTGTAGTTGTCTGCATCTTTTAAGAGAAAGAGTAAAACATTAGAGCAAAGGATTCATAATTTCTAACTTACAAACACAACAGACAGTTTAGTTCTATTGAGAAGTCCAATTGCACATTGCAATACACCCTTACCTTTTCTTCTGTACTTTGCACAATCAGAAGAGAAAAACAAAATGCAAACAATATAGTTAAAAAAGAAGCAAGGAAGTAAAACCAGTATAATGAGGTGAAGTAATCAATATAATATTTCAAAATTCAGAAACTGACTCTTGCGCACAAGACCAAATTGCCACTTCAAATCTTTCAAGGCAGAATTCCATAAATTCATCAGCAAAGGGTCTTCTAAACACTGCAAAATGAGGGGAAAAAAATGTGAGTTTTCTAGTTTAGATATTTAAGTTGAAGTTGTCAAGCAAATAGATACCATAACTTTGTGTAAAGGCAAGGGATGATACCTAGTTGATGTGCATATCTGCCATTAGGATTACGAGTGGTGGGAAATCCAGCCTTGTTGTATCGAAAAACCCGGTAGACTAGAATAGGGGTGGATTCGGTCCCAACGGTTCAATTTTTAGACACTAACTAAAAACCGAAACCAAAACTTCGGTTTTCTATTTTTTAGAACTGAAACTGATAAAAATATATAAAAGATCGCATTCGTCGGTTAACTGAACATCGGTTTGGTTTCGGTTACAAAACCTATTATCTGTAATATTTTTTACACTTAACCAAATAACATAAAAAATAAAAAATCAAAGTTGTAAACTATCAACACTTCAAATAAGTTAATCTAATGGGTTCAAATAAGTAATCTAAATGAAAAAGGAAGCTAAAATTTATACATAATTAATTTGAAGTCTCCAACATTCATATATAACAAAAGATAAAACTACATGGGAAGAAATTCAGTTAGACTCAAACACTTACAGACATAATCATGTGTGTGAACACCTACGATTTGTAACTCATAACCCATAAGAACATGACACGTAATGTAAATTAAGTATTAATAATTAATATATATGTAGAATGAATATATGTCAGTTTGGTTCAGTTTAATCGGTTTTTAGAATGCACGGAACAGCAAACCGACACCGCACTGCTCAGTTTGTGCAGTTTTCAGAACTGATTACCTCGGTTTTATTCGGTTTCGGTTACTCGGTGTCAGTTCGGTGCGGTTTTAACCGGTTTCGGTTTTTTCGGTGCCTAAAAGTCCACCCCTAGACCAGAAGCCCATTGAGACCAAGAACAAGCCAAAATTCTTGCATACACCAAGGTACAAGTGAACCAAGTATTTATTAGAAAATCTTAACCGTTGATATTTATACTTAAATTTTTATTTAAATATTAAATGATAGGATAAATGTAATCCAACGGTCTATTCATCTTGGTTTAAGTGCACCTTGGTGCTTTGAATCCTCTCTGAAGAACAAGAAGCTTCTTTCTTGGTTTTATACTCAACGAATCTAGCGAAAAACCAGAGTCGCTTCCTGTTTCTTTACTATCATTGTTGCCATGAGCAGTATAGCAATCATAGAAATCATCATCACTGTCATAATAACGATCACTACTGTCATAAAACTCATTACTTGAGTAATCAAATGAATGGATGATACTTCTTTCTTTGGGATGGACGGTTTTTTCCAGGCATTGTTCTTTCTTGATAAAATGGTATAGCAATTGTTAATTGTACATGTGAGTTATGTGATTGTCAATTTATAGACAAAGAAGTCATACTGCTCGACTGCTTTCAACCCCAGTAATTAAACCATATAAGAATTGTTCCAACTTCCCGTATTCAATCTAGGAAGGGCAAATCCCTTTTAATGATTCTTGGAAATGCAAGTATCCTTTTCAAATTCTTGAACTACTTGGTCAGTGTTATCCTGAATTCCAATGAGTCCATTCAATTCAAGTCGTTGCTTGGGAATCAGGCTCTCTTAACTTGCTTTAATAGCATGCATAGACAAGAAAATGAGGAACGGCAAGCACCATGGCATGACGCTTAAAAGGTTAGCCCTCATTGGATTTATAATTTTGTTATGTAATTTAAGCTCTTGCTGCTGTACGGGGTGGTTTCTCCTCGTTTAACCATTATAACTCTTAGTATTTGATGAATAATATAGGATGATTGTGTGAACCATTGTTTGTTGCTCGAATAAAAATATAAAGAAACAGAGTTGATGTGTATTTTGAAGACTATAACAAGTACTGCTCACTAATTTACTAAACTAGAAGCATAAGAAATAATTTGGAAGGCTAATATTAAAGAAAATGATCAAGCCAGCAGCAGTTTTATTCAAGATATAACAAGGAGCCAAGGACCATAAAGAAGTTCTCCATGAACTCATTCAACTCCAAATCTCAAGGCTTTTGTCTCTTCCCCAGCTTTTGTAGAACAGATGAGTAAAACTTCCATTCGGGATGGTCCTGTGAAATCGCAGGCTGACCGAACGGGTTGTCCTTCACATAAAGCTGCACATCCTTTGCTACTGCAAGACCATCCAAAAACTTCCCAAGCTCTCCCTTTGGATCTATGAATGCATAGTCACAAAGAAGCTATTAGCTAAATCAACCAATTCAAGTATATACACAACAATGACAACATTGATCATGCTTATTGTTTCCTAGAAATCAAACAGATAATTTGATCTCATTTGGACTATATAAAACTTTAAATACATGATTCTCGATCTTACCTAATGCATTGTCAGCTGTGTAAGAATCAAGGAATATCCCTGTGTGAGGCTGTTACATGAACCAAATAGATTCAGTATCTAACTATAGATAATACTTGACATAATAAAAATCCCATACAGAATAAACAGAGAAGACAGAGCAATAGAAATGGAAGAAATTAATTCATTACAGGATTAAGTAGGGCTTTGTAAGGCTTATCATCAATCAACAGTGTGTCAGATTCAGAACACTTCCCATCAAGATATTTCCACAATCGCTTCAGATCTTTAACAAACAAAGGCTTCCATGTATTCTCTACCGACTTCAACCCGGTATCAGTGCATTCAGCTTGATCCTATTGAACAATGACAAAAAAGAAAATGACTGTTATAGTTGATCTATATCCGGTGTATCTACTAGAGAGTTGCATATATCTTTATTACAAGAATTAAGATACTAATAGTTAGTCGAGTGTACCCAAACAAATGACAGCCTATTTCTGAGTCTTCCCATTACAGACTCCAAGATACCATCAACATGTTTCCTGTTAATCATTCACATTATAGGGATGAAATTAAGGTCCCCTGATAATGAATCTTAAATTTGAACTTCAAAGAATACAAATCTTAAGGACAGGTAAGAACATGAATAAAAAGGCCAAGTAGTTAGAAAACTGACTCTTGGGCAGAAGACCATATTCCAATTTCAAATCTTTCAAAACAGAACTGCATAAACTCTTCTGCAAAAGGTCTTTTGAAAACTGAAGACCAAGAAAAGAAGCGTAAAACTATAATGAACACAAAATGTGAGAAGTAGTGCCGATCCAATCAATGAACATTTACTTTAAAGGTACATACCTAGATGTTTTCCATATGTGCCATCAGGACTACGATTACTTGGAATGTTGGCCTTGTCATGCCTGTATACCCTGTGGATTAAACATCCATTGAGACTGAAAACAAGAAGATTCTTTCTTGGTCCTAAATTCAGCTTCTGTAGTGAAAGGCCACAGTGGCTACCAGTGTCTTCGGTATCGCAGTCATTGCCATCACTGCCAAAGGAATCACTATTATGGTCACTATCATCATCTTCATTAACAGAGAGAACAACCTTCTTGCCAAGATATTTCCAGCCATTATATAAGAATAATGAGATAGCTATCGACTCTAATAAGCACAACTGGTCTTGGTTGATTCATATAGCTAGATTTAATTTCTGGAATTACAAAAAGCAGATTTAATTTCTACATTTGATTTATTTTATGGTGTTGGCTTTTGAGTTTTGAGCATCTTTTAGTCCTGTGTATGAAGGATCATAAAGTGGGATAGGAATAGATCAAACCAAGGTTTCAGTGTGAACAGTAGTACTGATCATCACAAGTTATCTATGCATACATTGTATTCAAACTATGCATCTTTCTTGTGTATTCAAAATTTCAGACCAAGGTAAAGAGCATGCATTCTGGCCTCATTTGTTTTTAACATGCTTGCATTTATCTTGTGAGCTCAAAGATGGGACTCAATTTCACAATAAATCAAAATATTTATACTTTACACAAACAATTTAAGAAGATTAACAAAAAGAACAACCTTCTTAGTATAGTACTGTATCATAAACAAGAGAGAATGATGAACCAAAAGTGATTAGGCTGCATAAAGCTAGGATTTGCTTGTTCCATTATTCTTTTACAGTTTTACCACTAAATGGTGACTACTGCCAATTGCTCTACCTTTCAACCAAATGAACAATTAGATTTGGCAAAAAAAATTCTCCCTCTCATCATAAGATGCTCTTTCGGTGGTGATTGGACTGATCAGCTTTGCCTTTTCTTCTTTTCTTGGTGGTTTTGCTTCATGTTAAAAGCTTTGGGCCGTGAACGTACTGCTGATAACCTGGTCCTCTTCTGTCGCTTCTTCACTTCACCAGGAATCAAACAACAACAGTTGATGCTTTGTGTATATATGTATAGATAATGTGTGTTTGATTTGTCATGTACGTTCCACCTTTATTCTTTTTCCATCAAAGGATGTGAAATTCAATTATTTTACTTGGTCACCAAACCAATTATTACTTGGCAAAATATATGCATGATTGGTGGGTAAAACTGCAAAGCTCTTTCGGTGGTCACTCCACTCCACTTCACCTTTTCTTCTTCTATATCTTCTTCTCCTCCATTTATTGGTAGTTTCATTCTCATATTACACGCCCTTGACTTCACATTTTTGTGAGCCTCTTCCTCTGATCCTCTTCTGCTCCTTCATTTCATCAGCGAGCCGTGCGTGAAATCGAACAAAAAGCCAGATTTCATGGCCATGCAATTTGGAGCCTCTTCTTCTTTCTCTGCTTCTTCCACCCGTGATGTGTTTCTGAGTTTCAGAAGCCAAGGTCCTTGGAGAGAGAGTAGACAATGTGGCGAAGTGCCGGTGCGAAGTTCCACATTGTCTACTCTCTCTCGAAAGGACCTCGGCCTTCTGGATTCCGAATTGGCATGAT
Source organism: Fragaria x ananassa (assembly GCA_034370585.1). Classification (NCBI taxonomy): domain Eukaryota; kingdom Viridiplantae; phylum Streptophyta; class Magnoliopsida; order Rosales; family Rosaceae; genus Fragaria; species Fragaria x ananassa. The sequence continues at coordinate 10,459,921 of CP139752.1, forward strand.
TTACTCCAACAATCCGGCCTTCCTGCATATGGTATTTTTTGTGCTAAAATTTTCTCATTTCAGAAATAATAACTCACATTTGTAGCAAAATGGAGTACTGACATCTGATCAAATAATGCTAATGCAGATTTATGGCGGTGATGATGATGATGTTGATGATCAATGAGAGTACAGGTCGAAACAAAGGACCGACTACAAAGTGCAAAGTAATATATACTGATGCACAACTGGAGAACGAAAAAGCGTGTATACATGGACCAATGTGACGATGATGTTGTTATATTTGTTGTTTTGTAGGCTTGTAACTGCCATGCCATTCTATATACTGAAGCAAACTAACATTGTTCATATCTTTGCTTAATTGTGTTTTTGCCCCTAGTTTGGGTTAAATTGCAAAACTGTCATTGAGTCATTTGTTTTTGTCACCTGCTCCCAAACGTGTCCTTTGTTTAGCCAACTGCTCTCAAGGCGTGTCCTCATCTTGGCAACGTTTATTCTCCTCAAATTAAAACGCACAGCAGACTTCCTTTTCCTCTTTTGCTTTCGTCGCTCTCTCTCCATCTCATCGATCTCTGCTTGGCTCTCTCTCCGACGCAGCAGTCCCTTCTTCTCTTCATTGAGCCTCTCCTTATTTAGGTTATCAGGCTACCACAAATTCTTATAAAACGTTTATTAATATTAAGATGCAATTAATGCTTCCCAAATTTATACTTATTCTGCTGCAGAGTCCTACATTTACCTACAAAGCAAAGATTACAGGATTTACCATTCGAGAGGGATGGTATTACCCGGCTTGCCCCACCCGCAGCAAATCTTTGAGGTTTAATTCTGGAAAGCTTTGTCGTGGACACCATGGAGAGCTTATTGGCCATCCTATGTCAGCTCCAAAATTAGAATGATTATTTACACATGCAATGTTTTGAAAATAACATGGTCATCGTCATATTCTTTATTTTCCTCCATCCAATACATATGGTCCATTTATCATCCTCTTTTAAAAACTCTGCCAAAAACTCTGCCAGGTTTGAAATGTCATCTGTTACTCTATGATACAGATGTTTTACCTCTGTTGTTGTATATCTATTTTGTTGCCTATAATTACAAATTTGATACCACATATTACATTGTCACATATACAAGCTTGAACTATTACTTGAAGACGAAGATGACTCCACAACAGCTACAATCATAGGTAAAGCAGCAGACAATCTATTTGGAGTAATGTGTGAGGAGCTAGTGAATGAACAAGGAGAAGATGACAAGCATAACATTCCGCTTGCAATACAAAAGGCAAAAAACAAGCATCATGTATGGCGGATTGGCTATGGTATTAGGGATGACTTCTTAGTGAATGATATTTACCCTCAAAATGAGGATGGTGAACAAATGACCGTTGAGAATACAACACCTCATGTTCAGACTCCAGAAAAAAGAGTGATGCAGCCAAGGAAAGAAGCAACACTCAAAGAACTTTTAAACATTGAGATAAAAAAAAGCCAAAAAAGGTAAATATCATATAGAATAGTTTATGTTTCCACCTTCATCTACCTTCATTGATAATACTGTGTATAACTAAGTTGATCCTCTATTTAAAACATGTTTTGAACTTTGCAGAGGAGAAGGAACGTCTAAAGGCATATCAAAGTGAGCATTCTTTTTATTCCCATCTATACCTTTGTTTTCTATTTCAGTACCTATTTATATATCTTGCAATATCATGCATTTCATTCCTTTTGCAACATATCTTCTCTCAATTTAAATGTATATGTATATGTACCAGAGCTCAAGGGAACAAGAACAGATCAAAGACAAAGCAGGAGTAGATATCATGTGGTCCTTTTGTGTTTTCAGCTCATCAGCAATGGCCATATGTATGTAATTTTTTGGATGCTAACAGGTTAGCCAACTGACAGTACATGTAACTTATTTTTGTTACCCTCTATTTTTGTTAGCCAACTGAGCATCTAATGGCAACTGCAAGATTATTCAAACAGCCCACCAGTTTTCCCTTATGATCTGTTGTGGAGTTCACAACAAGCCATTTATTCTACAACACTTAAAAGTGTTTTGGCTAATAGGAGATTTAAATGTATGCTCCATGCAACAAACCCCAACAGCAAAAACTTAAATGAACACTGTGTGCAATATGTTCTCTTCATTACAAAATGCAGTAACGATTTCATCAGCAATGCAGGAATTCAGGAATATCCCTGTGTGCGAGTACTGCAGTGACATGACAAAAATTAGGTACCACTTCAGATGGATTGAAAGACACAAAATAAACAGATGAGGGTAAACTATGAAATGTAACAGTATTGAGCAAGGACATCAATCAAGAGCGTATGATATACACAACACTTCCCACTACATTCACATTGATCCTATAAAATATATACCAAATCAATGCAACCAACTATTTAACATTAGCTTCCCAAGTTTAACGCGCGTTAAATAGTTATTGAATCCTCTTTCATCAACCAACTATTTAACGCGCTTTTACTGCTACCTGTTCCACCCAAGTTTGATTCACAGCTCCTTTTATATTTGCATTTTTTTCATCTTTTCTTGATGAGTTGAATGAGTGATTCAGGATTAGTTTTCATTTTTCCTTTTACTGGATAAGTACATCATCTAAGGCTATGATTGCTGCTAAACTATATTTTTATTACACTCATATATGGTCCAGACTCCTATCTGATCTTATTTCTCTAAGTCGCACTGCACAATTTCAAGCTTTTCTACAATTGGGCTAAAAACCAAAGCTAGAAGAATCATAAATTGCAAAAGCTAAAATCTCATTTCCGATACATATATTGCCTTTAGTTTTCACGTTTTCCTTCTCCTGCCTTGATAGTTTCAGAAGGAAAATGCAAGAAGTTGATAGTTTTGAAGCTTTAATCTTACATTGGCTTCATTGGCTTGCACTTTTAATACTTGACAAAGAGTAATGTACTAAGCACAACTCTGATATAATGAAAAGTGGTGGAAAAACAATGTCACAATAATTTCACAAGGTTAACAGTAGTAATTTCTGATAGTCGCATATTTGTGTGACTTTTATCATGTTAATTATTCTTATTACTTAGTTATTTTGTGATGTTTTCCTATTTTTAATTAACTTTATTTGTTTTTAGGTGTTTTGTGATAGGATGCACAAAGTGCTACGTTTATAATATATTTCTGACCCTATTTAGTTATGTAATTCCCTTAACAATATTCATATTAACTAAGTTTGTGTTTTTAGGTCATAAATAAAGCCGAGGAGCCCAAAAGAGAAGAAATCTTGAAGGAAAAGGAATCCATGTCATGCAAGGAAAGAAATCAGAAAATCTGCCAGAAATCGTCAGTCAACTTCGACAGAAGATTGTGATCAGCTCACAACGATCTAGGAGATGTGTCATATATCAATGGAAAGCTATAAGAGTCTATTTTCCAGAACTTTTTACAGATCATCAATACCTATTTTGGAGAAGAAGTTATGACCGTTTAAATGACCGAAAGTCAGTCTGCCCGAATTTCTAATTTGGACCAAAACTTCTGTTTTGAGGCCCAGACCACATTGGCAAGCCCATGGACGAGTTTTGAGGGTTTTATAACCCTAATCACAGCAGAGAAGAGGGAGGAACGGAAGAGAGCACAGAGGAGAAGAAAAGAAAGAGAAAAGAGGGAGAGAAGAAAAGAGGAACCAGGGAGAATTCGACCGGTCTCTCGGCCAATCAAGTTTTTTCTTCTCCACCTTTAGTTCATCTTTCATGGATTCTCTAATGTTTTTATTCAAGACTATGTGTAACTAAACTCCTTGATAGTTAGGGGCTGATCAAAGCCCTAGATATGTTTTCGATTTTGAACCCCAATTGATTTATATAATTTTAGATGAGAATTTCTTCACTGATTGTTCATTGATAATTCTATTGCATGTTTCATTGAGTCGACACTTTGATGCATGTTTTAGGGTTTATTATTTTGAATGTGTTTATGACTGACATATCGTTGCATATTCTATAAGAGATAACAAGTTCTTTGCAGGTACTTGTGTGAAGTAATTCCTTGGTAATCTAAGGCTACCGACATTGACCTTAGATTCTTTGTTGCTACTCAAACGTTCTTAGATCTTCATGATTTCAGTTATTTTGATCTAGATACCGACATTTCATAGGTCAATTAATTGGGAATATAGTTAAATCGATACCGACATTTCACTTAACATGACAAGTAAGAGAACGTAATACGGTTAATGACCTAACGACATTGGCTTAACTGTGAGTGCTTTCATCTTTAGTCATTGACATTGTTTTGGGGTGATTGAAGCATATCTAGTGGTGGAGAGAAGTTCCTAGCTATTGTTTCTCTCATATTTACATCCATATTCACTTTTTAATATTTTGTTTTCAGCAGTACTTCTGTTTTATCTATTTTTGTTCTCCAATCAAAACAACTCCGAATACCCTCAAAATTTGTGTGGTAGTCCACCACTGTGTCTAGTTACTGTGCATTCAATTTCATAATTTTTGGTTGAGTCTAGATTAGCTAATTAATTAGGTTTCTGCTCCTAGGTCGAGTCTGCCAGATTTCTGGTTTACGCGTCTGTTTGTGTTTCTTGTGTGTTTAAGTCTTAGTATCACCAATCCTCTGCGGGTAATGACCCCTATTTGCCGTTTACTACATTGATATAATTGATTTGATAATAGGGTATCTTTGTAGGTGTTTTTGCGCCTATCAATTTCACAAGGTTGGTTGCTCTCTTACTGAGGCCACATCAAATGATGTCGCACAGGGCCTCCGAAAAGGAAGGACCGGCCCTGGGTCCATGTTATCACCACGAGTTACAGGCATTGTGTTATGCCCATTGAGAAGCTTAAGGTGCTGACTAGCAGAAGACTTTATCCTTGTTGGTTGCAGCAATAGCGTGCAGCCACTATGCAAATCAGTGGTATGTTCATATACATGTTTGACAGCACTCGTCGTTTCCTTAAAATCAACATAGTATAGACTAACACAAGAATTTGTTGCCTTTAAAAACCGAAAGTCAGTTCAAACCAATTCGTAACTCTACACTTCCAAATCAAGCGCACTCCTATTCGTATAATTTATTTTTATCTAAGCCCATCCCATTATGTCCTGTATCTAACATTCTAACCGACTCAATTTTCTTTTCTTGAGTAAAATCTCGCAAATGCGAGGTGAAAGATTTATTGAAAGTAAACAAACCGTAACTCTTTCTTCAATCGCTTATGTGGACCAAATGAGGCCTGAAACATTGCAACTGGAACTCGTAATTGGGACTCATTTCCGAGAGCTTATTCCATGCACCACTGGGACAGCTGCACCACGACGCTTAACAACGTGTGCAAGCCAAACCACGTTTGCTCCAACTCGTGTTGTTTTGCCTTCATTTCTCTTCTCTCATCTCCCTCAATTACATCAGCCATCTCTCATTGTCCATAAATCGCCCACACATCCGACTTATCCTAGGCCCAATCCTTCACTAAATTCATCAATCACATCCAAACATACCACCTCAATCTTGATGACATCTCTCTTGCCCAATTATGGGTTCTGGGTCTTTTCTTCTTTTTCTTTGCAGAAGAAGATCTGGGTTTGTTCATTTATAAGGCTCGCCCACCATGAGGAGATCGAAGCGGCGGTGTTAATTTATAGGGCTCGCCTGGCGGTGAGTCCGAATCTCGACTATTTATCGGCAGCGGCACAATCTGGTGACGCCGTGCCACAGCCCACAGCTTCTAAGCCCATGGTTATTCAAATCGGCTGAGTTAACGCGTAAAGGTTAGTGCTTTCCCTTAGCTTAGTAAACTTTAATCTTTTGCTTGTGTTTAATTGTTGAATTGGTTCTTGAACATTGAAACGAGGTGCTTCGCTTTTCATGTTTGTGTTCAACCAAACCTCATACAATACAGTAATAATGTAATGCATGAAGGACTCCGTGAGCCATTGCGGCCTCCAACCCATTTCCAGGTATAATAAAATGATATAAATTCTAGTATGAGGAGATGATGTTTATGGTCCCTAAATTTTTACATGGGTTGTCACATTTCATCAATGTGAGAGTTTTAAGTGTGAAAGAATCAACCAAACAAATTCATATAAGGGTATATAAGAGCGTTTTCGTGTGGTAAGTAACGTTGAATTAAGGTTAACCAATTTGATGGATCCTCGAACATTATCAAATGCATTTGAATTTTCTATAAATACTGTATTTCACTATGCCGGTCACATCAAACGGCTCAATTTTCATTTTGTGAATTTTAGTCATCAGAAACACAGCGTGTCTACTAATGTGGTATAACTTGTTTATGTTATATGTAAATGTACATAATTGTGAACCAACTATATAGAGGAAGCAAAATTTTTGAAAATCTTATGAAATAGGATGTGATCAAAATAGTGAAATACAAGTAGATATGAAAAATCACAAACTTCCAGTAACGTTTAGGCCCTAATAAAAACGGTCAAGTCTAATTACGCTTAGGCGCTCCTAAGGGGAGCATAACCACCGGAGGGTCAATTTAACAAAAAAAATCATGGGATCCTAAATCTCATGTATATGAGCTTATTTTTTGAAAATGAGGAAAAATAGGATCTCGCACGATGTCAGTCAACCGCGTTTCGTGTAAAAAACAAGGTATATTTAAGGTTGACCGATTCGATTAGGCACTTAATAAATCCGAAACAGGGTGGATTTTTTTCAGTAGACCTATTTAATTATCATGCCAATATCAGACCATGAAATTTTTATTTTCACATATTTATGACCTCGGATCGTCACATGTCTACTGAAACGGTATAACATGTTTAGTAGGTTATGTTCAAATATAAATAATTGTGAACCAACTATACATACAAAGCAAAATTTTCGAAAATATTATGAAATAGGATGTGATCGAAATAGTGAAATATGGTTAGGGATGAAAAATCACAAACTTCTGGTAACGTTTAAGTCTTGATAAAAGCGGTCAACCCTAATTACGCTTAGATACTCCTAAGGGGAGCCTAACCACTGGATAGTCAATTTAACAAGAAAAATTCATGGGATCCTAAATCTCATATATGCGAGCTTCTTGTTTGAAGACAGGGAAAAATAGGATCTCGCACGATGTTAATCAACCGCATTTCGTGTAAAAAAACAAGGTATATTTAAGGTTGACCGATTCGATGAGGGGCTTAATAAATCCGAAACATGGTGTATTTTTTTCATTAGACCTATTTAATTACCATGTCAACATCACACCGTGAAATTTTTATTTTCACGTATTTATGACCTTGGATCGTCACGTGTCTATTAAAACTGTATAACCTATTTAGTAGGTTATGTTCAAATATAAATAATTGTGAACCAACTATATAGACAAAGAAATTTTTTTTGAAAATCTTGTGAAATTGGATGTGATCGAAATAGTGAAATACAGTTAGGGATGAAAAATCACAAACTTCCAGTAACGTTTAGGTCTCGATAAAAGCGGTCAACCCTAATTATGTTTAGGTGCTCTTAAGGGGAGCCTAACCACCGGAGGGTTAATTTAACAAAAAAAAAAATCATGGGATCCTAAATCTCATATATACGAGCTTCTTGTTCGAAAACGGGAAAAAATAGGATCTCGCACGATGTTAATCAACCACGTTTCGTGTAAAAAACAATGTATATTTAAGGTTGACCGATTCGATAGGGGGCGTAAATAATCTAAAACGAGGTGGATTTTTTGTAGTAGACCTATTTAATTATCATGTCTATATCAGACGGTGCAATTTTTATTTTCACGTAATTAAGGTTGAATAAACCATTGCAACGATGCATCAATCGTCTTTATAAGGACGACGCGATTAAAGCAGAACGCACATCTTGTCCTCTCTTCTCTCCTCCGTATTTCCTGAGAAACACAAAGTAGAGTTTTCTAGGGATATAAGTTGAAGTACATCGGCTGAGTTTGAAAGTTGTTTCCTGCAAGTTAGACATCTAAGAACTACGTACAAGAGTTGGAACGCAAATCTGTCTTAGAAGATTGCTACAAGTAGGACTGGTGCAAGCCCAGTGCAGCAAGTGCAACCGCACCAGGCCCATGACCGATGTAGTATTTGAGAATAGTCCTAAACTTTGTAGATGTTGAGTCTACTTCTGTCAACTTTTGTATTATTACTTGCAGTGCAAGTTGCAACCCTCCTTTTCTCCTTTTGTTTTTCAAGGGCCTTTCTTCAGTATACCCCCAATAACTCTTGTGACATGCCAACTTTGATGAAAGCAGAATGCTATGAAATTGGAATGCTTACCCTTACCCACTAAAATCAATGGTTGGTAGGTTGGTTATTGTTGCATTTGACAACTGTTGATGGACCAAAAATTTGTTGGGGTCATTCAATAATGTGCTAGAAGCCTCTCAAGCTCTGCATAATCGAGTAAAGAAAAAGACTTGTCCCCTATCTATAGTTTGATGTTCATCAAAGCAGAACATAATTGTTCCAATAATATAATTTGCTTGGTCTGCACCTTCCGGGCATTGCAAGAACAAATGCAATTTCAACCTAATATCTCATCCATTCTGGGGTTATAGATCCAAAAAGTCTCGACTCTTTTTTTTTTTTTGGATAGAAAATGGTGGCCGGGTGAGCTACCATTTCGGGCCAGGAGCAATTTTAGGTATGGCCCCTCCCCAAATGATGTTTTTCACAAGTTGGGGTTCAAACCAAGGACCTCCTAATACTAAAAGAATCGTTGCAGCGTCCGTCCCACTTAGAACCTAGCATACTTCCACTAGACCAACCCTATTGGGTTCCAATAAGTCTTGGCTTTGCCATTACTAATGTTTTGTATTCTCTCTAAAAGATGAGATTGATGTGGTTCTGTTTGGAACAATGGTACTGAATTGTTTGTAGCTATTAGCCTGCAATTGCAACGCAACTAATCTGCTAAACTTGTCTTTCTGCTTTCTTCAGCGATAGTGAATCTATTTTGAAAACTGAATAGTTAACAACAAGCCAACTTTCATAGATTTTATTCACATGATTAGCTTTTTCAGCAAATTCAACCAAAAATAGGAAAGAAAAATAACAAAAGAAAAAAAGAAGACAAAATAAAATGAAAGATGTTTTCCATGATTGAGGCCCCTCAAGTTTCCTCGACCTTTTGCCTTTTCCTGTGTGTTGCATTCCCATAACAGCATTCTGTATTGTGATTTCCTTGCTTCTTGAATATCCACAAGAGATGAACGAACTAATTCTTCCTGAGTCGACCATCTTGAAATCTTTGCTCTACCTAAAGAAACTCTTTGCTTGTTGGTTTCTATTTGTACTAAGCTAAAATAGCTGAAATGAATGATGCTGACATTGCCTAGCTGAAGAAGAGGACCTTAGTCACATTGGCTGTCCCACTAAGAGGTTGGAACAATTGTCCCAACATACCCAAATCCCATGATAAAGAAGGCAAGGGATTGGGTATAAAAGAAGATGAAGTAGTTGTCTTTGCCAAAGACGAAATCATAACAGGCACAGAAGAAGAGATAACATCCCACAGCAAGCTCTAAGAAATGAAGCCTGCCAACATTTAGAGAGAAAATGCATACTGAGGTTAAGTACTACCGAACATAAAATTCTTGTATAAGTATCATAAGGAGTACTCGATGGGAGGAGGCATACCTATCTCCAATATTCAATCGAAATTTTTTGGGTGCTTTTGCTCCTACTTTATTCTTAAGAAAATCTCCAAGTTTTTCAGTGACGATCCATTCATTCACTCGACTAAACTCTAGTATACCAATGATCGTAGCTTTTGTACGGTGTAGGGACATGACGTTCTCGAATAGGATCCAGAAGACCACCAAGTGGATTGATCTGCAAAGTTATAGAACAGAAAAAAGAAACCATCAAAATCTGAGGGAATTGATAGAAAAGGGTAAACATTCCTATTGATCTTGGGAAAACTGAAATTTTCCAAATTATTGCATTTTACAAGAACAGGTATAGAAAAGGAAGAGCTTGAAAAGGAAACTAAACCTTGGAGTGCCAACTGAATTAAGAAGGGTAATGATGGTAGGGATGTAAACTCCTCCCCACTTTGGTACGGTAACTTCAGGCACCAAAATAGTTGCCGGCAAGACAATGCAATAGAAGAAAAATGCAAAGATGTGTGCAATGATCTTCCTAACGAAGAAGAAGCTGTAAATCACATGAACTTTCTGCCATACTGATACTTTCTATAGTAAACATATGAAGAAGATAAGGGTTAGTTATTTACTCATTTCCAATTTATATTCTCCCATTGGTTAAAATTGGTACGATGAACACATCTAACCTTGTTTGTTATAATTTCCATCACCATTTTCTTGAATAGATTAGCCGGACCACAAGACCACCTATGTTGCTGGTGGCGGAAGGCCTTGAAAGTACTTGGCAACTCACTCTTCACCTGTAAAGACAATTAAGTAAGATTCTATATGCAGAGGTTCTATACAACAGAACCAGCAAAGTAGATCCGAAAAATATCCTATTTTGGCTAGTCTTCAAGTTACACAAACCACCTTATTTTGGCTTTCGTCTATTTCTGCCATTGAGCAAAAGAACAAAGCATAGGTCAATAAAATTTTACCTGCAGAGTACCAAGATATACAAATTTCCACCCTTTGAGGCTTGCTCGAACAGCCAGATCCATATCTTCCACCGTGGTCCGATCCTTCCATCCTCCAGCCTCATTGATTGCAGCAATTCTCCACACACCAGCAGTCCCTATATCATTATATCAACTAGAGTTAGCATATACTTGACATTGATCCAAAGTTAGTTTGTATTATGCAGTTGATTTCTGTATATCATAAATTATATTTTGGTGAAAAACAGCTGACAGTTACCATTGAACCCAAAGAATGCATGAGTGGAAGAGCCCACTTCTTGTTCAATTTTGAAATGATAATCCAGTGACATTTCTTGAAATCTTGTCATCAAGCACTCATTGTTGTTCACTGCAAAAACAGCACAAGGGGCAAAGCAAACTCAGTAATGATGTAACAGAGAATTAGTTCAACTGTTGGTGAGTGTAGGTTAGACAGTGACTGGGAGACTATGGGACTGTAGGAATTGAGGTCCACCATTAATAGTGCACATGCTTCTACTATGCCTAGTTTAGAAAGAAGAACAATCCCTTGAAAGACACATATACCCCCTTCCATCCCCACAAAATTGCTAATTGTTTGTTTGAAGGATTGTGTTTCTATGTTCTACCAACTACTTGTCCCTTTACTGAGTTATATTGAAAGAGACACTTGTGTTTTGGTCTGTTAAAAAGCTTAGTTCATGTGATTTTGGTCCCTATGTTTAACAAGCACGTATGTGCTTAAAATGAAATAAGTCATGAATAGGAAACAACTGGAATGAAAGAATTCATGAATAAGAGACAACTGAGACGGAGAAGAAAAAATGGGTGCCCCTTGAGGTTGTTCAGAAAACGATTATGAATAACATGATAGGACTTGCATTCATTTTGATTCTTTCATGTGTTAGTTTACGGAAATATATATTTTTACCTCATAATTATTCTTTTTCATTCCAAATAAGCAGACGTATATGAACGAGGTAAACGCAAAAGTTAAAGAAAATGACAAGATTAATTTACCGAAATGGAGTGTATAGATCCCACCGACAGGTTTAATTTCTGAGCCAAAATTGTGTTTGATTAAATAGTTACTCACCGAATCTCCAGCGAGCCTGAACAAGAGCGACATTAGGATTGTGGACGAAGAAGGGAATGCTGCGAGTGAGGAAATCCGGCTCCGGTTGAAAGTCGGCGTCGAAAATGGCGACGTAATCGCAGTTTTTGACGTAGCTGCGCTTCAGGCCTTCTTTGAGAGCCCCTGATTTGTACCCTGTTCTGTTGTCTCTGATTTCGTACTTGATGTTTATGCCTTTGCCTGCCCATCTTTGGCACTCTCGCTCTACCATGGCCTGTATACATTCAACGCAAACTTTTACTTATTTAAACCTCCAAACCCCATCATCATGTTGGATCAAGTCTCACTGAAATGTGCGATCTTGGTCTAAATGTGTGCAATTTGCTAGTTTAGCACCAAAATGTGCAATCAAATTTTGATAAAAGATGTCGTCTTTTGATTTTTGAACTAGTGGGATTTAGCTAGTTTTGGCCAATACTGTTTGAAATGTTGCATGTTTTGATTAGGAGGGTACCTTGCAAGTTGGGTCTGTTGAATCATCAAGGACTTGAATGATGAGTCTATCAGAAGGCCATGTTAGCGAACAACAAGCTCCGATTGAGAGTTGATAAACCTGCATTCGATCATAAACAACAAATTGTTACAAGCTAGAACATTACGAGTAACTAATCACCAACTAGAAATGCAACATGAGATGAGAAAAGGACCTCTCTTTCATTGAACATGGGGATTTGGACCAGAACCATGGGATAATTCGAGCTTCCCAACTCAACATCATCTTTGATGGGCTCCCATTTGTATCGCTTCTCCGGTTTTCGCCGGAAAACATGTACCAGAATAATGACAACGCCCATGTAAAGCCTCTCGGCGAAGATCATAACCGACATGACCAAGCACATAGCCACTGCCATTCTCAGCAGAGGAATGATCAACGGCTCCTTGATCATGTTCCATACCAACCCAAATTGCATGAAAATGTCATCTCTTGCGCCTATAAACGAGTCTGGAATAATCGCTGCAGACGAAAGCCGCTCCATTTCTGAACTTTCGGTGAGAATATGAAGCTATGTAAAAAATGTAAATCTTTTGCTTGTTTTGAGAAGCAAAACAATGCAGGCAGAGAGATGGAATGCTGAGTCAGGGGCTCAAATTCAACAACACATTACAATGGAAACAAGAAACCCAGGCCAGATCTCAAGGTACCAACCACAGAAACAACCTGAAGAATAATATTGTACACACAAAAATCAAAAGCCTTCCCAAGAAGCTCTGTTTTCTCTTTGTTGTTTTCTTTTACAAATGCTCAAAACATGCAGATTCTCTGCTTCTGAAATCCAAGAGAAAACAGAAGCAGAACAACGCGTATAAGCACAAATGTGGCCAACAGAAAACAACAGAAAGCAAAAGAGAATCAAGAGCTGTAAGAGAGAAGAAAACTCTCTCTCTATCTCTTTTGTGTCTTTTCTGGGCCTTCTAGTGTTTCTTTCTCCCTCTATTTCTTCCTCTTTTATAATTGCTCTCCATAACAATCCAGTTCCTACTGTCCACAAGTGTATTTGTCGTGTATAAATTTAGTTACATACTAATTTACAACGAAACTGTTTAAGGTTAAAACTTGGAGGTTTTACTAAGAAAAGGTAGAGGGTGAAATTGAACCGTTGGAATGCAATACGGCGGCAGCTGACGACATTTCACGGCGATTTGATCCCCTCACTTCCATCTTTCTAATTTTGACACCTAAACGGCTAAACCTAAGCAATCATTTTGTATTTTTGAGAAATTTTGATAAATATAATGAGGTCTTAAATTCGTTGCTTTCATATTATATTTTGGTGAAAGACTTAGAGCCATTATCAAGTGTCGGTATTAACTGTAGCCATTTTTCCAACACATGGATTTGTTTTTATCACAAATGAAGACTCAAGAGCATTACAAGAGTCACTTGTTTGGTTCTCTATTTTGAGGAAGAAACAACGCCTTGAAGATGCTCCATAGCTTTCATCTACTTCTGTCAAAATCAAATATTAATGCACAGTGCTTGGTTACAACTCGGACAGTGTAATTCATACTTCTTACACTTTCAGAAAAATCGAATATCTTCTCTACTTAAGAAGCATTAAAACAATCTAACAAACAAAATATACGTAGTCGTTTACGAAAGAGAAGAACTAGATTAGTTATAGGAGGGATCTTTACTCATTGTGTTCTAAAAAGAAAATTAGTTTCTTCATCTTTCGTAAATGTCGTCTTGCAAATTTTGGTTTGATTATCATCTCTTAATCATATTGTGCTAGATAAATTCCAAACAATCCACTAGTGTTTGTTTTTGTTCACAGAAGCAGACCCAGACCTGATATGAGACAGAAAAGACTGTCGACTCAGGGCTCAGTGTCCAAGAGGGCCAACAAGATAATTTATTAGTTTCTGATCTATGAAGAGCTCATTCTTACCAATAAAATGGAAAGCACTGATATCTTAAGGAGTTAAGGGGGTCAGACAAGTTTTTTTTTTTTTGATTAAACGAACTTTCATTCAATAAACTATAATTACAAAGCAATCACTTCACCCAACAAAGGAATACAGCTACGAGCAAATAACTCTAACCTCAATCTATTTGTCCTCACTCCGAAGAGGAGAGACTGACATGTCAATGAGTTTGATAAAACTGAATTGGACAGTCGCCCGAATTAACTTGACCAACATAGGTAGCAATTACTGGGACATGATCTGACCATAACAGAAAACCATTAGGTGGGCCATCCCAGGATCTCCCGGCACGTTCAACACAGGCAATATGAACGGCCAAAGACCGGCTAAAGTCTGGGTTCTTGTAACAATGAACCAGCTGCTCGAATTCAAATACCTATTAGAAATCATGACATATATCTAACAAACTCGATAGAGTAAGGACTTATTTGAAATCTGAAAATCAGACCTTATTTTAAGCAGTAAATAACTTAAATCTAGTAAAATAACATAAAGCTAGTAAAATAATTGCCCTAAGTGGGCTGATTTCCTTAACCCAGGCCCAATGGATCAAACCTAACAGGAACCCAATCCTCCTTCCGGCCAAAACTCGAAGCTACTCTGCCATGTCTCCCCACCACCGGCGTCGAGCCTCCAACGCCTCGCCGTCAGACCATCGACCGTCGGTGTCGAGCCTCTCAGTCCTTCCGCCACCGACCAAAACACCGAGATTATGCAACTGGATTTGGAGCCAAAAACCATCTATCTGAATCGGAAAAAAACCAATCTGAAACGGCCCTCGCGCCAATCCAATCGGCCAGCCCGATCGCCAATACCCACTTGACGCCGCTCCCTCCCTTCACAATCTTGATACCTCTCTGATCCCAGCTCGCCTCGATGAGTCAACCACATCCTTCAACCAAGAAAGAGAGATCAAGATACCTTTCAATTTGATCCGCCGAGCCTGAGGCATCGATCCACCACAAAACACCCGTCCGGCCACAACCACCATACGCTGGTTAGGCCAGAGGCCATTGCCGGCACCATGGCGCAGCCGGACAAGCAACATGAGAAGAGGCGGCGTCCTCTAGGTTTTCTTAACGAGAGAGAGAAAAGGTCCTCTCCCGTCCTTCTAGTTATAATAAGCTTCTTCTTTCAAGTGATGTTGGGGTCAGACAAGTTAAACACAATTATATATAGATTATTAAAATGTATTTACTCCTTATAGACCCAAAAAGAAATGAGAACATTATGTAAATACCTTCTAAAGTTCTAATTAGCAATATGATTTCTAAAACAACAGGGTTTTGATAATCTTATTTCTATAATCAGATTTTATTTGTTAGTCTTATAAATTTTCAGTTTATAATTTAACTATATTATATATATATTTTCGGATAGTATATATTGTTCGTCTTTAGATTTTGAGTGTTTAGTTCATGAAATCCTTACACATATAAAAAAAGAAAAAAGAAAAAAACCTGAATATACACTAATTTAAGGACCCAATTTAAAGAGTTTGATTTAAGCCTAAAAATCTTAAGTCCGGGCATGCACATAAGGGTATTGAAAAAGAAGATAGAAAGATCCAAAGTCATGAAGAAGTCGGTCCAGAAAACCATCTGTCTATGTTTTTTTGGTGAAAAGAGCAAGAGGAGCATGGTCTTAATTTGACTTGTTCACTCATATCAAAGCCATACGTGTTAGCTTAAATGTTCAGATCGATAAAGAATTGATAACGAGGATGGGATTATATTATATATGGAAGTTAATTTGGAAGTAGCGGGTAAGAACTACGAACAGTCTCAGATAATCATACTATACAAATAGTGGTTTTTCAGTGAATGTGTCAGTGTGCCTGGTGCCGTAGAAAATATGTCTGTTAATTCGTTAGAATCAAGTTTAAATGCCAAGGGCAGTTTGCATTCACTACTCAGGAGCTACCACTGTATTATAACATAGAGCGGCCTAGAAACTGGAAGAGTTCGGCTGCACTCTCTGCAATCTGTAAATTGCTCTCACTGGTTCGTTACGTACGTACTACTTCCACATAAAACAGTTTGCTACATATATCAATCACACCCCTTTATCATTGTCGATCAAAAATATCGCATGCACTGACCATTCTAAAACCGTTCCTGAAATTTTATAGTCTCATAATTAATTGTTTATTTGTTGATGCAAACGGAGAAAGCGAATATAGACCACCAGGCCTTTCTAAAGCGTTGAGTCCCGTGCTCGCTTTTCGAAGAATATGGAGTCCCATCTTTGAGTAGACGCTCGCGCTCTAATCCTTGCTACAATGAAAGATCTGCTTCATTGCTATATTATCTGCATTGAACGGTGGATCTAAACGCATATGACCATATATATCAACTTAGATGCAAGTAAATTTTATTTTTTTGGGAATAAAGATGCAAGTATTTTTCATCAAGGAATTGAAGCTAGCTTTTTACATATATCCCATGAACGTAAATTAACCTTTCTAGACTTTCTATTCTTTATCACTTAACGACCGCAAAGGATTACATTAATTAGTCATTGTTATTGTGTATATATTGGCCGGTGAGAAAGATGGAGATGTCATTGTTGCCCGATATATATCCCTACCATGTCTGCAGGTTTGAATCACTCTGAACTTATTAGATTTCGATTCTATTTCACCAACTTAGACAATCTTTGTTTTTCTTTTCTCGGAGAAAGTCTCAAACTCTCAATAGGTAGCTGCTCATCTTTCTCTATCCTCACTTAAAACTACCATATCATTCATAGCTTATCAAACCCACAATCAATCACATAATTATCATTTAACATAATTAGTGAACTTCATATTCAATTTTTGAATGATCTGTTTCACACATCCCCAAGAATTATTGAGGGCTTTTATTCATTTAGGATGCAAATCAATAACACAGTAAAAGAACTGTCACGGTCACCCTTTTTCATGGATTCATTACTTTGATCTTGTTATTGAACAAAGCCAATCATGTGAAATAGTCTCTACTTTGGAATGATTTTATGCATAAGCAAACACATATTTCATTGATATGGGGTGCACATATAATCATGTTTTGATCTTTCCAGCAATAAAACATAGATACTCCATTTCTTTTGGGTTTTAAGGTTGTATGGTTTGTGTACGCGCATGTTTGTCCGCACTATAGGAAATACGGTCTTAGCCGACAGAATCGAAAACATTTCGTCGTCTAAGTCCTTGTTGGTCAACGGAAACGTAACCGTTGTATAGGACAACACAACCGTCACCTAAGATCTTACTAATCGAAGGAAAATGACTGTCGGAAATTTCCGTCGACTAAGACATTCCTAGCCGACGAAATAAAATTCGTCGTCTAAGTTCCGTCGACCTAATAAATCCTAAGCGACGAATCCTTTCCGTCAGTAAATTTTCGTCGGCTTAGTAAATCTTAGGCGACATAAACTAGCTTTGGACACTGTCCGTCGACTAAGATTTTCCTAGGCGGCGACATATTTCGGTTAGTAGGGACAGTTTTAGGCGACGAACCAGTCTCCGTAGGCGTGGTAGGTCTTGGGCGACGAATACTATTCTGTCGGGGTAGTAAGTTTTGGGCGACAAATTTTTCCGTCGACTAAGAAAAAGCATTATTGCTGCCTGACACAACGCATAACGAATATTTTCTACCGACACGTTTTGTCTTAGGCGACGGAATATTCCGTCGGTTAAATAAATACATCATTTATACACCTACCCAGAAGAGAATGCAGAAGAAACGCATAAGCTTTTCTTCATGAATTTGATCGATTTTCAAGAGCTGTTTCTCTCCTAATTTGTATGTAACTACTTTAATTCAGCTATTTTCTTTATTTAGACATATTTTCCGACGACTTTACTAGCGGTCCAATTATTGGATTCCTTGATGCATGCATAATATCAAGGAATCCAATAATTGGACCGCTAGTGTATATATATATATATGTAACTTTGATAGTGTATATACATCTTGAATATGTTTGTACGTACGTACGTATATGTTTTTGTGTACGTGTTCGTATATATATATATATATATATATATTAATATGTTAATTTGTATGTATAATTTGTGTGAATTAATAAGTATAATATCTTTGTATAATATATGTTTGTATATATGTGTGTATAATATGTGTGTATAATATTAAGTTTTTGTGTGTGTATATATACACACACAAAAATATATCTTTAGCTTTTGTGTGTATATATGATTATAAAAAATATGTTTATCAAATTTTTGTTTTCATGGAAATCATTTATGTATTCACACTAGTGGAAAGAATCCCTTAGGCGACGGAATTGTTTAAATTATGTCTCCTAAGTAGAACCTAGGAGACGGAAAATGTACTAAGGTGACAAAATCATTTTTATAAAAAAAAATAAACTTTTTTATTCATTTAGGCGACAGAAACATATTCCGTCGTCTAAAATCGATATAGACGACATAAAAATTTACTTAGGCGACAGAATTATTATTTTTTATAAAAAATAAAATTGATTTAGACGACGGAAAAATTTATTTAAACGGCAAAATTATTTTAAAAAAATAAAATAAAATAATTAATATCTTAAGCAACGAAAATATAACTTTTCGTCGCCTAAGTACCGAAATTTTTAGCGGCTCATTTTCCGCCAAAAAATTCAGAAAAATTTGAATCAAATTTTTCGAACTTTCCTTATATATTCTCTCTCCTTCCTCTCCTCTACCCAGTTTCCACGCATACCTCTGCCTCTCTTTCTTCTTCCCTCTGCCTGTCCTTCTTCTTCGCCCTCTGCCTCTCCTTCTTCTTCCCTCTGCCTCCTCACCTTCTTCTTTCCTCTGCCTCCTCACCATCTTCTTCCATCTGCCTCCTCACCATCTTCTTCCCTCTGCCTCCTCACCATCTTCTTCCCTCTGCCTCTCCTTCTTCTTCCCTCTGCCTCTCCTTCTTCTTCGCCCTCTGCCTCTCCTCCGCCTCTCCTTCTTCTTCGCTTCCTGCCTCTCCTAGGCGCCCTTCTCTTCCAGCAGAGTCCGCGCGCCTTTGTGCCAATGGACTCCGCGACTTCTCTGCCAAGGGAGTCCGCGCGCCCTTCCCTGCCAGCGGACTCCGCACGCCATGTGTGCCAGCGGACTCCGCACGCCCTTTGTGCCAGCGGACTTCGCGCCCTTCTCTTCCAGCGGAGCCAGAGCGCCTTCTGTACCAGTGGACTCAGCGCCCTTCTATGCCAGCGAAGTCCGCGTACCCTTTGTGCCAGCGGACTCCGCGCACATGTTATTTTTTTTTTAAATTTTTCCACTTTAGGAGAAAAATAATTTTTTTTGTCATTTAAACAATATCAGTCACCTAAGTACTTAGGAGGCGGAAAACGTCCGTTTCCGAAGTACTTAGGCCACCGAAACAGTTCCGTCGCCTAAGTAATTTTGACTCGACGGAAATCAATTTTTCGTCGCCCAGACACCTGCCTCACTTCACTTAGGCGACGGATCTTAAGCGACGGAAATTCCGTCGCCTAAGTACTTAGGAGACGAATTTTGTTACTTAGGCGACAAAATAGTTCCGTCGCCTAAGAGCTTTTTTCCAATAGTGTCAAATGTTGATAAAAAATAAAATGATGAATCATGTAATTAAATATTATATTCTTATACGTATATTCATCAATATAACGTTATCCATAGAAATCTCGTTCGAGAACCATTATGTTACGACTGTGTCTAACAAAATGGTTTTCGAATTGTCTCATATTTGGGCAGTTTGGGAGCATATATGACATTGAGATTCCGTTTGTTGTTGGTGCAGTCGAAATTTTAGGTATATAGATATTTGTTCACTTGGGGAACTGTAGGGAGATGCAGTTGAAATTTTCTCACATACACGAATTCGAAACGCCCTAACAACAAATGAAATCACAATGTCATGTGCTCTCACCCTTACAAATAACCGCTGTGAATCAATACATGGAACAAAGCAGGTTTATCAACACCGATCTATTAATTAAGAATGAAAAAAGTGGAGAAGATCACCATAGAAGAGAGAGGAGAAAGATCGGTAATTAACCTGACCGTTTTACTTTAATTGTATATCGTTCTAGGCCAACTGTACTTAAAGCTGCAGAACTCAGAACGGTTATACAAACACATACAAGTAACACCCGACCATAAACTGCCTAGCTAGCTCGACAACTGAGGTAACATGCAATCAAATCATCTCGATCACTTCCAACCCTACTGTCACACCCTGCAAGTTTTGGCCTTGGTCTAGAAGGGTCCGGAGCCTCATTGGATACTTCTTGGAAGGAAGCATTGTAGACGTATCCAGAATGTTCTAGGATACTCTACAAGCATCAAGGAAGGATACGGAAGGCTCTAGAAGGATACGGAGTATCGGAGTATCAAGACGTATCTAGAAGTCTCTAGGTGTATCCAAGTGTATCCAAGTTGTATCTAGAACCATCTAGGCTTGTAAATATGTAGAGTTCTCTAGAATTTTCCCAAGGGGCATGGTTGCCTATAAATAGGAGGCACCCCCCCTCATTTGGGGCAATCAATCAAGCAAGCATTCAAGCATTGTAAAGCTTTCATACAATCAATACAAGTTTCCCTTCTTAAACTCTTTTGAGTTCTAGCCAAGTGTTGTGTGCTAGTTAGGCTGACTTAGCGCAAGGAGAAGCTAAGGCCGCACGAGAGCTTTAAGGAAAAGATAAGCCCGCGACAGTTGGTATCAGAGCCAGGTTCGGCTCAAACTAAGATTGGCAAGCAAAGCAACATGGCAAGAGGAGGATCCAAGGTGACGCTAGTTGAGGGAGAGCAACACGATGCTGGGGAATCAGCATTGGCTGTCGGCACTCCTCATGTGGTTGAGCAACTAGTCGGACGCGAAGAGGCAAGCGAGCCGGAGGTTCCGAAGAAGAAACACTTGAAGGATGTCATAGCCGATATCGACTCACGACTATCCAAGGTGGAGGGGTTCGTGAGTGGCATGGAGACCCGAGTGGAGGAACTAGACCAAAGAGCGGATGGTCTAGAGGAGGAGGACTCCGTCATCCACGTCGCGATGAAGAGCATGACCATCAAGTTCGAGGATGCCTTGCGGGAGGAGGTTGCCAAGATTCGCGAGGAGTTCATGGGGGAACTCGCGACTATGCGACAAGTCCACGAGAGGGAAATGCAAAGCGCCCTTGCACGCATGGAGGAGATGCGCGAGGACTTAAACCTTTGCAAGAGGGCAGTAGCGTCGGGTGGTCCAAGCACGAGTGGTGCTGCCATGGAGGTAAGGCGCGTGGAAGTGCCGAAACCTAAGTCCTTTGGAGACGCACGCAACGCACGAGAAGTTGACAACTTCTTATGGGGGCTGGATCAATATTTCGGAGCCGTGGGCATCGCGGAGGAGGACGCCAAGATCAAGAGCGCAACTCTATACCTCACCGACACCGCCATGCTATGGTGGCGAAGGAAGAAGGGAGATATTGAAAAAGGTACGTGCACCATCACAACCTTTGACGATTTCACTAAGGAGCTTAAGAAACAATTTTATCCCGAGAATGCCGAGGAAGAAGCAAGGGCTCGTCTTCGACGGCTCAAGCAAACGAGCACCATCCGCGACTACATAAAGGAGTTCACAACCTTGGTGCTCGAAATCCCCGATATGTCCGATAAAGACGCCCTTTTCTACTTCATGGATGGTCTCCAACCATGGGCTAAGACCGAGCTACGACGTCGTGGGGTGCAAGACCTTGCGAGCGCCATAGCCGCGGCCGACGCCCTAATCGACTACTCAAATCCGAGGGAGTCCGTGAGCAAACCAAAAGAAAAGAAGGGTGGCTATGTCAAAGGTGGGGGAGACAAAAGCCAACGTAAAGAGGAGCCGCGACGACTTAAGGCCTCGGGATGGAACAAAGACAAGGGCAAGGCCGAGGAAGCAAAGGGGGCGAAGCGACCAAACGACAACAAGTGCTTCCTATGTGATGGGCCGCATTGGGCGAGGGATTGCCCACAAAGAAAAGCTCTAAGTGCACTCTTGGGGAGTCGTCAAGGTGATGAGGAAGCCGAGGGCGGCAATGGTGCACACATGGGGTCGTTGCAAATGCTCAATGCAATCCGATCCACGCCCAAGACTCAATCGAAGGGGCTGCCCTTCGTGGACATCCAAGTCGATGGGAAGCCCGCGCGAGCCTTGCTCGACACGGGGGCGACTCACAACTTCATGTCTATCGAAGAAGCTCGTAGATTGGGGTTGAAGGCGAGCAATGGAGGGGGCTCCATCAAGGCGGTGAACTCACCCGCCAAACCAATCGAAGGTGTTGCTCGAGGAGTCAAGCTAAGCATGGGTGCTTGGAGTGGAAGTCTCGACTTCTCGATCGTGCCAATGGATGATTTCCAAGTCGTCCTAGGGATGGAATTCCATGACCAAGTGAAGGCAATATCGATGCCATTTGCCAACACTTTGTGCATAACCGAGGGGGAGAAGGCGTGCATGGTGCCAACAACGCGAGTCGCGACCAAGCAAGGTACGATGTTGTCGGCGATGCAATTCAAGAAAGGGGTAAAGAGGGATGAGGCGAGCTACTTGGCTGTTCCCAAGGAGTCCGACGATAAAGTCCCAAGCCTTCACGAGGACATGCCAAAGGAGGTGGCCGATGTATTTCAAGAGTTCAAGGATGTGGCACCATCCGAGTTGCCCATGGAGCTGCCACCAAGGAGGGAAGTCGACCATCAAATTGAGTTAGAACCGGGGGCCAAGCCACCCGCCATGAGCGCCTATCGCATGGCGCCTCCCGAACTCGCGGAGCTAAGAAGGCAATTGAAGGAGTTGATCGATGCGGGATTTATAAGGCCTTCGAAAGCACCATTCGACGCCCCGGTATTCTTTCAAAAGAAGAAGGATGGTTCGCTTCGGATGTGCATAGACTACCAGGCACTCAACAAGGTGACGGTGAAGAACAAGTACCCGATCCCTCTCATCGCCGATCTCTTCGATCAGCTAGGGCATGCGCGCTACTTCACCAAGCTGGACTTGCGTTCGGGATACTACCAAGTGCGCATAGCGGAAGGAGACGAACCAAAGACCGCGTGCATCACAAGGTATGACTCGTTCGAATTCTTAGTTATGCCATTTGGACTAACCAACGCACCAGCTACCTTTTGCACGTTGATGAATAAGATCTTCCATCCCTACCTCGATCGGTTCGTGGTCGTCTATCTTGACGACATTGTGGTGTATAGCCAAACCTTGGAGGAACATATAGAACACTTGAGGGAAGTGTTCAAGGTCCTCCGTGAAAACAAGCTATACATCAAGAAGGAGAAGTGCTCCTTTGCGCAACAAGAGGTGTTGTTCTTAGGGCACAAGATCAAGGATGGCAAACTCATGATGGAGGAATGCAAGGTGCAAGCCATCCAAGATTGGGAGCCGCCCACGAAGGTGCAAGAGTTGAGATCTTTCCTTGGGCTAGTGAACTACTACCGCCGCTTCATTCAAGGATATTCGGCGAGGGCCGCACCATTAACCGACCTTCTCAAGAAAGGCAAAACTTGGGAGTGGTCGACAAAGTGCCAAGAAGCATTTGATGACTTGAAGAAGGCCGTGTGCGAGGAACCTGTCCTAGTCCTACCCGATCACACGAAGCCATTCGAGCTACACACCGACGCATCCGACTTCGCTATTGGAGGAGTTCTTATGCAAGAGGGGCACTCTATTGCCTACGAAAGTCAGAAGCTCAACGAGACCGAGAGGCGCTACACGGTGCAAGAAAAGGAGATGACCGCGATCATTCATTGCCTAAGGGTGTGGCGACATTACTTACTTGGGAGCAAGTTCGTGATCATGACCGACAACGTAGCGACAAGCTACTTCCAAACACAAAAGAAGCTGAGTCCCAAGCAAGCTCGTTGGCAAGACTTCCTTGCGGAGTTCGACTATGTGTTGGAATATAAACCGGGTAGGGTGAATGTCGTGGCTGACGCCTAAGCCGAAAGGCGGAGCTAGCGAGCATAAGCGTGTCGCAAGCTGCTAGCCCTTTGTTGGAGAAAATCAAGGAAGGGACCAAGGCTGATCCACAAGCTCAAAGCCTCATTGCGATGATCAGCGACGGGAAGACGCGAAGGTTTTGGCTCGAGGATGGCATCCTTTACACCAAAGGCCGACGCATCTATGTACCGAAGTGGGGCAACTTGAGGAAGGACATGATCAAGGAGTGTCATGACTCCTTGTGGGCTGGCCATCCAGGTATGCGCCGAACCCTTGCTCTTTTGAAGTCCGCTTATTATTGGCCAAGGATGCGCGATAGCGTCGAGGAGTACGTGAGGACATGTCTTGTGTGCCAACAAGACAAGGTAGTCCAGCAACAGCCGGGGGGCTTACTCGATCCTTTGCCTATTCCGGAGAGACCGTGGGAGAGTGTCTCGATGGACTTCATCACTTGCCTGCCGAAATCTGAGGGGTTCGGAAGCATCATTGTGGTAGTAGATCGATTCAGCAAGTATGCAACCTTCATGGCTGCATCCGCTGAGTGTTCCGTGGAGGAAACTGCGAGGCTATTCCTCCACAATGTGGTCAAGCTATGGGGAGTTCCGAGCAACATCGTGAGCGATCGAGACCCGCGCTTCACGGGAAGGTTTTGGACGGAGCTGTTCAAGATGTTGTGGACAGACTTGAACTTTTCGACAAGTTTTCATCCTCAATCCGATGGACAAACGGAGCGCATCAACTCACTCTTGGAGCTCTACCTGCGGCACTATGTGAGTGCCAACCAAAAGGACTGGGCCAAGCTACTCGACGTAGCGCAATTTAGCTACAACTTGCAACAAAGCGAGGCCACCAACAAGAGTCCTTTTGAGATAGTGTTGGGACGGCAGCCTATTACACCCCTCTCGCTAGCAAGTCGCTACGAAGGAAAGAGCCCCGCCGCATTCAAGTTTGCGAAGTCATGGCACGAGCACGCAGAGTTGGCTCGAGCGTCGCTACACAAGGCTGCCAAGAGAATGAAGAAGTGGGCGGATAAGAAGAGGAGGCACGTGGAGTTCAAGGAGGGCGACCTTGTACTTGTCAAGCTCTTGCCACAACAATTCAAATCCCTTAGGAAGGTGCACAAAGGACTAGTACGCAAGTACGAAGGGCCGTTTGAAGTGATGAAGCGTGTTGGCAAGGTGTCATACAAGCTCAACCTTCCGCCCAAACTTAAGATACATCCGGTCTTCCACGTGAGCATGTTGAGGCCATTCAACGAAGATGAGGAAGACCCCTCAAGGAGCATTTCGCACCGGGCACCAACGGCGGTCGTCACAAGCTTTGACAAGCAAGTAGACGAAGTTCTTGCCGAAAGAGTGGTTCGACGAAGAGGCGTGCCACCTTACAAGGAGTACCTCGTCAAGTGGAAGAACTTGCCCGATGCCGAAGCAAGTTGGGAAACTGAAGACTCGTTGTGGCAATTCAAAGACAAGATCAAGCGCTACAACGAGCAAGGTCACGATGAGGGCATCGCGAGCTAGGTGGGGGAGAGTGTCACACCCTGCAAGTTTTGGCCTTGGTCTAGAAGGGTCCGGAGCCTCATTGGATACTTCTTGGAAGGAAGCATTGTAGACGTATCCAGAATGTTCTAGGATACTCTACAAGTATCAAGGAAGGATACGGAAGGCTCTAGAAGGATATGGAGTATCGGAGTATCAAGACGTATCTAGAAGTCTCTAGGTGTATCCAAGTGTATCCAAGTAGTATCTAGAACCATCTAGGCTTGTAAATATGTAGAGTTCTCTAGAATTTTCCCAAGGGGCATGGTTGCCTATAAATAGGAGGCACCCCCCCCCCCCCCCCCTCATTTGGGGCAATCAATCAAGCAAGCATTCAAGCATTGTAAAGCTTTCATACAATCAATACAAGTTTCCCTTCTTAAACTCTTTTGAGTTCTAGCCAAGTGTTGTGTGCTAGTTAGGCTGACTTAGCGCAAGGAGAAGCTAAGGCCGCACGAGAGCTTTAAGGAAAAGATAAGCCCGTGACACTACGCTGCTGTCATCCATTTTCTTCATGGTTGGCTTGTGCTACTCTGGTGAGAGATCCACGACATCTCTAGCATGTGTTTGCCTATAACAGCCTAAGATCATTATTTGCTCTAAAAATATCGGAATATATATTTGGTTTGATTTCAGGCTGGTTATATACTAACAGAAGTTTTAAGAGAAATGTTAGGACTCCAATCGGTAACAGTAGTCACATACATTTCATCAGTGATGCCATAGGAGTACAGGTCATGCCTCACCCGACACCAAAACCTTTACTCTAGAGGACAAGAGGTGGTTGGTACACGTTGAAGCATAGCTTGCTTGCTACCTCTCCTGTGTTAAGGATATCTGTGTAACTTCAGCTAACATGTATATGTGTAGTTTACACCCACTTCTGTTAATTTTGGACACAAGAAATTTGATGATGTGGCTAGAACGTCGCTATGTTTCAATAACCAGAAATGTTCATGGAAAATACAAAACAATGAGAACATCACATTATTCACGATCGAGCTATAATTGAAAAACTGAAGCCTCGTACGTACGTACGTGCTATATATATGTCCAAACATTCACAGAATTTTTTCTGAATCAACATATGCTTAATCTTTCTCATATAAAATGTTGTACAATCAAGCTCTGCCAGAAAATCAAACCCTAACTTTCAAACATTGAAATATAGAAAAGAACTGGGCACATTATTTTTTCTCAATTTCCAGTTTCCAGTCCCATCAGAAAAATTACATGAACCTTCAAACCTAACATCATCTAAGTCATCTGAGTATGAGCGTTGAGGCGTGGATCAACCTCAACTCTTGCCACCCCTTCCCTGTTCTCCGCCGCCTTCGCCACCTCTACCTCCCCCACCACCAGCCCCGACACCTCAGCCTCCTCCCCCTTCACAATCTTCTCCTCCACCTCCTCATCCACATAGTTGGGGTCCCCCTTGTCTATGGCCGCCGGAACCGGTTCCATCTCGTACTCCGCCACGTCGCCGGGGCCCTCCCACGTGTACTTCCCGCCGTGGCCAGACTTCGGCGGCGGCTTCCGGATCCCGATTCCGTCGATGGGGTGGCGCTCCTGGCCCAGCACTCCCTTGTCTATGAGCTTCTTCTCCACGTACTTGATGGTGTCGACGTTGTGGGTGTTGAGCTCCACCTTCTCCACTATCTTCCGGCCCTCCTCGTTGTGGCTCACCGCTCTGATTGTCACCGTGTCCTTCTTCTTGTTGTCGATGGGCTTCATCGTGATCACTTAGCTAGCTCTTCGTACGAGTTGTTTTGTTTAGTTCAAGTTTGAGTGAGATGTGGTAGCTTTTCTCGTGTCGTTGTTGGTGTATATATGGAAGAGAGCAGATCGAGTTCGGATAATACTGGAAGGTGGTGGAAAAGGTGTAGTTTCGAGTTTCTGCCATGTGGTGCTGTAGAAGATTCCCACGTTGTGTTACATTCTTCTGGTAAGTGCGAGAAGGGACTTGTATATCTTATCTGAACTATTAATTTTATTGGAACCTTGCCATGGATAATTATATACGGTCATATTCATCGAATAAGGTAAGATAGACTCGTATCAAACTTACCTTGTTTTAAACTTGTAATTTCAAACATAGATTCTGTGTAATAATCTATCTAAAACTAATACACCGTACACAAATTAACTAGAATCATCGAGTACATGCTTACTACCAACCTTAAAATCTGCACTGTTCAAGTGTCCATCATCTTATTGCCATATGACTCAACGAAGAAGAATGCTTCCCAAGTGCAACCGAGGAATCTAGTTCTGAAGCCATGTGCTTGGACTGGGTTGGATCTATCTCCTTGTTACGTTTCAAGCACATACGTCTGTTTCTATACTGCAGTAAGAAACAAATCAAGAACAAACATCAAATCTATATCTAGCTAAAACACAAAATGGTGCAGAGGTGGAGAACAGAGATACTAGTTAAGGAATGATTCAAGAATTATAGACAAATGAATTGAGAAACAGATACTATCAAGTATCAACTCAAACAACAATCAACTATTTTGCTACCAATCTTAGTCCTGCACTCTCCATCATTTCATAGTTGTAGGACTCCTTAAGAATAATAATGCATCCATAAACTCTCGGGTCCAAACATGCAATCAATTTCTGATGTATCCATTTTAATAGATTCTGCTCAATGCCAGCTGGAGGTTCATATCGCTGGGGACTGCAGTAACACATTAAAGAAAGAAGACTTTACATATCTAATCCGATGAATCAGCAACATGTGGAAATATGGCAAGAATCTGGATATGCATTGGTGCTTAACTTTCCTTTTGAACAAATAGATGAAGTATTGTTTATAGGAGACTACCACACATAACTCTGAAGTGATCCAGACAAATTAAAACCAAAGACTGCAATGTGTTGGATCAAAGGCTTTCAAAGTAGCCAATAAGATTCAGTAACGATGATAAGGCTAAGACTTACTGCAATGTCACTTCAGTGTGTGAAATAAGTCCTTCTGGTTAATAAAGTCATCCATTACTCTGAGTTACTCCCAGTAAAGTCTCTGCAATGGCACCATATGCATTAAGAACAATAATGCCTTTGGTTCCAGAATTAATATTTGTTTCTTCCTGAAGTAGTAAAGGTGTAGATTAGATATTACTATAAATCAAATCATAGTGGTTTCAAGTCGATAATGACTTGCATTGAGCTTTGGACAATGGAGGAGTCTAGAAATTGAGGTTGAGATGGAGGTAGACTCAGCTTGTATGGTTGAGACTTGCTAAAAAGGCAAAAGCACCTACTAGCTCTCTACATTACAAACTTCAGACCTTCAGTATTTTTTACAGCGATTTGAATTCAAACCATGGATTTGAATTCATAATGGTGTTGCTTGCAATCAAAATGGACATAATGCGTAGACCGGGGGAAGTTCATGAATATACAGGCAAGCCTAGGCAGGCTTATACAGGCAACACTACAATAACTATGAAAGATGTCCAACAGTATGAATTAATCCATACATACAACTCATATCAGAAAGGTTTTATGTACTATTGGCTTATGTTTGGCTTGTCTAAATGTTTATTTAAAATAAGGTAAATATGGAGGTTAACTAATGATATCGATCTTTTGAATATGTCCTGATCAAATGAAAAATATTCTACAAGATCCGTCTAAACACAAAAACAAGTAAACAAAGCTACGACAGGAAGTTCAGAGTTCAGTTATGGTGATGCTTCCACCAGAGGAGTACGTGAACCAGTGGTTAACAGTTAGGAGGAGAAGAGAATGTTGACCATAATTTCATTTCTACAATTTTCAGAGATGTATAGAGAAAACATATATTTGCTTTCTTATTATCAATGACTGATCACTTATTGCTACCAACCTTAAAATCGGCAGCTAGCTAGTTTTTTTAATAAAGCTAGCTAGTTTACTAAGGAATGGTTCAAGCAAATGAATAGAGAAAACTGATATTTGCTTTGCTATTATCAATAAAATTTCAATTATTGCTACCAACCTTAAAATCTGCACTGTCCAAGTGTCCATCATTGATTTTATCATCATATGACTCAACGGAGAAGAATGCTTCACAAGTGCAACCAAGGAATCAAGTTCTGAAGCCATCCAATTAAAGAAGCTTGTGCTTGCATTGGACTGGGTTGGATCTATCTCCTTGTTACATTTCAAGCGCATACGTCTGTTTCTATACTGCAGTAACAAATCAAATCAAGGAACAAACATCCAAATCTATGTCTAGCTAAAAACATAATGGAGCAGTGGTGGAGAACAGAGATACTAGTTAAGGAATGATTCATGCATTATAGACAAATGAATAGAGAAACAGATATTATCAACTCAAAGAACAATCAACTCTTTTGCTACCAACCTTAAACCTGCACTCTTCATCATTTCATAGTCGTAGGACTCTCAGGAATAATAATGCATCCATAAACTCCCGAGTCCAAACACGCAATCAACTTCTTAAGCGTATCCATTTTAATAGATTCTGCTCAATGCCAGGAGGTTCATATCTCTGGATACTGCAGTAACACATCAAAGATAGAAGACATTCTAATCCGATGAATCAGCAACAGGTGGAAATAAATGAAG
The DNA here is from genome assembly GCA_034370585.1 of Fragaria x ananassa. Taxonomy (NCBI): domain Eukaryota; kingdom Viridiplantae; phylum Streptophyta; class Magnoliopsida; order Rosales; family Rosaceae; genus Fragaria; species Fragaria x ananassa. The sequence continues at coordinate 10,490,128 of CP139752.1, forward strand.
TATTGTTTATTGGTGACTACCACACATAACTCTAAACCAGTTGATCCAGACAAATTAAAACCAAAGACTGCAATGTGTTGGATCAAAGGCTTTCATAGTAGCCAATAAGCTTCAGTAACGATGATAAGGCTAAGACTTACAGCAATGCCACTTCAGTGTGTGATAAAGTCCTTCCGGTTAACAGAAGTCATCCAGTAAAGTCCTTCTGGTAAACCCTAAACTCAGGTTTACTTACAGTAAAGTCCCTGCAATGGCATCATATGCATTAAGAACATCATTATGAACAATATATCCATTTGTGCCAGACGGCCAGCATGATTACAAAACAAAATAGTCTGTATCGATTTTACACAACATACAAAGGTAGCAAGGATAGAAGGAATACCAACTCTCACTTTCCAAAAATCTCATAGTGAAATTGCAATCCAGGATACAACAACCGTGGAAGAACTCTCTACGGATTGTCAATGTGACTGCCAGGCTCGACTTCTGTTAGAACATCAGACTACATCTTTAGAGCCTCAACTACTAGAGATTGACTAAAGCTTCATCCCTAGATAGCTAGTAAAGTTTCTGACCTGAGATGATCGATGATGCCGTTTGATGAAGCCACAACGGCAAATGTTTCAATTCCAGGTTTAAAGTTTAAACCCAAATACCAAAGACCACTTAACCAATCAAAAGCAGACACGTATCCAATATTTTCATTTTCTGAGCAGTCAACAGACGCAAATCTCACTCCCAACCAAACCCATGGCAAGGCGCGTCTCTCTTCTTCGTCTTCCAAAGTCTGTGCCCACCAAAACCCAAAACCTCCGATCACTTTCTCTCTCTACAGTCTCCGACCAAGACCAACAGCACCGCCATGAGCAAGTCCGCAAGCTCCGAATCCTCCTCCAACAGGGCCGGACCGACACCGCAGCCCGCTTCATCAAGTCCCTCATCCTCCCCACTTCCCCTTTCTCCTCCCCCTCCGACCTCTACGACCTCTTCTCCCTCTCCGCCCCCTCCATCACCCCCGCATTCTCCGACATGCTCCTCACGGCCTGCACGGACTCCAAGATGCCCAAAGAAGCCGTGGAGCTCTACTCTTTGATGCGAAAGAGCGACCTCCGCCCGAGCTTGGCCTCTCTCAACCAGCTTCTCGAGTGCCTGGTGGGGTCCAAGATGTTCGAGGAGACACTCGAATTGTTTTCGCAGATTTTCGAGTCTGGCAAGGGCATTAAACCGGATAAATTCACTTACGGGAAGGCCGTCCAGGCCGCGGTGAAGCTCGGGGACTTGAAGAGGGCCGGAGAGATTGTGGAATCCATGAAAAGAATGAGGCTGGTGCCGAATGTGTTTATTTTTAATGTTTTGATAGGAGGACTGTGTAAAGAGAGGAGGATGAGGGATGCAGAGAAGGTGTTCGACGAAATGCTTGAGAGAAAAGGAGTGCCGACTTTGGTTACTTACAACACGATGATCGATGGGTATTGTAAGGTGGGTGAGTTGGAGAAGGCGTTTGAGGTGAGGGAGAGGATGAGGGATCAGAAGGTGGAAGCGAATGTGGTGACTTATAATACATTGTTGAATGGGCTTTGTAGGGGGAAGAGAATGGAGGATGCAAAGAGGGTGTTGGAGGAGATGGAGGCTCGTGGGTTTGCGCCGGATGGTTTTACTTATAGTATACTTTTCGATGGGCATTTGAGGTGTGGTGATGATCAGGGGGTGTTAGCTTTGTATGATGAGATAGCCACGAAAGGTGTGAGGATCAATGGCTATACTTGTAGTATTTTGTTGAATGGGTTGTGCAAGAAAGGGAAGGTTGAGGAAGCGGAGGAGGTTTTCAAGAAATTGTTGGATACTGGTTTTGTACCGGATGAAGTAGTGTATAACACTCTGGTGAGTGGATTTTGTCGACAGTCTGACATTGACAGGGCCATTTTGGTTATTGAGAAAATGGAAGCTCGTGGGTTGAGGCCAAACTGCATCACTTTCAATCTTTTAATTCACAAATTCTGTGAGATGAAGGATATGGATAAGGCAGAGGAATGGGTACAGAAGATGCTAAAGAAGGGAGTTTCGCTGAATTTGGAGGTGTATAACACCCTTATTAACGGCTATGGGCGGATTTGCGCATTTGATAAGTGTTTCGAGATTCTTGAAGACATGGAAAGTAAGGCAATCAAACCAAATGTTGTGAGCTATGGTTCCCTTATAAATTGTTTGTGCAAGGATGGGAGACTACTTGAAGCTGAACTACAACTCAGAGACATGGTAGGCCGAGGGGTTTTGCCAAATGCACAGATATATAATATGCTCATTGATGGTACCTCTACACAGGGGAAGCTGAAAGATACTTTCAGATTTTTTGATGAGATGGCGAAACATGGGATAAGTCCAACACTAGTAACCTACAATGCACTCATACATGGACTCTGCAAAAAAGGACGGATGATTGAAGCTGAAGACTATGTGTCTCAAATTACAAGCAGTGGTTATAGACCCGATGTGATCACATACAACTCCTTAATTTCAGGTTATTCTGATACAGTAAATACCCAGAAATGTCTGGAATTGTATGAAGCTATGAAGAATCTGGGCATCACACCTACTTTATATACATATCATTCTCTAATTAGCGGGTGCAGCAGGGATAATATGGTATTAGCAGAAAAGTTGTTGAATGAGATGTTACAAATGGGCCTGCGTCCTGATCGGATTATATATAATGCACTCATTCACGGTTACGCAGAGCATGGTGATATTCAGAAGGCACTTTCTTTGCACAGTGAGATGGTAGACCAGAAAATCAATGTTGACAAGATGACGTATAATAGCTTGATTCTTGGGCACTTCAAACAAGGAAAGTTGTCAGAGGTAAAGGACCTCGTCGATGATATGAAGGCTAAAGGATTGACACCCAAAGCTGATACGTATAACTTACTTGTGAAGGGACACTGTGAACTGAAGGACTTCAGTGGCGCATATTTTTGGTACAGGGAACTAGTTGAGAATGGTTATCTTCTAAACGTCTCCACATGCAATGAGCTTACAACTGGCCTTCAAAAGGAGGGGAGGTTGCAAGAGGCCCAGATTATCTGCTTAGAAATGAGTGCTAAAGGTATAGATGACCTTAGCTCCAATGAAGATGCAATTTCTGTTGCCAAGGTGTAGGGAACAAAAGCTTCTGTGTTGGAATTCTTCAGCACAAGAATTCATTGGGTGAGAAACATAGCATGTTTCCAAGCCAGTAGCAGACTACCCATAGTGTACATGTCTGTTGGAAGTCCTTGAAGAAGAATACAGTTGATTCCAAAAAACAGTTGGTCAAACTATCATACAATTTCAGAAGTAAATTAGCAAGGGTTGGCAGGCTGGGAGTAAGCAAGGAGCTTTGATGAGTTCTAGATTTATCAGTTGAAAAGCTTCGAGCTTGCCAGATTAATCTCCAAGGAACCCCAATGTATATTATATGTTTAACTATTGCTGCATTGTGAATGTTCTGTTATTCTCAGAGCAAAATTCTACCTTGAATATATAAAGAAAGGTAGAATGTGGTCGTGCTTCAGCTAAAACTTTTCAAAAGTGCTTCATTTAGGTTGTGCATTGGTTTGCTATCTTATGTTCCAGTTATTGCCTCAACATGCTTGAACATATTTGGAGATGGAAAGTTTTCCTTGAGCATGCTGTAAAAATGACGTTCTGCGTGTACTGTGACTACTTAGTTTGGGATTGCTTGGATGAAATGGTCAATTGATAATCAGCAAGTTGCTAGTTTTAGTTTGTTGCCGTCTCCGCCTGATTGCATTTTATGATTGAATTACTTTGTTGAATTCTCATCACACAATTTGCGTATGCTGAGACTTATATACGAATAAGGGTATGCTACAACCTTCCAGTGTTTTGAAGATGTTCTATTTGATAAAGTAATTCAGCTATGCTGGCATACTAGAATTAGATTACCTTTCAGTGTGTCGAAGAACATTATGTTGCAGACTCCTGATCGTGTTATGAGGAAAGAATTAGGCAGAAGGTTCAAGATGCATGGGTCTTATGAGGAAAGCCTGGGCTTATTCTGCTTTTTGTCTATGGAGATTGTGGATTTAGGTTATGATATGCGACGAGCATTCTGTCATAAACTACTCAACTTGGCAGCTATGTATGTTTCATTGATTCTACACCAATTCGGGGATGACTTGTGTCTGCTTCTACACCACAGTACCTGGTCAATGTAGTTGTGGTCTTGTGGATCAGGCGGTTTTCGTTTGTGTCAGATGTATGCTTTGCTTTGGCTGTAATATGCCGGTAAAGTATATGTTCTGTACCTCTGGATCCCAAGTTAATCAAGCTGAAAGATTATCTAGTATGCAGAGTAAGAAACCAGACTGATCTGTTCAATAAGCACAATATTGCCCGCCCTTTCCTATTCTGAGCTTCATATCTAAGCAAGCATCTAGGAGACAGGTCCGACTTTTTCCATGTCTATGAGACTGCTTTTTCATCTTTGTCGAAACTCTTATGTTTACTTTCATGCATCATTGTCATGTGAAAATCAAAACCCAGAACATTATCAAAACCAGCAGCCAGCAATTCAGAAAATAGAAAACCCTACCGGGATTGCATTGCATCCATTATTATCAAACAAAAAAAACTAGAAACTCGTCCGTCGACATCATACACTGTATTCTCTTACTCATACAATATCAAAACCAAAAGACAAAACACAAAACACATCAAGTGATAAGACATCAAACTCACAGAACTTTGAGAATGTCATCAGCTCCACTAGAAGTGAAAGCACCACCTTCCTCCAAATTCAACACCTTCACAACTCCATCCTCAGCCAAAATCGAATACCTTCTGGACCTGACTCCCAATCCCACCGGCTTATCACTCAAATCGAGCTCGACCCCGATGGCCCTGGTGAAGTCCCCATTCCCATCAGACAACAAGAGCACCTCGTCTTCGATCTTTAGGCTCTCCTTCCACGCCTTCATCACGAACGCGTCGTTGACCGAAATGCAGGCGATGGTGTCGACCCCCTTGGCCTTGAGCTCCGCCGACTTCTCCACGAATCCGGGAACGTGTTTCTGGGAGCAGGTGGGGGTGAAGGCGCCGGGGACGGCGAAGAGGACGGCCTTCTTGGACTTGGTCAGCTCAGAGACGGTGACGGTCTGAACGTCGCCGGCGGCGTCGAGGTAGGAGAGGGTGGACTCGGGGAGCTTGTCGCCGACGGAGATGGCGGAGATGGGTTTGGCGGCGGTGGTGGAGAAGTTGAGGGGTTTGAGGTGGGTGTGGTGTTTGAGAGAGAGAGGGGAGTAGGAGAATTTTGAGGAGAAGGATTTGGGGGAGAAGAGGGAGGCTTTGGTTGTGGTGGTGGTGGTGGAGGAGAGGGAGAGGGATCTGGGGGCTGTGAGGAGCCTTGAGATGGTGAGAGAGGCTGCCATTGTTGTTTCGTTTGAGAGTGAGAGTGAGTGAGAGTGGAAAGAGGGTTTGCGTCTTTGTGAAGTAGTTGGCTAGAAATGAACGAGGGGGGGGGGGGGGGGGGGGGGGGGGGGGGGGGGGGGTTGGGCGATGGGAACAATGAGAGGTTACGAAGAGATTTTGTCGAGGAACATGGGAGGACTTGGAGTCTTGGACCCTTCTGGAGTTCTGGTGTGGGCATCCTGATTTTTATTTTTTTCGACAAGTTAACCCTAATATTTATTGAAGTGCTTAACGTCATGTTAACATTTTTCATATATATTTTGTTTCTGTTTAAAGGAACAATATAACGAAAATAATGGTCTACTTATTTATTAATAGGTTTGTCTATTTTTAAGCATTACATAGAGTTTATCGAAGAATTTAGAATATCTATCAATACTGTAGTATATTCTAATAAGGAGACGGATTAACCAATTCTATTTGTATTAGACAAAACACATAACAAAGACAGAAACATAATTTCCTTAAACACTCCCCCTTGTGTTGCGTCCATAATATGTTACGGTGTTTATGGTGTTATCTCGGTAAAAACCTTATTAAGTAAAACAAAAACCTTGTGGGTAAAATAAAAGACTTAGACGAAAGGAAAAATAACACAACTCACCAACTACATTTGAAACTAACATGTGATGTAGACTCCCCCTGATGTCTACACAACAACTCTCCTGATCAGTAACTCAATCTCGGAGTTCAGATAAACGGCGCATGCCAATTCTCTTCACGTGCTTCAAAAGTAGACTTGGGCAACGATTTAGTCATCAAATTCAGCCACATTATCCTTAGATCAAACCTGATATACTTAGCATTACTTTGATTTTTAAGGAGAATGTTGGCTAACAACTCAAAATGTAAGTTCGCATTGAAAATCATATTCACGTGTGGCATGACTTTTGTGTACTTAACTAGTCATAACTTTTTCGATACAAGAGGTATGGACGAACCGTAAAAGTTTTGGAAACTAGACATCCGTAGTTTTCCAACCATACAATGTCCATAACCTAGTTCATCTTGAGCTGATCACAAAGCTCTGTCAAAGTTGATTGTTCTGAAAATGCAAATTCTCGGACAAATCCATCATACTTCTCTGAAATAGCCATAACTCACTCAATATGATATGTGTGATCAAATGGTTGGTGTCTTTGGGAAGTAGACATATAGACATTTCCAATGATACCAATTTCACCATTTTCCAATGAGTGGGCTATCATGTAGGTCATGTCAGGACCTATCCCGGATTTCCCCTCGAAATCCGGGATAAACCCTGCGGGACCCACCTCAAGGAAAATTTCACCAAAATTCTTGGTAGAACCTCTCTTGAAAATGGGTAACCCTATGTGAAAGAAAAATCATCAAACCCAACTCACAAAAATTCCCACACAACATCCATAAATATAGTCTCTCTAATAAACTTAAAGAAATGAATCATTTTCAATATCTCATAACACACTTAAACCATCCTAAATTTATCAGAGCATCTACAACGAAAGAAATGAGATAAACAACACAATATGTTAACTAGTAACTTATATGGGAAAACTGTATGAGGTGGGGATCTACGACACGTCTCATATCCTCGCCGAACCTAACTTTGCAGACTGGGCATTTAAAAATACGAAAGGCCCAGAGGAGAAGCATTTAAAACGTTAGAGTGAGTGGATAAAAATAAATAAAAAAATATGGAGCAATGAAATTAAATCTATGTTCTCCCATCATTTTCATTTAGAAAATATTTTGCATGTCATTCATGGGAAATACTCCATAAATACTTATAAATACAAATGATGAACCAATCTCATTGGTTCTCATTATTTAAATAAAAATTGGGAAAAAAGTTTCACCATAACGATGAACCTCCCAAGCTATAATAGCGTCACACGCTAAGCGCCCTACTCACTTATAGTGAGTAGCCGCTAATAATGGCTAGCTAATATATATAAATAAATACCGATCGGTTGCCTCCCAGGCTATAATAGCGTCTCACGCTATGCGCACTACTCACCTATGGTGAGTAGCCGCTAATAATGATTAGCTAGCAATAATGATCATAAATCAACACTTTATGGTGAAATGAAAATAACAAATATCTAGAACATCACTTCCCTGAAAATAATGTAAAAACACTTGACATGTCTCACATGTCAAATAAAATGCTCAAGAGAGTTCCCAAAATTTAATGGAACTCTGCCTTTGAAAGTTAAATAAACTTTATTGCATGCAAGACATTTAAATCAAAGGTCCACTCACAGTGCTAAGCTAAGTCTGCCGACGACCTGAGGCTTCCTCCAAATGATCCTCTGCACCGCCTGAACAATAAATGATATTAATTCCCAAACGAAAATAAAACTTCAATAAATAACCCATAAAAGGGTCTAAAATTTATCTTTTTTCCTTGGCCAATTTCCATCTTTAATCCATTATAACTCAAAATTCACCATCACCACCGATAACCAACAAATCAACCTCAAACGAAATTTAAAACCGGCTAACCAAACTTCCGATACTCCAATTTAAATACCGCCAAAATCCTTAACCATAGAAAATCTCAAACATTATCATAACTCCTCCAAAAATTCCAAACTATACTTCATTGAACTCCTCTCCTTAATATCATCTTAAAAACATGAAAAACAGCCCCTGAGGGGCGGCGCCGCCGCCTGCTCCGCCGGCAGCCGTTTTCCGGCGACTTCCTATGACTACCAAATTTTAACAGAATAATCCCCTCATCATCTACAACAACTTCCATAACTAGCACTTAGTCCAATTCTAGGGCTAACTAGGGTAATCGAACCGAAACATCCATAAATCCCTAAAACTTTCAATTACACAAACCACCCTAACGAGATCGAATTAGACCGATTCCTTTTGAAGGATTACTCATCTTGATTAGGGCTACAAGTTGAGCCAAAAATCTCGGCCTATGATGGCAGGAAAAACGGAGCTCCGGCGAAAAGGCAACCGGCGTTCCGGTGGGGTTTTCTCCTCTCTAGCGGCACTACCGGCTCGGAGAACTGGCCGGGGAGAGAGAGGAGGTGGCGAGGGTCCTTTCTGGGCTGGAGCGGCGGCCCGTCGTTGGCTGGACGACGGCGCCTGGTGGCAGGAAATCCAGCGAAGAGAAAGCTCGGGGAGATTTCGGGGAAGAAAGAGAGAAGAGAAAGAAAAAGAAAAGAAAAGAAAGAAAAGGGGCTCGGGCTGCTTCCCCCCTACCCGGCCCAACACTTATACCCAACTAAAATAAATCCACTTCAAATTTTACCTCTTTTTACCGACACAAAAAAATTTCCCTCCTAGTGGATAACTTTTCCATACTAACTCTGATTTTAACGTGTAGCAAGTCTACGAACTCGTAATAACATCCTCTACAACTTCCATGAAGAAAGTTTTCCCAAATTCCAAACAGAATAAAAAGTCAACTTTAAGGTCCTTAACAGTAAACGGTTAATTAATATGGTAAAAGACCAAAATAATACCGAAGTAAATAACCGTAAAATAACTTAAGGACCAGGGTGTGACAGGTCACGTGCAAGTTGACCTACGAAACTAGACAAATTCTTATTTCGCCTTTAATTTGTCTTTCTGTAAGGATATGATAAGCTTAAACATTTCATACCATTGCGTGAACACATCCGGTCATTACCTTAATATTCTTTCACACTTATCTAAGAAGAGCGAAACTGCTTGAGCGCTAGAAAGAGAGTTGAAAGACTAAGGAGAACTTGGCCTTACAAGTTTATAGTGAATGAGATGTCAAGTTGAGCATATTGTGACAAGTATATAAATGTGCTACCGTATTTAGATAGAGAATTTCCTCTAAGATTTCTTCGTCATATGGATGAAACATGTCTTCTCAAGACTTTGACCAATCAAGGGATACATATAGGCATAACTATATTGTCCTTTACCTGCCTTAAGCCGACTAATGAATAAGCATCATCAATAACGGTCCTCACTTCGAGACCAAGTATTCCCAAGATTCTTTCATTCTTTATTTGGATCAGTGGCATCTCTTAGTTTAACAAGAGTTCATCACTATTCATCAACAACTTACACACAAAGAGGCATAATTCGTCATATCTCTTCCCTAATCAAGTAGATACTTAGCAAATACCCTACAAATGGACTCTGTGGTTATGAGCCATTTGATTTGGGTGAAAACCGACATGTTCAAGATCTTTATGTACATCTCATAGTTCCCAACAGAGATAAGTTGACCACAAGTTGCATGTTCAAATTTTCGAAAACTACCTAACTGATGAGGTAGTGGAGTGCAATGACGTCCATTACGAGAGTATATATCATCTTAGTCGATTTCAGGGCGTATGTGAGAGACCTTGCGCCAGAAGGTGAATCTAAACTCTTATTCCCACTACGCTTTTTAACAAAGACATAACTAATAGAGTTTACGCTTGGAGTTTCGGCCTCACCTGACCAAAGCATTATCTCTTTGTTTAAACTGGATCACATCTTTCTATTTAGGCTAATCTACAACGTTGGTATTTACAACGAATCATGGTTTGATATCAAACTCATTAAACTACGACATCATGTACACTAGTGTAATTTATATTTGTAGAGATCTCTATACAGATTGGTAATGGCATTGAGGCATCCCCCAATGATGACCATAATCCAGAAATAACACATGAGACGAATGAGTATCATTGATCAAAGGATCAAATTGTGTCAAGCTCGCATTCTTCCTTAACAAGTATTTATCGAACCAAGTGGCATCCCCCTAAATCATGGGAGCCACGTCCTAGTTAAACCATGTACCACTTTTGTGGCGTCACCATCCCACCATCTATGGGTGACAACATGTTCTCTTATCCGGACATCAACATGTCTTCTTATCCAGACATCAATCCTTGCAGGCATGTTTGCAGCATGTATATGTGTTCTCGTCACTTTAAGGAACTTGATGAAACACAGTAGGAACAAACCATGTCACACCTCAACTTGAAGAAATGTCTAACCTCAAATTAAGGCGTGAATACACTCTAATTACAGACAATTTATTATCCATAATTAAAATAAGATAGATATCATAACATAACGTAAGAAACTACAACCTTCGTACTTTTATTTAGATTTAAAACCTTATAAGAAGACACTTAAAGCACACATGCTTAAAGCGTTTACAAACATACAAACAAACTAGAATAGCGTTTCTTTCAAAACGTCCATTCTTTATTCAAGCCCTAACTTACAAAAGAAAAACTTGAAATCCTTAATTTACAATAAAACACTTGTTACACTTCAAGAACCGCACCTGCAAGGAGTTTGATGAAGGGTGAGCAACGCTCAGTAAGGCTAGTTAATATACTAATAAAACATGACATTTTATATACGAATCAAAACAAACAAACATAACATATGGAGAATGCATGGATGCAATATGAACTCAACTCTCATCTCACACCACACATCACCCTCAAATACAATTTTCTCATTTGTTAGTCATCTTGTTACACTCATGGTCTCCAAACCCGAAATCCGATAAAATCGTTTTATCGATGTCCGCTATCAAAGGGGCATACTTTCCCCAAACTTGTGCACGTGTAGGCTACCCTAGATCTTGGACAACCCATAAGGAGACTCAACTACATAAAATGTATCTATTCTCTAGATCTCATTCTCAATCTCCACAATTCCTCACAATGCATTATGCATGTCAATTGAATCTCAATGTTGTAGTCGGTAGTCAGGAAACTACCTTCCCCGCCCATAGACCAGTTAGGAAACTTGTAAACTGACGTCCAGGCTACCTCGCCATGGTGAAAGATCATCGGTACCACACTGGGAATGTGTTTTTCCAAGCTTCACAAGAAGGCAGACACTATGAGAATATAAATGTATAGTTTGTCCCACATCGAAAACATGTAATAAGAGGGAACCTTCCTTGGCTATAAACCTTGGCTATAAAAGGAAGTCTTCCCCTATGTAGAAAGGATATACACTCCCCCAGACTCTCTGACCCCGCGTGTAGCCATTGTGCGCGGAGCCATATGTAGAAAGGAGATATATGAAAGAATCCCCCCTATTTGTAACACTCCACCCCGCGGGATTGGTAGACTACCCCCCCCCCATTTGTAACACTCCACCCCGCGGGATAGACTCTCACATCCCTCCCTTACTCCATCAGGCGAGATGGATGCCCTTGTAACATCAAATGCTTGATAGTTGATTCTAAGTGAACGTAGCCATGTCCCTCGAGGCATGGCGAACCATTATATGTCCTTGTCTCTTGATCATTAATTCTGTTCCACCATGATTCTACATAGCCTTCGGGTTTATACAGAAACATTTGGCACCGTCTGTGGGAAACATTACTAAAAGTCATGTTGTTCTACCGCCCGAGAGGTATTCCACAGAGAGGCAGTATGGAAGCGAGATGACCCGCCTGAGTTCTTTTTGTCATCATGATTTTACCAAGAACAGAATCCCGCCCAAGATGAGAGGTGAGGTAGCTCGCATGGGTGCGAGGCGAGATGACTTAGCATGGGAGCGAAGCGAGATGACCCGCCCGGGTTCTTTTGTCATCAGGATTTTACCAAGAGCAGAATCTCGCCTGGGATGAGAGGCGAGGTAGCTCGCATGGATGCGAGACGAGATGACTTCGCATGGGAGTGAAGCGAGATGACCTGCCCGGGTTCTTTTGTCATCAGGATTTTACCAAGAGCAGAATCCCGCCCAGGATGAGAGGCGAGGTAGCTCGCATGGATGCGAGGCAAGATGACTTCGCATGGGAGCGAAGCAAGATGACCCGCCTGGGTTCTTTTGTCATTAGGATTTTACCGTAAGCAGAATCTTGCCCGAGTTCTTTTTGTTAGAGGGATAGGTAATCCAAGAGCAGAGCCACTAAGACTCATGTATGATGCCTCCAGCCATCACCCGGAGATGAGTCACCGAGACCTGGAGCTCAGTCTTGTCTGCCGGGAGCTTTGATAGTGACGACCCACTCCTCCCGCTGCCCGACCGAGATGAAAATTCGTCAGAAATAGCAAAAGGATCCGCCTAGCATACTCGGGGTCCTGTTGATAGATCGCGCGGTTGTCCCTTTGCCTCCGAGATGGCGGAATCCCAGTTTAAGCTAAGTTCATGATCTCCGGGATAGGTAATCCAAGAGCAGAGCCACTAAGACTCATGTATGATGCCTCCAGCCATCACCCGGAGATGAGTCACCGGGACCTGGAGCTCAGTCTTGTCTGCCGGGAGCTTCGATAGTGACGACCCACTCCTCCCGCTGCCCGACCGAGATGAAAATTCGTCAGAAATAGCAAAAGGATCCGCCTAGCATACTCGGGGTCCTGTTGATAGATCGCGCGGTTGTCCCTTTGCCTCCGAGATGGCGGAATCTGAGTTTAAGCTAAGTTCATGATCTCGGTTGGCCGAATTCATTAGGAGAGGGACTTCATATGGAAGTCAGGATAACAAGACCAGCTCGCACTTTATGGATCGTCGGCAGTTTCCCTTCCCTGCTGACCTTGGTCACCGGTTCCATCAATCAACCATCACTAGTACATGGAAACCACCTTGGGGGATTGAATATTAGAGCATGCTCCCGGGATCCGAGGTGACAAGCCGATCTGCCGGTGTAATGTTCATTGGATCTGGGATACGCTTCCCGGTAGCTACCACCGACACCTTGTTGATTTGTCTGGTGCACAGCTAAAAATTGCTATGGACACCCGGTATGAGGGGTATGGGGTGAAGAAGAAGGAAACTGGAGAAGTTAACTCAAACCAGACAGTTGTATAGTCCACGTCAAATCGGCAAGCCTGAGTATTATTAGGTTTAAAGGCGCGTGGGTTACATAGCCTACGGTATCACGCAAATTGGAATTAGGGCCTGAGTTGGCGAGGGTAGGAGTTCGCACGTATCAAAACAGTGACATGAGTTGCATGGGAGCTGACTTTGCGAGAAGATGTGTTACGCGAAGCGATGACTTCGCGAAGGGGACTCCGCATGAGAGAAGGACCTTGTGAAGCATTGACAACTCCATTACATTTCACGTCAGCGAGGTGGCGCACCTCGCATCCCTAGAAGCAGGGTCCCGGTCGTCCCCCTGCTGAGGATTGTGGCCAAAACAGTGTGCACGGGTCCTGTTGGCAAGAGTACTTTGAAACTTCAAATTTCGATCAAGAAGCAGGGTCCCGGTCGTCCAGTTCGGTTATCACTTCCCTCTGGCAACGCCTGCTCTATGAGGTACCGGTAGAACCAGTCGGGATCATATGATCTGCAAGCAATGGATCCCGGTGGCAAAAAAAAAAATATAGACACCCGGAGCTCAGTCATGTCGAACGGGAGCTTCGCCGGAGACGATCTACTCAACCCGCAGCCGTATCATCTTCTTATCTCGGTGGCTCTAGCGTTCAGTCTCCGGGTCAAAAAGTCAGTGGCCTCAGACTAGAGAAACAGTCTCTGAGATAGGTGTCTGGCGAGAGAGTTCTTGGGGGAGTTGTTGTATACCCAGCTCTCAAGCAGTCGGCATAGCAACAATGTTGAGCAACGGTCATGTGGCTCCCGGGGGAGCCCCACTGATTGGCCGGTATGGCATTGGACAGGGCAACTCTTAAGAGGGGCTCTCTTGCATGACCCGACAGGGTCACCAAAAGGATTGATAAAACATTTGGTGATATGTGTTGAATTTAAACGGAATGATCCAGGAGTAGATCTCGCCCGAGATAAGAATTCATCCGGAGGGGTGCTTGTGGAAGAGGGTATCTGCCCAGCATTATCGGGGGGACTCGTTGGCAGCATAAAGGTGATCTTGTTCCAACTCATTGCCTTGAGATCGGTCTACCCGGAGACTCCACCAACCATAGCACCTAGTCTATGTCATTGTCCTCTCAACCAAGAAAGTAATTTACCAGGAACCCGCTGGCATTGTTCATGATGGGAAGAGAAGCCGAGCATCCACAAAGTGCTTACCGGCAGCGTGAAGCACTCTCCGAGAGGTGACCGTTATGGCCACAGAGAGGGCAAGGGGCTCTCTTGTAGTCACCGAGAAGGTTGATGAAGCAACGAGTCGGGATCCCAAAAGAGTGTTGTGTACACCCAAACATCAATTTTGGCCACCCGATGGCATTGACCGAAAAGCAAAATCAGGATATGAAAGTTTAGTCATCATGACTAGACTGAGAAACCATCAAGAGATAGGCATTCCACCCGAGAGGCACTCCACCGAGAGATTGTTATTCCACCGAGAGGCACAAGTCATTAAAATCCCATGTAACACCAGGTGGGATTGGCATTCCACCGATAGGCATGTCATTAAGATCCCGAGTAACACCAGGCGGGATGGGCATTCCACCGTTTTCCCCAGTAACACCAAGCGGCATGGGTAATCCACATTAAAATCCCCTGTAACACCAGGCGAGATGGGCATTCTACCGTTTTCCCCAGTAACACCAAGCGGCATAGGTAATCCATATTAAAATCTCTTGTAAGACCAAGCGGGATGGGTAATCAGTTTTCCCTTGTAAGACCTAGCAGGATGGATAATCCACATTAAAATCTTGAGTAACATCAAGCGGGATATATAGGCATTCGACCGAGAGGCACAAGTGATTGAGATCCCGAGTAATACCTAGCGGGATAGGCATTCGACCGAAAGTCATTATATCTTCCCTTTAAAAACGGAGCAAGTGGCTTGATAACTCACAAACGGCGTTAACATCTCGTCACTCGAGTAGTAACACAGGAGGTAACACCCAAGTACAAGATCCATCTCGCATGTCACCAAGATCATAAGACCTAGTTCGCCAGGTACAAGATCCACCTCGTGTGTATTGCAGAGTTTCAAGACCCATCTCGTGTGTCACCGAGACACTTAGTTCGCCAGGTACAAGATTCACCTCGCGTGTATTGCCGAGTTTTAAGACCTATCTCGCACGGTAGTGCACAGAGCTAGATCTTCAGCCCGTGCGGTAGCCCGTTTGGGCAAAGTGAGATCCACATCTCGCGACCAAGAGAAGATTAGCATTCCACCAAGATTAGCATTCCATCAAGATTAGCATTCGGCCACGGCAGGATTTGTAAACTCGCTAGTGAACCCTGAAATCTTTCTCTCCTTCGATTCTCTCTCGCCGAACCTCCTTGTCCAAAACAAAGTTCACAAAGAGGCCGGGGATGACGAGATGAAGCTTTTAACACCGGTCATGAACCGAGAGACTGCCGGACAACGGAGAACCTCCTCTGAGCTCCGTCGTTGTAGAGCAGCTCGAGACTGAAGTCTGTCTGGGTTGTGTTTCAATATAGTCCAAGCTAATCCACTTCAATTTATATATTCTTCAATCAACGGTCAAGATTAAACGGTTCCTTAAAATCCAATGGTCTAGATCAAGCCACACTTTAAGTTCTATTTTCAATTAATTTTTGGATAATACTAACTTCCAAAAATTATTAAAAATAATTCTGATGTCCAAACGATGTTCTGAAAAATCCTACGAACTCGTAACAACATCTAGTTTAATCCTATGGGCTCGGAAGAAAATTTTCAACAAACTAGAAATTGAAATAATTTTTGAAAGTCTCAAAGAATTGAAAGAATAATATAAATCGAAATAAAAATAACTCAAAAAATATTTTTCTTTTAAAAAAGGAAATTCAAAATTCCGAGATGTTACAAACCATGACAATTCCAAATTGTTCTACTTGAACATTCTTATTCTTATCTTCTCCTAACGACGAGAAGACTGACTCATCAAAATGACATAAAAAAGATTGTTTGTCAAGTTTTCTATATAACCAGACTATAGTCGAAAGTTTATGTCTTATTCAAAGATAATATTCATCATAAATAACTCATCGTTGTGCGCTTGTAGAGGCGCAATTTGGCACACACAATATATGGACGATATAGATTATAGAACGTTAACTCAATTCGTTAACAAATATGCATACCGTTACGACCGTAAAATAAAGAGTTGAATAATGGTGGACAAAGATGAATAAGTAAAACTATGACCCTGCTACAACCCGTAGATGTTGGTCTAACGGGTCTAAAAACCGCCTGCCTCACTGCCGGAACCAACCAAAAAGAAACCGGTTGAACCAGCCGCATACATTACCGGACCTATATTTTACACATCCTTTATCGGTTCACTATCTTCCAGAGCTCTAAATGCTACCAAATTTTGTGAGCAGTTAGATATTGGAGTTATAATTTAAAACCCGCCGGTCTCAACAGCGAAACCGGCCTGAATAATGGTGAACCAGTCGTCGGAGTCGCCTGACATCCGTGAACATTTCTTTTGAGTGGTTCACCACTTTTGAGGTCTCCAAATACCACCAAAAATTCTGAGTCGGTAGGCTAGGATGTTAGAAATCAGGGGCTGCAAGCAAAACCACAAGAAACGGTCTAAAAGTCGGTGAACCAGTCCTCACAATGACTGGGCTGCAAGCGGAAAATTCGGATTAACCAAAAACTATTGATGATCAGGTAAGCTCATGGAGGAGGGGAATGTATTCAAGGTCTTCTCAATCATATCTATCTTAGACTTCTCTACTCCACAATAACTAAGTTCTTCCCGGAGGTCCAACATAGCTTGGTTATGTCCACAACTTTGGTAAAATCCAGCAAACAAATGGTTTCCCATCTCGCAATCAATTCTGGAAGCTATGTGTCACGCAAATTGTTAAAGCATTGTTTTAGAATGTTCTATAAAACCTTGGGATCTTATTTTTTTCAAATACTGATTCTTCATAATTGGGTGGATGTGACGCCTCAAAAACATGAGGGCTTGAGCTTTAGTCTTCAAACTTGGAGGAGGAAAATTGAGGTCAGCCGAAGGGAAAATCATTGTAGTGTATTTTTTACCGACGAATGTGTGAGTCACGTTCGACACCCAACGATGATACTCTTTACCTTGAGCATTGAGGATGTCAAACTTTGGCCTAGATGGCTTGGTCATCTACAAAGAGACAAGGGAGATAGTATCGAGAATTTGAATACTAAAATCAAGTATATGGAATTAGAACGTGAAAAAAGATGTACTAGTCACAATATTGATGTGAAAAACTGTGACTATAATATTGTCACGATCGATTTCTTCCTTCTTCTTTTTTATTTGTACTGTGACAAACCGTCACAAATTGAAGTTTGATATGAGGGGTCCCATATTTCTTTGTGACGGTTTGTCATGGTACAACTCAAAAAAAAGGGAAGAAATCAATCGTGACGGTATTACAGTCACAATTTTCGCATCGATATTATGACCAGTACATCTTGGTTCACGTTCTAATTTCATATACTTGATTTTAGTATTCGAATTCTCAATACTATCTCCCTTGTCTCTTTGTAGATGACCAAGCCATCTAGGACATAGTTTGACATCCTCGATACTCAAGGTAAAGAGTATCATCATTGGGTGTCGGATGTGACTCACACATTCGTCGATAAGAGATACACTACAACGATTTTCCCTCCGTCTGACCCCATTTTTCCTCCTTCGAGTTTGGAGACTATAGCTCAAGCTCTCATGTTTTTGAGGTGTCACATCCACTCAATTCTGAAGAAGCAGTATTTGAAAAACAAATCTCAAGGATTTATGGGACGTTCTAAAACAACACTTCAACAATTTGCATGACGCACAGCTCCCAGAATTGATTGCGAGATGGGAAACCATCTGTTTGCTAGATTTTGCCAAAGTTGAGGACTATCATCAAGCTATGTTGGACCTCCATGTAGAGCTTAGTTTTTGTGGAGTCGAGAAGTCCGAGAAAGATATGATCGAGATGACCTTGAACTCATTCCCCTCTTCCATGAGTTTATTGATAGAAAAGCTTATTTATAGACATTACATAGAGTCTTTCGAAGGATCTAGAACATCTATCAATACTGTAATCTATTATAATAAGGAAACAGATTAATCAATCCTACGTGTATTAGGGCAAGACACATAATAAAAGGACGGAAACATAATTTCCTTAAACAGTTTCATAATTTAGAATGGCAAGTGAAAAACAATGGGTCTAGACATCTACGAGTTTTTTTCCAAACCCTAGATGTCATGGCTTTGGGGTCGAAAATGGCATACGACGTCGCCAAGCTTCGGTACAATGGAGTTGCTTCATTGTTCACATTTGAAAAAGAAACCACCTTAATTTCTATGACAATCATGGATTCCTCAAGCTTGGCTAATGCTATGGTAAAGTTACGCCATGTTTCGTTTGAGTAAAATGAATCTTATTCATGCACATATAATCTTACAGTTGTATACACATAACGTCTAAAAGACACTAAAAAGAACGTATTTTCATACATTTGAATGTATATTTATTGAAAATACATTAAAATCTCTCATAGTGAGAATCATCAATCAAACAACCAACCAACACATTTTCAGGCACATCTTTTCTTGTTTACTAGAAGCCAGAGCCTCTCTCTCTCTCTCTAAAGTTTAGAGAGAGAAAACTGATTCTAGCCCTCTCCCACTTATTTCTTACATGAATTTAGAGATCTATATCAATAGTTTGAGAATTGGAGGTGAGTTCTATTTGCCTCCCTTGATATTTATCGGTTTTCTTTCCTTCACACATCTGCAATATATTTTTCTTGTAATGTGGTGATTTTTTTGACATATATATGTTCAACCCAAGAGGATATTGTTTCTCCTTTTTCCATCGATCATCTGAAAACCTTTTCAAATCCGAAATCCTATCATTCCCCTCAACCACTACATCGCATTAGCTCCCCTCCATCTACCAAAGAAAGCCACTACTTCAATGTGAGATTGATCACTTACCAAGAGGAGTATGGACATTCACCCATGGGTGTTCTACCCCTCATTCACTATTGGTTTTGTTCTTTGTTTATGCTTTTTGTCTTAGTTTGGCGGCCTCGTTTCCCTTCCAGTTCAAGTATCTTGGTGGAGAAGATAAAGTTATTGTGCGGTGTAGATGTCATCCCCCTCTCATCCCCCATTAACTTTTGTTTTGACATGATTTGTATTTTGAGATTTACTAACAACGATTTATCGGTCATCATCCTTTTAATCTGGCACTTCTCGTTACCTTTTGATCATTGGCGGAGACAACTCTGGTTAGCTTAGGCGGCGGTTGTGTTAGTTTTTTTTTTAGTCGATGTTGACTGTGTAGTGCTGAGTAGTATATTGTCTCAAGTTATTTTGTACTTGGACCTCCTTTGGGCTCGGGTCCTATATTAGATTTTCTCCTTTGGTATAATTAATGAAATTCTTCTTAATGATAAAGAAAAATTGCATTTTTTAAGGCAACATTCTTCAAACTTCACCTTGATGGTCTACGAAAACCGAGAAGATATTGGTTTCTCTCTTAGAGATGATTTACAGTATTGACTGCACCTAGATTTTTAAGGGAACTGAAATTTACATTACTAATTTTACAATTCACACTTTCACTTTCCTCTTTTGATAATTTAAATCTTACGTTTAGTGACATGTGTTTTGTCTTTTTGTTAAAACTTTACCCAAAAAAAAAAATAAAAGTGTGAATTGTAAAATAGTAAGTGTAAATTTCACCTCCCATTCTTAATTATAAGAAGAAACAAATAACAGCCTTCATTTTGATCCAAGACCAATATAGCAATTGTGACTGTGGGTGGTGCAGCGATCTCTAAGAGTCAAAGACATACGCAACTACTCCCGCCGCCTCTCCCCGGCACCAGATGCTACAAATATCCATAAACCCCTCAAATTCACAGAATCAAATTCAAATTTTGTAAAAAATAACCTCATAACGACGATACTTTTGTTCCAGTGAAAAAGCTTGTTCCACATCCTTCTCCACTTGACATCTTTTAGTTGGCTTCGCAGGTTATTACATGCACCAATATATCGGCATTCATTTTGTTTTATTTATGTCTTTCCCAACTTTGATGAGACTATCAGTTCCAAATCATGAGACTATCAGTTCCAACTTCCAAGTACCATACCAGGCTGGCTACCTGTAGCAAGTTTTACTCAGGCAAACACAAAAAGAAGACAATATTATATGGCTGCTACATATATGATTGACCATTCCTAATCTTAAATAATTTGTTATTTCCAGGCGTGGCAAGATTCAAGCTCGTTCATATAAATTTGAGCTGATCAATACCTCAATTGACTTGTTAGATCCATATATAAATATGTTTCTTCATTGTCCAAGTTTAGAATGCAGCAAGTTCTAACTGCTACTTGGAGCATGCAATGCCATGCGCATGGGGCATCCATTTTTGAATGACAAAATACAATATAGTCCAGGGCTGATGTTTTGATTAAAAATTCTATGTCCTTTTGGAAGAGGATCAATCAAATGAAGAAGACAATTTTCCGATGTGTGACCATAATAATTTGATGAAAATAAAATATGGCCAAGAATGTAGAATTGACTTTGTTGGATGGCATGAACCTATTTATCCATAATTAACAACTTTGGTGGCTATTCAAAAGATTCAAAATATACAATCAATTTGTTTTCGTTTTTGTAAACGACTACAACAATTGAAATAGTAAGGTCATTGTGACACCATTCATAGCTGAAAATATGACTAGAAATACTTCATGTCCAAAAACGACACTAACAGAATATGCAAGTGGTGTGATTAATAAGAAAATTTTAAAATATTGTAACGCGCGAGACATCGATTCCATATCAAATATTGATGATCTCTTTTGATGTGATTCGATTATTGTGTGTATTGATTTTATGATGCGGATGCGGTTATTATGGAAGAAAGGCCTCTATGTTGTCATCAATGCATGACTCATTGTCGACGGTGCACTGACGACAACACAGAGAAAGGAACTGCAGATCTTGCAGTTTAATGTCTTAAGAGTCTGAGTCAACAGTGAACATGGCGCATGCAAATGATGCAACGGAGAACAGAGAAAGAATATGCCTAAGCAGGTCCGCATCTTGCCAAAGGTGATTAGGTGCGTATACAATGGACCTGAAATCACATTGTCGTTTTCATTATATAAGGGACTAGGTTGCTACACACACAATTTGTTGCAAACAGAAAGTGCAAGTCGGAGGCAGGAGAAAGTGATATTACAACAACCTTTCATAAATCCTCACATCAGTCACATGATCTGATCCACATGCATGTGATCATCGAAGTTACTACAAACTGGATAAAAAAGAAAAGAAAAAGAGAGAGATATAAGTATGGAAACCTTGAGCCTCCGACCAAGAAAGGAAGCAAAATTAGGAAAGTGTAAACCACCTTGAGGAATGGTCCACCTTCACCAAACAATGGACTTGACCCGCCATTGCCCACACCTTAATGAGATCCAACTTTCTCTTCTACACAATCTCAAAAACCCCGTGCGCCCTGTCGTTTGTACACACCAAAAAGGAAAACCAAGAAAAACGACGTGCGGAAAGTCAGTTACGACCCCACCTAAACCCCAAGATTATTCTTCCCTTAATTTTTCATCTAGAAAAAAAAAACCTAATTAAAAATCGGACGGCTGCAATTAACCCGGCATCCTCTACAAATTCGTGGAGTCCCTTCTCGTCACTCTCTCTCTCTCTCTCTCTCTCTTCTTCTTCTGATTCTCTCTCTCTGAACAAAGCTCTTCATCCATGGCTACGATCCAGTGTGTTAAGGCTAGGCAGATCTTCGACAGCCGTGGTAACCCCACCGTCGAGGTTCGTATTTCCTTTATCTGTTTTGGCGATGATTTCTATGCTCGCGATCTGTTTGTTTTTGGAATTTGTTTTAGATGATTTGATTTCTGTTTGAATCGGAGATATGAGTTTCCTCGATGACATCGAGATTTACTTGTAGTTTGTTTGAGGCTTTGAGGCTCTTCGCATGCACTAGATATAGTATCATTTTCTTTATATATGATTTATGATTTCTGATTTGGTTGTGTAATAGATCGGTGGATATGCGGTTGAAAAATCTGGATGTGTGTGTTGTTGCAGGTCGATATTATTCTTTCAGATGGTTATTTGGCTAGAGCTGCTGTTCCCAGTGGTGCCTCTACCGGTATGATTCTGTGATCTAATTTTTTTATATTTTTCATTCAAGCTGATAAGTTTAGTGAAAATTTGTATAGTAATCTCGGTTTAGTAGTTGATCAAAGGGATGAACACTGTTAAACAGATTTAACTCATTATTTTTCGTTGATATGCAGGTGTGTACGAGGCTCTTGAGTTGCGTGATGGAGGCTCAGAATACCTTGGAAAGGGTGTCTCAAAGGTGAGTCGCCGATGTGAATTGCTATTGTATACTTCTCTGTTTTATGAGTTGATCTAATTGTGATCTATTACCATAGCTGTTTAGTTTTATCTTGTGCTTGTTTGTTGAGTGTTCTTTTTCATGTGTAGGCCGTCAACAATGTCAACTCAATCATTGGCCCTGCTTTGATCGGCAAGGTTTGTTATTTTTCCTCACAGGTGTTATGTGATTAAGTAATATGGTTGTACTGTGTGCAGTTTATAATGCTTGTTATCATGTATTGCAGGACCCGTCCGAGCAGACTGCCATTGATAACTTCATGGTTCAGCAGCTTGATGGAACTGTTAACGAGTGGGGTTGGTGCAAACAAAAGGTACAACAATCATTACAAATTATTGTTGAATATGTTGTATATCTGCAAATTATTGTATGTGTCATCCACAAGTAAAATTAAGCTGTATTTCTTGTGCATTCTCAGCTTGGTGCAAATGCCATATTGGCTGTGTCTCTTGCAGTCTGCAAAGCTGGGGCTTATGTCAAGAAAACTCCCCTGTACAAGGTAAGAAGTTTGTTCTCTTACTAGTTTGGTATCCGAGAATAACTTCAGTACGTGTACAACATGCATCATAGAGTTTGTAGGCATGAGCTAACACCTTTCCATTAGGCACCGAATACTGTTCACTGCCAATATATTTGCTGTTTATTTTGTTGTTAGTGACTCTGTCTTTTCAATTCAGCACATTGCCAATATATTTGCTGTTTATTTTGTTGTTATTGACTCTGTCTTTTCAATTCAGCACATTGCCAATCTTGCTGGCAACAAGAACTTGGTGTTGCCTGTTCCTGCTTTCAATGTCATCAATGGAGGATCACATGCAGGAAACAAACTTGCTATGCAGGTATTATTGGTTAATTTATTTGCCTATTTCTAATATTCTTCTTGATGTTGTTACATGGTATTTAATACACGTGTGTGCAGGAATTCATGATTCTTCCTGTTGGAGCTTCCTCATTCAAAGAGGCCATGAAGATGGGTGTTGAAGTATATCACAACCTAAAGGTATGTCCATTTTCTTTATGGGAGAGGATGGTTTGGATCACTTGTATATCTTCATAAAATCGAGAAATATGCCCTCTTGACTTGGGATGACCATATTGTTTTCTATTGTTTCATTTATGTTAAATGGGTAGCACTGAATGCATACTTGTTGTACTGGTTCTTGCTAGATTTGAATTGCGTAGGATATACGGGTAGATAAGGAGAAGTCTTACTTCTTTCAGTAATGTTCTTTCATAGCTCCCTGAACTTGCTGTCTTGTGTTTTTGTAGTCTGTGATTAAGAAGAAGTACGGACAGGATGCAACTAACGTCGGTGATGAAGGTGGATTTGCTCCCAACATTCAGGTTAGCCATACTATAATTGGAAGTCAATCATTGAATTGAAGTTTCCTGCTTTAATCTTTTAATTATTTTCTTATTATTTTTTACTGAAGGCATCTTATTTATGTCATTTCAGGAGAACAAGGAAGGTCTTGAATTGCTTAAGACTGCCATTGAGAAGGCTGGATACACTGGAAAGGTAAGTTCTTAACTTCTAAAATTTTGTTGTGAAGAAAATTTAGTTACGTTTCAAAGGTAATGAACAAAATTATTATCCTTCTTGTAGGTTGTCATTGGAATGGATGTTGCTGCATCTGAGTTTTATGGAACTGATAAAACTTATGATCTGAACTTCAAGGAAGAGGTATGTTCTCTGTCATGTTTACAATTGTATTTATTGATCGAACTAGATGACATTTATATCAAATGTGAACTAGAGACTAGACTAAGGTCGTGAAGCTAGACTCTTCAATGCTTAGTTTCAGGTTATGAACATGAAATGGGGATACCAAATTGTAGGAAGCATGTTATGTGCAAAACATCTAATTGCCAGAATGATAAATAATCTGACATATCTAGCAATGTTTTGCTGGAGATTTTAATTCCTAGTTCATATACAATGCTGCCCTCCTTTCGACATCTATCTAGTCATGTTTATTTAACCTGCACAGTGTTTATGCTAAGATTTTTATATTTTTGTTTTATTTTGTTACATTCAGAAAAATGATGGTTCCCAGAAGATTTCCGGAACTGCTCTCAAGGATCTCTACAAGTCATTTGTGGCTGAGTACCCTATTGTCTCAATTGAAGATCCCTTTGACCAAGATGATTGGGAGCACTACTCCAAGATGACAAGTGAATGTGGAGAGCAAGTACAAATTGTCGGAGATGATCTTTTGGTCACCAACCCAAAGGTCTGTAGAGATAGTCAATACTTTTTGTTGGTCCTAACACTGTTATGGTTTTCTTCGAGTTCCCTTTTTTCAAAATAATAGCAAAGTCTTCAGATGTAGCAGTTAACTTAATGGGTATATCTGTTATGACATTTCTTCAATTTCATTGACGTCTTTCTATTCATTTTTTCAGAGGGTTGAGAAGGCAATCAAGGAGAAAAGTTGCAATGCTCTTCTTCTGAAGGTAAAATGTGATTCTCACTATTTAACGGTTCCATAGTTATGGTTTGGAGACCATTATGAACATGTTTCTTAAATTTGTTTGTGGTACAGGTGAATCAAATTGGGTCTGTAACTGAGAGTATCGAGGCTGTAAGAATGTCCAAGAAAGCTGGGTGGGGTGTTATGGCCAGCCACAGAAGGTTTGGAAGTTGAAACACTTGAAATTGAATAATTTAATTGTAGTTTTCTCCACCCTTTTTCAAGTGGGTTCTAGTAGCTTATGTTATTTACCTTTCTTTACTGCAGTGGAGAAACTGAGGACACTTTCATTGCTGATCTTTCTGTTGGTTTGGCCACGGTATTCATTTGATCTAATCTAAAGCATCCGCTGTTATTCAAATCTCCCTTTCATTTTTCTCATGAAATCTTTTTTTCTGCTTGATCAGGGTCAAATCAAGACTGGAGCTCCCTGCAGGTCAGAGCGTCTTGCCAAGTATAACCAGGTTCGGGACTAGCATCAGTTTTGCCTTTGTTTCTTCTAGTTTTCAATTTTTCTTAATAACTTTCGGAGACTGTCATTTGCTTGATTTTGAACATTTTATGTATCTCTGTATGCAGCTCTTGCGTATTGAGGAGGAGCTCGGTTCTGCGGCAGTCTATGCCGGAGCAAAGTTCCGCACCCCAGTCAAACCCTACTAGAACATGAAGTGCATAAGTGCCTGAGCGGGATTTCAGAAATCGGCAGTTCACTGTGGTGAATAAGTTTTACATGTAGAATGGCTTAGTTATATGGAACTTGAATCCCTTTTTCCAATAATTTTCAGCAGAAGTTTTGTTTTGAGAGCTTGAACACAGTGCTGTACTGAAGCTAGTTCGACTGCGTAGAGTTGCTTCTGATGTTTACTACTAGTTTGACCGTTTGAATTTTCTTTGGAATTAGTTTATAAAAGCTGCCGTCTTTGGTGATAAGTGCAAAGTCATTTCAGTATAGACGTTAGCTGCCTTATTTCCAGGGACATGGAATGCTATACCAACTGTCCCCGACTCCATATTATCAGGTGATTACTCGGCGTAAAATATTATCAGGTGATTCATTATCAGAGGACGTGAAGTTTCTCTCTTAAGATAATAGTGATGACCAATTTTATTATTTAGAAAAACTCCCAACGATGTTGCATATATTTTCTTACATTGCAATTTGAAACAAGAGCCCTCAACATTAATATACTTTCATACGTCAAGAAAGGAACTTTTGGGCATTCATTTGTTCGGGATAACTTTTGTCACAATGATACATAATGTTGTTGATGTAAACTATCGTATGTTGGTTTTGTTCGATTTTTTTTCAAAAACATTTTACAGGATATCTTGACCAGCATAGCATCAAAACAAGCAAAGGAAGAACAGAAGGTTAAAGTGAAACTGAGTAAATCAAATACAATTTTTCCATTAAGATTTGCCCAAGTTTGCATATTGGCTTCATGAATGACGTAGTTGAAAGTGATGTGATTAAACGAATTGGCTAGGTGAAGATATGTTTTTCTTTCTTCTTTTTATTTACAAGAGTTCACTCATTCATAAGAACTAAATTACTAAAGCAATGACTACCAACGAAAACTGCAGGAATAGTACTACACTCCATTTACAAAACAAAACTCATCAACGATACAATGTTTATTTACAATATCAAATATATGTTGTGATACAATAGTTTTTCTCATGAATTAAATTATGGTGAATAAACTAAAAGCATATATTGAATTTGCTTTAAATGGTAAACATGGTACAGCAAACAGAAAGAAAAAAAAAAAGTAAAAAAAATGCTGGCTATGGGGTTCGAACCCATGCGTACTTATGTACAGTAGATCTTAAGTCTACCCCCTTAACCTCTCGGGCAAACCAGCCTCTTGTTCACCAATACACAACCGCAGTTTTAACAAACATAAAACCCTAAAAGAGATCAAAAACAGAGAGAGAGAGAGAGAGAGCGCAGCATCACCATTCTGAGACATGGCGGAGCACTTGGCATCGATCTTCGGCACAGAGAAGGACAGGGTGAACTGCCCCTTCTACTTCAAGATCGGCGCGTGCCGTCACGGTGACCGCTGCTCTCGCCTTCACACCAAGCCCAGCATCAGCCCAACTCTCCTCCTCTCCAACATGTACCAGCGCCCCGATATGCTCACCAACCCCGGCGTCGACCCTCAGGGCCAGGCCCTCGACCCTCGCAAGATCCAAGACAACTTCGAGGTCCCTCTTTCTCTCTCCTCCTTTCATTTTGCCCTAAATTTCTTTCCTCAATTTTTTTTTTTGATTTGTTGTTTTTGGAATGCAGGATTTCTATGAGGATCTGTTTGAGGAGCTGAGCAAGTATGGGCAGATCGAGAGCTTGAATATCTGTGACAATTTGGCTGACCACATGGTATTAGTTTTCGATTTTTATTTGGGACCGAAATTAGGGTTTTGTTGTGGATGTGATTTTGCTTGGTGTTTGGACTGATTGGATGTTGTTTGTGTGAGTAGGTTGGGAATGTGTATGTTCAGTTCAGGGAGGAGGAGCACGCTGCCGCGGCACTTCAGAATCTCACTGGGAGGTTCTATGCAGGTTAATTTTCTGTTGCATTATTGACATTGTTAACTATGCAGATGCACATTGAATTTAGGAATATGATAGAAATTATAGATTGGTGCCCTTATTGCGGTTGCTGTAATCTGTTAGTAGTAGTGACTTTTTGGATGTTGATACTGTGTACAGTGTATGATGTTTAAAACAGTACTGCCTGAAATTTTGTAACTCAATGCTTATGAATTGAAACTTGGTTGTTTTGATTGCTTGCAAATCTCTTCATCTGCTGTTTTATTTTCCCCAATTTTGAGCCTCTTAAGAATTTTTCCCTCAATCTGAGCTGGCCTTTAGGGGTGGGTTTAAAGATTTTGCATAAAAACGAAAATGGGGGCTCATTTTTTTCTTACATACCCATAATATTAAATAAGTATCTCGTTTAAAGAACTCCTGTTATCTATCTGGCTTGTGTGATTCTGAGCGGAAACAAGGACAGGGTTTTCTTACAGGCCCTCAATCTTCTACAAGAATCCATTTTCCAGAGGAACTATGGTTAGCTGATACTAAATGTATCAATGATATTTTTATCACTCTTATCCAATGCACGGATAATGGATTATATATGGATAACTCTTGTAGATGGCATTCTTTTGACTAATTATTGTGATGAGATGTTGGATACTCGGTGCTTTTAATTTTCACACCTAAAGATTTTTGGTAAGATGTATCAATCTTTAAGTTGTAATGACAAATGTTGACTAAATATTGTGGCCAAAGTTCTAACCATTTACATTGTCATAACTCTATGACTTGGCATTAATTTTGTTCATTATTCCTTGTGAAACCTGAGATTGAGAGTGTCAAACTAAAGGCAGTTTCGCTCAATTGGATCACAGTTGCATGAACTGCATTTGTTTAGTTTTCTGTAGATCAGTTGTCCTTTCTTTATCTTTATTCCCAGCTTATATATAATTATGTGCAGCTTTGTTCTTTGCTGGTATGGTTGTCCGAATCTAAATATTAAAGAGAGTAAGAGACCGGTCCGTGTGTGCACTTGTGTCAAGCTCTTGAGTAAACATTATTTTATTTTATGTTAATTTTTTAGCGCTGTCATTGGCCATATTTAACGAAACTTAACACAGCACTAGCAGGCTAGAGAAGAGAACAAAGGTTCAGAAACTGTAGTTACTGATAAAACAGTTGGTGTTCTGTGTAGTTGGTTAGAGCATGAGATGTAATCTAGATCTGTAAGGTAGTTGCGGGGCCAGGCCCTTGGTTTGCTCCCATGAGGTCTGGGTTCGAACTTTGCTAGGCTTTCCCATCTTCTAAAGATTATGTTTGGCAGGAGGCTCCATTTATGAGATTCCCCGAAGCGAGTTTGGTAGGCTTCTGGGTATATTTAGGTAGATGCAAGGTGGCCTTACATGATTTTGACCAGTAAACAAGTGAACAGCTCTAATTCTGGGAATTGTAAAACTGTTGTTTGTTACAGCCACTAACATTGAAGGCTATTTGATTAGTAGGTTGAGTTTGATTTCGACTAGATATTAAATAGACGGGTGGATAAGTGTTACTGCATGAAATATGCCTGTAGTTTTTTTTCGGTTGTAGAATGTAATGTTATCTTCACCATCCACTATATCCTTCAACATGTTTGTTTCCTTCCAAATAATTGTTGCAGCAATAATTGCAGTAAAAATTACTGGTATCGTGGTGCCTACTAACATTGCAGCCTATGATAAATGTTAACCATATTAGGTCGCCCCATCATTGTTGACTTTTCACCGGTGACCGACTTCCGTGAAGCTACATGTAGGCAGTATGAAGAAAATGTATGCAATCGAGGTGGCTACTGTAATTTCATGCATTTGAAGAAGATTAGCAGGTGACCAACTCCTCTCTTTATTAAGCCAGAACAATATTATTGATGACTTGTTACTTCATGATCTTTTATGTTGAATTCAGGGAATTGAGGAGGCGATTATTCGGAAGAAACAGGCGAAGGCGGAGCCGCAGTCGCAGCAGAAGCCATAGTCCTCAAAAGCATCCACGCGGCGGTTATCAGGAGCGTCCACATGGAGGTCGGGGCTTTGGCAGAAGAGGAGATGATGAGAGAGATCATTTCAATGATAAAAACAGGAGGCCTAGAAGCCGTAGTCCTGGTGGACGTAGAGGAAGAAGTAGAAGCCCTGTGGGTAGAAGGAATAGGAGTCCTGCAGCCAGGGAAAGCAGTGCTGAAAGAAGGGCCAAGATTGAGCAATGGAACCGGGAAAAGGAACAGGTTGATTCTGGAGATAAGCATGATAACAATAATAATAACAGCAACAATAATGATGAGGAATGGAATGGTGATAATAATAATGATCAGTACTACGATCCTCAGCAGCAGCAGCAGTAGCACGGTAGATGCAAAATCGAGCCTCAGTTATTTCACACAGCTTACCCTTTGGACTTGTATACAAGTGGGGTGTTGTTGTGCAAGGACTAATGTCTAGTTATTTTATGTGATGGTTTTAGAGGCATTAATGAAATTGCTGGATCGTGGTACTGCTGTCTGCAATGGTGAGTTATTATTACAGAACCGATCCAACTGTATGGGAAGTAAGAATCATTAATGTTTTTACTAGAATTATGAATTTTCATTGGAATGTCTTATTGTCTTTGAATTACATTAGAATTTTTAGCGTGAATTATATTTATTGCTGCTTTGCCCATTTTTGTGATATTTACCTCTTGTTCCTGCCTTGGAAATTTCTTTAGGAAGTAGGTGTATGGCATAGCTAAGGGTTTTACCTTGCCAACTTTTGGATTCCTGTGAAAACTGTGCCTAGCTTCTGGTCGGGTTGGTAGTTGGCAAGGGTTGGTGTTATTTTGGCAAAATAAGGTAAGGGTATTATTTGACTGGTGCATTAAGAAATTCTAAATCTCTTATGAAAAAGCTATTCACAATATGGACATTGGAAATATGGAGGCATCACCAAGACCGGCATCCTTTCGGTTCTGGACATCCATCTCTACATCTACAACCTACTTGTGTTACACATCTTATATCTTTATGTATGCAAACATCTCTTTTGAATGTGCTAAAAATTATGTCCCAAAATCATCAATCCAAAAGTAGGATACTAACACTTCAGAAGGAATGCTGATGCTGCTACGTGAAGCTGAAGGTATGCCTTTCATGTTCTGCCAAGCTTCCTAATCTCCTTACCAGCAGGCGAATATCTGGCTCTGGAAATTTAACATCTTTCTTGCCGAAACTCATCAAAGTGTGAGAAAATGTTTGATGGGTTGATACTCGTGATTCGTAAGATCAAATAAGAATATATATCTGATTTGAAGAACAAATTATTTTCTTTGGAAGGACTGAGGTGGCCAAAATTGAAGAACTTCAAAGGTTGATTGCTTTTGAGAAGAAATGAAGACCACGCACCACGAAATAGAAACATTATACAACAGAAATATCACCTTCAGTGAGCTCCGTCAACAACTTGAAATACTCGCACACTCCACACAGGGGACTGCACTGGACTATTATTAGCCAGTTAGAAAGTCCAGGGAAGAAAAGCCAGTGGTAGCTAGGTAAGCATCTTGACAGCAACTTCTTTGGTGTTTATTTTGGCGAACCGGACAATCTTTCATTAAAGGAAGATGCAGTGCTTATTGGATGCTGGACAAGGGAATGAAACAGGGATGAGAAGTTGTTGGGTTGCAATCATCCCACGTTTTGTCAATAATAGATCGACAAGGCTCACCTGCTGGACAAGGCTCAAAATTAGGTATATCTAAACGAGCAAAATAATTGAAGCCAAATCCGATGCTTGAACCAGTCCTGGCTATTCACAGTCACAGAACTATGAGTGCAACCAGGAATTTCATAGTCATGAAACACAGCTTCCATGGTAGCATCCATTTGCTTTACAACTCCAATCCAATTCTAGATGCTCCGAACTTACATCTCACAGACCCATGTGTTAGTGCGTTTTTCTCATCAGATTTCACTATAACTGGAATCACGAGAAGATGATCGATTCTACACAGCTGAAGGTTTCTTCTACAACTTAAAGATTTCATTCTTTGAAATTACGTGGGTAATTTCTACACCACATAAAGACTACCTGGCCATCATCTTGTCCCACAATCATGTCCAGATCACAAACAAGAAGACTGCTGTACCTTTGCAAACAATGAAGATGCAAGTAAAAAAGGGGACACAAAGCTAGCACACAACAAAAACAATCCCTCATTTACTTTCTTCAATTACAGCTCGATCATTATCAGTTTATCAGGATCATATCGTTTCCTTAACCCGAGAGCATGTCAGTACAGTGAGTCCCACAACCCGAAAGGATGATAGAATTTACTGTGAAATATGGATGATAGAACTTAGCTCCTAATATAGTGAAAGTGTTCAATTGTAGATGAGATGTTGTAAACTCCAAAGCGATTCAACTTGATTAACTTGTTTTCTTAAGAACGTCACTGCTTTGTTCAAGCAATAAACAAGGTCTCCCTAGGTACTTGCATAATCCCTAACCACCGAAAAGGAACAGAAAAATGCAGAAGGAATATCATTAACCATAGAAAAGCATCAATGTGAAACACGAAAATGTACTTGACCTAACTTGTTCCTTCCTGTAATCAATCACAAAACACCATCATGGTTGACTCTGCTACGCCTTTTTACTTTGCAGCTCCATGCTTTGCCTTTGTATGATTTTGCAGTGCACCATCTGAGTTAAACGACCTGCAAGAAGAATGATGCACGATATTACAATCTACAACATTCACTTGAAATAGCAATTAGCCAGAACTGAAATGCAAAAAACAAAACATACCTGTTGCAAGGGTTGCAACGGAATGCACCAATGCCACTTGAGTTTGAACTCTGCTGCTTTGTCTGGTCAGAATTTGCAGGTTTCTTCACAGCCTGTTTTGAAGGGTAAGGAGTTGCTGTGTGGACAGCTCCTTTCTTGCCACCTGCATCAACAAGTAACCAGTCACAACATCTTCATTTAGACTACATAGACCTTTTAAATAGTTGGTTGCTTGTGGTGATTACTGTTCCTTAGTTTGTACTGTCAACTAATTGCTATAGACAGCTTAAATCACCTCAGATCCATACAATTAAAGCTGAAACAATAAGATGATAATAAAAAAGAGCACAAACTCACCAGTTTTCTCGGGAGTAACAAACTTTGCCTTCTTTTGAACAGGTGTTTTACTACTCTCAGCAGCACGCTTGTTGCTCCCCTCGACCTTGAACAAATTCATTGTCAAGTAATCAAACTTAAAAGCAGTGAACTTACTTTGGCAATACTAATTAGCTTGATGATATACAACATAAACAGGTTGGGAGCAAAAAAGAAAGGGTGTTGATGAATAGGAGTATTTTACCTTATTTGGAGTCTCTTCATGCTCTTCTTCACTGTCATCATCTTCATCATCACTATCATCATCATCATCATCACTACTTTGATCATCATCTTCACTTCCATCTTCCACACTCTTGACCTGGGAATGTACAATAAACCAGCAAGCAGGTTTTATTGATAGTTGCTCTTCTCTTCACATAATCTTACGCCGAAGCGCATCATCATAATTTAATAAAAGAGCTCATAATAACAAGTGCAGATAATATAGGCATCAGTTCAAAATGCCAAGTTGATCAATAAAAAGAAAAAGATACTAAATGGACAGATCACTATCCAAAGATTTAAAAGGAAAAGGACATTGCTATGTGTATTTATGTACCAGACAGTTCTGTTAACAAATACACATGCCTCAGACGACCAGAACCTATATATACCATCTTTTTGTCTATTAGACAAAATACACCTACATGAAAGACAACCAAAACATTTCCATACTAGTACAATGATATCCCATGCACGAACCAGAGCAGAAGTCCAAACGCAGATACAAATTGGGGAATGAGCAAGTACAGTTGGAAAAGTTAAAACAGTAAGACAAACAGTCGACCACTGTAGATACAGTAACCCTAGATAATCACCTAGTCTAAAATACTTCCTAAAAATATTTAAATATTCAGCTAATGAGAATACCTGATCAAACTCTTCATCTTCAGATTCATCATCATCATCATCACTACTAGAATCCTTCTGATCGGATTTAATTTCATTCTTAGCTTCCTCAAGACTCACCTTTGGTTCTGCTGATAATCATGTTACAAATCAGACACAAATTTTTTAATCAACTTAGATAATAATTAATACTGAAAAAGTATATGTTTACCAAGCAAGAACAAAATCAAGCACATAAGAATTATGTTATTAGAAGTAAACTCGAACCAAGCACTGGAACAGTGACTCACCGGTACTGAAAGTCGTGAAGACAAAAGAGAATGTTGTCAAGGAGACCATAAATTAGTACCAACACAATAATCAAAGCAAGTATCAATTCCAAATATGTAGGATAGCTTCAAACAAGAAAAGCATTTAAAAAAAAAGGATATCCTGTATTAGCAATATATCCATGGATGTGGACACTCCCACTTTTCCCATCATGAGATAGCACAAACTTTTTATCAAACACAAGATCAAAATATAGCTGAGGTATTTTTTCAGCATAAAGATGTCCAATAACAAGCTTCTGATCACCGATTTTCACAAAGAGTGAAATAGAATCACTTCCCTTTCCTTTCTTGACCTCATCCAGACAGGCCTGCATTAAAAATGTACATCTTACAACTATGGTACAACTACAAAAAAAGGCAACACGAAACCAAAAACAATAACAAAAACAAACAAAAAATTAAAGAACTGATTACCTGTGAAAGATGGACTAAGGTAGTACCAGGTTCAACAACAACAGACTCTCCACTCTTTACCTCAACACCTGGTCATTACATAACACAATAGTTGAGAAAACCCAATAATTGCAGAATCTGAAGATAACAGAACAGGTTGAACATGTAGAAAGCACAAAGAGAAGCCAATGTTCTTCTTAACAAAACACTTAAATCCATGACCAGCAAGAGTGCAATTAAGAATCAACACTAAATCGAGCAATTCTTTGATGCAAAGAGTACAAGAAATGCAACGTGAGTCACTGAAACGCAATGACCTTAGAATACACAAAAGCAATTATAGAACACGTACTTGATACTTCAAAATAGAGAACAAAAGCCTACGTCATTAGCACAAATGCACTGCTCTGAACTTAACATATCTATCACGTTTATTTCCATTACAGAGATGTACAAACATCAGCATAAACGTGCATCACAAGTTGCAAGGTACATTGAGCAAATAAAGCATTATTGTGACTCTGTTGATCGCCAAAAAAATAAAAATAAAAGAAAAGAAAAGGATTACAAAAATAAAAATAATATTTTTCTTGTGCTACATGCACAATGTTTTTGAGTTCAATTGTGACTCTTGCAAACAGCTGGACAACAGTCCAATACGAACTCAATCTTCCAAACCGTGCACTCTATATAAAGAGACACAGAGAAGAAGAAAAAAGGGGTGGAAGACAGAAGGACAGAGCGCAACAGAGGGAGGCGAAGCAAAAAGCAGGGAACAAGAGAAAGGCAGGAGCAGGCGGAGTCAACAGGGACATAACAAAAGAGGAGAAGAAGGAGAAGAGAGCAAGCGAAGCAAAAAGCAGAGGGAAAGAAGAAAAGAAGCGGCGAGCCAACAAGAAGGTGGAGCCCACTCTCTAACTCTCTTTACTTCTTTTGCAAGATCTCTATCCTTCGGCCTCGTTCCTCACTCCACCAGAAGCCCGCAAGCCATCTCCCCCTAAGGCGAGACGACCAAGCGAGGTAGCCATCAAAAATAAGGCGAGATGACCTCGCCCCCTCCTCCTCTCGTTGCAATAATTATGTAGCCGCTCGGCCCTTACTCTCGTACACAACGCCGTGCGTTTCGCATAACAAGCCGTACAAGAGAAGGAAACAAGCATCCCTGCTAAAGTATTATCAGGCGAACTGGGATGGCCTCACAAGACTGGAAGTCCAGGTGAGCCAGGTGACCTCATATCAAAGCAAAAAGCCCGAAGGGGTGGCGAGCCAACAATCAAGCCAAAGGGCAGGAACCCTAAGGGGTGGCGAACCAACAATCAAGCCAATGCATGAACCCTAAGGGGTGGCGAGCCAACAATCAAGCCAAGGCAGGAACCCTAAAGGGTGGTGAGCCAACAATCAAGCCAAGGCATGAACCCTAAGGGGTGGCGAACCAACAATCAAGCCGAAGCAGGAACCCTAAGGGGTGGCGAACCAACAATCAAGCCGAAGCATGAACCCTAAGGGTTGGCGAGCCAACAATCAAGCCAAGGCAGGAACCCTAAGGGTGGCGAGCCAACAATCAAGCCAAGGCATGAACCCTAAGGGGTGACGAGCCAACAATCAAGCCAAGGCAGGAACCCTAAGGGGTGGCGAGCCAACAATCAAGCCAAGACATGAACCCTAAGGGGTGGCGAACCAACATTCAAGCCAAGGCAGGAACCTTTAGGGGTGGCGAACCAACATTCAAGCCAAGGCAGGAACCCTAAGGGGTGGCGAGCCAACATTCACATCGAAGCATTAACCCTAAGGGGGTGGCGAGCCAACAATCAAGCCAAGGCAGGAACCCTAAGGGGTGGCGAGCCAACAATCAAGCCAAGGCAGGAACCCTAAGGGGTGGCGAGATGATTTTACATTGAAGCAAAAGCATAAGGGGTGACGAGCTGATATTCAGAAGCTCTAAGCCCGGGCGAGGCGAGATCCATTCATGCAGAAGATGAAGCAAGTCGCGGAGTCCGCTCACAAACATGCACGCAGAGTCCGCTCAAAAGTGAACACGCGGAGTCCGCTTACTGACATACACGCGGAGTCCGCTCACAAACATAAAACGCGGAGTCCGCCTACAGACATACACGCGGAGCCCGCTCACTGACACACGCGCGGAGTCCACATGAAGGAGCAGTCCGCCTACACGCGCAGACCACCTACGCCACTAACAACGATTGTGGCCAAAGTCATTCAAGCCTATTGTCACGCTGTTGCGTCACCTGTTCCGGGTGCCTAAATCAAATCAACAGACACTCTACCAAATTGGGTGTCCACGAGAAACACAGTTAACGAACTCAAAATACGTCTGTTAAACCAAAAGTCGACATTAAGCCATAAAGCCTACAAACCTCTTATGAACTACGGTCGGTTTGATCCCACAAAGGGGTACGAAGGCAGTCTAGCAACCCACTAGATGCAACCAAAATTCCAAACAGAATCCCTGACACCACCAGACAAATTTGTCCAGTCCAAATAACTCTGGCCAAATTCCTGAAGCACCAGAGAATCAAATCCATAACCAAATCTTTAAGAACTACAATGGTTTGATCCCTTCACAAGGGAATGTAGGCAGTCTGGACTTAAATCTGGATGCAACCACCAATCCAAATAAATCCCCGGATCGCCTGAAGCCAAAATCTTGCTCCAAAACTCAAATGCCTTCAGACACAAATCCAAACACATTTCCAAACACCACTCTCATCCTAAAGTCAAAGCCCTCCAACGAGTCATTCACTCGTTGGAACCCTTGAACTACGAGTGACTTGATCCTCTCCAGGGTACGTAGGCAACTCATTCCCAAATGTGGGTGCAGTCACAAAAACAAACAAACAAACCTACAACGGTCTCTTGGTAAACGGAATCAAAGGGTGTTCCCTTGTAACAAGGGATTGTAATTAAGAGACACATTCTGTCTTGAATGGGTTGAACCAAACATAAATTAAAACTCTATCTTAGTTAATAAGATAGGGTGAAGTTATGTTGGGTATATATGTGTTTACAATTTTTGCCCAACAGACTCCAAAACTCAGTTTTAAAACCAAATCAACAAAAATTGCAGATTTAGACCGTGAATATTACGCAGAAGACAAAATCCATGACAAACAAAACACAAGCAAATTCAAATTAATAACTGAAAAAACAAGCGACGAATACTTCCGCAGCCTCTAAAAACAAAAATTCTTACACTCGGCAGTAGAAATGAACCTAACCGCCACCAATTCCAGATAGTGCGTATAGTATCAGTCGCTTGCTTGTTGTACTTGAAAAAAAGCAAAAAAGAAGCTCATCTCCGAATCGCTCATTTTTATGAGGATTTCGAAATGCAGAAAGTCAGACTAGTCCTAAACATCTTCGTTGATTTCTCGGAATTCAAAAGCGGTATAAATATTTGACAAATTTTCACACGGCAGAGGTCGAAAATGAGAAAACGAAGCCCTAACAATGCTACGAGCGAAGAGATAGATAGAGAGAGAGAGAGAAGCGATTACCCCAAAACCTCATCTTGCTGGCCATGGCAGAGCGCTAGGGTTTCTCCGAAATTTTGTTTGGGTTTTCGGTTTCCTTCTTTGATCTGAAGCACTCTAGTTGTGGGACTGTGGCGTTTTTATACTCGGCTATTGGGTGCCACGTGGCAGGGATCAATAAAAAAATAAATTTTAAATTTCTTCAAAGTTTCCTGTTGTGACTGATTATTCCGGGCATTCAGATAGTGAGTTCCGGTTGTGACTGATTATTCCGTTGAGAATCCGACGGCTTTCACGGCTCACATCCCTCTTTTGTAATTAGAGAAGTGAAACTGGGTGATACTTTTGAATGTGCTAAAATTTATGTCCTAAAAAAATCATCAACCAAGTAGGAGGAATGCTGATGCTGCTACGTGAATGGATTAGATTGGATAGTAAGTGCCCTGGTCACATGGTAAAAATATGCTTGAGAAAAGAAGCATCACAGAGCGAAAGGTTCACATGACAAGGAGAGGCCAAGCCTATGGAAATTGGCAATGCCAGATCTTTGCTTCAAGGGCAAACCCACCTTTACAACCAAAATTTGTTAACAGCTACATGCCAGATAGAAATGGCAGACCAGGATCATAAATCATTCAAAAGTGGCATTCAAATCGAATTTCGCAAGCATAAGAAAAGATCATACTCATCTATCATCATTATATGATTGCACATTATACAAATATCTGTTCAGAACTTTAGTAATCCATAAGGTCGACATAAAAGGAATTTTAGTTTAAATCTAGTAGTAAAATCATCCTAAGTCTCTAGGATTCATTAACAAAGTGGACAGAAAGAATATAACAGGATAAATTGAACTTCAATACAATAATGAATATCAAACTTAAAATGCAGTGGAGCAAACTATTTGTTCTACTTTTCACCTTTCTTCTGTGCTTCCTGGTTGTACTCCTCCATCTCCTTCAACCATAAGTCTGCAAACTCACAATGCTTCCAGGCCTCAAACCATGGTCCTCCACGAGTATAGTGAATCGACTTGGGGAAAGTTGAGGGATCATTTTCCACAACCTGGTTATGTCCTTCAAGAAAGTTCCAAACAAATGGGATCGATCCGATATCATCATCCTCAAGCCACTGAAACCTATGAAGAAAAGCACCTGTTTCCTTATTCACAACCTTGGGTGTCAGGACCTTGTTCTTGGGATGGCCAGAGTTATACAGGACCATGGAAGACCAGTTCTTCCTCGGGTACACAGTTTGCACCGCCCCATCCATCTTTGTTGTCTCCTTTGGAGTATAATCATGTTGGACACACATTATAGCATACTTATCATCAATCAAATCTGTGAGTTCCTTAATGTCAGCGAGGTAAAGAAAATCACAGTCCACAAACATTGCCCAGCCATCATAGTTGGCCAAATGTGGAGTCAAGAACCGAGTGAAAGAAAACTCGGTGCTCTCAAACTGCCCTCTTTCGCGCCAGTAGAGGCCGTTCTTCCTCAGCTCTGATTGTTTGATTGGTACAATCTCAACAGGGATTGAAGATCGCTTCAATATTGAGTGGCGGCAGACCTCATATGCGAGATCTTCACGTGGATCATAACCCACAAAGATCTTGAAGGGCTTTTTGGTCAAATCTCCATTGGAAGCCACTGGATGAACCTTCCCTTCACTACTCATCTTATCTTAGCTAATGATGACTCCAATTCACTCTGTTCAAACATGCAAAGACAATTCAGACAATCAAGTACAGAACAAGCAATGAAAAACTTTCTGTTCATATGGAATAAGACAGTCTATTACATCATTCCCAAACCATGGATAAATCTAAATAGAACCCATATCGAATCCAAGAGACCTCTTAAGGGCCTCTTCCCCAATCCAGACAATAGATCGACTAAGGGCTTAATTAGTGAAGATACTAAACAATTTGTCACAGATCTGAATCGAAATCCAATCGATTTTAACCACTTTGCTTTTCAGTGAAGAAAACTAGATTCTAACATAGCATAAAGTAGAAGCTAATACTATACCTTTCACAAAGCATTAACAAAGACCTCCTCCAGATTTTTCAATCTTAACGAGTCTAGATTACACACCAGAATCCAACCACAACACCAATGGGCATGTTTGTTTACCAACATTTATGGATCTCAGGCAATAACTGTAATATGGTTTTAGTTTCTGGGTCTGAATCAACAAAGATCCGGGACTCAAGTCTATCATTTTCTACTAGAGTTAATAAACCAAAACAAAGTAAAATGCAGATTCAATACAAACTATGCAAGAATTCAAGGCAATCAATCAGCATAGTCCAATTCTGGTTTCAAACAAAATGCACAAAACCCAGAAACAGAAACTAAATCTGCGTCAGAAACCCACAAACATTTGCAATAAGAGTGAGAGAATGAAGTACCTAAAGACTGGATCAGGCGCTGAGCATTGTCCTGGTTGAATGTTGGAGGAGAATAAGAGGAAGAATGGAGGGAATTGAATGGCTGCGAGGAGGGGAGAGAATTGAGCGAAGAAGCGAGAATTGAGCAGGCAACGAAATTTGTGGGCTGAGATTTATGATTTATAGGGTGTAACTGGGATGAGATCCAGCTATTGTCTTC
This sequence comes from Fragaria x ananassa, assembly GCA_034370585.1. Taxonomy (NCBI): domain Eukaryota; kingdom Viridiplantae; phylum Streptophyta; class Magnoliopsida; order Rosales; family Rosaceae; genus Fragaria; species Fragaria x ananassa. Next base: position 10,530,682 of record CP139752.1, read on the forward strand.
TAATCAGTTGACTGCATCAGTCGGTGGGCTAGATTGCCGCGTAATAGTAAACAGTGAATCCCCACATCATTTTTTTTTTCTTTTCAAATTGTAATATCGCATAAATGCATTATTCACTAAAATTCTTATATACATGGTTGCATGTAACCATGTATTATGTAACCACACATCGCCTACTGAAGATTCTATTTTTTGTCCATTGGTCTGCATATGACGTCTTGTATATAGATCGAGAGTGCTCGTGAAAATCAACAGTGTAGTGAATCTACTCGAAAATGTTATCTTAAAGACCTAGATAAATTGTTCAGAAAAAAATTATCAGTGGACCAAAGCCAGTTACATGTTTCTTCATCTAACTTACTTCAACTCAACATAGAAATATTCATTATCGTTTGTGTAAATTATAGAACTACTTGGTTGGTTTATTTTTTGGTAATTTTATTTTAAGACAATTCATCAAAAAAACAAAAAATTCAACATCTGTGACCAGATTTCAGTTTTCCTATTCTTAACCTTTAATTTGTTGGATAAAAAAAAACACTTTTAATTAGTTTGATGTTCTACGATATTATATATCTTTCTAGATATTCTTTATCTGTGTCTTGGCCTTATGTCATTAGGATATGTAGTTTGACTAGATTTATGTATTTCTATCTTTATCATATTGGTATTGTGTAATTCCCTATATAAAAGAGCACATATGCAATGAATAAGACGATGAGTCTCTTGCTATCTTTTGTCTCTACACTTTATTCTTCATCAGGTTATCATGCACTTTGTTCTAACCCTAGAGTCAATAGCCCATCATTTGTTTTCCAAAACCCTGAAATTGGGCAGCCTTGTTTTTCTGGATTTCCGACCAAAATTCTTACTTCCCTCCGCCAAAATTTTACATCCCCATAAAGATCTCTCCGTCCCGGATCCAACGCCGTCGGCCTCACCCTGAGAACCGACCGGAAAGTCTCTGAACCGGCAGTCGGAAGATTCCAAACCGCCGCCGCTACCGACCACCGGTTCACCACCTTTCCTTGCTCCGATCAACCTAAATTTTTGACAGCAGCTTTCCCATCCAGAGCTTCTCCTCCTATTAAATTTTCAGCCCCAAATTCGAAGTAGAAGTAGGCGAAACGTTGTTTCTCCTCTCGACAGTCTCTAGAAACCAAAGATTTCAAGATTACTCATCTTCCAAGGAAAGGCAGAAAGGTTCCCAACCCTCGGTCGAAGCCTGCAATCGACTCAAACTCATCAGAGCTCCTATAAACGTAGTTTATTTGGTAAACTAGCAAGTAAACTTTAATATTACAGTTATTTACTTTGGAATAACTCGGGGGGATAAAATCATTTCTCCCTTCTCCATCTCCATTCTATGTTTGAGATTTTGTGCGTGCATGTACCAAAAATCCCGGAATTTTATTTGCGGGTCAAGAGTGTGTTTGATCACTCTTGTTTCCTTGTCCGGGTTGTGTATGATCAACCCCGACCTATCACCGGATTGTGTTTGATCAATCCGAGGCTTTTTTCTGAATTGTGTTTGATCAATTCACGGCTTTTCCAGATTATGTGTGATCAACCTGAATGACAAACCATTTAAGCATTGTTTGTGACCTCTATCGAGTCTCATAACAACTTGGTTTTGTATGCAAGAGCAATGTAACATTTTGCTCATTTTGAGTTTTGACGTACTAGATGCCTAAGGCGAATCTTCGCTTGGTATATGTGGAACTTTTCATCTATGACCCACCATAATTGAATATTGTTGTACTACAGTTCGTGACTGTGTAATGGGATTGACACGAAATTGCAATCCTTAAGCTCGACAAGATTGAAACGGATCTCCAATCCTTGACCTCGGCTAGATGTTATTTCTAGGTGCCAAATCTCAATGCCACTGCGCATAATGATGGGTCATTTGAGATGAATAAGTTTCGGTTGGATATGAACTTTCACCTATAATCCGCATATGTAGAAACCTTGTCAGGCGATCTCATTCACCGCTAAATTGCGAATTGTCATTTTGATGACACAATATTCCCGTCGTTAAGGGGAGATAAGAACACTAGTGTTCAAGTGGAACGACATGAATTGTCGTGGTTTGTCCCCACTAAGTCTCATCTTGATCTCAAATGCTTAAAGTGTTAAAGTGACGAGATCACATGCTGCAAATATGTCTGCAAGGATTGATGTCCTACAAAAGGACATGGCGCAACCAAAAGGTGTTGGTCTTGACGCTATCACCATAGATGGTGAAATGGTGTCACAAGGCCGTGTGGCTCCCCAAAAGGAAGGAGACTCTTAGGTTCGATACTTTCTCTCATTAGGAAGAAAGCGAGCTTGGAAAAACCTGATCCATTGATTAATGATACTCAAATCTGTCTCATGAAGTCTGAATTGTGATTATCATTGGGGGACACCTCAATATCAAATTCAATCCATATAGAGATCTCTACAAATATTACACTAGTGTACATGAGGACGTGAGATAATGAGTCTACTATCGAATCGCCTTTCGTTGATTGATATCAACTTAGTTGATTGGCCTAATGGAAAGATGCGATCTGACATTAACAAAGAGATAGGTCCTTGGGCAGGTGATGTCGACACCGCAAGCTAAACCCTATCAACTGTGTCTTTGTTAGATAGAGTAGTGAGAATAAGAGCTTAGACTCATTTTATGGCGCAAGGTCTCTCACTAACACGCACTGAGATCGACTACGATGAGATATGCTCTCGTAATGGATGTCATTGAACTCCACTACTTTGTCAGTTTGGTAGTTTCCGAATAACTGAATATGCAGCCTATGAATGTGGTCATAATAACATCTCTATGAGATCAAAGATATACATGAAGGTCTTAAACGGACTTCATTCTTCTGAATCAAGTGGCTCTAGACCACAAGAGCACACATTTGTTAAAGGTATTGAAACGCATATGGAATCTACTTGATTTGGAAGCAAGGATATGGTGAATTATGCCTTTGCGTGTTTATTCCAGATTTACATGGACTCTTGATGGATCAAGAGATGCCCATATGTATCAACATCCGAAGAAAAAGATCTTAGAAAGACACAGTCTCGAAAAGGTACTCGATGACTGTATTGATAATGATTTTCCATCAATCGGCTTAGGCACTCTATAACTAGTGAGGCCTACATATACTCCCATGATTAGTCAAAGTATTTGCTCTAAAGAGAGATCCATTGTTTTGTCTAAAGCAAGATGACAAATATGTGTTAAGAGATGGAGTTCTCATCTAAGTACAATAAGAAGCATCAATGTACTAAACACAATACGAAAGACTTGACATCTCATTTGCTATGAAAAGTTGTAAAAGCTAAGTGTAGCTATGCGCCCACGCAATGTCAATGTAATGGCAGTAACTCCTTTTTCAATACTTAATGGTATGAAAGGTTGAGCCTTATTCTATCCCTACATAAGAAAAACACATCAAAAGCGAAATCAGAATCTGCCAAATTTCGTAGGTCAAATTCCACGGGACCTACAGGAAATCTTACTCACTGAAAAATGGTGAAATTAGTACCATTGGAAAGGTCTATATGTCTACTTTCCAGGGACAGCAACCATTTGATCATAGCTATCATATTAAGTGAGTTGTGACTGTTTTCGTAAAGTATGACGAATCTATCTAAGAATCTGATTTTGGCAAAATAGTCAACTTCGACCGGACTTTATGAATAACTCCTGACGAACCAGAATGTGTGTAATATATGGTTGGAAAGCTAAATGAGTCTAGTTTCCAAAACAGTTTACGGTTCATTCATACGTATTTCCTAGAGAAAGTTACATCTGTTCTAATAATTGAAGGTCATGCTATGCGGAAATCCAATTTCCTGTACGAACTTATGTTTTGAGTTCACAAACGGCCTTCTCCTCAAGATCTAAGTGTAAAAGATCATGTTTGAGGACAATACAGTATGATTTAGTTAATCATTGTCTAATGTCACATTTGAAGACATGTTAAAGAGCATGAACATGCTAAGTTGTTGAAACTTCCGTGATTAGTAAAAATCAGAAAGAGCCCTATGATTGATGTAAAGATCAAAGGGAGGTGCGAACTTCAATGGGAGTCTAGCACATACATACATGTCACTATCAAATGTGAAAGGTGCGTTGTACTCTTTTTCTCCTATGATCAAGGTTCAGTTTTTCTCCCACAGGGTTTTTATGACTTGACGAGGTTTTTAACGAGGCAACAGATCAGCACCATCGGCATATCAGCGCACGGCACAAGGGGGATTGTTCTAGGATATTTTATATCTTTCTAGATATTCTTTACATGTGTCTTGACCTTATGCCATTAAGATATGTAATTTGACTAGATATATGTATTTTTATCTTTACCATATTGGTATTGTGTAATTTTCTATATAAAAGACACATATCAATGAATAAGATGATGATTCTCTTACTATCTCTTGTCTCTACACTTTATTATTCATCATTTGATGATATTATGTATTACTTGATTACTTGAACAATTTGCCAAAGCTCATGGTTTGGTCGCTCATGGTTTTGTTTCTTCATGTGGGAAAGAAGCTCATGGTGTTAGTCCCCACAGTGTGATGTTGTTAATTTGTTACCATTTGAATATTTTCCCCTCTTTATCAAAAATGAAGATAGATATAATATCCATATAGAGGATTTAAATATTTTAACATGAAACTCGCATATGTAAATTCTCGAGTAGTGTTAGTTTTCTTTGTGTCAGGTGTCAGCAAAGTGGTAAAGGATGTGATCCTAGATGCTCTAAACTTGCCATACAAGTCAATCTACTGGAATATCTCCATTCCAGAAAACATTGATGAATAAGTGCTCATTGAATGATTGAATGTTCTAGACTTTGGAAACATGTATTGTGTGAGGGCATAGTTAGTAGCGGGTCTTTGTTTCCTGGTCTAATGATCAGCTACCACATGGAACATCACCAAACACCTATTTCATTTACAATTAATTACAAAACACCACCTAAATTATTGTGTTATTTTCATTTTCATACCTAACTATTAAAAACTTACATTTTCATACCAAAAATTTTATTCCGTTAGCATTTTAATACCCTAACCACTAACACCGTTAAATTTTGAGAGTTTTCCGTCATTTCAATAAATATATTATTTTTTACATTTACTTTAACAAAATAATTTATTTTTTGAGGTTATCAAAAACAAATAGAACAATTTACTTTAGCAAATATATTCAAAAATAAAAACTCCAAAATTAAATATTTATTTTTACAACAATAGTGATAAAAGTTGACAGAACTCTTATATGTATATATATTTTTAGAGAATAGTAATTTGGTTTCCAAATGATTCATTCTTTCTAAATGAAAATATAGCTACATATGAGGTTTAAGTATCGAAGAATGTCTGAAATCTCAAGAGTTACTGACAGAAATTTGTGATGACTGATTACTACAACTAGTCGCCTGACGATGGAAAGGGCGCATCGAGCATAAATTATTGGGATGAATAAGAGGCATCTACTTATTTTGTTTCCCGTCATCCCCAATACTTCAAGATCAAACTAACTAAAACTGCACTGACATCGAGTAGAAACCCCATCATACTGAGGGTTACGGGAAGTAATTACCAAATACTTGGACCTCTCATGTGTCTGTGGATCACCAATGGCACTGTCGTGCTTCACTTAATGATTTAGATCCTGCTCAATGCAAATCAAGACAAAATTATATAAATGGAGTGAGTGAAAGCTGAGATCTGTAGCCTCAGAAATATACACATTTTGTTATTCAGGTAGACAAATGAAAAGAGCACTTACATTGTGGAGAAGCCCCATCATTCAGGTTTTCGGCATGTAATAATGGAATATTTGATTAGATCCTTCTTGAATCCTTGGATCATCATTGGCATTGCCAATGCTCCTCTTATAGTTTTTGTTCCTGGTCAGTTTAAATCAGGGAAATTGATTATAAAAGTTGATTGACTGAATGCTCAAAATTCAACTGTAGTTAGAGACATAAACGTGCAGCCATAGTGTCTAACCACGGCCATTGAATTTATCTGATGAAGTAAGAAATGTAATGTGCACATCTTTTCGCAGAAAAGAGAAATGTGGTATTGACAGTTTGATTTGCCAAATCCAGCACAGATATTGAGCAAATAAAAACTATTTGATCAACAAAATGGAACCTAAAGGGGTCATAAAAGAACATGCTAGAAAGAAGTGCCAAGTTTACCTGTGCGCAACAGAGAAAAGAAACCCTTAAATGTCAATGCTGAGCGAATCACTGCCGGCCAAAATGGGGCAACATATGGAGACCAGTCCTCAGCCTTGATATCCTGCAAATAATCAAGAAGATTCAATTTTAAATGCCGGTCGAAGTAGAAACACCAAGTTGTTGACCCTTAAAAAGATGGGGTTCATTCCCAAGTGACTTGATTCTATGGGAACTTAAGTGCTGCCAAGTGATTACCTCGAGTGAGTAGGACTCGAGTAGCTTGAGGTAGTCAGCAGTAGAACACCAAGCTGGAAGATAGAAAGCATTGCATATCTTGTCCAAGAGTTTCTTCTCATCTGGCTTCAAGGACTGTTCAGATGGACCAAGATCCCTGTGGCACCATGTAACAAGTATTATCGTTGCTCCAGGGGCAGCAACTCGAACCAGCTCATCAACAAACTGCAGGTTTGAGAAGAGAGGAAGAGAATGAACAAAAATTGAACAAGTTTCAAGTGATACCGCAATTATCACAACCGGACTATAAGGAGAGAAAGTGAATTTTGTACAAGAAAAAACCTTTGCTTTGTCAGGCATGTGTTCCCCACTCTCCATGGACCAAACCAGATCAAATTGGCCATCAGGAAATGGTTGTGCAAGAGCATCAGCAACTTGAAATGATGCCTGGTACACCCTTCAGTTTGTTACATAAACATATAAAGCAGTAACTACGTACTTATCCAAAGAACACTAACTATAGAGATCAGATTCAACTAGTGAGACATGTATTTTTTTTTTCTTTTCTTTTTTCACAATTACATGTGTAGATTTTTATCTCTGTTAAATAAGTCATCCATAGATACGGTAGACTAACTTTGATACGTATGACATTATAGATAAACTTAATTATGTACATGAAGATCTCCAATAATTAGTTTTTGAAATGCGGGGAGGGAAATCCACATCATTGCATAATCATTCATATGTGAATAAGAATGAAAAACAAAAAAACTATTTTTAGACGGATGAAAGCTAGCTTAAGAAACACTTAATGAATCATGAAACTTATAGATCTACCTACTAAACCAAAGCAAAAAACATATCCAAAAGTTTATAGTTCTTAAAACTCGAAAATTTCTTGATCACTGATTTTACAGTGTGCTCTAATTTAACGAACCATGGCTAGCATAATGAGTCAATTTAACACCTCCCACTGAACAGTTTAGAACACCCAAAAGTTTACACTTCACACTGGAAAATGTAATGGGGGTAATGATACGTGTAAAAGAGTTATAGACTAAACTGAACCAAGTTGGTCCCATGCAAACCCAGTAAAGACATATAGGCATACCTTATTGGCCAGGCCTTGAGCAGCAGCAAGAGCATTGGCCCTTTGAGCCTGCACAGGGCTCAGAGTAATCCCTTTGCAATTGGCTCCATATTTGCTAGCCAGATACCTGGAGCTCCCTCCAATCCCACACCCAACATCCACCACATTCTTCCCCTTCCCTATTGGCGACTTCTCTGCTGCACTCACCACAAAAAAGCCACTCCCTCATTTCATAACCCCAAAAACATGAATAAACTGTTGGATTGCATTTAACGCATCATTTGATTATTTAAATAATAGTTAACTTTGGGGATGCATAGACGAATTTTCGATCAAAACAAGCACTGGAAGTTAAAGAAAGAGACCAGAGATGCCGGCGAATCGGAGCACCTCGTCAATCATCCGGGTCTGGGCCGCGCGGTGGTCCGAAACCGAAACGTCATCGGCTTTCGGGTCGTAGAAGCCGTGGTGCATATGGTCCCCCCAGAGATCCTCCCACAACCCAGACGACTCGTCGTAGAACTCCGCTATGTCCTTCTTCAGCTCCACCGCCTCCATCGCCGTCTCCGCCACCGCTCTAAGCTCAAACGCTCTCTTCTTCGCGCTCACACGAGCCACGCCGAGACACGTGCGATGAGGAAGGAGAGCAGTAGTAGTAGTTCCTGCTACCGACGACGAGGACCAACCGCACGCCTGGTAGCTCAGTCTCGTCGATGCCATAGATATATATAGACCTTTTACAGATCTGAAAAAGAAAGATAACTTATAAAAAATAATCCAGATAAAATTATTGGGTCTCTGCGAGGAGTGGTTAACGACCCTGTATGAGGAATAATGAAGAGGTGGGGGATTGGTGGGATGGTTAGCCAGCTCCCAGGGATGAGGCTCGAGTTTCCAAAAGAGGGTAGGCAGTCGGGTGCGATATTTTCATGTTTGTTTGGCTTACTATACGTAGACAATGGTGTGACCCATTTGAATCATTGAAGGGAAAAAATTACAAATACTCACTCTATTTTAACTTATTAACCGCTTCACTCATTTATACTTTGCAAATATCACTTAACTCATTATTTTTGATCTTTTATCTTACTTAACTCACTGTCGTTAAATTTACCGTTAAAAACCGTTAAAATTGAGAGTATATTTGTCAAACTACATAAAATGCATTTCTAACTTTTTTATTTTATTTCTAAAGTTATTAAATCATTTCTCTTTTTATTTTATGAAAAAGAGTGACTTTATAAAATCTGAAATTATTTTGAAAAAAAATATTATTTGTAGTTTTTTTATTTGCGATACATTATTAACTTAGAAATGTTTTAAGATATTTTACATCCTTCTAGATATTTCTTATGTGTGTTTTGGTCTTATGCCAACAAAATATGTAGTTTAACTATATCTATGTATTCTTTATCATTATCATATTAATATATTATAATTCCCTATATAAATGGCTCATATTAATGAATAAGATATATATCTTTCAGGATTTTATATTCTCAAATCTCTCTCACTAAATCACGTTATCAGCTCTTGGCTCAACCCTTGAGCTAATAGTCTTTCCAAACCCTAAAACCAAAACCAGAAGTCCTCAACCCTCGACCGCCACTTTCCGGCCATCCGCTCTGCCTCCTTTTCTGGTTTCGTTTGATCAAGCTTTAGATCAAGAATCTGAGTTTTTTCGAAGAAATTTTACGGTATGTTTTAAACCCTAAACTCTTCAAAGTTCAATAAACTCAGGGGAGATAAAGTGTTTTCTCCCATTATTCTACTTCATTACATGCTTGGGTCGGTGTATTTACAGGTTTAAATCCTGGTTTCTTCACCGGGTCCAAAGTTGTGTTTGATCAACTTTGGTTCTTTCTTTTGAAGGTGTGTTTGATCACCTTCACATAATTTTCTGGGTCATGTTTGATCAACTCTGGACACTTATACCTTAGGGTTGTGTGTGATCAACCCTAAAGAGACAAACCAAAATAATAAAAGCATCGTATTTGAGTATCCTTCGGGTCTCTATCAGAAAAGTAATACGACTTGTTCTCTCTTGTATGCAGATGGAAAAAAGCATCGAATTCGATGTCCTCGACGCCAATGTTATTGAGTACCATCGCTGGGTCTCAGATATTGAGCAGACCTTCATTGCTAAGGATCTGACCGAGACCATATTCCCTGATCCAACTTAGAAACCGCCTCATACGAGAACAAAATCTCAGGCGCTTATGTTCCTCCGTAAGCATATTGATCCCACATTGCGCAGGTAGTAATTAATTGCTCGACGGGAAGAAATCTGACTATTGGATTACAAGAGGGATGACTTCAACAAGGATATGCTTTGCCTACAAGCTCAACTGAGCTCATGTGGAGTCAAGAAAAGTGATGCAGACATGATTGAAAAAACTTTCTCGACTTTCCCTTCTGCTGATAAGATCCTAATGAACCAATATCAACTTGAGTTCCAAAATAAGAGGATTACACATTCAGTGGCTTAATGATGCAACTCCTTATGGAAGAAAAGAACAATATGATCAACAATCAACATAATTTGTGTCCTGTAGGCACCCAGAAAATTTTGGAATCTAATTACAATAGCAAACAGAGTAAGAAAACTTTGAAATGCAAAGATCACCATCAGAATAAACCTTAGGCACGTGGGAATCAGAACCACCATGCCTCTGGTTCTCGGGGACAAGGTAATGGCTTTAGTGGCCGTACCAACTCTTGGTGCCGAGACGCCGGTGCCACTGACCCCAAAGGCGGCGTCGCTCAACCTCAGAAGTAGCATGTTCGTTCTTCTTCTGCTTTTGATGGACAATGCAACAAATGTGGGTCCAAGGACCACTAGTTCAAAAGTTGTTGTGCTTCTGCAAATGTTGTTGCCGCATACAAGAAATACAAGGAATTGATAAAAGTCAATTCCATTGAAAACAATGGAGTTGAACATAATGTTACTTTCAAGGTCGCAGACCCTAATGGACAATGTTCTAACTTTGATGCCCATGACTTTGGCGTCATTGGCTAGATTGTTTTCCTTTTTACAAGTCATAATGTAATAAGACATCATTATAATGGCATGCTTAGTTTTCTTCTCAATTTGTTTTTTTTGAGACCCTGATGTACTCTTTTCAGCGTATTAATAAAAGTTCTTTTTTGTACTTCTTGTCTCTACATGGTTCGAATTGATTTACCATAAGATGTACATTTACATCTACCTTAGAAAACATGGCATCAACGTTGTCTTTGGTCTCTCCCTTAGAAGAGGTGAAGTACGATGCTGTAACTCTCAAGGAGGGTTACTAACGTGTTTTCCGGTTCAAGTCTTTTACCCTATAGCGGATTTTTCATTGTTCAACTAGGCTCATCCGAGTTAGTATGATGTCTTAGAATTGTCCGAAATTAAGGAGATAGAGGTTTCAAGTGTGTCTCGCACTACCAACCCCCCATGGACATGCCTGATCATACTTAATTTGGAGTTACCGAAAGCTTTTGATTTTGGATTCCCCCTACGTTATTAATCTAATTGTTGTCTTGTAAAAGACGTTAAAGACTTGTCATAATCAGATCATCATCATAATCAAATCATCTACGTTCTCTGGACTTGGATTTGATCATCAATATGCTCATGTGGCTGAGCATACGCCTCAATGCCACCGGCAAGCTTCAAAACCTTTGCTAATGCCAAATCTATGAAAAACAGTAATCTATCCTCCCTGGATAGTTGACTTCGTTTGAGCTTTATGAATAGTTCCGGACGAACTAGACAGTGAGCTTATATCATTGGAAAGCTTTACAAGTCTAGTTTTTAGAACATTTTATGGTTCATCCATATCTATTTTAATGACGAAGTTATGACTGTTTTAGTGAGTAAAGGTTATTCTGCACGAGAATTTTTCAGCACTCTTGGGATTGTTGCTACTTTTAGCCTTTTCAATCCTTCTAAATAGCTCGATATCGACCTATTTACTTATATATTTACTCTCTCTTGTAGGCATGTCTCTTGGAGAGATCGAGTGCCTCGCGGATAGTGGATCAACCCTCAACCCACACCATTCTAAGGAACCGACAACTATTTCTTGAGTTAGTGCTTTATAAATCATCTGTGACGACAATGATTGGATCTTCTCTTGTGATCCTCGGGCATGGAACCGCTCGTTTCTTTCTGCCTCATGGCATTATGATTCATGTCACAAACGTTCTTTATGCTCTAAAAGGGAACCGAACCTTGTTGAGCTTTAAGGACGTACATTCGCGCTCATGACTTTCACTTGGAAACTCATTGTGAAGATGGAACAGAGTTCTTGTGTATAACTTCTCATGATTATGGACATAAACGTATATTGGAGAAACTCATTAGTCAATCTAGTGGTATTTACCTTACTACGATTCAGATTATTGAATCTCATGTAGTCGCCAAACAGGATCTTTGGGACTTTGACTTATACAAGCTTTTGCATGATCGACTTAGTCATCCCGGAAGGGATATGATGATCCGAATTTTGCGAAATTCTCATGGCATCTCTTCTTCAGGTCAAAACAAAAATGTTTAGGAACTGATGTCACTTTGAATCATGGTGGTGATGCCACAACTAGTCATCACGGCCCAAAAGGGACATTGACATCTCCCGGGATCGACACCAACTTCCTAGCTGCCGCTTGGCCGACCCCTCAAGCAATTGAGGTATGATGTTCTTCCCTTGATGTGTCGTTGTGTCAGGATCCGCCCCGAATTTCACCCCGAAACCTGAGATGAGTCCTGCGGGGACCACCTTCAAGGAAAATTTACCGAAGAACTCGGCAAACCTCCCTCGAAAATGGATAACCCTAACTTAAAAAATTAAAGAACCACCTTTAAACCAAATAAATTAACATCTTCCGCTACAATCCAAAAGTAGCCAGAAAAAGTTATACAACAATCCCAACAGTATTCAGAGCTACTAAAAATAAAATAAAACACAACGGAAGTTAACAATCTCCTAGTAGATTAAACAGGTAACCTACTGGCGAAATGTAGCGGATAAATGGGTGACTATGCATCGACGTCTCCTTCTAGACCTCACGCGAACTCTGTAGACTGGGCATTTTAAAAACGAAGAGCCCATGGGAAAATATTCAATTACGTCAGTGTGAGTGGACAAAACAATTCCTACAACAAATAAATTTTTCCCCAAAAATGCTTTCAAAGAAAACGCTCTATCAGCAACAAAAACAAAAGCTCAACTGGAAAATTCTGAACTGGTGTCTAGCCGAGCTAGACTCCCAAACTTTAAGAAAATGCCTCTCAGACTAGGATAATATATATATATATATATATATATATATATTAGTATGTATTTACACTCGCCTACTCTTTGTACGATATCTATGAACAAACTTGAAAAATAGATATCATACAAAGCTACTACGCTTGCGTCTAACACTCACGTCACCCTATACTGGAATTGTACCTCAATATGGGGGAAACGCCCAAGTGGGTATATATACGTGCTGACTCCTTGTACGAAATCTATGAATGAATACCAAAATAGAAAGTTGTACAGGGCTACGACGCTCACGTCTAACGCTCACGTCACCCCATACTGGAATTGCACCTCAGTATGAGGAGAAATCACGTATAGCTAGCTAGCATTTATTTATATACATATTATTCTCATAATCCTCAATATATGAGTATAATCATCGAAATTCTCAATTTCAGGAAAAATTCCAACAACAGAAAATTATTCAAAACGATAAAGCATTTCGAACACTAATTAAAACAAAGGTCCACTCACAGATTAGGCCTAAGCCTGATGTCGGTCGGAGGTCTCTTCCGCTCGAGCCCCATCGCGTCTTGTTCCAAATAAATAAATCCTTAAATAAAACACCGACGCTTAAAGAAAAATAGACATAAATAAATATGCTTCGCGCGCTCAACCAAGCCTAATGCTCCAAAATCTTAAATCCACTACCAACCACAAAACTCCACAAATTTTACCGATATCCTCAAAAATCACCTTCCACCAAAAATAATCTAATGGCCGGATTCTAACTTATTAATCCGCCAAAAATACCACACTTAAAAAATTCTCAAACCTATCCAAAACTCCTCCAAAAATTCTAAAACTTATTCCAATAAACTTCTCACATTTTTCCCCACCAAAAACACTTTTTCAGCGGCGGCAGGCGGCCAGCTCCGGCGACCTCTAATGCTCACCAAATTTTGACAACACCTTTCTCTCAACCTCCTCTACAATTTTCCTAACTAGCACAAAACACAAATCCAAGCCTAACTAAGTCAATCAGACGAAAACACACAAAAAGTCCTAGAATTTCCTTTACCAATTTCTCCTTACCTAGCTCGAGATGGAGGAAGCCCTTTGGAGGGATTGCTGCACGGGAGGATGGCTTTCTTTTGAGCCAAGGCTCGCCGGCTATGGCAGCCGGAGGAAGGAGTTCCAGCGAAGGGAACCCGCGGACAGTCGAAACTTTTGGCGGCCTTTTCTCCCTCATAGCGGCACTAGAGGGGCTGCCACCGGTCTAGAAAGAAAGCTGGGTCGGAGACAGATCGATTGGGACCAGTGCGGCTGTCTGGGGCGGCGGACGAGCGGCCGGAAAAACTGGGCAGAAAGCGGGTCGGGGAGAGGGAGAGAGAGAGAGAGAGAGAGCGCGAGCGAGCGAGAGAGAGAGGAAGAAAAAAAAAGAATTTTGGGCTTGGCCCGATCCGGTCCAACATCCTCAATTATACTCAAATCCAAAATTCAACACCCCAAAAATAATACCCCAATAAAATTACCTTTTACTAGCAAAAATTACCATTTTTACCGTCGTCACAATTTCTTCCTTAGAATAATCCTACGAAATAATTGTCCCCTACAACCTCTCTGGGGATCAATTAACTTATACACTTAATGACGAAAACGGTAAAATTCTTATTACCACTATGCTAGTAATTAAGGTAAAAATTATGAGTCGGGGCGTGACACGTTGACTCTTTCAAACGCTCATCGTTCGTTTTGCAAAGCTTGCTCTTTAGCGAAAGTAGTTTCGAGACTGTCTTACGCTAAAGATAACACCGAGAACATTTTGTTCCTACATCGTATCCAATGTGATATCTGTGGACCCATCCATCCTGAATGTGGACCATTTCGATACTTTATGGTTCTGGTGGATGTTTCAACGCGTTGGACTCATGTCACGCTCTTGTCCACGAAATGCTGCATTTCCAAAACTCCTAGCACAAATTATTAATCTTTGGGCTCACCACCCGGATAATCCGATTAAGACAATTCGACTGGATAACGCTGGAGAATTTACATCAAAGACTTTTAATTATTATTACATGTTTATCATGATTGAAGTTAAGCATCTTGTACCCCATGTTCACACGTAAAATGGTCTCGCCGACGCTATGATCAAGCGGCTTTAGCTTACTGCTCGAGCGTTGGTAATGCGCACCAACCACCCAAATGCATCATGGGGCTATGCAATATTACATGCAACCTTACTTATTCCTTTCCGACCCACTGCCAAACAACTATTTAGTGTGTACCAGTTGGTTACTGGATATGAGCCTGACATTTCGCATATACACATTTTCAGTTGTTCGGTTTATGTGCCAATTACGCCTTCATTACTTTCTAAGGTAGGTCCTCATAGACGATTGAGTATCTACGTTGGTTATGAATCTCTAACGATTATCTGATACATAGAGCCATTAACAGGTGATCTTTTTACTGCAAGGTTTGCGAATTGTCACTTTGATGAGACATTCTTCTCGTCATTAGGGGGAGATATGAACAAACGTGTTCATATGGAATGACAAGAATTGTCATGGTTTGTCCCCACTATGTCTCATTATGATCCCCGCACTTCACAAACTGAAAGTGAAGTGAAACATATTCTCGAACTTCAGAAAGTAGTTGATACAATGCCTGAATCTATCTTTGAGATTGCGAAAGTGACAAAATTAGATATACCAGCTGCAAATGTTCCTATTAGGCACCTCCCATGGTGGGGGGATGGAGGCCGTGGCTCCCCAAAGAAAAAAGGGGAGGCCACTTGGTTCGGTTGACACACGTCCAAGAAAAAAACGGACCGACAAGGCACAAGTCAATCCATTGATCATCGATGTTGAGAATCTTTCTCACGAGATCATCTCTGATTACAGTTATGTCCATGAATTGATGTTAGAATCTATGGGGGACGCCTCAGGATCAATGTCAACATAAAAGAACATAGAGATCTCCATGTGTTATGAGAACATATATGAATTGAAGAACCGGTCATAATGAAGCTGTGGTGTTCAACTTTGACCAAACCAAATTTAAGAACAAATGGCTGTAAACATGAGCTCACGTGCAAGCACGTAACTCTCTCTCTCTCTCTCTCTCTCTCTCTCTCTGTACTCTGTTCTTCTCCAATTCAAAGATTAAGAGATATCAAAGATCAAAGAGCAACAACCAAACCAAGCCCAGATTACGAACGATGATGGATGATCGCATTAGAAACGATAATGGAGGTTTAGTGGCCTTGGATGACTCAGTTTCAGCCAGAGAAAGATCAGCATTTGCAGTTCGATTCGTTTGAAGAGTAGAAGCAAGCTGAGCCTCCACCTCTGCCACGACCGCTGAGAGCTCCACCTCGCGCTTCCTACTTTTGCCACCGTCGCGATTCCGATTTAGATGCTCACGCTTTTGCCGCGCTCCCAGATCGTCTTTTTTCAGAAGCGCACTTCCGAGGCGCTTCCGCTTCGGAAGCGGGAAACATGGGTCTGGTGACGCTTCCGTGCTACCTAGCTTTCAACTTTACCAAACACTATAAAATCAATAAAAACTGATTTTTTAAAAAGTGAAGCAATACTAAACGGGCCTTAGAACACTATATGTTTGGTCATTTTATGTTGTGAAGAGGGTGATTCGAAGACGAGTTTTTTTTTTAATGTTAGAAAAATTTCGGAACTTGAGACATATACTAGAGGAAAATAATTATTTGTTATCTATCACAATCAAATACCAATTTGTAACGCTGTAAAAGTCAATACACGTTAGGCAGACGGTAACCCAATCCTAGCACCTAAATAGCTTAAGTAGGGACTAGGCGATATATATTTTTACAATTTTAATCATTACAAAAATATATACATGTATCTTATAATATTTAAAAATAGTTAAATATATACACTTCTAGAAAGTATTATACCAAAAAATTTGGGGTAACTTCTCCTAAAAACGAGCAACTTGACATGTAAATGCAGCAATCTTATACACTTCTAATTCAAAAGACAACCTTAATCCTTGGAGAGTCAGAGCCTCATGTTCCCCGCAATACAACAACCTCATCGAAAAAGTAAAAGGCGGCTAGGCGACGATTAGGCAGGCTGGGTTGCAACTAGTTGACTGCCTAATTACCCATCGCTTAACACATGTGGCATGCCTAAGCGGTCTTTTAGGCCCCTTTTGATATAGTTTCGTTTTAAAAAAAAATTAGTTTCTAGTTAAACTTTAAATTTTGTAGTGTTTGGTAAATCTAAAAAAAAAAAAGTTTTTGTTTTTTGAAAATCACAGGTCACTAGTGGTAACAGTTTTTAAAAGCAACCTCCAAATTGTTTTTAAAAGTTATTGTGATTAAAAACACAAGAAAATAATTTTTTTTATCTTGACAACATTTTAAAAAAATAATATTTACGAAACACGAAATTGTTTTTATTCAAAGCTGACAACAGTACCAAACTAGCCATTAGAAGTTAGAAAATTGACAAGTCGTGATTGTGTATGACATCACAAATTCAATCCCTTCCATTGCCGTTGATTTAATTTTTCCAAAGTGAGGGAATTTGTGGTTTTTCTTAGCTGGGTACACGAGTCACAGTTTGATGTCTTCTCAAAAGAGAGTCACAGTAGAGTCCTGCAGTCCACAAGCCCATCTAACGGCTCCTCTTAACAAGCCTCGGCAGTTGTCGCACTCGCACCATTTCGGCCCTTCCAATTTTAAAATGACAAAAACTCAGGGCGGGCTCCTCCAATAAGACCTTGGCTGCAAGTCTCGCACTACCTTGACACTCATCGAAAACATGGATCTGGGTCATCTCCTCCACCTCCTGATTCCCTCTACCACCTCCGTAAGTACCCATCTCCAAAACCCCTCACACCATTTTCCCCTATTCCCTATATTTTTAATTCATTCGTTATCTCCAGGTTGCCATACTAGCATTGTTCTTTGCTTACTTGGCCGTCGCCGGATCTACACTTCCTGGCAAACTTGTCCCCGGCGCCGTCTTGCAAGACGGGTCTCGTCTCCATTATCGCTGCAATGGTCCGTCTCTACTATTACATAAGCTCACAAAGTGTTTGATGAAATGTCCGAGTATAGCTGATGGATGTGTTTTTGGTGATTTGTATAGGTCTGATATCGCTTCTGATTCTGGCCGGGATTCTAGGGGCTGCTTCCAAGTTGGATATCGTATCGCTTACTGTATGTGGTCACTACTTCATTTTGTTTTCTGCATTATTCATTTTGTGTTATTTGCATTATTCAATTCTATGTGCTGACTATATTTTGTCATTGGAATTGTGTCTACTTGGTTGCTTGTCTAGTTATAAAATGAAGATGATAATCATGATATAACTATATTGGCTAGGATTTGAGTAGTATCAAATGCCGTTGGGACAAAGTTGTACTAGGTAAAATGGGATTGATGATTTTTTTGGAGAAAGGCGAGAGTGGAAAGATTCAAGCTGAACCTAAAAATGCATACTGGAGAGTTTTGAGCTGTTGCTTATGTATTGGGTGCGTACCTCCAAACTCATCAGAAGTGCATCCGCAATCATATCTCATTTTTCAGTTTGTCCCTGAGATTGGTTTTTTGACCTTCCTAGATGGGTCAGTTTCCATGTGACTGAAAAAAATGGAGAGATATCTAAAGCTGTAAATTAATGGAGGTTATGGTGATAATATTTTTATTTTATTTTTTCTTCATCAGTTTATTGTCTATGGATGCACATCAGAAATTGAACATGTACATAAAAATGAATAAATTGTTTGCAGGTAATAGCAGACAGAGGGCTAGAGCTGTTATCGACAACTTTCCTGTTTAGTTTCCTGGTAAGTTGGGAATCTATTGACATTTATTTTTCTTCGACTTTCCAGTTATGGCATTTGAAATAGATAGTGGTATTGTAGTTTGCTAAGCGCATGAACAAATCTTATATTGGCATGCTCGTTTAAGACGAGAGTCTCTTTATTACAACTCGTTGTGACAACTGCTAGAGGAAAAGTTTGAGCTTCTCAACGTTTTTGATTTGCTTCTCATATGGAAAGCCTCCATATGCACACCACCATGACCTCGTAGCAATTCTGGTTGAAGAACCCTAGTAATCAGCCAAGATTTGACTGGATGAATCATTTGATCAAGCTTTTGAATTGTTTTGCATGGTAGTTAGTGCTTTGTTTACTTCTCAACCCCAAATTGTAAAGAAGAGCTCATAGTCTGCACTCACTTTTGTTTAACTCAGTGAGACCATATCATTCATTTGCGGTAGGTGAGTAGTGGGCCATTCTGATTATGTTATCTTCATTGGTCTATTTGATTCTTATTATGGTAGGTCGCACTGGTACTTTACGCTGTTGGCTGTAAATCAAGCAACCGCAGTTCTTCCTTAAAGCCTCATGTGTCTGGAAATCTTCTAGATGACTGGTAATTTAGTTATTTATGTCAGTCAGTTCGAAGCAATCTCCTTTTGGAAAAATGGTTTTATGTTATGATGTATATTGGTAAAAACGAAATTCCAAATTATAATGGACAGACACACACACACACAACTAATTTGCCCACCCTTTTGTTACCTACCCTACAGCACTTTTTGCACCATCATTTTTGATAATTTTTTTTAAAAAGAAAACATGCTAGGACAATATATTTTACATGAATTTTAGTACTGATACTGTTAAACAATCCTATCCTTGATATTGCCTTTAGCATGATAGCACAAATTAATTCCCTGGTTCTGACATTTTGTGCTAAACTTTACATTACTATTATGACCAAAAAATAATTCTTCCTTAAATTAGTGAAAATTTTTATCAATCACATTTATATATCGATAAAATAATGTTTACATACACAAATCAAAATAAATTTATATCTTGTTCCAATCTTGTGTTGCTAAACAAATAACCAATCCTTGATGTTTGTCTTCATCACCGCTACATTCAGTGATCAAAACCTTGATAGCTTAAATTGAAGGCTTCAGTTTCTCTATCTGCTTCAATCCATTAGAGAATACAATAATATTAACATGGACATTCCAACTTTGTTTAATAGGTGGTTTGGAATACAGCTGAACCCTCAGTTTATGGGAATTGACCTCAAGTAAGTAATCTAGTCTTTATTCTTTGTGGCAGCATCCTTAATCAGTTTCTTATTTCATTTATGTGAATCTTGTTCCCCTCTACCTCAGTATATAACAGTAATCTATCTCTCAATGCAGTGTGGCTGTGAATCCTTTTGTCCATTTCACTTTTCATTTACTTTACACACATGTTGGGCAAGATTTAAGCATTACTATGCTAAGAAGTTTAGGCCATTTGAAGTAAATGAGTTGAATATTTGGTCTGATGTTATTAAATATATGAAGCCTGTAAAGCTGATAATATTCTCTTATGTAGGTTTTTCTTTGTTAGAGCTGGAATGATGGGCTGGCTGTTTATCAACCTTTCAATTTTCGCAAGAAGTGTCCAAGAGGGAACGATGAGTCAATCAATGGTCCTCTTCCAGTTATTCTGTGCGGTAATCTTGGAACCCATTTTAGATGTGTATTTATGTATGCGTATTGCATTCATGCTTATATACCTGTTTCAATCTGTGGTGCTGTACGTTTACAAAAATGTTATGGTGCTTGCTCATATCACCTATAAATAGTGCGCAACCGCTTAGTAAACTCGTTGTAAATGCTCATCTCCGCCCACTAGATCATTCTGCTTTGTTTACTGGTTCTAATTACTGAGATTCTGTCCTTGATTTTTCTTCCAGTTGTACATTCTGGACTACTTTATTCATGAGGAGTACATGACCTCCACGTAAGTACATTACCGTGGTACAGTCTGCTTTCTATTTTTTGAAGAAGCATTTTTTGCCTCAAAATTATTTTGAAATGCTCTAACCCTGCCAGACAGAACTATGACATGCAATTCCTATGTTTGTTGATTTCTGATCAATGTAGCCATTTATTTATTCGTCAGTATGTACTTATAGGTGGCTATCTGTTTTCATGTAATATGTATTTCTGTAGTATGTTTCATTGTTGTGACTAGCATGTGTTATATTTATTTCTTTGCATATCCACTCTATCTTTACATGGTTTCTATTCACAGATGGGACATAATTGCTGAGAGATTGGGCTTTATGCTGGTATTTGGAGATCTAGTGTGGATTCCTTTCACTTTCAGCATCCAGGCATGTTACACTTGAATTGAGCTTTGATAATTTAAATGGTTTTGTATGTTCCTTGTTCATTTTTACAGAACTTAGATTCCCAGAGAACTGTTATAGTAAAAGAATTGTTGTTCTAGGTTATGGGAAACTGAAGGAACATTTAAACCCTGAGTTGTATTCTTCATGGTTATAGTTAATCTGAATTTTGATATACTTGGTATAGGGCTGGTGGCTTCTGAGTAACAAGGTTGAGTTAAGCACAGCCGCTGTCATTGCAAATTGCTTCACTTTTGTGATTGGGTAAGTTTCTATCATCATATTATTGGCATCCGAAGATCTATTATTGACTTTATTTCCGTCCATATCGTCACATTAAATTTTAATATCCATGCTGGATAGGTACCTAGTATTTAGAGGAGCCAACAAGCAAAAGCATGTATTTAAGAAAGATCCCAATGCACCTATATGGGGTAAGCCTCCAACGGTCATTGGGGGTAAATTGCTTGCTTCTGGTTATTGGTGAGCTTTCCTCACTCCTTATCATCTTTTGTTTCTTATTCTCATCATTATCGTCATCAATCTTATAATTTAAAGACAAAAGTCAATGTAGTTCAACAAAAACCCACGGTAATGGCACACCTTCATCATTTATTCATTTATTGATAATATTTGGACAATGTAGAAGCAACTTTGTCTTTTATCTTACTGAATTGTAGACTTTGGTTTCATTCTACAATTCTTTTTGGAGAGAAATGAGTGAATACAGTTTCAGAATCATCAACTGAGCAACAAATGATTGAATCTATAAAATAGAACTATGATAATTGAATCGTTCACCCAGCAAATTTCAATTCTGGTGTGAATGAAATAACAGATTTATTGGGCTCTGAATACATTATGGTAGTAGGGATATCTGCTGCTTGATAATGGAATCTAAACTCATAAAAGTTCAAGTAATTTAAAAAGTGAATTTGATTTTGTATTCAACATCTTATTTATGCTCATCTCATGTCTGTTTAACAAGTATCAGAAATAATGAACAATTGCAACTTACCTACCATATATTGTATTGTTGGAATGGGGGGTTGACTGGCTCAGGCTCTTACTCATAGTTATTGGTTCAGGCACATGATGACTGAATTAGTTTGAACATTGTCTTTGGATGTATGAATCTGTATATCTCATCATAATAGTATGATCTTGACTATCCAATGCTGGTGCTGACAATCTGCCTTACAAGTAAAAAAAGCATATGAAAAGTTGGGAAATTCATGACGTTTCATCACAAACGTACTCTCACATTCTGTATCTGTGCAGGGGAATCGCAAGACACTGTAACTACCTTGGGGACTTGTTACTTGCCCTGTCTTTTAGTTTACCTTGTGGGATGAGGTAGTCTCCTATGAATGTTCATACTAATTTCTTCTTAGACAAAAAATTCTCTGTTTAACACTTGCTCACTTTGCAGTTCTCCAGTCCCATATTTCTACCCGATTTATCTTCTCATTCTGCTTATTTGGAGAGAAAGAAGAGATGAAGCTCGCTGTGCCGAGAAGTATAGGGAGATCTGGGCAGAATACCGCAGACTTGTTCCATGGAGAATATTACCCTATGTTTATTAACTAGCATTCTCTGAGGTCGTTTAACATGTGACCAAAGGTGTAGCTGCTGTTATGACCAAAATGAAAAGCAAATGCAGCTGCAGTAGGCCTCGTGCATTTTTGTTTGTACCAAATGACTACAATGTTGAATACACTAATCATATATCGCTCATTTTCCTTGTTAATGACATGAAAAATAAATCCAGAATGGAACATAGTTCATCCGCTGTCTTCCATTTTTCTGTGTTCTGCTGGATCCAACTGAGAATGTGCCATTCTTCTTTTGTTGTATAAAATAGACAGCATCTTTCTCTTTATCACAATGGGAACAATTTATTAGTAAAAGATTAAGTTGTAATATAGGGCTACAAATGTAGTAAAAGAGCCATAGTCATGCTTGTAAATGGAAATTAGTTCAATGGACATAAATTGGAGCTAAACTCTCCAAGACGAGTTTACAAAGATAACTACAAATTGGCATCAGGTCATAAATGGTTCAGACCAACTCCGGCATATCAACCCGAGTCATGGCAAATCTATGATGGAAGAATGTGCACCCCAGACCAAGCCTAGTACTAGAGCTTAGTGTTAATGACTGGTTCTATGAGTGAAAGCTCGTAAAACCTGTGATATCTTAGTGCATTGAGTAATGAAGTCGCATTAAGCACGCTCCTAATGATCTCGAACACAAAAAAACCATCTGGTAGGTGGGTCGAAAATCTCAATTTCTTCTTGAAAATGAACCCTGTTTGGCCGGTATTTTGAAATGCTAGCGTGCCAATGCTTCTGAGTTCAGCGTAAACTTCTTGATCTGTTGCTGCACGCTCTTTCTTCTGACTTCTGCTCCAAGCAACTGCTGGGGCCTTTTACTAAACCTAAGATTGCTCTTAGGGTGCTTAAACAACGAAAATAAAAGGATATTTGCTAAGGATTTCTCCCTAACAATGGGATGGACTGGTGCTCGTGATGAGACTTTATGAACTGGGGATGGACTTTTTGCTCGTGATGAGGTTGGTGAGTGAAGCGAGATTTGCTCGCGATGAGGCTTTGGTGGTGCTCCCTGGAAAGGCTTTTTGGTAGATTGGGTGCTCTTGGGGAGGCGTCCAATTTGCAGTGATGCAGAGTTTGTTGAATTGTCGGAGGTGTCTCTCACATTCGCCTTGGCCTCCTTATATATGAAATTGAGCGGCTAGGGTTCGCGAATGACTTGCATACTAAGACAAATATTCCGCCAGTAATTATCCAATGGGAAAGAAATATATTTACTGAATTGAACCGCATGTATTGATTCGCGTATCAGACTAGATACGATGCCTAAGGAAAGATATTTACCTCAATATATATAATTCTTGAGATCTTCTCAATGTCACCTTCTACGTAGAGATATTGCTTTATGACTCTTCCAACTCGGACGTGCATGTATATCACCTTTATGCATTCAAGCGCAATTAAGGAATACAATCCTCATATGACCAAAGATCATGCACGTATTAGGCTTCTCTTGAGAAACAATGAATCAAGGATGATTAACTTCCTTCTTAGATAACACCATATGTCTTCCTTAATCACAAAGGTAACAAAATCTTCCTTACTAGGATGACACACGTCTAAGACTCCTTGAATGCAAATCCTTCCTTCTAACTCAATCTTGGTAACCAAGCAATCCTCCATTAATTACCGGATTCATAATATATCAATAATATCTCGGATTTACATCAAAATGACTTAATCTCCAAATAGACTCGATTTAGCCTTGATAGCGAATATCTCCAATGATACTCAATCATATCCACGATGAACCATATAACTGGTTCAATATGCTACAAATCCAGGGGTGTAAATTTACCCTCAAACAAACCCATCCAATTCTGGCTTAACATTACATCAAAATTTTTTTTTTTGGGACATTTGCTAGCACTAGAGGTTTATATAGAGTGAGATTTACAGATTGGGAAGGTTATGGGTGGTCCAAGAAATGGCAGATGGAGCAAGCGGTGGTTGATAAGTTGGTGCATGATGAGAATGTTGCACGTTTTGGGGCACAATGATGTGGGATTGTGGGAATGCAATTGCACTAAAATTATTGATTCACCAATATAGCCAATTAATAAAGCATCATCGAAGAAAGAAGCCAACTAAAAGCCTGATATGATTCTGATGCCATTTTGATAATATTGTGGCTGTGTGGTTGCTTTGTAGTTGAGGAAGAGAGAGCATCCGTCCTTGTTTCTTTTTTCAATTGCTTAGGTTTGCGGTAAGTCTCAGTCAAATGCACAGAGCCACAGGCAGTGAGTGAGGGAGAGAGGTGGTGGGTGGTTATTGGCCCCCTCTTATTGTGTCTTCTTTTTGACCTCCATTATCAATTACCCTTATGGGGTCTCTCTCTCTCGTCCCTATCACAATGTATAGAGAATGACAATCGAAGAGGTCCCCTGCAATGAAAGAAGATGATGGTTGTGGACTAACCTCCATGGCTGTACTATCATCGATTTATGGAAACTTGGAAACCATAACAAACACTACGTTAATGGTACCTATCTCTTACTCACCGTTCTTGTTTTTATCAAAAGTTGTAATTTTTGTCATTTCATAAGGTGATGAAGAAATAATGCATTCGGGATCTGATCTGAGACCAAAGTGGAAGATTTTAAGTTCGATTTTTATAACGTTCCGGAAGATTCAGAGAAGAATACAAGTCCACTAACAAGCTTCGAAAGCTTAAGAGACGAATAAGAAGGAAATGCACACTTGTTTGCGTTCCAAACTACTACAGGGATGAACCTTCACTTTTTCCGAAGAACTTCGTCAATATTTCTCTGCACAATACTGAATGAGATTTTCGATCGAGGTTAGATGAATGTCTTTGGAGATCAAAATATGATAGAGAACTTATGATGACTAGGAATCTAAGAACTTTCAGTGGTTTGGATGCTGAGCTTGGAGACAGTAGTTTATTAACTCTTTGAATCTTCTATCCCTGTTTGGTTCTCAATTTCTTGCATGAATAATGGTCTTCTTCTTTTGAAATGGGCTTTTTGGAAAAGGTAGATTATAGGTCTAACTAGCAAGGGGATTATAGTTTATAAACAGTCAAAATACTATTTTTAGAGGTATGAATAGAAATTTATAATAAAATAATATTCTTTAGTACTCTCAAAAGATGCATAAAAAGGATTTTGTGTCTTTTTTGTGGTCTTGTAACTGTGGGGTCTTGTATTATGTATATGGCCCGTCATATTGACTAAATTGCAATGTTATTTTCATGGGCCCTATTATTTTCACATTTCATGTTGTGCAAGTAAGTTTGACCTTTGTGAGATCATGGTGCAACTCTAACAGTTTTTTATTTTTTATTTTTTTATTATTTCTGTGTATAAGAAAGTAAAACGTCAATTTTTATTTCTTAGGCTTTACCTCCAACACATTTCTTATTTTACAACAATCTTTAAAATCTCAATATTTCTTCCTTAAAATTATAAATATTGCAGTACAACAGTTAGGCAATTTCGTTTTCTCTTATTTTGGGGATAATTATAGAGAATATATTGGAAGAAATGAGACTTATTCTTCCTTAAAAAAAATAGAGAAAAACTGTTTCAGTTATTTTGATATAAAAATAAGAAATTACAAAGGCAAAAGGGACAGCCCGGTTTAAGCATGCTTAATCGTGCTTCGTGTCGTACTCGTGTCGGCCTGTTTATTATTGTGTTGGGCTCGTGCAGTACTTGTATTGGCCCGTTTATTATCGTGTCGGGCTCGTGCCGGCCCATTGGTTTAGATATTAAGCTCGGCCCAAGCCCATATCGTGATGTCAGTGCCCGTGCCGTGCCAATAAACGGGCCGTGCTCGTACCATCCAATTATAAGACATGATTTTGAATTTAATTTTTTTGAGTAGAAAATTAATTTTGTTTAACTAGAAAATTAAATATGAAAGAAGAAAGATACTACAACATTTTACATGATCTAGTTATATTATTGTGACATTGATTAGTTTTTATTACATGTTATGTATGGTTGGAAAAAAAAATATTAATGACATAAACGTAGATGGAATTGGATAAAATGTCTAAATTTCAAATCTCATGATTAATTTTTGGGCCAATTATATAGAAATCCATTTTAAGACATTTTTATCCACATAAGTCCACAAAAACATTTTTATCCACATAAGTCCACCCAAGCCTAAATAATGTGTTATAATAAGTATTGAAATTCAACATAATTACAGAATGTTATTCAATAAAAGAAAATTAGATTGTCTCCCTTATATTTACAAAAATACCACTAGTGTAAAAAGTCAACAACCACTCTCCTTCGGAAAGTCTCCGGCCGACTCTGACGATGTCTCCGGCCAATCTTTGACAATGTTTCCGCCGACTTCCGACAAAGTTTTCGGCGATCTCTAAAACTACTATCATATGCAACAAAAGCAATTACTGTCAGCAACAAAAGCTACTACTGTCAGCAACAAAAGCTACTATTGTTAACAACAAAAACTAATACTGCCAGCAACCAAGGACTAAAATCAACGATCTAGAAATTTCGACAGTTTAAAAAATAGATATTTCGACGGAAATATCGAGATATATCGAAATTGATAAAATTTTCAAAGAGTTAAGGTGAAGAATGTGGAAATTATTGAGTGTATATATAGAAGAATTTGCATGAATTATTCAAAGACTCTTCAGCAGAGTTGGTCAAGGTGATTCCAAAAGGAATTGACGACCGGGGTTCTAATCCCTATGTGGGGAGGATAATTTTGTTCAAAATATTCAAATCTGGGACCAATTGAAGACAGTAAATCGCCAAAATCTCGTAAATATTGAGATTTTCCTGAAATAGATATTTCGTACGTTTCAAACGATATTGCTGTGGATGCTCATAAACTTTCAGACCATAAAAGAAACGATAAATTCGATTTTTTAGTCCTGCCAGCAAGAAAAGATACTAGTGCGACAACCAAAAGCTACGCAACAAAAAAAAACTACCGTCATAAACAAAAGCTACTACTATTAGCAATAAAAACTATCACCAAGCATAATAAAAGTTACTACCAAATAATACAAAATTTACTCAAAATATCAAAAACATACTATTGCAATGTCAAAAACATACTATGACTGTGTTGAAGAATGACTGTTGTGTACGTAGTACTCGGAGTACTGCAGCTGTCGTTTGACTTTGTCAAGCAGTGAAATTACTTTTCATAAGAAGCGCGCGTCTCGCGTGGGGATTCTAATTTTGTTTCATCTGTCATGCTACCATCTCGCCTCGCATGGACTTCCTCTTCTTCGCGAAGTCATCTCGCCTCGCGTTGCCTTAGGACTGTTGCTTTGACGCGAAGTCATCTCGCCTTTGCTTTATGACTTCTACTTTGACATGAAGTCACCTCGCCCCGCCTTAGGGCTTCTGTTTTAATGTGAAGTCATCTCACCTTTGCTTTAGGGCATCAGCGAGGTCATCTTTGGATGCAAATTGATATCCAGCTCGCATGATAATGTTCAATAGGGGGCTATGCAATTAAGACTCGTTCAAAATGACCCCATAGCGCAAAGATTTACCTCGTTACCTAATTCCTTAAAATAGTTCTTGAGCTCCGTCATCATCCCAGTAGAAGACCGCCAAATCCAATTTTTAGATTTCGGTCTACCTCTTCATATCTTCAGACGCGATTCTCCACTTTGGTGATTCTCCTGCCAGGGAAATATACCTGATCGGAAGGGAGAATCGTTCACGAAAGAAGAATTACCGAGAGTCATGCACAACACTCGTCAAAACTTCTCCAAACGCTGCTTGACAAATGATCCAGACAGCCGCAGTACTCAATTTACTGCATACATTCCAGAACACACCTCTCATTCAATCTCGATTCCATTCATCTACACTATTACAAAACGGTTTCATGATTTCTCGTCCACTAAATTTCAATCGAATTAGAAACAATATCAACACAAAACATCAGCAAACTCTTTGTTTACTTTTTCTCAAAACCAAGGAAAGAAACTCGGCCAAATTACACTACCATGTTATCAGAACAGTCACCTCCAATCGGAGCTTAGGAGATCTACAAGTCGTCGACTATATCTAATACTTCTCGATCGGTGACCTTCGAGTCAGGTGTCGACGACGGCGTCGTTAGAGATCGATGTCGTTTCACCTCGGCAACAAGCTCTGCTCCACTCTCCTCGCTCCTCCACGACCTCTTACTCAACACTTTTTCCTCTGTCGCCGACCAGATCTGCCTTCTCAATTCAGGATCCAGGCCGTGTCGTTGAGGTGTGCGGCGTTAGTTGTTGTCGAGGCACACGGCGTTAGTCGGCCATCGAAGAATGGAGAGAAAGAGAGAATGAACGAGAGAACGAACGAGAGAAACTGAATTGGTAAAAAGAGGGAGGAGAGGGTATTTTAGGTAGAAAAAATAAATAAATTGATGGGATGTGGACTTGTATGGACAAAAATATCAGGGTGGATTTATGAAGGATAAAATGTTAAAATGAGGATTTCTGTAAAATTTTATAATAATTTTTTAAAAACTTTTTATAAAAATAAAACAGCTATTGTGTTTTTAAAGGGCCGACTCACGTGCTTGCCGTGTCAGGCCAAAAACAGGCTCACGCACAACCAGTTCCTTACAAGTTAAAGTGGAAAGCTCGCTGAGCTTGAGGAGGTAGCTGATACAACCAAATACAAGAATCATAAACATAGTGACCTAAAGAAGCTAAAGTATCTGCTAAAATGTTTGCTTTTCTGAAAAACGGTTTCAGTCACTCTTAACCAACAATATTATTTTGCATAGTCCATAAGTTAAAATAAATATTTTTCACATTTTCAGTGTCAGTTGTACAAAAAACCCAAGTTTAAAATAAACACATTCAGAAAAGCTAGTGTGAATGACTTCAACACAGAGAGAGAGAGAGAGAGAGAGAGAGAGAGAGAGGATGTGTATGAGAAAATGAGTCCAACCGCTTTAGGCCCACAATTGTTAGAGGCAAGGATTAAAATCTCTGCGATATATCCGATATATCCTCCGATATCTCCCTTTTTCGAAGGACCGATATATCTTTAGGGGTCAATATCTTATCTTCCACCGTATCTACGATATTTCCCCGATATTTAGGAAATATCCTCAAATATCACCGATATTTAGGAAATATATCCGATATTTATGAAATATCTCCGACATTTATGATATTTTCGATATATCACTGACATATTAAAAAAATATCTGTAAAAAATTGAAATGTTATTCGGAAGAGAAGTAACTAATTCCCTCGAGGTGTATCCCAATGACGAGTGGTGGTCTCGACTTGAAACTGCAACTGCCAATGGAATTAACGTACAAAGGGTATTATCTGAAGAAGTTGTTGGAAACCCAGAAGATAATTTAGACAGTGATGATGCATGGGGCGGCATAGCAACTCCAAATAGTTCAGATGATGATGAAGATGGTGGAAGCGGAAAAGGTGATGGAAATACTGGCACCGGGTTTGTATATGGACAATTTTCTACAGTTGGTGGATTGAACAATTTTTCATCTGAAGAAAATTACGATCATGCCTCCCATGATCATGGCTATAGAAGTATTAGGTATGGAGTGCAATAGGATACCATGTATGGGAGGAGGACTAGAGGTCCAAATGATGATCAAGATGTTGTTTCAGTTGCGCTAAGTTTTAATTCTATCAGTTTAGGTAGTGGGACTGGAACCTCAAATGAATCTCAAGAAGGCAATAATCAATATGGCTATAATGTTTAAGGCTATAATCAATGCACGGAAGTCAGTGATCAGTCATCCAGTTTTCATCATCCTTACTATATCCACTTATAGGGGAAACAGTTGGCAGCTCCAAAGACATATATGATTATCATATTCAACACTACAATTTGTACTATATGAGTCATATGTTTTGGTCTGATTATTGTACTTTTGTGGATCAGCGTGTGTCTTATGATTCTTATCAATAACCTAGATTCTCATTCTGGATGTAGATGAAGTTGATATTTGTAATATTTATATATAAATCTAATAAATTAAATATTTCAGAAATTTTTTTTTTTCCCAAAATACCGATATTTTTTTCCCGGGTTTCCCCGATATATCCCTGATATATCTGAAATCTCCCTTTTTCAACGGACCGATATATCTACCGATACCGATATTTTAATCCTTGGTTAGAGGGTACATGATGTCAACTATACAACATCTCACTTACAAAGAGAAGAAATAAGTCGCCGACATGTGACACTGTTATTAGATTCAAGTTGTGTAGTTAACGGGCTCATTTCGGGCCGAAAGATTTCGATTTTAGGCTTAAAAGTGCGCATGCAAATTGCACCACTGTTTACTAAGCTCAATAGTTATTAACCATGTTAGGTATAAGACTGGAATGCATCATCTACAACTCTGGAAGATTTCTACTCTCATGTGTAGCAGTGAAAATACATGTGAAAACAATGGGCGACGGGTATAGACAACCAGCAAAGAACACTCACTTTAAGAAAGACGGACGTTAAAAGCATCTTGTATCATGCATCAATCATATTGAATCGGAGCATCCTTCGCATTCAATACAGAGGGAGATACCTTCTTTTGTTTTCAGTTTCCTTTAGCAGATAAAATATACTTCCTTACCGACATATAGACTGTGGAGCTTGCTTGGTGGATATGCCTTGAAAATAATGGTGAGGGAGACAAATGAGAGAGATAGAGAGGCAACTAAGTAGCTAAGCATATACGTATATGGCAAATGCATGAGTGATCAACCATCTTGTGGGTGGGTGGGTGTAGTTGTCCAAGGGTTTCGCTATGCTTTCTCTTTCCCATGATGGTAAAAGCAAGAGAGTGAGAAGAAAATTCCCCTATGCAAGTATTACCATACTTGCGTAGTTTCCTTATCTCAGTACACCCAGTTCTTACTCTTTATCCTGTCTTAGATATATGAAAGAGGGGCGTTAGGATTCTGGTGGAAACTGGCTTTTGCATGACCGGAAAGATAATGGGGTTCCAGTGCAAAATAAATCTATATTTTGACGGTTCTTTATTTTAAATTCTTACTACTTCCAATCTATTTAAAGGAGGTTTCAAGATCAACACTATATTCATCGAAGAAAATATCAACACTTTATAGTAGTGTTGATGTTAACGTCTAAAATCATAAGCATGTATAAGCATCAACATTGACTTCTGCACTAGCACCTATTTGGACTATTGGAAGTCAAATTCAATGCTAGCACAAGCCAACTTTGAATTAGAAAACAAGCAAAATCTTTGCATAAATGTTTAATTTGTATGAATAGCAAAATGAGACTACGTATTCCATCTAACTCGAGCAGTATCAACTTCGGTGGTTCGGTTTCAAGTAGCTCTGCTTCTTACGGTGTTATTTTCTGAGATGCATATGGTGCTCCCATCTTAGCCAGTTCAAGAAACCTGGGCAATTCTTCTGTTCCTATTGCTAAAGCCACAACGCTCAAGAACAGCTCCTCCAATCAAAGCTTCAAGGCTACAGGGAAATTGAAGTAGAAGACGATTCAAAACTAAGAAAACCAATGTTCCATGGACACTACAGGAAATCTTGTCCTAGACGACGGAAACAACTCTTCGCCTAAGACAAATAATTCGTCGCCTAGGATTTTGGCAGACGAATTATCCATCGACTAAGTATCGTAAGGTAGACACTTAGGTGACGGAACTAAAGTTAGTCGTCGATTAAGAGGGATCCTACCCGACAGATCTTTTCCTGCCTTGTTGACAAACTGGTTCGTCGATAAGAATTGTTGTCAACGAAATATTTTTGTCGGAAAGATTCTTAGTTGACGAATATGAAATTGTTCTTAGCCGACGAAATTGTACTCGGTATGTATGTTTATCGATGAATATTACATCATCCTTAAGTGACAGAATATTCGTCGGCAGAGTTTTTAACCAACGAATTCATAACAGTTCCTAGTCGACGATCGATGTTTGTATTCGTCGAATATGTGGTTTATCTTAGGCGACGAATGTTACTGTTTCCGTCACCTAAGAGTTTTATTTAGGGTAAAAAAAAATGTAATTTTTTTTTTACCTTATTCACTGTTTCCAAAAATTACAAATAAGTAACAATAATCAAACACAAACACATCATATACATATATACCGAAAGCACTAGATTTGGAAAACATATTTATATATTGATCATGATAACTAGATGGACAAATATTGTTCATATATACAAAATAATTAATGAACTAAGTAGAAAATTGTTCATACAAATTAGCTAAACTATGAATGAAGTACAACAAAATCAATAATACCAATTGTCATTCTTGTCTAATCCGATGTTGTCGCCTCTATCATCATTGTTCTGTGGGGAAACTTGTGGAGGAGGAGGAGGAAATTGTGGAGGAGGAGTTCGTGGCATACCTAAGTGCTCATATATGGCTGCAACCTGGGACTGCACAACACTATACATAGACTCCGCATGCAGGGCACGTTGCTGGACCTCTTGGATTTGCTGTTGGGCACGCTCCTTTGATTCCTTTAGTCATAGCGCTCATGCACCTCTTGGAGTTGCTGCTCATCAACTTTATGAGGACGACTACGTGAAGTGGAATCATTTGAAGAATGGCTCAAGTCTCGCTCGGCTCCTCGTCCCATCCCTCTGATCTCTTTTCCTTTATGAGTTTTGAGCACTGTACCCAACACCTTAATTTGTTGGGACTGAACATTTTCCATAATCTCCTCCTCCGTAATGTCAGGTGTTGTTCTTTAAATGCATCTTTTCGTTTATTGACCTCATCAACCATGTCATTTTGCATTTAAAATACATCAATTAATAAACAAAACATTCAGCTCAACATTTTCATTATAAACTTGACATTTTGCATAATAAAACGAGGAAAAACAAGATTCATTGCTCGGTTGTGTTCCTAAAGATGACTTCTTCCAAATGCAAGTCAAATGGTTGCAAGTTCCTTGTTACAAGATAACAATGACCTGATCAAAGCTCATGCAATTGCAAGAAACTAATCTAGAACACTAAATAGTCAGGGCTTGCAGGGGTGCGGGCATGCGTGTCCCGGGGTGCCAGCAGCGCGCCCATGGCATGTCATGGGCTCGTATGAAGGCATCATAGGGCGGGCATACAGGCACCCTGGGGCTCGGATGCAGGCCAGAACTCTTTTGATGGATCAGACATAACTGTCTACTAACTCTAGTAATCCATAATCCTAGTGTTTCTCAAACAAAGTAATGAACAAGAAATGAACAAAAAAGAATTCATACCACAATAGCACAATGAGCATGGTCCAAAATCAAACCAAAACGTTTACTATCACAAAGGACTTGAATAACAAAATATCATGCAATCAAAGCAAACATGAATATAAACCCAGATATTTAACAGAAGATCCAAATTTATTTATAAAACCATGAGTGTCATAGGAAATTAAACTTGTCCAAGTACCAAAACACACAAAACACTTTGATTTGGGAATCACTCCCTGGTTTTAGCCAATACACTTTGTTCAGTGCCTACTGTTAGCCATGTTCAGTGCTAACTTAAGTCAACCATGTTCAATGCCTACTATATATAACTATATAACACTACTCAAATATAGATAACTCAATCTTATGCCTTCCAATTACTAGTCTCTAGTACCCCAAATCTAGGCTTCTCACCATACAACTAGGCTTCACGCCAATCCCATCACAGAAAAACTCAGCTTCTTACTCTAAAACTATACATCTTAGTTAATAATAATGATAATAACACTTCTTTTTTTTTGGAAGAAGTAGGAAAACATGACATTCTAATTGGACAGTACCTACATTCAACTTATGATCATATATATACCAATAGCCGGATTTACACATGTTTGATTAATCACTGATAAGCTTACATAATAGTAAAAGGAGAGACATTTACATAATGCTTGGTTGTAACTTCATCACCCTCCCTAATATAGGTCTTCTCAAAACTTATGATTATTGAAAGCTGCTCTCCTTGTATTCTGAGTTCCTCCATTATGTAAATGATAAGAGAAGACCCCGTGTTGTGGTGCATAGTCTTCTCCTACGGTTTCGCTTGTTTGCCAAAGAGTCTCTAATACACGAAAAAATATTAAATAGATTAGTTCTAACATCTTGCACATTTCATATTTCAAGTTATAAATACATAACTATACATGTTATAAATACATAATTATACATGTAAATATGACCCCTGTTAACAAAATATCTAGCTAAGCCATTGTTCTCAAAGCCAATTAATATCCATGGTAATACCAAATATGGTCTTGATCAGTCAATTAAACAAGGTAATGTAATACAAATATGCTATACCAATTGAAAGAGCTAATAATAAAATACAAGGGAAACAATGAATGTAATTTAAAAAAATCACCTTGAACGCATCTGATTCGAAGTGCTCGCATAGAAACTCTCACAGGTCCTCTCCCAATTAAATCTGAAGGTATGCCAGAGGGTCCTTCCTTCGATCATATAAGCTTTGTGACATTGGTACTTCCAGTCTGTGTACCTCTCATGTGCCCTCTTCAGTATCCAATTGAACATTGGCTCATCATTTTCATCTCACTCGTACTTCGGCTAAGTAACAAATAAAAAAAAATCTCATGTTAAGCACAGAAAAATAAAATAAATGTAATTAAGTAAATTTACTTTTCATATACTTTTCAGTTACTTACGGACATTGCATTCCACACCTTCCACTTCTCCTCCTGATTAAGGTCGTAGAACGTCCTTGTCCTCATTCCCACCAGACTCTGTATGGCGCAACCGATATCATGTGCCACCAAACTGTTTATCCG
Source organism: Fragaria x ananassa (assembly GCA_034370585.1). Classification (NCBI taxonomy): domain Eukaryota; kingdom Viridiplantae; phylum Streptophyta; class Magnoliopsida; order Rosales; family Rosaceae; genus Fragaria; species Fragaria x ananassa. The sequence continues at coordinate 10,566,027 of CP139752.1, forward strand.
CCTCATGCTAGGGCCTTTTACACGAGGGCAATATTCCAATTTGATCTTCTGCCCTGTTTGTGCAACGATATCCTCCGCCTTCTTTCCATAACATAAACCCCGTTTTTTTTTCGGGGCCAAAGCTACAACTAATATGTGAGAAAACATTAGGATACTTAATGTACAAGAAGATTCTAATAAATTAATACAAATATAAGAGGAATTAATAAGTAACATGTTGGGCTTCTAAGTTTGATTCGAGCGCTGCTGACGATACGTCTTGTAGATTCAGGTGCGGTTGCAGACTCCAATGGAGATCCTGTTGAAATACTGTCAAAGGTAGGGGGCCGTACGATCAAGGGGGTGCCCCTGGTGGTACTATCCCAATCGGTATGGGTAGGGTGGCTGCTACTGCTAGCTAAGCCGACGCTCTGCCGTATAGACTCCATCAAAGCACTGGCCTTAGTGGCTCGGTCCTTCCTCTTCCCCATGATCACAATCTTGCACATGAATAACACACAATTGTTAGTAAATGAGTGAGTAATAGATAAAGATTATGAAAAATAATCCACAGAAAAGCATACAGGTTGATCAAACCATTTGTCTTTCTTCACCTTTTTTTTTAAACTTGATGCATTGTGGATATAGAAAACACTAACAAAAACTGTGAGCCACTTAAACAGAATATACAATGTGATATTGGTTTTTATTTTTGGATAATTAAAAAAAACACCGAGGACTAAGGCAAGTCTGATGTGAAGTGTATATTGGTATACTAACTGTAGTCGATAGTCAGGAAACTACCTTCCCCGCCCATAGACCAGTCATGAAACTTGTAGACCGACGTCCAGGCTACCTCGCCATGGTGAAAGATCATCGGTACCACGCCGGGAATGTGCTTCTCCAAGCTCCACAAGAAAGCACCATGAGAATATAAATGTACACCCCGCGAGATATATCTAAGAAGAGACCCTCCACCCCATGGGATGAGTAGACTCCCCCCCCCCATTTGTAACACTCCACCCCGCGGGATGGGTAGACTCCCCCATTTGTAACACTCCACCCCGCGGGATGGATACACTCTCCCATCCCTCCCTTACTTCACCCCGCATGGGGATGCTCTTGTACCCCGCGGGATGAATGTTCTTGTAACACCAATGGCCTAAAGGCATGATAGTTGATTATAAGTGGACGTAGCCATGTCCCCCGAGGCATGGTGAACCACTATACGTCATTGTCTCTCGCTCCCATGATTGTCTCTTGATCATTAATTCTGTTCCACCGTGATTCCGCATAGCCTCCGGGTTTATGCAGAAACATTTGACGCCGTCTGTGGGAAATGTTACTAAAAGTCATGTTGTTTTACCTCCCGAGAGGCAGTATGGAAGTGAGGCGAGATGACCCGCTCGGGATGAGAGGCGAGGTAGCTCGCATGGATGCGAGGCGAGGTAGCCCGCATGGGAGCGAGGCAAGATGACCCGCCCGGGTTCTTTTTATCCGCAGGATAGGAATTCCAACAGCAGAACCCCGCCCGTTGTTCTTTTTGTCCCGGGATAGGTAGTCCAACAACAGAATCCCGCCCGTTGTTCTTTTGTCCGCGGGATAGGTAGTCCAACAACAGAATCCCGCCCATTGTTCTTTTTGTCCGCGGGATAGGTAGTCCAACAGCAGAATCCCGCCTAGGTTCTTTTTGTCCGCGGGATAGGTAGTCCAACACCCGGGTTCTTTTTGTCAGCGAGATAGTCCAAGAGCAGACTCACAACGGCTCATGTCCAATGCCACCCATCCGTTGTTCTTTTTGCCCCAATCAAGATGAAAATTCGTCGAAAATAGTAAAGGAATCCGCCAAGCATACTCGGGGTCCCGTTGATACCCGATCTGCCGACGCAATGGTCATTGGATCTGGGATACGCTTCCCGGCAGCTACCACCGACATCTTGTTGATTTTTTTGGTGCACAGCCGAAAATTGCTATGGACACCCGGTATGAGAGGTATGAGGTGAAGAAACTGGAGAAGTTTACAAATCTTGTAGGCGGCCCGACCATGCTGGCAACAAGGATTCATCGTCTGGGATTAGTACGGGCATGAATCTGCACCTCTTGTGTGCACCCATTCGGCAGCTATTTCCACAGGTAAGTCCCTCATTTGATTGCCATTGAAAACACAAATCAGGATATGAAAGTCTAAGTCTCCATGATTAGACTGAGAAACCACCAAGAGATAGGCATTCTACCAAGAGATTGGCTTCGCGTAGGAGATAGAGGCTAGTATGGAAGCAAAGCGAGATGACTTCGCATGGGAGACTTCGCTAAGAAACAAGAGGCCTTCACGTACAAGGAGGACTGAAATTATCATGCGAGGAGATGAGTTCGCACGTATCAAAACAGTGACATGAGTTGCATGCGAGCTAGATGCATGTGAAGATGTGCTACACGAAGTGATGACTTCGCACAGGGGACTCCGCATGAGAGAAGGACCATGTGAAGCATTGAAAACTCTACTACATTCTGCTTCCGCGAGGTGGCGCGCCCCGCATCCCTAGAAGCAGGGTCCCGGTCGTCCCCTGTTGAGGGTTTTGGCCAAAACAGTGTGCACGGGTCCCGTTGGCAAGAGTACTTTGAAACTTCAAATCTCGATCAAGAAGCAGGGTCCCAGTCGTCCAGTTCTGTTATCACTTCCCTCTGGCAACGCCTGCTCTATGAGGTACCGGTGGAACCAGTCTGATCTGCAAGCAGCGGGTCCCGGTGCAAAAAAAATTGCTATGGACACCCGGAGCTTAGTCATGTCGAACGGGAGCTTCGCTGGAGACGATCTTTTCAACCAGCAGCCGGATCATCTTCTTATCCCGGTGGCTCCAGTGTCCAGTCCGGGTCGAAAAGTCAGTGGCCTCAGACTAGAGAAGCAGTCTCCGGGATAGCAAAATCCAAGGTTCATGCTCTGGATTCATCGAGCTTTTCAGGCGATAGATCTTTGGCAAGCCCCACCGATCGGCTGGTATGGCGACAGAAAGGGCAAGGGGCTCTTGTAGGGTCACCGGGAGGATTGATAAAACATCAGTGATTTGGGTCGAATATAATCGGTATGATCCAGGAGTAGATCCCGCCCGGGATAAGAATTCGTCTGGAGGGGTACTTGAGGAAGAGGGGATATGCCCAGCATTAGTAGGCGGACCCGTTGGCAGCACACAGGTATTGCACCCGAGAGGCACTCCACCAACAGACAGGCATTGCACCAGAGAGGCATTGCACCGAGAGGCATGTCATTGAGAGGCATGTCAACCGAGAGGCACAAGTCATTGAGATCCCAAGTAACACCTAGCGGGATAGGCATTCGACCGTAAGTCATAAAACTTATATCTTCCCTTTAAAAACGGAGCAAGTGGCTTGATAACCCACAGACGGCGTTAACACCCCGTCACTCGAGTAGTAAGACAGGAGGTAACACCCAGGTACAAGACTCATCTCACGTGTCACCGAGTTGATAATACATAGTTCGCCAAGTACAAGATCCACCTCGCGTGTATTGCCGACTTTCAAGACTCATTTCGCACGGTAGTGCGCAGAGCGAGATCTTCAGCCCGCGCGGTAGCCCGTGTGCGTAGAGCGAGATCCTTATCTCGCGACCAAGAAAAGATTAGCATTCCACGAAGAGAGTGGCATTCAACGTTCAGTATTACAATTGCATGAACAATTTTGCTTTTCGATAATTATTATGTCATAACCATACTTGGTTGGCTCCATAATTGTGTTGATCCAATGTTTGTCGATCATTTGTTCATTGTGAAGGTACAACAATCCTCGCCCGGCCGAATAAGTTTTGAGGTCGGGCATTGGGAGGGGCATTTCTTATCTTATAGGCGAACTCCACAGCTCACCCGATAATGTAGTCATGTGCGAAGCGAACTCCAAAAAAGCGCCACGCGAACTCAGCTCGCGCGTAGTCCTTCTGCGCAAAGCGAACTCCTCAGCTCGCGCGTTGTCCTTGTGTACGGAGCGAACTCCTAAGCTCGCGTGTACTCATTGCCCGCGGAGCAAACTCCTCAACTCGCGTGCGGACTACTCAGCTCGCGTGTAGTCCTTGTGCGGGAGCGATCTCAGCTCGCGCGAACTCATTACCCATGGAGCGAATTCCTCAGATCGCGCGTAGTCCTTGAAACGCACGCCTCAGCTTGCGTGTTGTCCTTGTGCGCGGAGCGGTCTCATCAGCTCGCCTGTAGTCATTGTGCGCGGAGCGAACTCCTCACCTCGCCCGAGTGTCAGCCCTTCTGTGCGAGGTAGACCCCACTGCTCACCTGGTAACCTCAGTCATGTGCGAGGCGACCTCCTACAAAGCTCGCATGCGAATATAAGACCTCGCCGAGTCAGTTTTGAGGCTGGGGGTTGGGAGGGACCAGACGGACTTCAAGATATCAAGACAAGTAAGACCCGTTCTCCACACGTCTTGAGTGCAGACTTGGGGGACTGGGACCGATAGCCATGACTGGTCTATGGGCATTTTGTATATTAAGTCCCCACTCAAGATGTGTTTTGAACGGGAAGTTGGGGGGACTTGTAGTTGGTAGGAAACTACCTTCCCCGCCCATAGACCAGTCATGAAACTTGTAGACCGACGTCCAGGCTACCTCGCCATGGTGAAAGATCATCGGTACCACACTGGGAATGTGCTTCTCCAAGCTCCACAAGAATGCACCATGAGAATATAAATGTATAGCTAGTCCCACATCGAAAATATGTAAAAAGAGGGAATCTTCCATAGTTATAAAAAGAAGGTTTCCCCTGTGTAAAAGAGATAGATATAGATATCTGAGATACACTCCACCCCGCGGGATATATGTGAGAAGAGACCCTCCACCCCGCGGGATGGGTAGACTCCCCCCCCCCCCCATTTGTAACACTCCACCCCGCGGGATGGATACACTCCCTCATCCCTCCCTTACTCCACCCCACGTGGGGATGCTCTTGTACCCCGCGAGATGGATGCACTTATAACACCAATGGCCTAAAGACATGATAGTTACGTAGCCATGTCCCCCGAGGCATGGTGAACCACTATACGTCATTGTCTCTTAATCATTACTTTTGTTCCACTGTGATTCCACATAGCCTCCAGGTTTATGTAAAAACACTAACAAAAGTTGTGAGCCACTTACGTAGAAGATACAATGTGATATTGGTTTTTTTTTTGATAATTAAAAAAAGAAAAAAGAAAAGAAAAGCATAGACATGAGAGAAATGTGCATACATATATGATAGAACAAACAATGAAAGCATATGCATGAGAAATGTGCATACATATATGATAAAACAAACAAGGATTAAGTGAAGATTTCAGAATTTCTTAATACAAACTATCAACTTTCAAAAATCATAAATAAATATAGGAAAATCATTTTCAAGAAATTCTAATTTTGAGACGATCTTTAACATGTCTACTGTAACTTTCATGAAGATACCAAGTTCAAAAACAATTAACCGAATTACACAGTTTTCATAAAGAAGTTAACTGGTTCAAAATCTTAGAAAACAGTTATCTATCATATTTTCCTGATGTAGACCCTAAACTTTGAAAAATCATACCTTAATCTAGAAAAATCATTTTCAAGTAGTACAAATTCTGGAACGAACGTTAAGATATCTATTACAATTTTTATGAAGACACCAACTTCGAATTTCAAACAAAAGTATAAAGATTTGAGACTTAATGTATATGCCTTCAACATATGCAAATAGATTGAAATATCAATGTTTAAATCACATGTTATAACTGTCAAGATCCGCCCCGAATTTCACCCTGAAACCCAAGTTGAGTCCTGCGGGGACCACCTCCAAGGAAAACTTACCGAAGGACTCGGCAAACCTCCCTTGAAAATGGACAACCCTGACCCGGAAAAATTAAAGAACACTTTTAACCAATAATATAAATTCTTCAACTTAATCCAAATAAAATAATACACAGATATTTTTCCGAAAGTATTCAAAGCTACTACAAGAAATACAGCGGAAGCTACTAGAAATCCTAGTGGGTTAAACAGAAGACCTACTGGTGAACAGTAGTGGAGAAATGAGTGACTATGCCTCGTCGCCTCCTTCTAGACCCCACCCGAACTCTGCAGACTGGGCATTTAAAAACGAAGGAAAAGCCCAGGGGAAAATATTTCATCACGTCAGAGTGAGTGGACAAAATAATCTCAACATCAATAATATTTCCCCAAGAAATTTAACAATGCAAACGACTAGTTCTGGCTAGTCCCCAAATCATAAACAAAACAACCTCTCAGGCTCAAATTATAAAATATATATCAGTATGTATTAACCACTCGTATGCTCCATGTATGTTATCTATGAATAAGCTTTAAATTAGATAGTCACACCAGGCTAATACGATTGCGTCTAACGCTCACGTCGCTCCATACTGACATTTTTCCTCAGAATGGGGGATAAAGACCGAGTGGTTATAAATACGTGCTTACTCCTTGTACGATTTCTATGAATGAATGTAAAAACATAGAATAATCTCAACAAGTAGAAAACCGTACAAGGCTACTACTCTCGCGTCTAACGCTCACGTCACCCCAACTGGCATTCGTCCTCAGAATGGGGGCTGCCACGTATGGCTAGCTAGCATTCTCTCTCATACATACTATTCTCGGAATTTTGCCTCGAGTATAATCGCAAAAATTCTCAATTTTGGGAAAAAATATCCAACAAAGGAAATTACTCAACAATAAACAATTCAAACACATTATATAAAACAAAAGTCCACTCACAACTTAGGCCTAAGCCTGACGTCGGTCGAAGGTCTCCTCTGCTTGAGCCTCCTCGCGTCCTGTTCCAAACATAAATAATTCCTTAAAATAAAACACCGACAAAACATGCATAATTAAATATGCTTCGCGCTCAACCAAGCCTAACACTTCAAAATCTTAAATCCACTGCCAACCTCAAAACTCCACAAATTTTACCGACATCCTCAAAATCACCTTCTACCAAATAAAATCCAATGGCCGGATTATAAATTAATAATCCGTCAAAAATACCAAACTTCAACAAATCTCAAACCTATCCAAAACTCCTCCAAAAATTCTAAAACTTATTCCATTAAACTCCTCACATTTTTCTCCACCAAAAACATTTTCTCGGCGGCCGGTGACCAACTCCGGCGACCTCCGATGGCCACCAAAATTTGGCAGCATCTTCCTCTCAACCTCCTCTACAACATTCCTATCTACCACAAACTCCAATTCTAAGCCTAAGCACATCAATCGGACGCACAATCACAAAAAACCCTAGAAATTCAAATTCTGATTTCTCCTTACCTAGCTCGAGACGGAGCGAGCCCTTTGGAGGGATTGAAGCACGGGAGGAGGGCTTCCTTTTGAGCCAAGGCTCGCCGACTATGGCGGCCGGAGGAAGGAGTTCCGGCGAAAAAACCGATTCGGCAGTCGGAGCTTCCGGGTGGCGTTTCTCCCTCACGGCGACGCTAGGGAGGCTGCCACCGGTCTAGGATTGCTGCTGGGTTGGAGACCGACCGAACGGGACCGGTCCGGCGACGAACGGAGGCCGGACGGCGACAGAAAATTTTCTGGGCAGCGGAGGGAGAGTCGGGAGCGGGAGCGGAAGAGAGAGAGAAAAGAGAGAAAACCCAAAAAGGCCCGGTCCAACTCCACTTATACCCATTTTCCAAAAATCAACACCCCAAAATAAAACCCCAATAAAAATTACCATTTTTTACCGTCGTCAAAATTTTCTCCTACGAATAATTCCTTCAAAATATTAGTCCCTCAACACCCTGTGGGGACTAATTAAATTACACACTTAGTGACGAACACGGTAAAAACTCTTATTACCACTATGCTAGTAATTAAGGTAAAAATTAAGGTTCGGGGCGTGACAATAACTTCTCAAAATTTAACTAAACTTTGTTAATGACTATTGTGTAATATTGCTATTGCTAATGACTACACTTTGTTAATGCCTACTGTCCAATATTGCTATTATCTAGTGACTACACAGTTAATGCCTAATGACTACACACTTAGTCAGTTGCAGAACAAAATCATCCAGCTTAATCAGTCCAAATCTTAGTCAGTTGCAGAACAAAATCATCCAAGCATTTAGAGCACAGCAAGACAACCGATCAGCAAAAAAAAATTGATTTATATGCAGATCTATGTTTCAAGCTTTAAACTTTATCAATGATGTCAAACAAAAGTATACAGTTTTCAACTAATGGCTAACTGTCCAACCACATAAGATGGAGGACTATATATAACTAGTAGCAGTATAGTTTGTAACTCAAGTCATCCCCTACAGATATTTGCATATCGTTTGATTGGATCCCAATTGTTTACCAAAAGATCATCTTATCCAAACCAAGGTACCACTTAGATTACCAATGAAGGAGACGCATTCCGGGATGTTCTCTAAACACTGAACACCAACTATTAGGATTGAAACGAAAACTAGACAGGGCACGGATCCTTGTCCAATAATTTCTAAACCTCCTAAAAACCAAAGGCTTGTGTAGTGTAGATAATAAGGACACGAACAACAACAAGAACAGTATACGAAAAAGATATATGATAGAATTTTGAAACTCGTTTGTTCCACAAATTCACACAAGGATTACCCAACCAAAGTAGCCATTTGTGCCTTCAAAAACATCAACCATAATTCCATATATATCAACCTAGCTACACTTTGTTCACTCCTCTTATATTTCTAATCTTAATGTATGAGATTTAACCACAAACGAATTCATATATGATTTTAAGAGCAACTTTCATAATCAATCTGAGAAGAGAAAAAATACATACCTAAAAAAGGAGCGGTGGTGAGAAGGTGAGAGCAGCGAGATCGGAGCGGCGAGTGGATGCGGTGGCACAGCTCTGGTGGGATTTGGGAATTGTGGGTGTGAATTAGGGATTGTGGATTACGCGAGGCAGTTAGTATTGATTTTATCTTAGCCGACGAATAAATTTTGTCACCTAAGACACGCATTCGTCTCCTAAGTAATATGAAATTTCCAGGAAAAAAAAAGGCGCAAAATTCACTCGCCTTATATTTCAGGATCCTAGGCGACCGGAAAGAACACTTTTCGTCCCCTTGGTTCAACCAAGCCGAAAACTTATTCAATTTCTGTCTCCTAAGTAACATAAAATTTTATCTCCCCGCCTGATATTTCGAAGATTCTAAGCGACAAAAAGTCCACTTTCCGTCGCCTTAGAAGTACTAAGGAGACAAATTCTTCAAATCCGTCGACTAAGTCTATTTTTAAAATTTTTAGACATTTTATTATATTTACATCTGAGCATTTTTGTGTAACTTTTCAAACTAAACCCAACTATAACTCCACGTAAGTATTTGTACTTAAAAAAACATACATATGCATTTTAAAAATTACACATGTAGAAAAATGGAAATTTGCATGAATAATTAATAGTTTGACATACGTATGTGCGTGGTTACAAATTTAAAAATACATATCCGAAGTTATGCCAAATTAATACAAGTAGATTAGACTAATCGAAATCCATAATAATAGTTATATTAATCGTACTCATCATAATATGAGTCGTCTGAATCATCATCTTCCTCAATTTAATCAGAATACTCATCATCTTTTATGTACTCGTCATCTATGAAGCCGTCATCATCATGATTGGGGTTGCGTTGTAGCTAGTTCAGTTCAGATGGTGTAATTGGAATGTAACTTATGATAGCCGAAACGTGTTGGTTGTTGACACGAATATCCTCAGTATCGGGGACTACATATAGAGATTCCTCTTGATATGGTTCATTCGGTTAATTAGTTGTTGGTTCACTGGGCCCACTCTCATCATCCCCTCCCAGTATAACTACTCTTCAAATATTCCTATATGACATCACATGCACCACTTTTCAACCCTCACCCATAGTCAGATTATCAAGATAAAACATTTATTTCACCATGGTGGCAAGAATAAACGATTCATTCTCATATCATACACTGTTTGAGTCCACTGATAACAAGCCACGATCTAGAATTATACTTTTTCGTCTGATTGGGTCAGTATTTAACCATTTGCACTTGAACAACACGACTCGCATACCCTTGCCTTAGATTAGTTAGATGACACTAATAAGAACCCCGTAGTAGTGTAGTTGAAACCCAGACCCTCAACCATAACTCCATTGTTTTGAGTGACATAATCTTCATCTCGTTTTAACGTCACAAACTTAACATCGTTCACAAAACATCCAGCACAAACTTTGTGGCTTTGCGGTCCTCCAGCCAATAAGTGCAACTCCGGGTCGTAAGAAGCAGGAAAATGCTGTTGAATGTGCATCATCTGTAACAATTTTAAAAACAACGTTGTTACATTATGTAACATAAAAAAACAACATATATATATAATTTATGTAACATCACAGAGATAGAAGGTACCCAAATAAGAAAGTAATCAAAAAAATCTCTCTTATGTATGCCTTCGTTACCATCTTGTTTTTCCAAATGAGACTTTAAGTACACTTCGGCCTAATTGTCAAAGGTTTGTATGTGGTGCAGCCATGCACACTGTACATATAACTAAGGGGTATGATTGCACGTGCATACCAGGCTGGGTCAGAAATTTGAAGAAATTTGGCCGAGAAAGCATGCATAGAAATTCCCTATTGTCAAGACCAAACTCAAATCTTTACTGTTCATGTGGGGATTCATGCAGGACCACTTAGCTTATCATTTGTGAAAGTTAGGCTCCTAAAGAATTGACTCAAAATAGGACTATTTTAAAAGTCAAACATATGTTGACCAAGTTGTATTTGGGTTGGAAATGCAAAATTAGAACAAGAAACCAATTGTAAGATTTATTATAAGTTTTGGCCAAGACTCATAACATTGTTATTACTTTAATGAAAGATGACAGTTTATAAAAAAAAAAAGGAGGGGCATATGATTAATTTTATTATTGTAATATGTAGTTAAATATCTATCGTCCTACAGAGCCTATATATAAGATTTATTATGTCTTTTGAATTTGATATATAATTGGTGGGTCTCACGTTGACCTATCTCTAAACAAATAAAACAGTTTGACAACGGTTTGAAATGATAGTTAAGTACACGTGCTGAAAACGAAATATTATTCAGCAGATGTACGCAGCAATATGGTGCTACTACAAAATTCGACTTTAGAGAACTTATATCTTATTGACATCTGATTATCATCTATCTACGTAATATTACTGGCGCCGGAAGTCAAGTAAATGGGAATTGGCGACAATGTATAAAGGGGGTTCCATTTACACAGCCAATGAGATGAAAGCAGTGACTGAGAAGCTTAATTAGGAGACCCTAAAGCACAAACATTGAACACGTTAAGCCTTTAATTGGTGTATTATTAAACTTAACAGAATAGTCAGAGAGAGAACGCAAAAAGAGGGGATAAGAGATTCCCATCTTGGCCTCTTGAGTGAGAGTCACAAGCGGTGACCGACTCAAAGCAAAGCAACGGTTTAGCAAATCCCTCACAATTTTGCTGCATGAGATTTGCTCAGGTGTGGACCAACTTAGTTTGCATTCTACACTCAATTGTGAGTTTTGGATCTTAGCTCCCTAACTTTATCCCTTCTCTCTCACCAAAACAACTCTATCCCTTTGTGTATGCCAACCCATAAGAAGAATAAGCAAGTCCAAAAAAAGAGTAACAAGAAATGTTTTCTGATGGTTAAATAAACCCCTAATTAAAATTCTAATCGGGTCTCTTGATTCTGGGTCTTATGATGTCTGGGAGTGTGTATGATTATCTGGGAGCAACCACTATACTGATCAGCGCTGATAGGAATACATATACATATATATATATATATGCTTCATGCTTGTGTGTGATGTGAGACTCTAAAAGTAGAGACATCATATTTCATGAATACGAAGACAGTTAATTTAGTTAAACAAAAAAGATAATGACGAAATATGTTGGCGTTATTAAAATCAGTAAAAAAAAGAAAGACGAAATGTCATGATAGTGAAAAGCACAAAACAAACCGTCACGATATATTTTTCAATAAAAAACGCATGAAGACGACATTACACTTGTACTTTATTGATCAGAAATCAAGACATTCTCAAATCATCTTAGAAGTCGGTGAAATAATAACAGCTAATAAAATTAAGGACACGAGTTGAATGACTTTTGTTCTCGTATAGTACCATACATGTTGATATAAATTATATGAATCTATATAAAATTTATCTATTTTATAACCGCATCGTTAAATGTTACGTGCGTATGCATACATGTGACGAATAAAATTTCAGCGATAACAAACGTACACAAGGATCGGTTAAAGCAGGAAGATATAGATAATGTAAATTACGTTTAATTAATCTATAAGCAAAAAAATTAGCACTAACCAATATGTAGAACTGTGATAAGTACCCGCCACATGCGCGCCAAATTTAATCAACAGCCCAACCTCCTCATAGAATATCGTGAACCTTTGTTATGGCCATGGGGGACCACTTTAACGCCGTAACTGATGGCTCCGTTACAACCTGGAAGCAGACAAATAAAATATTAAAACAGTAAAAAGAAAATTCCGACCTCGAACTTCTCGCCCCTCCTTGAAGGGGGACGCCGTTATAGCACAGAGACCTATAATCGACCTTTTGCCAGGGCCGCGGGAGACACGTGTCAAACGCGCAGACCCCTTTGATTTGCAGCTCGATCACGTGTTTGAGGCCACCCTCGACGCTTCGCAACCGGTGGGTTGTTGGGGCAAACTAGAGTTACGTAACTGCCCCTGGAGTTGGGGCATAATTACACTAACGCCTTACTGTGTACGCTACTCTACGGTTCGTTTGCAACAAACAAACAAAGGTAGCACAGTAAAAACGGACAACATGAAAAACTAAGTATTATATTAATATAAAGACCGGGTCATTTACCGGGAAAAGATGTTATTAAATAGAGCTCTGGACTTTGCGTTTGGTTTTCTTCAATTCCATTTTCTCTCACTTTCCTGAGGGAGAGAAGAAGACCTTTTCTCATTTTTGCTCTGTTGTCTACCTTACTGGTCTTCTAGTCACTGAAAATGAGATCTAGGTAAATCTTCATCCAGCCTATGATTCCTTTCTCAAATTTTTGGTCCAATTTCTGCTTTGAATTGAACCAACATTAGAGAATAAAGTGGCATTCTCTGTGGAAGATCCTTAGGAGCATCTTTAGGATTTCGGTTTCGCTCCAGCTTGTTCCTGAACGGGAAAGTCCCACTAATTGTGTGATTACTAGGATTGAGCTGATGATGAGGTTTATCTCAATTACGTGCTGTTTGGTTCTGTTTTCAGCTCAGTTTTGAAATTTTACAGAGGTTTTGTGTTTTGTTTCGAAGATCTGTTTTACTGAGATGATTTTGGTATGATGTGAGAGGTGGACAGGGTAGGACTGGTTCTGCTCTTTTTTAGCTGAAAAGTGTGGCTTCTACCTGATTTTTTCTACTTACATTTCTATAATTTGGCTGAATTTTTCTATATGGTAGGTGATTCCATGAAATGGGGCCAAGAGTGATGAAGATTTACAGAGCTTGACGATTTTGGTGAACTGGGTAAGAATTGAGATTTAGCTCAGAACTGGGTCTATACATGTGTTTTCACAATTTCTCTCCTGACATTTTCTCGAAATTTCCTCTGTTTTTTTTATGGCAGATAAATCCAAAAATAGGGTTAAGAGTGATGAAGAAAGCCACAGCTTGATGTTTTTTATGAGCTGGGTAGGTGTTTGTTGTGATGTCTCTACTTTTTAGTCTACATCTGTGTTCGCTCATCTGTGTTCGCTCTCCTAAAATTTCTCAACATTTTGCTTTATTTTTTCTTCTCTATGGCAGGTAATTCTAAAGCTTGATTTCACTGAATTCAGTGAGGTGAGGAAGACATAGAAGCCGAAGGCAAAGGAAATCTGAGATTCTAAGGTCCCTCAGAAGACTGAGGGATGGATATGAATGAGCAGAGGAAAGATGCCTTACATGATTGGGCTTCTTGCATTGCTCCAACAACTCCTTACAGGCTGCTTCTCCCAAAACGTTCCCAGCAACATAGACACCATGAATTTTTTATGCCCCCAAACAAATTCCCGTTTGCTTTACCACCCATTGAAGGGAATAATGGAGCTGGACCTGGTGGTGCTAGCACCACACTCGAGATGTCGAGAGAGGTTCCTTGTATAGATCTCCTGGCCCTTGCGCATGCTGCCTCTAGTGCTGCAGATAAAAATGTTTTCATGCATGGACAACCTCAGTGTAAGTTGCAACACAAATTTAATTTGCTCATAATTTTCATTTAGTGGTTTTACTATCTTATACTTGAGCAAAGCATTTTAAACACACTCACTCACCAAACTAAAGAAGAGGGGGAATTAACTATAGAAACAGGAACATGAAATACACTAGATCAATGAAAATAAGATATGTTGTTTTTGTTACCTCTCTTGCTGAATGAGCCAATGTTGCTATGCAGATGATTTTCCCTGCCACCTTCCTTATGATTTGAATTCACTACCTGAGACCACCTATGGCCAATTTGCACCCATAACACCAGAGAAGGCAAGCTCGAATGCGGATCATAGAAAAAACCAGCAAATAGAAGAGCAGATGAATGCTGGTGCTACCACATGTGAAATCTTTGAGCAGAGAAATAATAAAGATGTAGCAAACCCTGCTACGGATTCTTCACATGTTACTCCTTCGACACAGCTCCAGGAGAATCAAACACAGCTCCAGGAGAATAACATCATCAAGGAAGGGGACAATAGCATTGACTTGAATCAGACACCACAGCTGAAACAAAGGAGGAGAAAGCACAGGCCCAAGGTTATTAGAGAAGGCAAACCAAAGCCACCTCCAAAACCTCCTGCTACTAAGGAAACTCCAGCTAGAAGAAAGTATGTGAGGAAGAATGCACTAGACAAAAATGCAACTCCTCCCCCACCAAAGGAACTTGGAGAGTGTACAGATTCAACCAAACGGAAATCTACCAAGAGATCATGCAGAAGGGTGTTGAATTATGACATGGAAGATCCAGGAGATGACATATCCTCATGCAGGTCCTTAAATTCAGGTCCAGACTCACAGGTGCATAATTCTTGCACCAATGGAGCATCAGAATCAACTGTGCAGCTCAGAAATGGAATTAATTCAACGGTAGATAACACACCGATGGGGTTAGCACATGAACTCCTCCTTTCTACAAATCAATGGCTGAAAGATCATTTGTCATTGCCTGAACAGCAATCTCCAGCCACACCATATCCTGCCAGAAAAAGTTCCATGGAGGCAAGAGAGTATGCTGATTGTCAAAAAGACACTGCAGAAGGAAACGCGACAGTGAGAGCTCAAATTGGTCATAAAAATGCTGTAGAAACTGTGTTGGATGGTGACACTAGATCCTCTTTACAAAGGCCAAATGACTCTAACTGCAGCTCATCCATGATTCTGACACAAGATAATGAACTGAATGGATCCAAGAGAAAATATTCTAGTGCTGTTGAGGAGACAGAGCCCAGACCCCGAAATTTTCTCAGAGTTCACTACAATAATATGCCAGCATATGAGAACATGATGTCTTATATGCATTTTCCATACATATACAAGAAGAAGAGGACTGATAAGGCATATACTTCTATCATATCCAGCACATCATGTCGTGTGACTATGGCAGAAAATGTTTGGAGACAATCAGAACTGCAAGATGTTGAGACTATACTGCCTTCATATCAGACACAGAGTTCAAAAAGAAGATCAAAAGCTCCAACACGGGTTCGTGACTTGGCTTCTCTAATTAGAACCCCAGAACACATGCTGCTCCAGAGTACCTGTCTCACCAAACCACCAGCTGATGGCAATGGGCAAAGAGCTAGGAACTGTAACTCAACTCAGACATGCATGGATGCCCTAGTCACTGAAGTGGGTGCCACACTAGCAAAGAAAAAGAGAACAAAGAGAAGTACTGTTACCAGTTCACACCGAAGTCTTGTGCTATACAAGAACCAACCATTTGTTTCTGGATCATCAGGTATGCCGATAAAATTATGTTTCAATATGAGTTGTTGCCTATTCTGGCAATTGAAATATACTTGGTCATTAATTGCAGGTGTTCCACCAGAAGTAGCATGCACGCAAATACTTTCAGTTGATGCTATTATTGATCAATTAAAATGTTTGAACATAAATAGAGAAAGCAGCAAATTTGCATATCACGGGTATAATGTTGTCTATAATACACAAAAGCAAGAGAACAATGCGTTGGTTCTTTACAGAAGAGACGGCACTGTTGTTCCATTTGAGGGGGCGTTTGATCCTATCAAGAAACGCCGGCCACGACCTAAAGTTGACCTTGATGAAGAGACTGATAAAGTATGGAAGCTGCTGATGGATAACATCAACAGTGAAGGCGTCAATGGAACGGATGAACAGAAAGCAAAATGGTGGGAAGAAGAGCGTAGAGTATTCCAAGGCCGTGCTGACTCTTTTATCGCACGAATGCATCTTGTGCAAGGTATGTGCTTTCAATTATAATCTCTAAATTATCTGCAAGGAAATTTATTTTGGAGAAAAGTTAAGTTCAGTTGATTATTACATTATGATCAGCAAGCTAGACAATGCAGTTTTAGTGGCATGCATTAACAATTTTGAGTAATCATATAGAACACAACATATGTAGTTGCCAGAGGGTGCTAACTCAGCTAAGAAGTATTTCAGAATATCTTTTATTAATCTAACTGAGGGTAATCACACTCACCTTCATCGTATGCATCATGCCATTTGTAAGTGAGTTGGGTACTATGTTGAAGTTCTACTAAAACATAAAAGCTAATGATGAAAGCAATACAAAAGACACTGCAATTGAAATGACTACTTAGCAAGGAAGGGAAACACATACTACATCAGACAATAATAAAGAACAAGAATTATTCAACCTCAACCTTATCTTATGCAATGCATCCTATGTAGCAGGCTACCGGACAAAAGAAATAATATTTAGAACTAATTTCAGTTTACCCCCATCAACTTTAGGTCGATCATCATGTTAGTCTTTCTTTCAATTTCATCAAAAATACCTCTCGACTCCCAATTTTCATCAACCGTGTCCAAACCTCCGTTCTCCATCTAATTCATCCGTCAAGTGATGACGAGACATCAAGAAGAAAGTCAAATTCCGAAAAAAATAACCTTTCTGACCATTCCCCCCCCCCCCCCAATATCGATACACATCTCTATTCACATCACAACCCCCTAACCTTAGTGATTTTGGTGGGATTGAATGCAATTTGTCTATTTTACCCTTTTTCTATGGGCCCAACGACTTCAAAATTGGTTTTCTTCTTAATGCAAGTCATCACATGACGGAGGAATTGGATGGAAAACGGATGTTTGGACACGACTGATAAAAATTGGAAGTCGAGAGGTGTTTTTGATGAAATTGAAAGAAAAGGGACTAACATGATGATCGACCTAAAGTTGATGGGGGTAAACTGAAATTAGTCCTAATATATAATAAAAACAATTTTTTGTTCTATTATGCTAATCTGAAGTACCCTGGTCCTCCATGTGTACATGTACACAGAGTGAACACTAGCTTCATGTATAGATAGTTACATATTTATATAATTAATAGTATTATTTTATTTCCACAGGAGATAGACGCTTCTCTCCATGGAAAGGATCAGTTGTGGACTCAGTGGTAGGAGTTTTTCTGACTCAAAATGTATCAGACCATCTGTCTAGGTGAATACTTTTTGGGCATATACCTAGAGATTCAATATTAGACAATGCTTAACTGGGAAAACTTACCTAATTTCCTCCTTTTATGTTTTTTTGTAGCTCTGCATTCATGTCGCTCGCTGCACGTTTTCCCCTGAAGTCAGTGAACAACCAAACTGCATCTGATGAAAAAGTTGCAAACTTAGCAGTAGATGAACCAGAAGTGTGCATTAGTGAGATTTCAAACCAGCCACTTTGTGACTGTAGTTCCGTAACATTCCATGACACTGAGCATAGTGAAGAAAAAGTTGTCAACAGCAATGAGAACACAGAAACCACTAGTGAGGGAGTTATCTCTACAAGTGAACCTGACTGCAAGATAACACATTCATTGGTCAACAGAACAGCATCAGAATGTTACATAGAGGAAGACTTGAGAACAGGATATGATATAGTTTCATCTCAAAATTCTGTGGATTCTTCAACTTCTCACACTGTGGAAAAAACAGGATCATGCAAGAGCAACTCAGAGACAGAGGATGCACCTAATACATGTCAAAATGGCAGTTTGGATCATTCCATGTTTTTACAGAAGGCCGAAGTCCACAGTGTCAGAAGCAGCCATTTGTCATCTCATGACAATTTGAATTGTGAACTTCATGAACCCGTATGCATGCAGCATGATGATGAAAGAAAATATATAGAGAGCGGTGGAGCATCCCAGGACCCTTCCAATAATTCCTGTGTACATAATACCTCCAACCCAGAAGTAGTGCAAGTTGAGTGCTCTGAATTGTTTGAAGAGGTAATCCATTCTTCTAATATTTCCAAGAACAATTATGAAGACAGTCTGGGGGAACCGAGTGTACTAACAGCAGAATCTGTGAGTCAAGATACAACATGTAATAAGCTTACTGACAATGATCAAGATGCACAGAGATATTTCAGTGAATCATGCACTTGCATTCAAGGAAAAAGTAATGTGGTTCAGTCTCAATTCAGGGTTGGTGGGGACCAAAATAAGGTTTACGTACCTGCTGAGAAGCATACAAATAAGATTCAGCAAAGTTGCAACATTTCTGGAGAGACCGCAGATATTATGCATAAGGGACCCGAGTCAGATTTAAGCTTCAATGAAGTCAGTAAAAAGGATGCTGCTACCTCAAAGACAAAGAACAGAAGACCTGGAAAAGACAAAAAGGCTCAGCAGGACTGGGACAAATTAAGAGAACGAGCAGAACCAAATGGAAGAAAACGGGAAAAAACAGCAAACACAATGGATTCCGTGGACTGGGAAGCTGTAAGAACTGCAAATGTGAATGACATTGCCCAAACTATCAAAGAAAGGGGGATGAATAATATGCTTGCAGAAAGAATCAAGGTAACTATAACTATAAAGTAAAATTATAATTAACAAATTCATTTACCTGTACACACTAGACACACCAACATGATTGGGATATTTGTGCAGGAATTCCTTAACCGACTACTTAGAGAACATGGGAGTGTTGATCTTGAATGGTTGCGGGATGTTCCACCTGACCAAGCAAAGTAAGCCCACAGAATTATTACAGGCCAATTTTACAATTACAAAAACCAAAGTCTAGAACTAATTACTTACTTGCAAGTGTCTTAACAATTTCCATGGATATGCTCCTAAAGTAGTGAAATTATGCATCAAACTTCTGTGATTTGTGTTCCATATGTGTGTGACACATGCCTATGCCTGTAGAGAGTATCTGCTGAGCTTCCGTGGACTGGGACTAAAAAGCGTGGAGTGTGTGAGGCTTTTAACACTTCACCATCTTGCTTTTCCGGTGAGTATATATATATAATATATATATATATCAAGTATGTCTGAATAATAGATGAAGCATCTCAACATATATCATTTGTCTTTGTAGGTCGATACAAATGTTGGACGTATAGCTGTACGGCTGGGATGGGTACCTCTTCAGCCCTTGCCCGAGTCACTGCAGTTGCATCTTCTAGAACTGTTAGTATAATGAGCCACCATGTCACTAATGGAAATGATTTCCACATAGATCAACATATTACTAATGCTTCTGTCTTTCAAAGGTACCCGGTGCTGGAATCCATACAGAAGTACTTGTGGCCAAGACTCTGCAAGCTTGACCAAAGAACCTTGTTAGTACAAATTCATATTCTTACCCCAATACACTAGTGTGCTTTATATAAATGATCTTGCAGATTCTGAAAACAAAGTTTGGTCTTCAATAAATCAGATACCAATAGGCTAAACCCTTTCAATATTTGCTAACAGGTATGAGCTGCACTACCAGATGATAACATTTGGAAAGGTATGTTGTCTTGTCTCGTGATATATATGAAGTGAATTCCTTTTTCTGACCTCAGGCTTAGAACTGATAAAATGGCATACATTGATGCAGGTCTTCTGCACCAAAAGCAAACCGAATTGCAATGCATGTCCAATGAGAGGAGAATGTAGACATTTTGCAAGTGCATTTGCAAGGTTTCTATACTAATTGCTCCAGCTTTGCATTTTAATTAAAGTCTCAAACTCCATCGTGTGTAGGTAATTCCAATAGATAAGAAAATGTGTTCATTTGTCCACCACTAAGAAGAAAACATCCTGATGAGTAAAACAAATATATGGTTAAAATTATATTAAATAGCGATTAGGGAATATAACAGCTATGACTTTGCTTTATCAACATATGGAAATAAAAAAACATATGTAGTTCAAGAAAAGAAAAAGGGTTTGTGAATCATATTGTTATGTAATAAAAGGCCCATTATTACCTATTCACCAAATGTCGTAGGCTATTAACCAGCCAACTACTGATCCTTATAAAACCCACTTTAGAGCTACTTTATTTGACAGATTTACTAATAACATTAATTGATGCAGTGCAAGACTTGCCTTGCCAGGGCCCGAGGAGAAAGGCATAGTGAGTGCAACAGAAGATAGAAATACGTATCGAAACCCTGGTGAGATCAACAACAGAATGCCTTTACCTATCCCTATCCCTCTCCCTCTCCCTCTCCCTCATCCTCACCCAACAGAACAGTTGGGAGGAAACCAGCAACTTGTAGCAAGCCAACAATCAAGACCAAAGTCTGCACTTGGTTATACTGAACCTATTATTGAAGAGCCAGCATCCCCAGAACCAGAGTGCACAGAGATAATAGAAGACATTGAAGATTTCTATGAGGACCCAGATGAAATTCCTACAATTAAACTTAACATGGAACAGTTCACTCAGAACTTGCAAAATTATATGCAACAAAACATGGAACTTCAACAAGGAGAAATGTCAAAGGCATTAGTTGCTCTAACACCAGACGCTGCATCTCTTCCTACACCAAAGCTTAAGAATGTGAGCCGACTACGAACTGAGCACCAAGTGTAAGTACGCATTGGCATCACTCTAATTATTTCAAGAAGATTTGAAAACCATGTCTAACTTTCAAGCCAATAATCAAAGGAACAGCAAAAATCTAGGGGTTGAAAGTCTAGTTACTTAAAAAACAAACAAGATTTAGTTAGGAAAAAAAAAACTCCATAGTTTTGTAGACCATAATATTACTATGATGTTATCACCTAACAATGACCCTAGCTTTTTTATGTTGCTAATCCTTGTTCTTCATAATGCAGCTATGAACTTCCTGATTCACACCCTCTTCTAGATCGAGTAAGTAATATCTACATGCTAAATTGTTTAATGGGAGGAACTTTGGCACTCCACTTTAGCACTTGCACTCTAATTTATGGGAAAGTGGAGTGCCAAAATCATGGCTAAGTATTGTTTTTTTTATTCCTCTTCTTGTTTTCGCCAAGTACTCCAAAATTTTAACCCAAATCTGTCTTTGTGCCTAATACAGTTGGGGTTGGATAAGCGAGAACCTGATGATCCATGCAATTACCTTTTGGCCATTTGGACACCAGGTAAGCAGATGATATAGAAAACCCAAACTATATAGAAATTCTTAATATGGCAATCAATTTTCCTATTTTTCCCTCTTTTAAAGAATATAGCCCAGGACCATCTTCCAAAGTGGGCAACATATCTTTAGGAACCCCTAGGAACAGTCCCAAGTGTGATAATGAGTACTACTATCATATGTGCCACTAAGAAACAGGTTTAAGAAATGCTCCCCTCAGAAGGTGGCCTGCCCAAAGCTAATATATTTTCTATTATTTCTATAAGTTTAATGGCGGAATCAAACTTACCTTGTTGTTCATGACAGGTGAAACAGCAAATTCCATTCAACCTCCAGAGAATAGGTGTAGTTCTCAAGAATTCGGCAAATTGTGTGACGATAAGGAATGTTTCCAATGCAATAGTGCACGGGAAGCATATTCACAAACAGTTCGAGGGACTCTCTTGGTGAGAATATGTTAATAAAACTAAAAATATTTTCATAGCCATGTATAGTGTTAAAGCCACCAATAACTATAACCATAGCAAAAGTAAAACAATGAAACACTTGTAACACCACTATAAGATGATGACAATAACAAATATTTACTATTCTTGAAATACATCATGGATAGATACCATGCCGAACAGCAATGAGAGGGAGCTTCCCACTTAACGGCACCTACTTTCAAGTTAACGAGGTGAGAGATTATTTAACTAGCCTCAGTTTACTTCTCTTCATATCTTAATGAATCTATTTCAAGTTGGGGATATTGATTACATATGATGTCCAATGCAGGTATTTGCTGATCATGATTCGAGCCTTGAGCCTCTTGATGTTCCAAGAGGCTGGTTGTGGAATCTGAATAGGAGAACTGTGTACTTCGGAACCTCAATACCGACAATATTCAAAGGTAAAGATTGTAAAACTTTACACTTATAATTCGGACTACTGATATAACTGATTTCTCATCTAATGTGCTTCTTCTTACCAGGGTTAACAACACCAGAAATTCAACAGTGCTTTTGGAGAGGTATGGAAATATGCTGCTTCCTAATTCTCATGTCATCCATATTAGTTTCATTTGTAACTTGTATGCACATTCTCCCCTATGGATACAGGATATACTTATCTCTACACATATTGAAAACCTTATCCTTGCAAGGGATATAAGACCTACTTCCCTTCTAACATATAAGACAAATATATCCTTCTAATGAATTCCCTTGACATAGCTCTTGTACTACTCATTCTGTACAGAATGAGAAAAATGTACATGAGAAAAATGTACATGGGAAAAATGTACAGAATAAGTAATACAAGGATTTCTGGCTTCGTACATGAATCTAATTACTTCAAATATTACCAGATTACACCTTACTCTGAATAAAATTTGATAGTAGCTTATCAAATGTGTTTTATTTCACCATTTATTGGACTTTGTTTTTATGTCACACATTGCATGTAGCAAGTTCCTTAGAAACCTACGGCCAAATAAAATATATGTTCCCTAAAGACTTGCTTAATCGATGTGCAGGATTTGTGTGTGTGAGGGGGTTTGATCAGAAATCAAGAGGTCCACGTCCTTTAATGGCCCGGCTGCACTTCCCAGCCAGCAGGTTGGCCAAACCAAAAGACAAGAAAGAGGAGTAGCCATTCCAAAATTTTCAAAGAAGCATGTCTAAAGAGCACCAGAGAAATCGAGATTGAGTGGCAGCTGATTCAGCTATTGTAAATCGGCTTGTTGAGAATAGAAGAAAAAAAGGTTAGTTTTAGTTTAAGTTGTATCCTCACATGAACAAAGAGGGATTTAGCCAATTTGTAAAAACAGCCAGCATAATCCAATAGATGTCATGCAGTTTTAACATAATCGCTATTTGCTTTGAGCAAAGTTACCGAAGATTGTAAGCTTAATAGATTAGAAAATAGTGCAGGGAGAGCGAAATACAGTGCACAAAAGTTTCTTATGGCATTCTGAAAGTAATAAAAAGCTCATAGCATTTCCAAAACACTTTGTTTCCTATTCATATCGCATAATATGTATATATCTGTGAATGAAATTCCTTCTGGAACTCCAAATGAGAATTGTGCTATTTCCGACGAACTTTCGCCGGAATGAATTTTTCAGACAAACTCTTAACAGAATCTAGAAACAAAGAAATCAATCGCGACATCACTCGCCTGACCGAAATTTCAAATAAGCAAAGTCCTAATTGCTAAGAATCCTAAGATGCAAATTCCTAAGATAAGTTTAAGATAGAGGAGTGTACCCTTGAATCTGTATGGTGCTTCCGATCTGCGAGAGCCGAATCGTCGGCGGTTAGATCTTAACTCTTCAGCCGGAGATGAAGCTCTGAGAGAGATACAGCAGAAATCGAATCGGAGACGAATAAGGAAATTTCAAAGGTGCGAAGACGAAAACACAGATTCAAATTCATATGAGAAAACCTAAATCGAAGGCGTACCCCTGGACTTTCGAATTGGCTGGGAGCTCGGCGAGAGAGACGCTCTCCGATTGCGGATGCAGAATCGAAGGAGACGCTCAGACTTGACAAGATGAAAATAGATCCATTCGGAGAGAGAGAGAGAGTTATGAGTGTGTGCCTTTACCGCTATTTTCCTTTTTTATTTCCCTCCCAAAATTAAACTGTTTCCTTTTGGTTTCCCACCTGATTTTATCTTCGATTTAGGGTCACGTGGCGGGTTGCGGGCCATGCGTGATTTACATTTTTTTATTTTTTATATTAAGAATGCATGATTTACAGTTGGTCGCGGGTATTCTATTCTACTATCCTTATACCGGGATCACGATTCCTATTAGAA
Source organism: Fragaria x ananassa (assembly GCA_034370585.1). Taxonomy (NCBI): domain Eukaryota; kingdom Viridiplantae; phylum Streptophyta; class Magnoliopsida; order Rosales; family Rosaceae; genus Fragaria; species Fragaria x ananassa. The sequence goes on from CP139752.1 coordinate 10,590,465, forward strand.
AGAAACTTGAATGATTAATTTTATGACACGATTACTTGATTACTTGAAATGTAATTCATCAGGAATGAGAGATGAAATAGAATCGTATGTGAAAATTTTAAGTTCATTGAGTTGTTTATGTACCACATGAAATTATAATATGAATGTAACTCATTACAAGTTTGATTATTAAAATATCCCTAAAAAAGGTAGCTACACATTTCAATTATTCTCAACACTTTTTTCTATAAATTGATATAGTTTTATTTGTTGTTTTGATTAAATCATCAGTTGATAAGTTATGTATAATCAACAAACCAATAACTATTTCGATTCAGTACATTGATTGTAATCTTGTCGTTACATATTAATAATATAAAACATACGCTACGTGTGTACTTATGTATATTGCAATCTCGTCTTTGCGTAAACTCTCTTCTACCATTATTTATTAAAATCATTTAGACCTAGTACTAGCATTTTGAGTGTATCTCAAACCGCAAGATGCAAGGGTTGAATAACTTTGCATCATACTTTATACTTTTTAGTAATACAATATTTAAATTAAGCAAGCAATTTTAGCATGTTTTAGCATATAAAAAAAAATCTTTAAAGAAAAAAATTGAAATTACTAGCATCTTAAACAAATCGCTCAATATTATTAGCATATTAAAATTTAAAAGCGTATTTCCGATATAAAAGTTGATTCATGATGGCATCATTCTTAAACTCATCTCCCCACATGGTATTACAATTTCGGGTTGTTAAAGAATTGATTCCTTATTAGGAGGTAGGACCCACACCCACTCTAATTTCATTATATGTAAGTTAAACGCATGAATTCTCTTATATGTTTTTGTTTTTGTTTTTTTATTTTGTTGTTTACTATAATGACATTTATTTTTATTTGTTTTAGTTGTCTCATTAAGAGTAATTGTAGTAGTTCACAAATTGGTGAATTTCCTGACTACTGGCCACCGACTTACTTGAGAGAACTCAGACTCAAAGACGGCAAGTCGGCAAGTAGTGTGCGCCGTGCGGGCGGACGGCCGGATGGGGCAGTACAGGCGACCGGCCGACAGGCGTGCAGCACTGCAGCAAAGTGAGCAGATGACAACCAATGGCTTTGATCAAAGAGATTTAGAAAAAGACAGAAACTAAGAACTAAGAAGTTGCGTAGGTGATGTAGTATATATGCTTCTTTTTTTCTTTTTCTTTTTCTCTTTCTTACTATATATATATGCTTAGATTTTTATTTTTGGGGCCCTTAAATTTTGGGGGCCCAAAGCAAGGGCTTGTTGGGCCGGTCCTGTGTTTGAGACCGATGAAAGTGTCCGGAGGTTATGTATTGGGATCAACGATGACAAAACCCGCCAACTGGGCTAGAGCTATGGGATCTCCGATCCTGGAACTTGGTGTAAGTTTGGTGGGGCTGAAATCAGATCGAGAGGTCACTGCCCGACTTTGGATTGGTTGTCTAGCTCGTGTTCTGCGAGGCGACGCTACAACTGGTTGGAGTTTGGCGGCCGACGCAAGGCTGCATAGGTTGCTGGTCGCGATACGGATCTCTGCCTCCTAATAGTTTTTCATCTTTCCTAATTCATCTCCTGTCCAAATATCTTATTCCATGAACCTGAACCATTATATCACCACTGTTGAGATATCTTCTTCTAAAACTCGTGCTTTTTTACCTCGCACGCCATACACATGTTGCCGAGCCCTTCATTGAAAGCAACACAAAAACAGTTCAGTGTCGTGAATGCAGAAAGAGCTGTCGGGAAAGACACAACAACAACCTTTCGACCATCCTTATTTCACTGTAGTACATGCCTGACCAAAAATGTCTCTAACAATAATCAACAACAAATTGTTATTAAGTGGACCAATAATATTAGCCCAGCCACATACTCATTCTAGGGGTTTTCTAGGTTTTTTACATAAAATAGTATATGTGATTGTTTGGATTACATAAAATTTATGTTTGGTTTTCTATTCATAAAAAAAAAATTATGGTTGGTTTGAAAAGAAAAATATCTCCAGAAATATGATCAAATGAGTGCAGTTTTAAACAAGGCAATTGGTTAAATTATCTAGTTTATTTAGGGATGTAAAATCCACACAACTTAAATTGAAATCCACACACTCTTTTTCTCTTTTTAGGCAACACATTCACAAAAAAATAAAGTTTAAGTCATTAAAAAATAAAATTTAAGTTACTAAAAAAAGAAAAACGATGTGTAGATTTTAATTTATGGTGTGTGGATTTCATAACCTTTTATTTAACCCTTTATGACTTTCAAATTTACAGTGACGAGTCACATAGCCTTTCACACTCTGACACTCTTCATAGTTCATACTGATTGGAATTTGCAACCAAAACTTCCTTAAAAAGTTAACTTCGGGTGTTTATAAATGTATCCAGCAAATTGCAATACAGTTTTTGTTTTTTTATTTTATTTTTACAAAGAGTTTATTTTATAAATTAAAATGAAAGAATAATATTGGAAGATTGGTGTCAAAATTTTCACTGCTGGGTATTAACTTCGGACCTGGATCCTCTCCTAAGCTGCTAACCTACCTGAGCTGCCTAAGCTCTTGATCAAATGATGACACGTGTTCAACCTTAATCTGATGGTTTAGAATCTCTCTTTTTAGTCATCTTCTTTTTCTTCCCTTTCTTTCTGTTATGTTCTTCACTTCACAGTATGAAGAGTTGGTACTTGGTAGGAAACTCAAGACTTACTTGAGAACGGTGATATTGTAGCCGTAAAAGCGACCCGGTTCATGAAAAATTTATTACACGACAATCAATTCAATCACACCCCCACAAACCTATTCAACCTCTTTCTGCTATACCAAGCCATCTCCTCTTTGATCTTCCCTGATCTCCTTTACACACCCAGTCCACCTAAAACGACATCGTTTCGGCATCCGCATAGCGAGCCTAATGGGACCACTGCAGGTACCTGGTCAGGTCAACCGAGCGCGCGCGAGGACCAACGACTCATCGGAGTCTCTAACTGAAAATGGAAGGAGTTGTTGGGCCAGACATCGTTGTGCTCGGCTTGATCTGAATTGGGACTGTAGTCAGATACATATTCATGGGCATCTCGGGCAGCAATCAAGGACATGGGTGCAAAAATTTAAGAGAAAATTACATAATAGCATATGATTAAATTTAAAAACACAAAAACCCCACTTTCAATATTTTCTATACAAATTAGGTCATAAGCCTAGACCCAAACTAACAATACTAGATCTGATCTAAACTTTCATAGGAAAAATGACTAAAATACCATTTTTTCAAATAAATTTACGTAAAATGACACGGTAGTAGTATGTCTCTCGTCGACATGGCAGTAGCACGTCTCTGGTCGACACGATAATAACACATTCCTACACGGCAGTAACACGTCTCTCGTCGACACGATAATAACACATTCCTACACGGCAGTAGCACGTCTCTCGTCGACAAGGCAGTAGCACATCTCTCGTCGACACGGTAATAACACATTCCTACACGGCAGTAACACGTCTCTCGTCGACACGATAGTAGCACGTCTCTCGTCAACACGATAATAACACCTTCGTATACGGCAGTAACACTTCTCTCGTTGACACGGTAGTAGCACTTCTCCGGTCGACATAGCAGTCGACGCAGAAGTAGCACGTCTCCGGTCGACATGGCAGTAGCACGTTTGCAGCCGACACGGCAGTAGCACGTCTGCAGTCGACACAACAGTAGCACGTCTCTCGTCGACACGGTAATAACACATTCCTACATGGCAGTAATACGTCTCTCGTCGACACGACAGTAACACCTTCCTACACGGCAGTAACACGTCTCTCGTCGACACGGTAGTAGCACGTCTCTAGCCGACACAACAGTAGCACGTCTCCGATCGACACAGCGGTATCACGTCTCATGTCGACACGACATTAACATGTCTCATGTCGACACGGCAGTAGCACGTCTCTTGTCGACACGGCAGTAGTACGTCCATAGTAGCAGTAGCGTCTCCGGTTGACACGACAGTAACACGTCTCATGTCGACATTGCAGTAACACGTCTCATGTCGACACGGCAGTAACATGTCTCTCGTCGACACGATAGTACATCTATAGTAACAGTAGAATATGTAGTGAATGGTAGTTTGATAAAATATGTAGTGACAGATGACATGTGAATATTAGTTTGTCATAATTTGTTAATTTTTGTCTTTAAATGTATAAGATAATGTGTAAAAGATGTATTTGTAAACTGAAATTTAATCAGTAACTAATATGTAATTTACTAAAAATTTAATCAACTTAATTAGTTGTGAAGTTGGTCGGCGCTGATCGTAGTAGATCGTGGGAGACTCTGACTGAAGAACAGAATGAAGAGAAAACATAAGAGAGAGAGATGAAGGAAAAAGAGAATGAAATGAAAAGAAAGATTCTAAGCCATTGGATTAAGTATGAACACGTGTTATCATCTCACAAAAAGCTTAGGCAGCTCAGGTGGGTTAGTAGGTTAGGAGAGGATCCGAGTCCATTATCTTCTGAACAAAACTTCCTTGAGAAGTTTGCAACCAAAACTTCCTTGAGAAGTTAACAAAAGTATCATAGCCAGGCAAATACAAGGCGCCAAAAGCATGTCACTCACTCACCCCCTTTTTAGTTTTCGATTAATATTTAAAATGTCTTTAAAAGCTCATAACTTGGTCATGGATTCCTCACAATAATCACAAACCCTCCTCCATTTTCCCCTTCAAATTCTCACCTTCCATTTTGACTGATCCTTTTTTCCTCTTCAGATTTCGTAAAGACGCTTCCTTTCTCCAAAAAAGCTCCAATCTTTGAACCACCCAGAATCCCAATCTGGAATCTCAGAATCGGTTGCATTCCCGGTTCTGTAAACCCTAGAATTTATTTGGGAATTTTTTCCGATTCTAAAATATCAGTTTTTGATTTTCCGGCAATGGAAGGTTCTGGTTTCAACGGCGCTGCGAGATTCGACGAGGAGCAGGGCCTGAGGGTTCTGCTCGACGCTTTCGGCGCTGCGTTTTCGATCGAAGAAATCGCTTCTGCTTATTGCAAGGCCGGGAAAAACGCCGCGGCGGCCGCCGAGACTCTCTCTCCCTCCGGCCGCGGAGAGGCTTCTGGCGATATTGGGAAGAAGAAGAACAAAACGGCGTCGGATAATGTGAGTGGGAATTCGAGGGGTTCGAAGACCAAGTACAGGCCGGTTTCAATTGGGAGTGTGTCTGATGTTATTGGGAAGCAATATGGGAATAAAACGACGTCGGGTGGTAGTAATGAAGGGAAGGCATTGAGATTGGACACCAAGGCCAAGGTGCTGCCGATTTCGGAGAGCTGGGCGGCGGAAAAGGCGGAGTCTTATTCATCTGGGGATGATGTGCTTCATCAGGAGATGGAGGATTTTCTGTTTACTATGCTTGGAGAAGGGTTCAAGCTCGATAGGGATTTGATTCAAGATGTTCTTGGTAAAGCATCTAAACCTGAAATATAGTAGTGTGTTTTGTTTTATACAGCATTCAAATGTTTGGCATTGTTGCGGGAAGTGTTAGGATGATTCAAATCTTATCTAGCATTATTAGGAGTATTTGGAGATGATATACAATGTTAAATGCAGTTAAATCAATCATCAGAATTTTGAATGGATTGTGTTTCTGTTGATGTTGCTGTGCCAGTGGAGTAGTTTCTTTCAGTGATCATAATGTAAGACATTAATCTGGCTTTTTATATGCAGATAGTTGCGGCTATGATATGGAAAAGGTATACAACATTACTGAGGCCCTTCTGTCTTCCTTCATATGGATGTCGTTATATCTTGTGGCTCTCTATGGTGTATTCATGGAAAATCTATAATTTTTATTTTGGTATGGCTAGGTGTCTTATTGCTCACATATGATATCCAATGCTGTGTCAAAATTCTTCTATTCTATCAGCTTTAAGAGAAACTTTTGTATTTATAGTTGATGTAAAACCACGTAAGGGAGGTGTGATTGTAGACTACCATCCAGTTGCTTGATTGTAGCCTATCAGATCTGCATTTGCCACTTGGGAATTTTCTCGTCTATATATGAGTAAAAACTAAAAACCAAATCTTCACCTCTACCTCAAAGGCAGTTTCTTTGACACCTTTATTGGATTTGTTTGGTTGTGTGTTTGTTTGTTTTTTCTTTTTCTTTCTCCGTAAAACTCTTTCCTATTCAATCTATTCAGTACAATAATTTCTCAAGCTTTTCCCTTATGCTATACCTTTTTACGTTGTAAGCTGCTAGACATTGGCAAGATGTATTCACATACAAGTGCTCTAAAGCAATGATGTTTTATCCTTTAAAAAAAAACAATCACGTTTCATATTTTTATTTTCTTATTACCATTCAGAGCATGGAAAATATTATTAGTTTGTCAACATCAGCCTCGGATGAAAGAAACGAAGTGATCTGTAACTCCAATGATAAGGTCAGTAATATTTTCAAGCATTTAGTAGCCTAAACATGATTGTATTAGCTTTTATGCTTTGTGAATTATAATAATAATAATAATATATGTATACTACAATTTTTTTTTAAAGGCTGTTCAAGCTTTTGAATTTCAAAACTTCCTTTTTTAAAGGCTGTTCAAGCTTTAGAATTTCAAAACTTTCTTTTTTAAAGGCCGTTCAAGCTTTAGAATTTCAAAACTTCCTATAAGGAGACATAAGACATCATGAATTTGTATAAACTGCTTATTAGGAGGACCTCATTTCTGTAACCCTTATATTGATGTCATCACCCAGTCTACATATTATTAAAATGCAAACTAAGAGAGGATGTAAAAATCTGTCAAGCACATATTAGTAATTGCTACTCTATTTTCTTTTGAATAGTTTGTAATTGCTACTCTAGCACATCTGTGTCTCATTTGAGATTATTGTCCAGTCTGCAGGCTCATGTCTAAAAGTGGAAGCATCTTCTCAAGGAGAGCACATAAATTCTACTGAAATGTATGTTCTTTCCTTACTGTTGTTATACCTACTGGTTATGATATCTGTCTTTGTTATGTGAAGAGGGGAAGGGAGAAGATGGTGAGTATCTATGTAAATTTTCTTGCAGTAATAGAGTAGAATCAATTGGAAAAGAAAAGGACAGAATTGACCTACCAAAGGAAATTTTGGCTTCTCTCTTCAGTGATCCTGAGAAACCTGAGGAGCCTGAGCTACCAAAAAAAAGAATAGTAAGGCCAACAAGGGGATATGCAGCCTACGGCCATTTGGTGGTGGAACCTCCAAAAGATACATTTTCAGATAGCAGGACACCAGTGGTCTATCAACAGCATCACACTGAGGATGGTGTGCACCCTTTTCTCTACACTGGTGTTTCCTGGTACCCTCTATGGTGCAGAATAATAGTTGGATCAGTCTGTGTTGTAAATATGATACTGGTATTAGGAATTCATTTAGTCCTTACTAAAGCAAAATTAAATCCTAAATATGGATCTCTAAGGCACACACTCCTTGCTTTGTGCTTGTATTTTTTTCAATCCTTCATAAATGTATTGTAATTGCAGATGCAGATGCAGATGAAGAAGATAGGTACCAGGTTCTTCGAAGAAGTGTGAAGGAGTATCGGAGTACGATGAAGGAGTATTACCAGGCAGTAAGTGGCTTTACATGGCTTAGTTTATTCCAATTATTTTATATATATTTTTAACACGCATAGTGGTTGCTCATGGTAGGCTTGTAACTTTACGAACTATGGGGTAAAGATTTTAGTTTTCTTTTTTAGGCTGTAGAAGCATTTTCCAAGGGAAATCGTGCCCGAGCTGACAAACTTACGGAACAGGTATAGTCTCCATTTTACTGTCATGATGAATTGATCAGATATCATCATCATATGAATATGAACGGCTTCCGACTACGTTACAAATAGCTTGACTTTAGCACGGCCTTCATGCATGCTCTATTATTTTTGTTGTTGTGGTATCAGTTCTTTCGGATTTCCAACCAACCTTGCTATGAATCAATTTGATATCTTGTTAGATGAACTTATGACGGTTTAATGTACTATGGCATGGCAGGGACACTTTTTCCAGAAAAAGGCACGGGATGCAGATGAGGAGTCTAATAAAATGATTTTTAAACCTGGGTCAGCATCTTTAAAATGAACTTTTTGTGTTGTCCGACCCTCTTAGGACATTGGTTAAGGGTAGTTCAAGGTTCCAACATTGATATATTTTCTTTCATTGCAGAAGTGCTGAGACACAAGGGGATATAGTTCTTGACTTGCATGAAGGTGGTGCAAAGGAGGCGATACGTCTTCTGAAGTGTCATCTTTCTTCATTTGCTGGTATCTCATGTAAGTGATTCTGCCTCATAGCCATAATTCTATAACTATTCCATATAAATTGAATTTGTTCTGCTGTCCTTTTTGTCAGCAATCAAGCATCTTAAGGTCATTATTGATACAAAGGAGAGAGATATCAAAAAAGGATCCCGGCGACGATTAGCAGTATGACCTCATCATTTATACTTGTTGCGTATGTTTGAAATTGCTTGATGTTTTACTTTCATATTATCAATTGACACAGGTTGTGAGGCTTCTGGAGGAAGAATCGATCAAGTGGGTTGAAGAAGAAAATGCTGGAACACTACGGATTCAGTTGGACAGTGTCAACCCAAAGAAGTTAAAATTTCTAAAAAAAGTAGAAACATGAATTATCAGATAGGTGACAGTACAAAAGAAAAGTGAGAAGTTGGTACTTCTTTTGGCAAATTATAATTTGTTTTTGGAAAGAAAATGAAGCTTAGTAGTAGAAGGAAATGAATTGAGATGAGTACAAATTGTCACATTTGAGGTGAGGCTTTTCAACTGTAATGACAGTGACACTGAAGAAGGGTCAATGATAAAATTGTCATTTTAAAGGTAACAAATATTAAAACTGTCAGTAATTGTTTCATAATAATAATTAAATACATCTTTTAAATTGTTTAAACCATTTCTCATAAATTTAAAAAGATTTATGACCATGTCACTCGCCATTACCCCATCTTTTTAATCTATCATTATTTATCTTTTTCTCTCTCGTTGAAAACCCAATTCGGCTCCCTCTCTCTCCGACAAATCCATCTCTCTCGCTCTGTCTACCCTCACCCGCCACCACCATTCCACCACCCCAACCCTACTCAAATCCGCTAGTGACGAACCCTTCATCGTTCCAATGCCACTCCTTGACCTTGCCAACTACGCTGACTAGGGTTGGGTTCCCGTTAACTACGCCATACTGCCGCCGGCAACAAGAAATTAAAGGATGATGTCGACTTGTTGAAGGACGTTCTGCTTCCGATGCGGGCAGAGGGTCAGGAGTATAATGAGCCTCAAGGTTTGGCTCTCTTTGATTACTTTGCAATGTGAAAGTTTCAATCGTACATGAATATTAAATTTGTTGCGAGATTGTGGCGCACTTCAAATTTGATAGGTTTTAGTTCAAAATTTCATGAATACACTGATATGTTATGCTTATGAATTGGTTTTACAAGAAGAACCACATTGAATTTGGTTATGCACACTAGGTGCTTGATGAAATGTCTGTGAATAAATTTTGGTGTTTTTGCTTGATGAGACCACAATGGACCTTCATGTGCTAGCGAGGGTTGGCCTTCTCAAGTTCTTGAGCAAGGAATGTGAGGAAAGAGATGCTACACACCGCAAAGAGATACGCATTAAAGATGAGACCTTAAGAAATATGGAATTCTGCCCAGATTTTCAGTCAAATTCGATGGAAAATTGCGAGCAGCTCAAAGCGATCTAGGAAACTTGCCTTATATCAACGGAAAGCCAGAAGAGTCTAGTTTCCAGAATTTTTTGCGGATCGTTGATAGCTATTTTGTAGAGGAAGTTATGGCCGTCGGAAGGAGGGAAGGTTATTCTGCCGAAAACTGGAAAATGAAGGAGAAAAGTCTACCAAACAAGTGTTTATGTAACTGGCAATGTATCCGTTAATTATTTATGTAACTATCCAAATAACTATTGAAAACCATGTAGCAATGTAGCTATTAAATATGTATGTAACTATTCAAGTAACTATTGAAACTCATGTAACTAGTCATCATGTAATTAGCAATGTAACTACTATTTATGTAGTTAATGTAGTTACATAAGTAGTTTTGTATGTAGCTTCTTATGTAGGATGTATGTAAATATTCAGGTAACTATAAATCTGTAGTTACATGAATAGTTATATAACTTAATGTAGTTACATGAGTAGTTATAGATATGTATCTACTTATGTAGCTTATTATGTACGATGTATGTAACTACTCAGGTAACTATCCATGTAGTTACATTGATAGTTACATAGGCAGGTTAATGTAGTTACATAAGTGTAGCATGCATGTAACTACCCAGGTAACTATCAATATATAGTTACATGGATAGTTACATGTATAGTTACATGACAACTTAGTTACAATGCTAAATGTATAGATAGAAATATAACTGACAATGTAACTATCTATATAACTAACAATGTAACTATCTATGTAACTAACTAGCTTGGTAACTGACAATGTAACTATTTATATAACTAGCATTGTAACTAAGCGGTCATGTAACCATCCTTGTAACTGGCTAAGTAACTATTATAATGTGATTGGTTCAGTTAGTAGCAACTGAAGTAACTTACAATATAATTAAGCGGTCATGTGAATGTTCATATAATTGATCATCTAACTTGCTAAGTAATTAGTTATGTAACCGGCTATGTAATTACCCAAGTAACTGGTCATTAAACTTATTTTTTGCACCGTGCCGCTGCACCGCAACAATAGAGTTGGTTTGGAAATTTAACTGGCAGTCATGTAACTAGCTAAGTAACATGTAACTGTCAATGTAACTAGCTATGTAACTGGTAATGTAACTAAGTGGTTCATATAACTAACAATGTAACTATCTATATAACATACAATTAAGTAACATGTAATTGGTGATATAGCTATTTATGATACGAAATGTGGTCATCAAACATCAACATTAATTCAACACATAGAGAAAATGTACATATTTGGAACTATATAGGATATATTTGAAGTCATAAGACAGAAAATGCTTAATGTTATATAAGTATGCCACAGATAGAGCACATGTGATTAAGTAAACCAAACACTACTTGGAAACAAATAAGCAAGATAGCTCACTCTCCACCTTTCCGAACTACCGGCATGGTTCTAAAAGGCGACGCCTAGACCCGCCTAGGCGCCGTCTAGGCTATAGGCGGAGCCAAGCCGCCCCGATTTTCACAGAGGCGTTTCAATTAGGCGTTTCACCGCCCAGTGACCGCCTGGGCGAGCAAGGCGAGGGCGAGGCGAGCAAGGCGAGGGCGAGGCGAGCAAGGCGGGCGACTAAGACTAGGCCGCGTTGTGCGGCAAAAAAATCCTAAAGTCGAGGGCGAGGCATTTCTGGGTAAACCTAAATACTTTGTTCTGCGACTTCTGCCTCCGGCCTCTCACGAACTCAACCAGCGACCTCGCCGTTCTCAGCCAGCGACCTCGTCGTTCTCAGCCAGCGACCTCGCCGTACTCAGCCAGCGACCTCGTCGTTCGATTCTGCCATTCTGGATTTCTGGTATGAGTCTACTTCCCTATTTCTTCACTCTTTGTTCACTTGTTCTTAACTTCTCAACTTGAATTCAAAAGGAATCTGTATCGGAGTGATTGCAGACTGGATTAGATTTGGGTTTACAATCTTGATTCTTGAGTAGACTGGATTAGATTTTCTCTTATCAATGTAAACATGTGCATCAATGTATATGTATAGTGTAGCAGATCCAATTGAGTTATACAACGCACTTAATTGTACTAATTAAGTACAGGACAAATCTTGAGGATCAAATTAGTTCTGCTGCAGGACAAATCATGGTGATTTACTCAGATTCCGGTATATATATATAGTTCTGCTGCAGGACAAATCTTGAGGATCAAATTAGATTTTCTCTTAATTGTACTAAGAACTTCTGCATATGTGCATGTTTACTGGAAAAAACCAATTTGGTTTACTATACAGTTTTCTGATTTCCAGGTTTTGTCTGATTGAGGTTTACTATACTGGAAAAAACCAATTTGGTTTACTATACAGTTTTCTGGAAAAAAACCAATTTGGTTTACTATACCCTTTTTAGTCTTTGTATATTCAATATATTGTGGTCCTGGTTACATCCTTTCCTTCTTCTTTCCTGTGCTTCTGTTTGCTGGTGATGCTTTGCTTATTTTGATAGTATAATAGTACTTGCTATTGTAATGCTGGTTTTATGTGAAATAAAGAGTACTTGCTTCTACAACCCCAATTTTTAATGAATATACATGTTTTTAATGAATATACATGCTGGTTTTGTTGTAATGTTGGTTTTGTTGTAATGCTGGTTTTGTTGTCAGGAATGAATATACATGTTTTCAATGAATATACATGCTGGTTTCTGCCAGTACATATATCTTTGACATTGTTTTTTGGTTGCAGACTTGCAGATAGAGGTTTTCTTGGTTTCATTCAATGCAAAAAGCAGCAGCAGCAATGTCACAGAAAATTTGTTGAGGAGAGAGCTTGTTAAGGAAGTAAGGAGGTACTGATTTGATGCCATAGTTTTGTTTTCATTGTTTTGAATGCAATGTTACTCTTTGAAGTATAGTATTATGACTATTATCTCTTTACTGGAGTTAGCATGTTACTTGTTACTTTGTTAGGAAATGGCTGGTACCGCATCTTCAGGAGCGTCAAATTCAATACCTGAGCTAGAGAGGTCTTTGAAGCGTAATTCTGATGATGTTGGATGGGAATATGGGGTATTGGTGAACCCTTTAAATGTAGACAAAGTGAAGTGCAAGCTATGTGGGAAAGTAGTTAGTGGTGGAATATATCGGCTTAAGCAACATATTGCCAACGTGAAAGGGAATGCAGCTCCATGCAAAAAGTCTTCGGATGAGGATAAGAAGAAGTGTAAGAAGGCTATTGATGATGCACAAAGCAAGAAGAGACAAAAGTATCAACGTGAAGTAGAAGTGAGGCAAGAGGTTATTTTGGAAGAGGATGAAGAAGTTGAAGGGAGTCTAGGGCAAAGAAAACCCTCCCGTACTCTTGGGCCTATGGATAGCTTTGCATCCGTCATCGATCCCGATTCTTCATTGAATGGAAGTAAGACAACAAGACAACAAAATATTAATGATGCACTTTGGAAGCAGAGAACACATCAAGTGCATCAATATTTGGCTCGATGGGTGTATGAATCCGGTATACCTTTTAATGCTATTGATAATGATAGCTTTAAAAGGTTTGTGGAAGCGGTTGGTCAATTTGGCCCGGGTTACAAACCTCCAACCCAATACCAATTGAAAGAGCCATTATTGAAGGAAGAGGTAGAGAGAACAAAAAGTCTATTGAAGAAGCAAGAAGAAGAGTGGGCTTTGAATGGTTGCTCCATTATGACGGATGCTTGGACCAATAGGAAAAGAAGAAGTATCATGAATTTGTGTGTCAATTGCAAAGAAGGCACTACTTTTCTTTCTTCTAAGGAAGCATCGGATGAAGCACACACCGGTTCCTATATATTTGAGTATGTGGACAAGTGCATTGAAGAAGTTGGGCCGGAAAAGGTAGTTCAAGTGGTAACGGACAATGCTTCAAATAATATGGCGGCGGGTGACTTGTTAAAGTTGAAGAGGCCAAACATATTTTGGACTTCTTGTGCAACCCATACCTTGAACCTTATGCTTCAAGGAATTGGGAACCAACCTAGATTCAAAGGGGTGATTGACAAGGCTAAGGCATTCACCATCTACATTTACGCGCACCACAAGACATTATCATTGATGAGGAGATTTACTAAGAAAAAAGATATAGTGAGGCCGGGAGTCACAAGATTTGCAACAGCTTTTCTAACTTTACAAAGTTTGATGGAGAAGAAAAGTGAGTTAAGGGCTATGGTTGCTAGTAGTGAATGGAGCGAAAGCAAGCATTCAAAGAGTGCAAAAGGGAAAGCGGCATTTAATACCGCCTTAAGTGCCGCTTTTTGGAATGGGGTAACTCTTTGCTTGAAGGTGTTTGCTCCATTAGTTAAGGTGCTTCGCCTTGTTGATGGAGATAAGAAGCCCTCCATGGGGTTTGTGTATGGAGAGTTAAATAGAGCAAAAGAGGAGATTAAAGAGGCATTCAAGAATCAAGAACTTCACTTTCGCCCAATTTTGGATATAATTGATGGGAAAAGGCGTGATCGATTAGATGGTCCACTTCATTTGTCGGCCTACCTATTGAACCCTTATTATACCTATCATAATCCAAGCATAGAAAATGATAATGTGGTGATGAATGGGTTTTTCACTTGTGTGGAAGCATTTTTCCCCGATGACTATGCAAGCCAAAATGAGGTGACAAATATAGAGTTATTGAAGTACTTGAAGAAAGAGGATGGTTTCGGAAGAGCATTGGCTATGATGGGATGCAAAACAAATGATGATAATTATGATCCCGGTAAGAAGTAAACAAACAACTTAGAAATAACTTGAGTATATCGATTGTTTGTTTCTTTTTGCTTTTGTGTTTGCTAATTGTTAATGTGTTATTGTCTGGTTGATTTTCTTTAGTTGGATGGTGGCAGCTATATGGAAATGGTGTGCCTAAATTGCAAAAAATGGCTAAAAGAATTCTTTCCTTGACTACAAGTTCATCCGGTTGTGAGAGAAATTGGAGTACTTTTGAAGGGGTGAGTTCTTAACTTCTTATTAAGTTATTGTGTACTTATCTACTTATTGTGTTATTTAGTTTTTGTCTAAATAATTGTCTAACTATTATTTTAATCTAGATTCATACAAAGAAAAGGAATAGACTAGACACCGGAAGGTTGAACAATTTAGTCTACGTCCAATTCAATTCAAAGATCATCAACAAGAAGAGAAGACAAAAGGAGAAGGGAGTGGATGTGCTACTTGCTAGTGAGGCTAGTATGGCACAAGGATGGATTGTTGAGGATGGTGATGAAGATGTTGATTCGGATCTTACCAATGACATGGTTGGAGATGAATCGGGAATTGATGGTAGCGTTCCACCTAGGAGAAGTGTTAGGCTTCAAGAAGTAAGAGAACTTGGTGAAGAACTTGAAGAATCGGATGAAGAGGAAGAAGAGGGTGATGAGATGGATTTTGAGTTTGAGTCCGACACCGAAGGAGTATTAGAGGGATATGGAGAAGAAGAAGATGTGGATTCTTAGGTTTGCAAGTTATTTTGCTTACTTTGGCTATTTTGAATTTTGCATTGAATTTGTTTTTATTTGGGACTATATTGCTATCATGCTATGTAATATGCACTAATGGAAGTTGTAAACTTGCCGGCTTGCGACATTTATATTTGATCATTTAAATATTTTGAAGTTGTGATGTGGACATGTGGTGTTATGTTTTTAAATTTACAGGTCGGGTTGCTCATTTTTAGAGAGAGGTCATGCTAAAATTTTTCTAAGTTACTCATATAGTCATATTAAACTATTTTTAAATTTTATATTTATTAATTAAATTGAAAAAAAAAGTAAATCGCCTAATCCCCGCCTAGTCCCCGCCTAGGCTGTCCAGGCGCTAGGCTATGGGTCACCGCCTGCCTAGCGCCTAGCGCCTTTTACAACATTGACTTCCGGGCACTAAAACTTGCTTAAATACACTAACTTTCACTAAGGCACCAGCCCACTTTACGATCCTGAACCTCAAAGCCCTATATTTAACTCCTTGGCTACCTTTCACTAAAAAGCTATCAATCAAATATATAAGAATTGATTTGGCACATCTACATAGAGTGACCTCAATAAGAGCCAGCCGCAGCAGCTCCATCTTTATTCACACTAGAATGCGCCTCACAGCCTTCCTTCCGGGTGGCTATCCTTGAATTCCTCTTCCTCATTCTATCGAATTCGCCCAAGTACCTTATCAACAGGGTCAAAACCTGCATCACAACCTCGTGACTTTAGCAACTTCGGGACCTTGAAGCCTGCTCTTGACTTAGCAGTCTTCTCATCACTATCGGCCAATCGCAGCAGGAGACCAAACTCAACTTACTCCTAAGGCTCTCTTCACAGTTGGAGAGCCTTTTACAATCTGAACATCAGATGTTGCCAGCAAGAGACAAGTGTAGGCTATGGAGATGGTAATGTGCTCGCAGAAGATATTCAGGAGAGGTATATATTTGTGTGATTCAGGTTGCTTACTACGGATGCAGCTGAGCCTGCAGTCACCAGTGCATATGCAAATACCTGTGAAAGGGAAATATTAATTTGGACATATGAACTTGTATATAATACATGTACCAGCAATAACATCTAACTAGAACACAAGCTACAATACCATAAACTCTGCTAAGAACTTTAGAAGAATTCACCGAAAAAAATTCTATTAGATGAAGTTCAGTCATAACAAACATAAAATTTCAACGCCAATTCCATCTGTACTTAATCATTATCCCCTGAAAACTGATATGCAGTTTGTTATTTCTTTAACAAAACATTATGAACATTGAATCTCAATGTGATTAACTGAGAACTAAAATGGAACAATAACATTCTTACAAAGCCAAACAGAGCAGGAATACTTCGGCATAAGTTGCAGAACCCTAAGCTCCCCAAAGTAGCATTAATATTAATTTCCAAATATCTAAAATATAATAATTGATATGCACTCACAGATGAACCATACGACACACTAAAACTTTAAAGCAAGTGAAAGTTGATCAATATCTCTTATGTTCTTTCATCAGGTTGTAAGGGTAGCTCTAACCATGGTGCTCCTAGCTAGTAGACAAAGGCAGAGAGCCATCACTTCTCTGGTTGAATGAACCGAATGATTTGTTGTAGACAGTTTAGGAAAGGGAAATGTAATAGCTTCAGGAACATAGCCTCACTCACATATATAGAACTCCCCTTCCCTTTGCAACCCTATGAACTCAATGGTGCATCACCAATTAAAACCTCATATACGTCGTTGCACTGAGTTACTAACAATCTAAGCCACTACCTAACAACTAGAAATACAATCATATTGTTGTCAAAGCATTACGAACTCATCCCATACTTTCTACTCAATCCAAGAGTTAAAGTATCAACCTTATAAAATCTCAACTGATTCAATCAGA
The DNA here is from genome assembly GCA_034370585.1 of Fragaria x ananassa. Classification (NCBI taxonomy): domain Eukaryota; kingdom Viridiplantae; phylum Streptophyta; class Magnoliopsida; order Rosales; family Rosaceae; genus Fragaria; species Fragaria x ananassa. The sequence continues at coordinate 10,607,588 of CP139752.1, forward strand.
GATTCAACTTGGCCCAGTAATGTACCTAATTAGCAACTCATGCAAAAATCGAGAAAGAACAAGCAAAAATTAACTGAAATCAAACTCTATCCTCATTTCCTCATTCAGAATCTAAACACTACAACTAAAATTCCATAGCAACAACAAAGCTAAGCTATTCAATTATTCATATAAATTCATATCCAAACCTCAAACTACAAAGATAGCAACAAACCTAGGGTTTCCGAATTCCGATTTCGCCCCAAAATCGCTCTAGGTCCTTGACCACATGAATCCCCATTGTGTTTGCTGTCTCGATAATCGACTTGCAGATCGACTCTAATGGCATGTACTAGCAGTACGAATCAGACTACTTCACTTTCGCGATCTCACCGACACCGTAGACGCCATCACGTGCCCTATCCTCCCGCTCTCGGACTGTATCCCCGCCGCCTTCTTCAAGTACCACGTCACCGACGACGACTTTACCGTGAACTCGAACGTGTTGTCCTTGAACGCCGTGATCGTCACGACCATCGGCGTTTCTGGTTTGTATTAGAGAAGCTCTAATACCCTATGTAACAGCCCAGTCCACATAGCTGAGATATTGTCTGCTTTGAGCTCACCGATCCTCACGGTTTTGTTCTTAAAGTTTCACCCAAAAACGCGTCTCATTGTAAGGAGTTGACTCTGTACATATAAGCACATCAACTTGTTCCCCTCGCATGATGTGGGAGTGCACCTGCTAGCTTGCTAGTGCCTTCAGCACTTGCTCGGTCAGGTCACCAAAATTATGATCACCCCTCTCAGCGAGTTCGAAATTGCCTCCAAATTATGATATAATTGTGTGAGTTTTAGTATTAAGTTTAACAATTTGGTATATTGTGCCCTCTCAGGAAATTTCGACTCTAAATTTTGTTTCAAGTTTCGCCACTGATCAAGAGAAAGTTAGTTTTGGTATATTTTAAGGTTACCATTAATTGCAAGGCCTTGATGCGTATACTCATTGAGATAAATAAGTTCACATCTACATGGTTGTGCCTCGTTGTGTTTGCTTAGCCACAAAATCATATCCGTGAAGGTCAGGTAAACAAAAGTTTTAATGACAAATAAACAAAGATAGAAAAAGATAACTAATTAGAAGAAGAAGAAAAAACATCAATCGATTTTTATGCAAATTCACAAGTGAATCAATGTTGACCTGAATGTATAAAAGGTGATTGCCGTGTCGCTGAAAATTACCTCAAATTTCACATTGTAATCAAAATTACCATATAAGGAGGTCTAAATAAAAGCTTAAATTCGTTCTAGGATGATTTACCAATTTGAAGAGAATGATTTACCATGTTCATGGTTAAACCCATAAAAAAATCCACAGTAAAACGTCACTTTCCTTTTCATGATTTACCATCATTTGATGGGAAAAGCATAGAGAGAGAGAGAGAGAGAGAGAGATGCATAAGCTGTCCCCAGCATCCCTTCATGCCATTGGATCCTCACCAAGATATATGTGCTTATATTAACAAAAAATCGTACCCGGTTTTGCCTAATTAATTACTTACCGAACAGTCCCTAAATCTCCCCTAAATCCAATATTTAATCACCTAACCGAAATCAAAACACCAAAAATCCTTGATCACACTCGAGCGTGTGAAGAAAAAGAAAAAAAAACTTTTCAGGAGCCTGGGGCCCACCCGAAAGATCAATTAGGAAATAAAATAATTGTGGAAAAAGCGTGAAATTACAATTACGCCACCCGAATGTAACCCCTCACCACCACCGCTTTGGCCTTCTTCTCTCTCTAGAGAGAGAAAATTTCAGACCATTTCTGAAGAGTAGGACTCGCTTTTTTTATTTATTTTTTCTTTCATTTTTCAACGATGGCGGGTTTTAGGGTTTTGTGACGGAGCCGATTTAGCTTAACGATTCCGATGGAAATGCCGGCGAGGAGATCGAACTACACGCTTCTGAGCCAGGTCCCCGACGATCAGTTCACGGCAACGTCGTTTTACGAGGGGGAGGGGAACAACAACAACAACAACAACAACAAGGCCAAGGTGGACGGCAGAGGCTTTGATTGGGAGACGGGAGGAGGAGAGTACCGGGCGGCGAATAATCCGCCGTCGAATCGGATCGGGAACGTGTTCTCGTCCGTCGGATTGCAGCGGCAGTCGAGCGGGAGCAGCTTCGGGGAGAGCTCGCTGTCCGGCGAGTACTACGCGCCGACTCTGTCGACCACGGCGGCGAATGAGATTGACGGATTCGGGTACGTGAACGACGAGGGGTTTAGAGGGAAGATAGGGATGGATGGGACGGTAGTGGGGCCTACCGGAGGGTCGTCATTCGGGAAGAGCTGGGCGCAGCAGACGGAGGAGAGTTATCAGCTCCAGTTGGCTTTGGCTCTACGGCTCTCGTCGGAGGCCACTTGCGCCGATGATCCTAATTTCTTGGATCCAGTGCCGGATGAATCTTCGTCGAGGTTGTCCAGCTCCGCCGAATCCGTTTCGCATCGATTTTGGGTATGTTTACTGTGCTTTTTGATCCTCTTAGGGAATTTCTTTTACTATTGTTATGTTCAGATGTTTGAGTCAATATGGAGAGTTGGTTGTGTTGAATTGAGTCAATGGAGTTGCTCAGCTTTGAATTGAGTCAATGGAATCGGTAGTTTTGCATGAGTTCATTAGCTGATTGCTTTTCACTTGCATGTCATTTGAGCTGAATGCTTAGAGTTCGTAGAAGCTTGAAACTGGTGTAATTTAGTGACCTGGAAGGAGCGCGGCATATTTGTTTTAGAAATGCATTGCTCATGAAAATTTGAAATCAGAAGTTTGCTTTATCTATGCGTATGGGCAGCACTGTAGCAGATGTTCTTAGGCATGAAACCTAGAGGATCTTCCAAACAACATGTTTTCAATGTATTTCTGTTTTGGCCCCAAACCGGGAGGTGTCAAGCTGGCCTTATATGAACTAGGACAGTTGAAGAGCCACTGACTTAAGAAATCATACTAACAAATTAATCATCCCTAAGTGCTGTGCCATTGCAAGCTTTTAGTCCACAGCGAACAAGAAAGCCTTGATGTCCATGGAACTAAATGTCTTCCACAACCTAGCCTGTTGCTCTAGCTAGCAGTAGATTATTGAACAATGTATTACTTCAGTCAAACCAAATAGGCATTTGTTACAGTTAAGAAAAAGTTTGTTTTGTTGTGTGATTCCGATGTAATTACACTTCAGTTCTAGAGTGTTTATGTGACATTCTTAATGTAAAAAAGTTAGAAGTCAAAAACAGTCATGAAATAAAGTGGTCATTAATAGTTGCAAGTCTATATCTTTGAGTCTTGCCTTTCAGTAACTTGGATATATGTTAATGAAGAGGGACAACTTGATGAAATCAATTTTTATGGTTAAGTTGGCTTTCTATTGTGAATACAATTGCAATGTGTTTAACACTGTGTATGTGTATGTACATGTCAATATATATATATATATATAGAGACCGGATATGAAGCGCACGTCCGCACTGTCCTTAAAGTGCGGACTTGCCTTTGTTCGCCACTGTCCGGGGCCGACGGCGGCACGCCTCCACCCGAGCGAACTCCAGCAGCGTCCCCGATCACTTTCCCTCCCCAGCGAGTCCGCCGAATTCCAGTTTTTCTGCGAGATCACCCAAAACTTCAAACAAGATCGATCTAGCCGGAAAACTGGAATTCGGCGGACTCACCGGGGAGGGAAAGTGACCGGGGACGCTGCTAGAGTCAGCTCAGGTGGAGGCGCGCCATCGTCGGCGCCGAATGGTGACGAACGGAGGCACGTCCGCACTTTTGCGGACGTGCGCTCCACATCGTTTTTGTGTATATATATATACATACATACAGATTTTCTTAGGTGCGGATGTCCGCATTTATTCTTACGGTGCAGATTTTCACTTTTCAATCGAATTTTCACATCTCCACCGTCTAGTCTTTAAATACTAATGTATAGATCATCTCTGCAAATTTTCAGCCAATTTGGTTATCATTAAGGCACTCAAACTCGATTAAACCTATGGATGAACATAATTCTGTTGAACGTTCATGTTTATAACAGAAAAACGCAGTTTTGAGTGCCTTAATGATAATCAAATTGGCTGAAATTTTGCAGAGATGATCTATACGTTAGTATCTAAATACTAGACGGTGGAGATGTGAAAATTCGATTGAAAAATGAGTGTAAAGTGGAAACCCGCACCGTAAGAATAAATGCGGACGTCTGCAGCTGAGAAGCTCTGTGTGTATACAGAGAGAGGAGAGAGCACCTCCTTACTTAAAGAATTTGAGGATTTCTACTATTTTACATTAGTAGATGACTTTTTTAACGATCTTAACCGTTGGTCCTCTACATTCATATGCAAGAAACATGTTTACAAAATTTCATAATCATTTGGTCATTCAAATTAATGTAAACAATTGTAGGCTGCTAGATAAAATTAAAATGAATATTTTGCTAATCAAATGGTTGAACGTTTTTCATTTTGACTAATTTTTTGTAGGATTCATATGTGGGTAAGTAACTAGGGAATGGGTGGTTTTGATTGTCAAAATACATGCTAGAACTAAAAACATCCTTACTTTAAGAGGTTTAAGGAGGTCCTCTCTAGATCCGGACTCATATATAAATATATATATATATACACCGTTCGAGAGCGGACGTCCGAACGGCTCTTAATGTGCGGATGTCCCTCTGTACGACGCCGGCGAGGGCGCGCCTCCACCCCAGCGGACTCCAGCAGCGTCCCCGATCACTTTCCATCCCTGCGAGTTCGCTGAATTCCAGTTTTCCGGCTAGATCGACTTTGTTTGAAGTTTTGGGTGATCTGGTCAGAAAACTGAAATTCAGCGGACTCGTCGGTGAGGGAAAGTGGTCGGGGACGCTGCTGGAGTTTGCTAGGGTGGAGGCGCGCCCTCGCCGGAGCCGTACGGTGGCAAACGGAGGGACGTCTACACTTTAAGGCCGGTGCGGACGTCCGCCTCTGATCCGGCTTGTATGTACACATAATGCCTCCTGCATATACAAGTGCAATTATCTCTTGTCAGACGGACAGACAATCTGATAGTTATGGTATTAGACTTGGATCAAAATAGTTTGTTTGGACAAAATAAATTTGTCTCAAGATGCAGTCTTGATTCTCACAGCCCAACAGCATAATATGTTAAATGTCTGACAAGAGATACATTTGTGATCACAGTCGGAGGCACACACATATAAAGAAAATGTTCATCTTCCCAATTGTTTATGTTGTGTTGTAACATTTGGATTTATTCTATCCTGTTTGGTATAATGTGCATCAGGTGAATGGCTGTCTGTCCTACTTTGACAAAGTGCCTGATGGGTTTTACCTTATTCATGGGATAGATTCGTATGTATGGTCTATGTGCACTGATATGCAAGAGAGTGGTCGTATACCATCAATTGAATCGTTAAGATCTATTGATCCTGGTACTGGATCTTCTATAGAAGTGATCTTAATCGATCGACGTAGTGATCCCAGCTTAAAGGAACTTCAAAATAGGGTCCTCAGCATTTCTTGTGCTTGCATAACCACGACAGAGATTGTTGATCAGTTGGCAAAGCTTGTATGCAGCCGTATGGGGTAAGCTGTCTGTACCTTCTGTCCACATCATTGTCAAACATCTGTGTCTGCATTCATACCTAATCAAGTTTTTATTGCTGTCACAAGGGGTTCAGCATCTGTTGGAGAGGCTGATTTTTTTCCTATATGGAGGGAGAGCAGTGATGAGCTAAAAGATTGCTTAGGATCAGTAGTTGTTCCAATAGGCAGCCTTTCTATTGGCCTCTGTAGACATCGTGCTTTATTATTCAAGGTAAGGTTCCAATTTAGTGTAGCATGTCATTACCAATTATTTTTAGCGTAATCTGTTTTGTTTTTAGTTATTTGCCTACATATTTTAGAATACGTACTTTATCGACTATCATTTTTGTAATCTTAAAAATACCATCACTGCTTTAAACAATTTGAAAGATATATTTTAAGTCCTGGATAATATTATCTGGTCACTACCACTTTCATTCAACCTCTATTATATTCACCACATGTGCAAACACTTCTTGTGTGTATTCCATCTTATCATTGTTATTATTATTATTTTATAAGAAACAAATAATTAACATAGATTACGTAGAAATATGGAATAATTCTATCTTAGTTTTATCATTAATAAAACTATTTGTTGTTTCTGGTAATTGGTTAAACAAGATTCTAATTTTCAGATCACATATTCTTCATTTTAATTTTGTCAAAATTGAAAGAACTTCTAACCCTTAATATAATAATCTTCTTAGGTGATTGTTAATACAGTAGAACCTCAATCTTAATACTCGAAGAATCACTAAGCTCGATTTAATAATACTTTTGTTTGGTCCCGGCTTAGTGATAACGTGCTAAATTAACCTCGATTATATAATATATGCTAGATTAATAGAATATCCTTGGTCCCAAGGCTATTTATTTATTTATAGAGGTTTAACATAATATGATTTATTCAACCTTCATGTGTATTCTTGAAGGTGCTAGCTGACACAATCAACCTACCGTGCCGAATTGCCAAAGGCTGTAAATATTGCACAAGAGATGATGCTTCCTCTTGTCTTGTTCGTTTTGGTGTTGACAGGTATGCTTTATCAACTATGGTATCTGTTCTGACTACTGGAACGGTCAATTTCTTTTTTCTTTCGCCCTAGGTTCCGCCTTTCCGAATGAAACCCTTGGAATGTTTCATTATGGTCTGGATTGTACTTTTCTCTAAATCGAGTCAATGCAGAGGAAATGAATACATTTCTCACTTTTCAGAAATATTTTAGCTGATGAATTAGTAGTAGAACAAAAATCTATTTATTTGCATAAACTTTCCGAAGAAATTTAGGAACAGTAATGCAACTTACTTTTCAGACTCCGTGGTTTGTAACTGCAGGAGTCATGCAAGTTATTACATGACTACAACTCTATACTTGATAAGTTTGTGATTCTTAAATGTGTTTAGGTTTTGTCTTCTGTGGTGATAGTCTAACCCAAAATGTTATTAATAACTTGTATATACAAAAAACAAATAGTAATATTTGTTACAGATGAAGAGACTTGTATATATTTAATCTTTGGGGAATGGGGTTTGTCTTCAATTTACTGCCTTGTGTTATGGAATTGGTAGAGATGTCTGACATGGAATATTGTTCTACTCCAGGGAGTTGTTCGTTGACTTGATTGGGAATCCAGGACGCTTATGCGAGCCTGATTCCTTGCTCAATGGTCCATCAACCATCTCAATTTCTTCACCACTGCGCTTTCCAAGAATCAGAACAGTTGAACCTACCATTGATTTTAGGACACTGGCCAAACAGTATTTCTCGGACTGCCAGTTGCTTAATCTTGTATTCGATGAAGCTCCGGCAGGTGATTTGTTTGATCCCAGATCTTAATATAAAGATGGGTACAGTTTTTACAAATGTGTTTACTCTAATGAAGATTTAGATCATGCCACTTTGGAGGAGGTTCTTAATGTTTTATCAATAAAGGAAAAAAATGCATTATCTCAAGGTCTCTCAACTATATAATTTGAAGACAAATATAGAAATAAATGTCTGCATATAGTTTGTGTTATACATTTGCATACAGTTCTTTATGCTTTGGTTGTGTTTACAAGTTGCATATTTAAGTAATATAAATTACAACAATTCGATAATTCATTAAGCCTTTGCATGTAATTCTAACTATGTTGAGGTTGTGGCTTTTTTTTTTCTTTTTTGTAATTCGTTAGTGATCTCTCAAAACAATTCTGTTTCATATATTGTTGTTTTTTTCATCACAGTAAGTGCTGGCAATGAGGGCAATAAGGGTTTCTCTATGTATCCTAAGCAGAAGTTTACAGATGGAAACAACCTTTTTCTGGATTCAAGTCTCGATGATGACACTTCTATGCATGTTGATGATCATAGTCCCCAGTTGCTTAAATCATATAATCCTTCTCAGAACATTGTACACCAACAAACAATGTTAAAAGATCAAATCCCCCTAAAGCGTATACCACCTATAGGACATAGAGACATTTCAAGGTTGGATAAAAGTAGGGACTCGAGGTTCGGTGAGGGACTTCAAGTGGTTCCTAGTAAACCAAATAAAGAGCTAACCTTTGATGTGGATGATTTGGACATTCCGTGGAGTGACCTTGTACTGAAAGAGAGAATTGGTGCAGGTAATTTACCCTCATGTCCAGCTATTATGTGGCGTACCCAAAGAAAGTCATCATATGTTTTTCATGCATTAAATGCGGTCCTTAGAAGTAAAGTCTTATGAGGCTGTAAAAACTGACATTGTGCATTTGCAGGTTCTTTTGGAACTGTTCATCGTGCTGATTGGCATGGCTCTGTAAGCACATAATTTTATTCATACTCTGCCATCGTAAGATTTAATTTTATGAGGTATTTAACACTTAATTATTGCATATTTAAGGATGTTGCTGTGAAGATTCTTATGGAGCAGGAATTTCATGCTGAACGCTTTAAAGAGTTCCTAAGGGAGGTATGTGGTGGCAAATTCTGTAGTAAATTTAAGGTCAAAGACATAACTAACTGCAGTTCGAGCATTTTTGTCTTTATTTGGAGTAAAGTTTCACCTGTTTTTTTTTATCAGGTTACAATAATGAAACGCCTGCGGCATCCAAATATTGTGCTTTTTATGGGTGCAGTTACAAAGCCCCCGAACTTGTCCATTGTCACAGAATATCTATCAAGGTTTGTGATCCCCTCTTACAGCCACCATAAAACCGTCAAAGTGTAAATCATATGAATGGAAATTTTTCATGGCTATTAAGCATTTATACCACTTTACGAGCTGTTAATATAAACTGCAGAGGGAGCTTGTATAGGCTGTTGCATAAACCTGGCCCAGTGCTGGATGAGAGGCGCCGGTTGAATATGGCTCACGATGTGGTGCGTATCTGAAGACTACATGATTTTTATTTTTTGAAGGCTTTTTTGTTCTTTTCCTGTTTATCTAAATTTCAAATTACAGTTTCCTGCTTTTATGATTTGAAATTGTTTCACACAGGCAAAGGGGATGAATTATCTTCATAGGAGGAATCCTCCCATTGTTCATCGAGATTTAAAATCTCCAAACCTTTTGGTTGACAAAAAATATACTGTGAAGGTATGTTTTGAACTGACCAACATATATTTACTTTGGATTGGTGTTTGGGATGGATTGTCGATGTTGATTTAGTTGGGTAACACATAGATGAATTGATCTTGCTGCTTTATGGGTTTTTGGGCTCAAATCTCTATGTTTCTTTTATTCGTTTGATTTTCTTTAATCTTTGTCGCGTGACTGCTTTTTGTGTGTATGCTTAGTGTAACATTAACATTTTGTAAAACCTTGGTAGGTTTGTGATTTTGGTCTTTCCCGTTTAAAGGCCAACACCTTTCTTTCATCAAAATCAGCTGCAGGGACTGTAAGTTCTTTTAAACTATGCAACAGACTTTACCAGTTTAAGATGGCTTATGTTTCATTAAATTAAAATTTGAAACCATCTCCTCTTATTAGCCTGAATGGATGGCACCAGAAGTCCTGCGTGATGAACCATCAAATGAGAAGTCAGATGTTTACAGTTTTGGTGTAATATTGTGGGAACTTGCGACATTGCAACAGCCCTGGGGTAATTTGAATCCAGCGCAGGTTTGTTTTCTAAATATGATGAATGTTAACACCCATACATACAACATTCAATGATGTTTCTCTTATAGATTAGAAAGAAATCCCAAAGAGCTGATGGCTATGATAACACTTCCTCATTATGTGTTACATTCTTCATTTGTGGATATTACAGAATGGGGTGTTTCTCGTATTACTGTTGCTTGAACTTTACCTTGATGATGTTCATTTTTTCTATTCAACATTGTAGGTTGTGGCAGCTGTTGGTTTTAAAAACAAAAGGCTTGAGATTCCACGTGATTTGAATCCTCAAGTGGCTTCTATAATTGAGGCATGCTGGGCCAAGTGAGTTTAAGATTCCAATTTTTATATTGAACCACACTCCTCAATCAACTATGTTTTCATTGACAACAAACATCATGCTGCAGTGAGCCCTGGAAACGACCTTCATTCGCTATTATCATGGAGTCTTTGAGGCCATTGATTAAAGCTCCCACACCTCAACCTAGTCATGCAGACTTGCCGATACTCACCTGAATGGGTCAACGCTTACAAAGAGTGTCTTATTCATGCACATAATACAGCATTCTTTTAGATTTGATGTCTGGCGGGATTACTAGCTGTTTATAGTCCGGGTATGCCTAAATTTCCACTTCAGTTTTCTAACATGAGTAGTACCCCAGTATTGCACTATTGATGTGGGAATATTGTACAGCAATGACTAGAGTCTGGGTATGGTATACCTAGTTTGGAAGAAAATCAAGGTGTGAATCTATCACAGCAATAAGATTTCATCCTTCAATATTAACCTAGTACATTTCACGCTTCCTGGTCTGCACAGAAGCCTACTGGGAGTCTTGTCTCTGTATCTTTATATTTATGTGCGTTAGTTAACTAGTGTAGCATGTGATAATGTGACATCATGCTTCCTCTAATCATGTGCACGGCAGCCTCTTCTGTGTTTTAAACAGAACAGCATGGACTTCATGCGTCCTTTAGTAATCAGATGTGCAGCCTGCTAGTACAGTGGTCTTGCAAATCAGATCTTCACTTTGTCATTAGTTTAACATGGTTCTTCTAATTGATTGATGTCCATGCTTGTTAATGCTCATTAAACTGCTGCTAGTCGACTTTGGATATCTAACATGGAATGCCTCTGGAGACTCGGGGGGCTGCTTTCATGCCAAAGATACCTTAGATAACTTAAGATACCTTAGGTGGTAGGTTTTGAGGGCTTGCAAAACCATCTGTTTACTCTCCAAGTGTTAATTCTGTCTTTCATTTTACTTTGCCTGGATTCTTGTATACTAAAATGGCATGTGTTGATATCTGATGTTCATTCTGTATAATTGGTTGCAGAGTCATTGTACATTACTGTCCTTATCGCCAATTGAGAATTCTGATTCTTTATGCAAACCAAGGAACAAGTGCCCATGGTGTCTGCGTTGCCATCCCTACCAAAATCACTTCAAAAAGATCATTCTAAAACATCATCTTGGGAAAGCTGTATAATTTATATTCATAAGTTTGCATGTAGAAAAAATGTCGCTAGCTAGAATCAGACGGCAGCTATCCCAGCGTGGTACTAGTATTTTGCACTTTGCGTGAAATGTGAGAAGGTAGATATTTTTTTAGAGGTTTCTATTTTGCTCCCCAAGTGCAATTGAAGAAAACTGTAGGAAAGCTGATATACCATTAGCAGTTGAGTATTCGCTGACGAGTAAGTTTCCTGTTATGTAAGAGCTATACATGATAAACGGCCGAGTGCCTGGCTGAGTAGCAGCAAATTCTTTGTACTTTATAGTAATATTTATCGGTCACCTTTGGTGAAGTTAGAGCGTCGGTTTCTATTATTTTCCATTTGCTTGCTGGGGAGATCAAACAAGTTTACTATAATGTATTATGTATTGATGAGCAGGTCAATTAAGGGTGTCAACTGTAGATGCTTGTCGACTTCATCATTGATTTAAGGGAAAACCGAAATAGTAAACTACATATTAGTTACTAACTAAATTTTAGTTTACAAATATATATTTTACACATTATCTTACACATCTAAGGACAAATATTAACAAATTAAGACAAATTAATGTCTACATGTCATCTGTCATTATGTGTTTTATCAAAACACCATTTACTACATATTCTACTGTTACTGTCGACGTGCTACTGTCGACCAGATATGTGCTACCACCTTAAATGAATATGCTATTGCCAAGTACGAATATGCTACTACCAATACTATAGTAATTCTTTTTCCAGCAAAACAGAGATGCTACTGTCGCGATTGGAAACCTTCTGCTACTGACGATTGAATAGTTACTACTCCTACCGAATGTACAGTAGCATGACTCATACTCTTCCAGATATAGGGTTCTAAATAATGTCGTAACAGTAGCAAACACGTAACAGTAGCAACAAAGCCTTAAGGTTTTGACAAATGACGACATAGTAGCAGGAAGCGGCCAACATAAATCTTAAACGGATCATGCCACAGACCTCTTGGTAGTCGTCGATGACATAACCCCACTGATCATATCTACCAAAAGCCTTTGCAGCCACGGTTTCTTTCTCTCGATCTCCAGCAAGATGTTGTCAAGGACCTCGAACTATTTGTGCGGCAAATCAAGCTTGGGTCATCCTCAATCTGAGGGCGCAAGGTCCCTCCCTAGGTGAGCAGAGAGATTAAGATGACTTGATTGGGTCCTGATCGGAGATTTCGACGATTAAAGATGTTCGGGTCGACCCGAATTCAATTGTGGATGACGGGGCTGTGATGCCGTTGACTGTGTGGGAGGATAACAAGGCTCCGACACGGCTCAGATCTGGAATTATGGGTCAAAGCATATCGGCCTTTTGTGTCTATACCTGAATTTGCAGAGAGAGAGAGAGAGAGAGAGAGAAGAAGAAGAAGAAGAAGAAGAGAAAAACCTGATCTGAGTGCTTGGGGAGAGACATAGAATAAAGATTTGATGACATTTGTGTAATTCTGTGGGAAAATTGATCATTTTGGTCATTTCATAATTAAAATTCGGGTCAGGCCCGTGACAATTAGTTTTGGGCCTCAGCTTGTGTCCTAATTTATTTAAAAATTATTGAAAGTGAGTTTTTTGTGTTTTGAAATTTGGTCATGTGTTACTTTATAATTTTCTCAAACCGAAAATGTCTCAAAAATTCAATTATATCACATTGGATGTACTTGAAATATTTTCCCAACAAATCTTTTTTTTTCCCAACAAATCTTTGTTCAGTCACAATTATTCTCTTAATTAATAGTATTAATTGTTTTGCTTCCCGGTCTTGGAATTTTTGTACTAACGTACCATGATAGAGCTAGCTTGTTTGCTTGGAGTCATTTCGTTCTCACACAACAAAAGGGAGCAGAGCTTTGTTGATGATGATATTGCGAAGCGAAGACATCTCATTCACTTGGTATTCAAGAGCTTGAGATCATTCTCCTTTAATTTTGACTCCTTAGAATTTGATTGTATATGCTACGGTTATTTTTGTGTTTTTTCAGAAAAAAAAAACTCTATTTTAATTTCTTTCTAAATGTTCCAAAATTGATAAACCCTAAATTAAAAATGCCTGCTTTTCCGTTATTTTATTTCATCATCTCTCTTTTTCTTATACTTTTCTCATCTTTTCTTCTCAAAAAAAAAAAAAAAAACTTTTTCTCACTATTATCTATTTATTTATTATCATTCAAACTCTAAAAAGACCAAGACGTCAGCAAATCCGATTTTTCAAATCAGCGTCCAAAACGAGTAGTGGTCCGAATCCAACCTAACTACTCTCCAATTGATCGACCCCAACACCTCCTCCTTACCTGAGTCCTGATTGGTCACCCGTGATAGCTTCGCCCCCAAGTATAACCACCACATCCACTGTTCCTGCCGTACCCAATCATATTCTTCCAATAAAAAATAACTTAAATAACCAAAATATCTCCCTCTCGCGGGACCCACCTCACCTCTAACTAGAAACCTCCGTATAACAGATTTTCAAAAAAAGCGTAGCTCCAAGGAAACTACGCCCAGAGTCGGTGCTCCAAAACCACCTCCTCTCATATTCCAGCCAGCCCCACCTGAATGGCTCAGACCTTCGATGATGACCCAACATCCCACTGTTGTTATGTACAGTGCTTCTCCTTCACCGACTCTGATTTTCCCTTTTGTGGATTTTTCTCATTCCCAAAACCCCCATATATACCCACCCAATCCCCCATTTTTCACCCAAACACACACCCACAAACCAGAGTTGTTCAATTGGTGCAATACAAGAGTTTTTTTATGTTTCCGAGAGAGCCTGAACTGGACCCGGGAATGGGAGAGTCGATGGAATTAGAAGGGCAACTGTCTGGCTGTGTGGGAGTGCCGCAGCCGCTTCAGTGTCTGCAGGAGACTCCCGTGCCGCCGTTTCTGTCTAAGACGTTTGATTTCGTGGACGATCCGGCGCTGGATTTGATCATATCGTGGGGTTCTGCTGGATCCAGCTTCGTGGTTTGGGACCCTGTGGAGTTTTCAAGGCTCGTCCTGCCCCGGAATTTCAAGCACAACAATTTCTCCAGCTTTGTTCGCCAGCTTAATACTTATGTGGGTATCTTGCAGTAGCTCAGCCTCTTTTGGCTGATGTTATCTGTGTTTTGTGGTTTGTTTTACTTCTTTAGCTTCTGTTTTAATTTTTGATCAACTGTTGTTTATCATCTCAAATTCTCAATCGGGTTTGATGAATTTGATTATGTACAGATGTAGCTGAGGCCATTATCACTCTGTAAATTAAACTGTTGACGTAAGAATTTGGAGTAGGAGGTTTTGTATAGTTAGCTCACTATTTGTTGTAATGAATACTGATTTGTAACCGTGGAAACAAGGATTCATTTGTACTATACGATTTCTTTGCAAGTGTTTTCCTTAATGGTTCGAAAGATAATTTGTTGAATGTGTTGTTCTTTTCGTTTTTCTTGATGTTGATGATGCTCTATCTGTCTATCATGGTTTCCTTGGTTCTATCTCTCCGTCTTGTTACTTTGATGTCCAAATCTCTCTGGATGATGTAGCAGATTTGTAAGAGTTCTTTATCATTAAACGTAATACTGTATAGGCAATCCTATGGAAATGGTAGAGGTCCTTCTTTCATTGATTTGTTAATTAGGAATGGAGGCTTACTAGCACGAAAAAACCTCTCCCCCTCTGGATTTGTACTGGAGAGGGGGGATTCATCTTTGGCACGGCGAATCCAGGTTCATATTGAAATCAGTTATAATGCCAATTTGTCAATAGCTCCTATACATGAAACTTGATGCCTTTAATATGTCTCGTTGTGATCAACTGTTAAACATTTGAATAATCATATCTATCTGTAGATTTATGTGCTGTTTCTTTCCATTCCATACTTAAATTTCTTTGTACCATGTTCTCAGGGTTTTCGCAAGATCGATACAGATAAGTGGGAGTTTGCAAATGAAGCTTTCCTGAGGGGCAAAAGACATTTGTTGAAGAACATCCAGAGGCGCAAGTCATGTCATTCCTTACAAATTGGGAGCTTTACTGGTCCTTCTGCTGAAGCAGTTAGGCCAGGACTCGAAGGTGAGGTAGAGTCGTTGAGGAACCAGAGAAGTCTGTTGATGCAGGAAGTTGTTGACTTGCAACAGCACCAGCGAGGTACAGCTCACCAGATGAAAACGGTGAATGAAAGGCTGCTGTCTGCTGAGCAGAGACAGAAGCAAGTGGTTTCTTTCTTGGCCAAGATGCTTCAAAACCCAGCATTCGCAGCCCGACTTCAACAGAAGAGAGAACAGAAAGTAATAGGCTCTCCTACTGGGCAGAGGAAATTTTTCAAGGCGTGTGAGCATGGAGTAGGTAAATCTGATCCTTATGTGGAAGGGCAGGTTGTGAAGTACCAACCTGCTTGGAGAAATCATACCATGTCATCTGCAGTCCCAGATGTAAATGCAGTTCCTACTGAAAACCCTCCAGATCATGGTGTGCCATTTCAATTTGAGAATGTTGCACTTGATGGGTTAATTGACTCAGATGAACTAGAAGTAACACAAGGTTTTATCAAAACACCAGAGCAAGAGGGTGAAGGAGCATCAAGCATTGTAACTGAAGATCCACTTTTGAAAGGCAAGAGTGTTGTGACCCAACTGGAGGTTAATCCCGAGCCTTGCATCTCTTTCCAGGATGATTTAATGAAGGAGAAGCCTTTTGAAGAACTCTCATTTCCTGGGATTGAGAGCATGGTTAAACAAGAAGATGTATGGAGTATGGGATTTGATGCCAGTGCTCGTATGTCAAGTTGTAGCAGTGGCTTTTGGGGTAATCCAATCAACTACGATGTGCCAGAGATGGGAACGTCAGATGGATTGTTTGATATCTGGGACATAGGTGCACTGCAAGCAGCAGGAGGGTCAGGCATTGATAAGTGGCCAGCTGATGAATATGCATTCGATGAGCGTGCAAGTCAAGATGGACAACCAAAATATGATCTAGCTGATATTGATCCATAGAGCTGCATCTCTTGCCCATTTGCTGCCTTTGAGGATCTTAGTGATTTTTGGACGATTTAAAGATGAATATATTAAGTTTGACATTCGTTATCATTCGCTTTTATTCTTCATTATTTTTTTATGATTTTCATTCTAAAATTTAGTTGTTATTAAGGTGGGGAACCTATTCTTATTTATTTTGAGTTGCATGCATCACTTAAGGTTTATTGGGATTCAAGGTCTTCTTGCTAACAGATAGTTTTCAGCTGTCAAAACTGCAGGTCTCAACTCTTGAGATGGGCAGTCTGCAATCTGTTGGGAGGAAATGGTCATACTGGCCAGATTGCCCTTTTTCATCGTGTTATATTCCGGTAAGATATTTTCTTTTTAGGTATATTAAATGGATATATAGCTGCCTTGTTTTAGTCTAGTCTAGTTTAATCTTGCAGGGCTGCAGAAGAATGTATACTGTTATGATATGAATTTATAGAATGTTTGCTATAGACGTGTCAAAGTTTAAGCTTTGACTGATGGTGCATCTTATAAGCTCATTTCTTCACTTGGTGCTTTTGGACATATAGCCAAGAAGCCGCTGAGAATTTTTCATGCATAAGTGAAGATGGATGAATCTGATCTGTCCTTCTGCTGTTACTCCACTGATTAGAGTACATATGACTAACATCACCGATTTTGGATGTCACTATGTTGTTTTTATTAGGAGGAAACATATGAAAGAAAAGGAAGGAGAAAGTCGCAACTGTTCAGACTATTGAGAAAAATTACGCATTTCAGTCTCCTGCATTTTGGATTTGTAAAATTGGGTGTCAGGAAATTTTTTTTATTCCGGCTGTGAAATTATAAAGAAATTCAACTGAACTTATGGATGAAACTGAAAAATTTTCCATTTTCGATTTCCATTCCTGGATGATACTGAAAAGTCCGCATCTGCTTTGATGAGGGGCGCAAATATGAAGCAACTACAAAAAACAAATTAAGATACACTATCAATGAGCCACCAAGTCATCAACTACTTGCAGTCTGCTCTGCACTAGGAACTGTTATGTTCCCTGCGAGAAAGGAAAGCTTCTTTCACTGAATGGTCCAATGAAACCCTTGCAACCATACAGCCCAGAACTGCTTATGAAGCAAGTAAATGATTTCCTCAAAGAAAAAAAAGAGCAAGTAAAATGAAATTCATGGGTGGGAAATATTTTAGAAAAGGAAGGATTCACTACCATTGAAGTGTACATATCATTATGTCACACAAAAAAACAACAGATATAACTCATGCTACACACACACAACCAAATGTATGATAAGTAGAACTTAAAATCTATGAAATATGCGAAGGACGACTGTCCCATGGTACTCGAATCTATGCCACCCTTTGACTTCAATTCTTGCTAGCATTTGGCACAATAGTAAAGTCGATGACAGCAAGTAACACAACTGAACCCAGTACAGAGCCCAAAAAGAATTACTCAGAATCTTCCTTCTGCCTCTTTGACGCGTGCTCATCACCCTCTTTTTCCTCCTTTTTCATTTTAGCTTCACGGCGCTCCCTTTTAATTCCTTTTGTCTTGTGAGGTACATATGAATCCCCAACCTTTGTGTGGAAATACTTCGTGTCATCAACCTAAACCCAAATATTTTCAGAAATGAACACATTAATGAACAATAGGAAAAATAAATTAGAAAAACAGAGGATAAGTGTGCAACTAGCTTGACATGCTTTAACTTCAGAATAATGAAACCGCAATTTTATACACAGAGCATGATATTTTTATGTCCATGCAGCTCCAGTGAGGAAAGAGGCAATTCCCTCCTCAGCATATCTCTGACCATGTACTTTATATACAAAAGCAATTAACTAGAGCTATACGAAAGAAATATGTTTTTTTTTTCAGCCTTTTACCTTCTGATCCGGAATGTTGATTTTGCCAACCTTGCCTCGCAGTGTGTCTTGCATAATATTTTTGTCCTGCAAGTAAAAACAAGATATTTGTTACAGACATGTCATATGGAAATGAAAGAAAAGAGGTCAAGTTTGTTAAACAGACCTTCCTAGGCTGATCTCTAACTACTCTCATGGCTTCTTTCCTTAGGTTATCATTAGGAAGACGATGCCGACGAACTACCAAATCCATGGAGGGTCCAACCTCTACCAATTCAGTCCTTGGAACTACTGTGCCAGACTTTTTCAGTCGCAGCGCACACTGTGTGAGGATCACTTTGTTTGCAGAAATAGCTGAACATAGATATACACGATCTAATCCAGCAAGATTTAGTTTCTCTACAACCTGCATATATCACATCCATGGACGTAATTATATTTCTCTTCACTCCGAAGTAAAATTATATACAATCTTCGATTAAAAATAAAGAATTCTGCAAAAAGTCATTAGAGTTTTACCTCTCCTCGGAACAGATCAAGCAGAACTTCCTTCAAATGTTTAAGCTCTTGTACATTCTCAAATCCTTCTCCAATAAAACAAATGAAAGGTTTTGACCCCACATGTGGAGATAGTTTCTTATCAAATGAAAATGAGTCCATGCGTTTATAGTTTTCAACCCCAACCTCTATAAGATCGTAAATATGGTGATCGTATGTTCTCCCTAAGACAAGATTGTTGGGCCGCTTCTTTGTATGAGAACCATACTACATATAAAAGCAACAACAACCTCAAAATGATACCCGTAAAACAGAAGAACCAAAAATTACAAGCGCACAGGTACAGTGCCCGATATCAGTTAAACAGTGGAGCATTGAAACTCAGCATAAATAAGGGGACAACGGTTTGGTTCGACCGAGCAATTGGGATAAGCATCTCCACTGTCTACCAAGACACTTTGGAAGGATACATAAACCTTGTTTATTACAGACTGCAGCACAGAATTAATGGCCCAGTTGAAACCTAAAAATCTAGAAGAGGACTAAAACGCACTTAAAATTTATCACAGTATCATTATAAATTTATAAGAGCAGAAAAACCACATTTGCCAAACTAGAAGGGACGCAACCAAGAACAGATTGTAAAATCAATGCATAACACTCAATTCACAAAAGACGGCACATTTACAGTAACGCACATGCTCCTTTCCACCGAGAGCTCTCTAGTCTCTCCCAGAACCCCCATCTCTCGCTACCTCACTCTATATCTTTGTACAACTAACCTCACACTCTCTCATCACAACCAACTCCAATTATCTTTTGGAGTCCAGTTAGAAACAATTGCACAACACATACATATAACCACAACGGAGCCTATATGAAGTAAAAAGCTTAATGGGTATTGTACTTACAACAAAAAGACTGCAATCCGTCTGATGAGAAAAGAACTCAAGCGAGGTCTCGCCGCCATTTTCAAAAGGGCAAACGTCCTTATTCTTCCGGCTAAATTTGACGGCGCTCTCCTTCTTCAAATGGTAAATGTCCGATAAAACCGCGTTCAACACGGCGCTGGTTTTCGTTCCGTGAAGTATCAAAGTCTTCTTCCCCGTCTCGATCTTCAAAATTACACAAAACCCAGTTCGTAAAAATCATACCCAACAAAAAAAAAACACACAGAAAAATCAAAGCTTTGATTTTGAACATGGCAGATGTGGAAGACTTACGAGCTTGGGGGCACGCTTCTCGAGCTCTCTTCTGGCCCTGGCCTTCTGGGGAGTTTTGATTCTCAACATGGTTGCAGAAAGTTCAGAGCTTTGGTTTCTGGGTTACGTCGAGAGACTGAGTTCGGCTGCAACGATTAAACCTCTCAGCTCTGTTTTGGAGGAAAGTTTTAGGGTTTTAGTCCGATGAGATTGGGGCTTTATGGGCCTGTAACATGGGCTTAAGTACTGGCTTCTTTAGGGTCGGGTAGAATCCCCTTTTACCCCGACCCATTTTCTATTTTTTATTATAAAAAAAATAAAAAATCCAGCTCTCTGTTACTTTTTTTTTTGGTCAACAAAACGAGCTAGCTCTGGTCCTCTGCTATATATCTCTCTCATATACGCACACTCTTCTCCCAAATTTTCCCCAAATCTCAACCCTAATTCCCAAATCCGAACCTCCTTCATTTCACCGATCAAGCTCCACACTCTGGCCTCAGATTAATCAGATTCTAAATTTTCTTTTAGTTTTAGTCTCGTCGATTTTGTATACTTGTAATTTGAACCAGGGTTTATCCCCGATTCTCCATATGTACAAATTTATAGAGCTTTTCATTTTTTTATTTTCATTCTAGAATTTAGATTGAATTTCAAATAGTCACACACAGATGCTTGTTATGTAAATCACACACAAAAAAAATCAGATTTAGGGTTTGAGTTTTCGCCATTGATGGACATGGAGCGCAGGCCGTTCAACAGATCGAACGAACCAGGCTTGAAGAAGGCGAGACTGAACGACGACCAAGGCGTCGTGAATCCGAATCTGAACGGCCGAGGAGGGTTTGGACAGAGGTCCGGCGGAGTTAATCCGGTGCTTTCGAGGTTCAGAGTGAGTGATAGAGAGTCGGAGAGCAATGACCTCCGCGGCGGCGGAGCCTATGTGCCTCAGCCATTGCAGCACCAGGAGCTCGTGAGCCAGTATCGGACGGCGCTGGCGGAGTTGACGTTCAATTCGAAGCCTATCATCACCAATTTGACCATCATCGCCGGGGAGAGCCAAAACGCGGCCAAGGCTATCACTGCGACTATTTGCGCCAACATTATTGAGGTGAAACCCAGCTTTTACACTGTGTATGTAGCTCTAGCTGTGTTTTTTGTTCATTATTTTAGCTATGGCACCTTTTATTTTTAGTTACTTGTAAATTGGGGGAAAAAATGCCTTGGAGGTCGAAAAAGAGGATTAAATTGTGGTTATGCTTTGATGCATGTCTCTTGTTGTGCCAATGATTTAGTGAAAAATTCAAGAAAAGAAGTGATTTTGTCTGACTTTAGCGGAAAAAGTGTTTCTCTTGGATGCGATGTGTTTTTTTTTTTTTTTTTTTTCTTTTTTTTAAAAGAGGATCAATAGTGGTTCCCCACTTACCCCCCAGGGGACTCGAACCCGCGACCTAACGGATGCAGGTGAAGCAGCTTACCACTGAGCTATGCTTCTTGTCCATAAGGATGCGATGTGTTTATGTGTTCATATACTTGCAGTTTTGTTTCGTATTCAGCTTAATTTTGTCTCTGTGGATGCAAATAACAAAAGCCCTACTACAACTGTAGTGGCCTAATACTAACTGTGAATGGAAAGTTCAGTTGTCCATCACATTTCCCCATGGTGGAATGGAACCTTGTATCAATAAGATAGTTGAGAGTCACACTGCAACTAACCTCAATCAGGGTTTGTATCGTTTTGTTTTTGCTGACTCCACCCAGGTGTTATAACAGGCATGAGTTTTGTTATAACAGGTTTGAGTTGACATTTTTGTAGTCACCTGTCGAAAATTTATTCTGTCCATTGCATGCCAAGGGTGCTGTGTTTGTAGAGTGTAGGTACATGAGAATAATGTAGTCATTTTATCTGAAATGGGATTCATGAAACAGATTGCACCTGGTTCCAAATCAAAGCAAATTAATCGCATTCTTGTGAACATGGCTTTGCCAAAAAAATCTCTACAGTATTCTTTTGTTATCTTTGAATTCCTCCCATCTGTGTTAAATGAATATACTGAGCTCTAGAATCTGTGGTGTTGGGAGATGTTTCTTTAGAAGTTATATTATGCAAAACTAGCAGAGGCCGGGTGTACTGTTACTTCTTAGCTAATTCTCAATACTATGTTAAAAGGAAGACTGAAAAATCCTGGTAATACAGGACCTGAACATGCACCTCAGGCTGGGTCAGGGTAATGCATTATAATTATTTGAATTTATCAATGTGAGAAAGAAACAAAGAAATAAATCAGAGAGATTTTTCAGTTATTGAGTTACTGTACTCTAGATGGTACTAGGTTCTACTGCACAATGTGCTAATTGAGAAGTCATGATACCTGCAGCTGTGCTGCTTCTGTTATCATTAAAATGGTGTGAAGAGCCTATACTGACACTGCTTCTTCCCCATTGCCAACCTCCTCCGGAAGCATTCTGGTGTTGTGCTGTTCGATTATCACCTATTTGTTTGCTTAGAAAGAATTTTGCTATAACCATTAACCAGTGTATAGTTTCTGATCGTATAAGGTCCTTTGCAGGTTCCTAGCGAGCAGAAGTTACCATCGCTTTATCTTTTGGACAGTATTGTAAAAAATATCGGACGGGATTACATAAAACACTTTGCCGCCAGGCTACCTGAGGTTAGCTTTCTATTTTGCATGAAGCTTATCATTTTTCATTACGCTTTGTTTTGGTAGATTCAGACTGTGCTGTTTACTTTGAGATTTAAGAAAATGTCTTTCCCAATACTCAATTATTAAGATTGAGAACTAATCACTAGCAATTCAAAAATCATATTCTTTTACTTTTCCTGGTGTTCAATTGTTCATCCACTTACTAAGTACCAGATTTTATTAAAAAAAGGATGAAAACAAGATTTCTGCTTCGCAAACTATTAATACTATCCTGATGTGCCACAGCAGCAGAAAGACCTTATTCTGTTTGATTTACTGTGTAATCACCACTTTCTCCCATTTTCTGGACTTCTAGGTATTCTGCAAGGCATATAGACAGGTTGAACCTCCTATACGTCAAAGCATGCGTCATCTTTTTGGAACTTGGAAAGGTGTCTTCCCTGCCCAGACACTTCAGATGATTGAAAAAGAACTTGGGTTTACTACTGCAGCAAATGGTTCGTCCTCTGGAGTTTCATCGTCTAGACCAGACTCACAGTCACAACGTCCAGCACATAGCATTCACGTGAACCCCAAATACTTGGAAAGGCAGCGTCTTCAGCAACCAACGAGGGTAAGTAGAAGTCTGAAATGCATGATTACTTATCTACTTCATAAGTATCTATTGATCTGAGTTTTCATTCCTATTGAATTTTGTCTTCTCATTTTTATTTAGAATTAGAATATTTTAGGCTATCATTATATATACCTCTAATTTTTTGTCTCTTTTATTCTGCATGTTTTTGGTATGAAGACAAAAGGGATGGCTAGTGACTTTGATGGGACTATGACAAATTCGATTGACGATATAGAGAGGTCGGACAGAGTAGCAAGCATTGGTGCTGGACGATCATGGGCTGATCCTCCTGTTAAAATGCATGTATGTAAAGTATAGAGACTCTTCTTTTACAAAAAAAAAAAAAGAAAGAGGTTTTGATGGTGTATTATTCCACTGTTTATATAGTTTCACATAGTAGTCAATTTTTGCAGAATATTCAGCGTTCAACTAGAGATGCACTAAGCGAGCGTTTTCATGAGAAGAATGATGGTGGCGAATATGACGAATCTGATTATGATTCTGATCTTCCTAGGAGTTCAAGCTTGGCCATTGGGCGATCTGGTGGGAATATTATCGAGCAAGGACATGATAAACCTTGGTATGGAGGTGTCAGCAGTGCTGCCGAAACAATTTCCGGCCAAAGAAATGGTTTTAACAAGAAGCATGGATTAAATTACTCAGCACCTAAATCTGGAAATGCTGATCCTCGTCTACAGACACCACAAGCCATTGCAAGTAGAAATAGGGGTGGGTTGTCAAGTAGTTGGAAGAATTCTGAGGAAGAGGAATACATGTGGGATGATATGAACTCAAGATTAACAGATCATGTAACCCCTGATCTTTCTAGTAACTCAAGAAAAGAGCGCTGGATTTCTGATGATTCAGAGAAAATGGTAAGCAAGGATTTCTACTTGTTCAAAAGTTTGGGCCCTTAGATTCCATTATTCTACTGTTAAAATATTTCTCAGACCCTGTTCAAGCGAATACATATGCAAGAACCAAAGAAACCACTCATTTCTTTGTTCTTCATTTAGCTTCTGATAGCTATCTACTTGTATAAGAGTTCACTTGATAGCTACATAGTTATTGAGCAACTACTCATTCTCTCCTTGCCCTGTGAGAATTAATGATGTGGGTTTTGAAATGTCTTCATTTGTTGTCACACATTTTGTCACTAGGTCCACAAACTTGGACCATCTTACATTTATAAATATATATATATATATATATATATATATATCTTGTGTGTGTGCTGATTGACCTTTGATCATATGCAGGGGTTTGGAGGTGGCTCTCGTAAACTGAAAAGAGTTGATGATCTGGACATGGATACTGATATTGTTGAACAGAAAGACATATCTGCTCTTGGGCACCGTATGCCATCACCTTGGTCTTTGCAAGAGTCGCATGTTGTGGATCAGCTGACCTCTTCCGGTACTCCTGTCATGAATTCTGCTCATTCAGAGCGTTATGTTTCAAGTTTAAGTGGGTTATCAACAAGTGGAGATTCTTCGGTGGCGAGGTTGGGAAATAGAGCACAGATGATGTCTTCTCGTGTTGGGGCCTCAAGCTTTGGGTTGCCGGCAAATGCTGCATCAGGGTCTAATGGAGCTGTAGGGAAACAGCAACAGATTCAGTCTGTGAGGGCTGCATCACCATCTGGACAGTTACTGATGCACCAGCATGCTCCCTTACCTGCATCAAAAATACAGAATCCCCATCATTATTTGGCTGAGCAAGACCCTGCTCAAGCTCCATCCCTTCCTCCTGACTTGAAAGCATCTCAAATTTTGGGAAAGTCGGACTCAGGTTTACATAGCCAGTATACTGAGGACTCTTTGCCTATTCCAACTTCCAATCTCCGATTAGGTGGCATGGCAAAATCACAGCCCCGAGAATTGAAGGCTTTGTCTTTGTCAATGGCTGCCATCCAATCAAAGCACCACTATCCCTTCCGACAACAAGACACAGAGCCTGAATCCTCGGATCAGACTGAGAATCCCCATGTAATGCCCTCAACAGTCAAAAATTCTATATCAGATCTTTCTAATCTCCTTGCTGCAGAAACTTCAGGACAGTCAAGCACAAGTAGTTTGTTGGCCGCTGTTTTGAAGACCGGAATTCTCTCTAATAAATCAATTACTGGTAGCCTTCCCAGTTCCAGTTTTGGTGACATGGAAAAAATGCCACCACAGTCAGGTGGTCAACCACCCTTGCCAATTGGACGGCCACCTACCAAAGCTGCACTTCCAGGGTTGAAGGTTGCACCAGCACCTTCATTGGGTCATCCTTCCCGTGATAACTCGCCAACCACCTCAAGCACTCTGCAGAAGGTTGGACATCCACCTTTGTCACAAGAGGGTAGTTCAACGGCAAAAGATTCAAATGCCAAGGATCCAATATCAAACCTTTTAAGCTCTTTAGTTGCCAAAGGGTTGATATCCGCATCAAAGTTGGAGACACCTACACTTCTGCCATCTCATAAGCCAACAGAAGTGCAAATTCAGAAACTACCCACGACTATCGTTAGCTCTATCTCTCCGTGTTCAGCATCATCAATAGTTCCTGTTTCATCTCGAAGGGATGATGCACCTCTCGCAGAACAGGTGGTCAAACCTTCTGCTGCATTGGCTCAATCTACTAAGACGGAAAAGAAGAACCCAATAGGATTTGAGTTTAAGCCAGATAAAATCCGAGAATTACATCCATCTGTCATCGATGAGCTTTTTGACGACCTTCAACATAAATGTAGCCTATGTGGCCTCAGGCTCAAACTTAAAGAACGTCTTGATAGGCATTTGGAATGGCATGCTTTGAAAACTCCTGAAGCAGATGGTTCAATTAAGGCATCAAGGGGGTGGTATGCAAATTCAGCCAATTGGGTTACTGGAAAGGCAGGAAGTTCTTCTGACCTTGACTCCAACAATTCAAATGACATGACTGGCATGCCAGTGGCCAGTAATGAGCCTACAGTTCCAGCTGATGAAAGCCAGTGTGCATGTATTATATGTGGCAATACTTTTGAAGACTTCTATTGTCAAGAAAGTGATGACTGGATGTTCAGAAGAGCTGTGTATATGACTGTTCCAGCTGGGGATGGTGAACTTGGAACTGCAGGGGGCAGCGTTCTGAAGGGTCCCATTGTGCATGCAACTTGTATTGATGAAAATTCACTTGAGGAATTGGGACTGGCTGCTACACAAATTAAATTGGTAAGCTCTTGTTCATAAGCAAATAGCGTTGTTTATGTATTCTGGCAGTCCCTCATTCTGAAGTATCTTATCACCAAGATGCTTTTGCCTATTTAGCTGTTTCCTTTTTTTGTAATATCATTTTGCATAATTTTAGACTGTTTTGGATGATAATGTTGTCTCTACTTTTTGGCAGGAAAAGGATGTTTAGTTCTTCAAGAACACGAGTTATGAATATATGAGAATTCAGGTTACTTGTGTAATTTTAGTTGAGTTGTCCTTCAGTGCTAATTGTGTTGTGCCACAGAATAGTGGTGGGAGTCTTTGTTTTAGCTCCATTTTTTCTGTTTTGTTTCATTTGTAGTTGAGAAGAAAAGAGAAAATAGATCTACATTCCAGATAGTTTGCATCTCAGTGATTCTCTTACAACTTTACAAGTAGTGGTTTGATGTTTTGCTATTTTATTTGTTACTTTGCTGAGCACTTTCCTTGATAGCATACTATCTGACCAGCAAAACAAGGAAATACACTCCTGATTCAGGAACCATGTAATTTCAGCTTCACAATTGGCAAACGGTAGCTTCACAATTGCCCTATGTATCGATACAACAATAATGGAATTAAGTTTTGTTTCTTTTTATCTTTTCAATTCTTTTTTTCATTTTTTTTTTCTAATTCCTTTGCCGGATGTGGTTATAGCATTCTAAATGAATTGTTTTCTTTCTCATTTTACTTTCTCCTGTTATTACTACAGTTGTGTTGGAGAGGGTGTAGATAATGCCACCTTGCTTAACATTTTTGAGTTCTCTATACCCTATAAATCTGGGCAGCACATGAAATTTTAAAGTTCTTTCAATTATATTCTCCTCTGTTGTAAATCTCATCTCCAAGTACATTAGCATCTTTGTGCACTGGTTATAATCACGAAACTCTAAACCTTCCAATTTGGTTCTCAATTCTCATGTTAGAGAACATGGCAATTTATTAGGGTTATTTTGTTGTCTGCCTACCATTCCGCCTATCTGCTTTCTGGTTGAAGCCATGCTCTTCCACATTTGCACATGTTGGTCTCTGAAGATTCTTTCTTAGATGGGATCGCCAATCCTACTATATATCTGCAAAACTTGTGGGAGGAAGGAAAAGCCCCATAAGCCCCCCTACTTCATCTTCATTGTTGCGTTGGCCAAATATGTATTATCATGATACAGTGAGACCTACTGGAATTCGGGTACTAATTTGTAGAATTGTAGTGCTTGGCCGGCCTTGATGGCGACCCATCTTGAATTTTCAATTCTTGACCAAAAACTCTGCAATTCCAGAACACCCTCGGTGTCAACACAGGTCAAAAGGGTCAACAATACCATGTCACTGTTTCTGAGATTTGCCATAGACTCATCAAAGACCGAAGAAATGAAGTTCATACCAAGCCCAATAACAAATTAAAGGGAAATCCAATCAGTGATAACGTAACAGTTATATATATGATTCATACCAACATGTGGGTTACATATGTTTTTGGTTCTATGCTATACTTCTAAGATATGGCATCTCACTGCTTCTATTAGTCTGTGGAGCACAAGTCCACAGTTATATGGTAATACTGCTACTCAGCATCTGGGAATCATATTCCCATTTGGTATGCCTATCTCTATGGCTTCTGGTGCTGGGTGTAGATATAATCCAGGTGAGCTTCTGCAACCATCCTTCTCTGGAGACACTCTTCATCTTTCTCATGGCATTCTTCCGATCCCATCAGCTGAAATGATCCATCACCACCCAAAAACAGATCAAGGAAATCAATTAGCTTACATTTAGAGATAAATTAACTAAGAGGTCGCTATAGGGTGAGTCGTATTCTCACGTCCATGATGTCATCATGATCTGCGCGGCGGTTGCTGAGGCTTGGTCTTGTGGAAGACGACGAGCATGTGATGAGATGATGAGGAAAAGAAAGAGAGAAAAGATGACGAGGAGGAGATTCTGCTTCTTCATGGTTGGTTTGGGATTTGGGGGCTGTGCGCTTGTGATAAATAGAAGAGGTGTGACGAAGAGCAGGGTGGTTTATCTAAAGACGAAAGCAAAGCTATAGCTAACTTAGGATCACATGGAAGGTCCTCAAGCAAAGCAGTTACAACTTATTGCAACTTACAGCACTGCAGTTTGTGTGGCCCCAAACCTTGCTTTGGTAAATTTTGAAATAAATTACAAAGAAAAACCTCTAAATCGGTTTAAATGAAGATAGTCAAAGTACAGATCAGTTTGAGCAGCATCGGTTTAAATTGACAATAGATGGCCAAGATTTGCCAACGCATCCGCATCAAGATTTGCGTTGGTAAATTG
The DNA here is from genome assembly GCA_034370585.1 of Fragaria x ananassa. Classification (NCBI taxonomy): domain Eukaryota; kingdom Viridiplantae; phylum Streptophyta; class Magnoliopsida; order Rosales; family Rosaceae; genus Fragaria; species Fragaria x ananassa. The sequence goes on from CP139752.1 coordinate 10,636,140, forward strand.
TTTACGAGAAGTCAGTTAAATGATAGGTCACGTACATATAGCTTCTCCTTATTAGTGCTAATTAGCTAGAAGTGACCGGGGCTTGTCACCCAAGTTCTATCCAATAAATTATGGTACAAATTGTTGAACTTGATCAAATAGACCAAAAAAAAAATGATCGTCTCCATTCAACGCATTCTTGATGAATAATTGATCAAATTGTTGAACTTGTTAGATTATCGGTTTTGGGTTAGATATATAACAACAAAGTAACCTAAAATCCCAATATGGAATGGACTTACTTTAGCAATACAATGTGCTGAAACACTTTTGAGAATACATGCTATCCTAACATGTACTGCTCTTGCTAAGAATCCATAAAAGTTAAAGAGGGTTGGTGATGTGATAAGGAGCACTAGCCCACAATAATACATACTAGCCTTTTACCTGTATATTTACACATGACTCGTAAGATCTCTATGAGTGGTTATTTTGGGTTTATATGGTAGAGCTTGTTTGTGATGAAGAGAATTAGTTATTAACTTAATTTCTTTCTGTTTTTTACTTGGATGTCATTGTCATATATTGCAGTGCAGACTCCAAATAAAGCTTTAAACGCAAAAGGACTAAAAGATGCAAAGAAATTTCACGACTCCTTTGTACTCGATCTGATTCTTCACCTAGCTTTCTCTTTAGAGCTGTAGAAAGACAAGAGACTCTCAACCAGTCAACCTGTGGACTACTTCCACAGCTATTCTCCATTATTTGATAATAGAAGTGATACTGATGCCTTAGTAACTTTCTCCCAATTTCCACAAACTCCCACTGAGTCACTGACTTTACACTACATGCTGCTGCATGATATATAATTAGTAATGAGTGATATTTTTAGACTTCAAGTTTCTGGGTTCTTTTCTCTTGATTTACACGTTTGTCTTTTAATCTTCAGCTGATATGAAATCCACTTTGAGTCTTTGTTGACACCTCGATCAACGTATACATCACTCTCATTTTGGACCCCTGACCCTTAATTTCCCACAGTGACACAGATCAACCCACTTACCAGTTATATACGCATGCCCTTCGATCTTTCTCATTATTGAACATGAACTTATCTAATAGCTAGCTCGCTAGGTTAAAAGTTTCCTGAATGGCCGGCGTTAGCCACCATTCTCATATTTCTGTCTCTACTATTAACTTTATCTTTGTCTTCACTCTCTTGGTCGTTCTTTTAAGCACCGATAGACTGGTAGTTATTTTGTGTGCATATATGCAGCAACTTCTGTTATGTCATTATATTTCAAATTGTGTCGAGTATGATTAGGGATAATCAGATAACTCATATCATTAAAGCCCCCACTGTTTTCGACTGTTCTCATATGAATCCAACAATCTGATAGAGATTTCAACATGCACACACCTTAGAATTGAAGTCCCATTCATCTCATCATGCACAAGCTAGCCTGTTTTTGGATGATTCTCCATATCATTCAATCTTATCAAAGATATGGAAATTAATTAAGATGCTCTAAAATTTGTTTCAGAAATAATGCGCATCTGGACATTTCAGTGTGAGAAATAATATAGGATGCCAACAATAGGAGAAAGACAAGTACGTTCTCGGTCGAGAAGAACATTCCAAACAATATCCACAAGAAAATAAATACATCACCGGTCTCTACTCAATGAGACACGATCATCCCCGTACACAAACCATACCCTCGTATAGTATTGATCGACGGTGGCGAAAATTGTCAGCCCTAGAAAGCAACTTACAAGCACCAAGATGGTTTTGTATTTATACATATAAACAATAATTTTGGCATTCATCACCAATGTTGAGATGGCCGAGTTGGTCTAAGGCGCCAGATTAAGGTTCTGGTCCGAAAGGGCGTGGGTTCAAATCCCACTCTCAACATATATGTATTTTTCATAATTGCCTTTTACACTCCCACTTTTCTTTACACTCACACCTTTCTGCTTTGCATTCCAACATAAGATCATGAGCTTTGCAAAGCGATTAACATCATAAAGACGTGCTGTTGATAAAGAAGTCATTTAACTTATGGATGAAATTGTTGGCATTCATAAGACATGTCCAGTTAGCAAGGTTCCTAGTTACACTCACTGCAGGGCAGTTGTAAAAAAAAGTTCATGGATTCGATCTTTATTAGTATTGCAAAGAAAGTAAGGCATAGGTTTCTGTTTGAAGACCAAAAATGTGTAATACGTCTTTGGTTTTCTGAGAAGCGCAGCCAGCCAAAAACTTCAAGTTTTGGAGGGATGTTTAGTCTCATCTCTGACAGTGGCCGGGTTTAGCATTGTAGCAACGAACGTAATAGTGGCTTTTGCTCCATAGATCCATGATAGAAGTTTGTTCATTGCCAATAAAAAGAGATAGAATAAGTAGGTCGAAGTGTCGAACTGCATTCTGTTTATTTTTACTTATAATTGGTGTAAAATAAATAACAAGTGACACACAGCAGAGAAGGCGAACATAGAGAAACCGTGAGCATATTATAGCATGCAAGGCCCAAGCTTAAGCTTAGCTAGCTATATAGGACAAGTTGCCTGGCCAGCTGCTTTCTATGTATATATAATTGTATATAGATACTCTGACCTCTACTGTGCCATCGAAGAGAAACTTTCACGGGTTCTGTAAACTATCTAGTTCCGTGAAGAAAAGAATGACCTGACCTCTGTATATAAACTATGAAAACGTACATATGCAGCAGTCCATCATCTAGAAGATGAGAGGAATGAAATATGCACAAATTGACAAGCTAAATAATTCAATGGGCTGAGAAAAGTAAAAGACCAGAACAAAGACAAGCTAGCTAAAAACAAAGCATGCAGTCAATGAATGTTCCATATTGTTTAGTTAACTAATTCAACCAGTTTTAGCTGGCATGGTTCTAGAACTGAAAGCTCATATCCCTTCACATGGTTACTGTTTAGTTTTATCCAACATATTTTCTTCAATCTTAACAAAGAGTCATATAGTGCAGCGCGCAGCTGCTTGCTGGTAGAACATACAGCATCAGCTGCATTCGTTTATTTTACCTTTATGCATTGTATATAATATTTCTTGGTCTGGATTTTCTATAATTGAGGCAGGTGAACACAAGATTACAAAATGCACAAGTCACAGACACGAAAATTGGGGGGCGCTCATACAACTTCCTTTGTCTATCTTCTTGTTGTTGGTTAATCGCGTTGTGTTTCTATATACGAGTACAATTGCCCGCAGCATATCATGGGGCTCTGTAAATTATATATTCTTCTAGACCAACTATTACCTGATCCATGTGTGCACGTGTGAGCTGACATGTGTGAGTGTGTGTGTATATGTATATAAAGGTCAAAGTCAACATTTAGTAGCTAAGCTAAGCTGAGAGTGAGAGCGATACAGAGAAGAGCTGGATCGAGCTTGGACGTGTAAGGGTCAAGACCTTGGAGATGAAGATGACCTGGAGGAGGAAAATGGCTGGAGATATATATGGGTGTGAAGGGTCAGATAAATCGAATTGAATCTTGGAAGGGAGAAAGCGAGAGTGATATGTCGGGTATAAAGATCGAAAAGGGCATTTGGTTGAATTGAATTGGTTCTGAAAATGTCAAACAACATGCACCTGTCTAGAGATGGGTGATGAATTTCCCCCTTGTTTTTCCCATTTTCGACTAGCTAGTCAACTTCTTATCCATTGCTTCAGTTTAAATGTCAATCCAACGCCCCACCTGCTGCGCTTTTGGTCTCAACCGATGACATTGATATCCAATAACGGATTCAAGAATTCTCCGAAATAATTCTAGAAAGGATAAACCAGTCGCTTAGTGGTGGAGCTTCAGATATGAAATTCTCTGACCTGGGTTTGATTAACAAAGCTGTTAAAATGATCAGATACTTTGCTACAGTACATAGGTAGAGCATCTCACATGTGTTGAGATTCAATTTTGAACAAAAAAGTAATAAGCATACACAACAGTCTGTAAAACTGATACAAACATTTTATCAAACATCTTGTCTGTCAATACAAACATTTTGGCATGCTGCATCTCATGGATGATATTGTAATACATGAAGAGTACTACTTGTTAAGGCCATTGCGTTGGCAAATGACCGTGAAATAAGATCAGGGGTATTGAGACATCCAAACTCACTAGATACCTGCAATGAGCATGTATATGATTTAAAAATATTCGGCAAATTATATATATATGGTACTCAAACATTACTCAAAGTCCCATATAGGAGAAGTAGGCGTTAGGTCTGACTCTCATCATATTGTTGGGAAATTAAAATGAACATTTATAAAAGGGTGGTCGATTAAATTCATCCGTCGACTTGACACTAAATTGGTGTGACTCTTCTTTGGTAGTATTGTGGCTGTTGGATAAGGAGGGCATAGGCTCGATCTGCATGTAATGCAATACCTTCATCATTATTCAAGGTGGTTCTGCCCCTTGCAAGTAGCTAGCCTACCTCAACCAACATTTGTAGAAATATCAATCCGATTTTAAATGCTTTATAAACTATATTTCAACTCGATCAGACGATTACTTCTCTAAAAATGGTATTTACTTCTGCACTATCACACGTATAGATAGAAAAGAAAAAGAATAGAAATGGTACGTCTAGCTAATAATGTTAATTGCATTTTTAACGAGCACATACAATTCTCTAATAGATTTTGATTGTTTTACTCTAACAAATTCTCTAAAATTTTCTCCAAAATGAGAAATGTGATGATGAGAAAGAAAACCAAATTCCTCATATTTGTAACAAACTTTAAAATTCTAGAGAATGATTTCGGAAATGATTATGAATTAATCTTTAAAATATAAAATCTTTTAGAGTTGGTTGAAGATCGAAGAAAAATTGTTTAAAGCTCTAACTTTCGCTTGCTTATGCTTAGCTTATAAGAGCAACTTTAACAGACTCTTTATTTTAGTTTTTAGCTATTTTAGAAAGCGTGTTTAACTTTTTTGATATTTTCAGAGCTCTAGCAGACTAGCCAAAGTTTAGCTATTATAACTTTTAGTTATCTCGCTAGCTAAATATAGAGAGCGGGATACTCAGATGAGGCTACCTATAATTTAATACATTCATTGTAAGATATTTTACGTGATATATAAATATATTTAAACTATTTAATCTTTATTTGAAGAATAATGTTGTTGTAATGCTAGCTAAAATAGAGAGTATTGATGTAGTCGCATTTGTAAAGTGGCTAACCAAATTGACATTTTAGCTAATGTAACTAAAATTTAACTAAAAAATGACTAACATTACTAAAGATGCTCTAATAAATCTTATAATAAAAACATTATAGGAAAGTTGTAGGAGATACGTACTCTAATTGTATAATTTTGGTTTACATTCAAATAACATCATACAAATTTTGTGATTAGAAAAGAAAAAGAAAATAGTAACTTGTGTTGTCCTTTTCATGTCATCACCCCAAACCCACCAATTTGCATGCATGAACTTAATAACAATATAATCACTTTATGATAGACAAAAGGAACCAAGAAATTATGAATATTACGATGTATTAACATTCTCCAAGAATGGAGTATATATACAAGAGATATCAAAAACCTATTAGGAAACTAACTATGATAGAATATTCCTAATAATAACACAATATTCACAATCCTAATACTATAGGGTATGACTCACGCCAACACTCCCCCTCAAGTTGGCGCATACAAATCACCAATGCCCAACTTGTCAAGAGAGTCATGAAAGGCTTTACTTGAGAGAGCTTTCGTAAGGATATCAGCTAATTGTTCTTCAGAAGGAACAAAAGGAAAGAAAATAATCTGACCATCCAACTTCTCTTTAATGAAATGTCGATCTACCTCCACGTGCTTTGTGCGATCATGTTGAACAGGATTGTGAGCAATTTCAATAGCAGTCTTATTATCACAATAAAGTGGCATAGCCTTCTTCTGCCGAAATCCCAAATCTCTCAACAAGTGTCTCAACCACAACATCTCACAAAGTCCTCGAGCCATTCCTCTATATTCTGCTTCAGCACTAGAACGAGCTACCACATTTTGCTTCTTACTCTTCCAAGTAACTAAATTACCACCAACAAAAGTGAAGTAGCCTGAAGTAGACCTGCGATCTGTAATATTACCTGCCCAGTCTGCGTCTGTGTACCCAGAAACATCCAAATGCACGTGTTTTGAAAAGATTAATCCTTTCCCTGGAGCAGACTTCAAATACTTCAAAATACGAAATACAGCTTCCATATGAACCTCACTAGGATTATGCATAAACTGACTCACCACACTAACTGCATAGGCTAAATCTGGTCTAGTGTGAGACAAATAAATCAACCGGCCAACTAACCTCTGGTATCTTGCTTTATTGGTAGGTACTTGATCCAAATACTCAGCTAACCGATGGTTCTGCTCGATAGGAGTATCAACAGGTTTACAATCAAGCATACCTGTTTCTGCCAGCAAGTCCAATACATACTTCCTCTGACTCAACACAATACAATTCTTCCCACGAGCAACTTCAATCCCCAAGAAATATTTCAAATTACCCAAATCTTTCATCTCAAATTCAGAAGATAACTGACCTTGTAACCTTTGAATCTCCTCAACGTCATCACCTGTCATAACCATATCGTCTACATAAATAATTAAAGCTGTCACCTTACCGCATCGGTGTTTAAGAAACAAAGTGTGATCTGAATTACTCTGTTGGTATCCAATCCTCTTCATGAACTTAGAGAAACGTCTGAACCATGCTCTGGGTGACTGTTTTAGACCGTAAAGGGACTTCTTCAACTTGCACACTACTTGCTCTCCAGTTGAAGTACCATACCCAGGAGGCAAATCCATATAGACTTCTTCATGCAAATCACCATGCAAGAAAGCATTCTTAACATCAAATTGTTGCAAAGGCCAATCAAGGTTGGCGGCTAACGAAAGAAGTACTCGTATTGTATTAATTTTGGCCACTGGTGCAAACGTTTCATCATAATCCACTCCATACTTCTGAGTGTAGCCTTTCGCCACTAACCTCGCCTTGTACCTGTCCACCGAACCATCAGAATTATGTTTCACAGTATACACCCACCGACAACCAACCGTCTTCTTCCCAGGTGGTAAGGACACTAACTCCCACGTACAATTCTTCTCAAGAGCTTCCATCTCAACCTGCATGGCTTGCATCCACCTTTGATCTCGCATTGCATCCTGCACTTTACTAGGGAGAGACACAGAAGATAATTGATTCACAAATGCAACATATGATTTAGATAACCTATGAGTTGACACATAATTAGCAACAGGGTACCGAGCTTTTGCACTAAGGGTAGGTTCATATTGTTTCGAAGGCTGACCACGAGTGACACGGTTAGGTAACTGTTTATTGGATGCAGGAGAATGATTAGAACATTTATTTTGTGAACTCAATTGGGAGACAGACATAAGATGATGAGATAATGAGGGTACATAAAGTACATCATGCAATATAATGGATGGTGTAACCTGAACAGACCCAATACCTAAAACTGGAAAAGATGCACCATTTGCATTTGAGACATGAGAGATAGACGAAGATGACATGGACACAAAGAACGATTTATCATAGGTCATATGATCTGAAGCTCCAGAATCAATTATCCAAGTGTCACCACCAGTAAAGTTAGCAACATGTAAAGCAACACCAAATTTACCTCTAGTTTCCTTAGTCTTAGTCAAGGAAACATTACCCTTGGAGAGATCTCTACCTTCAATGCCGTAGAAGCGCAAGATTTGAGACGCTTCACTCTTCCCTTTGATAGCTTTCAAATCCACCATTTTTCCTTCAAATTATTCTAATCACCAGCAACAAATTTTCAAAAGAAATTGTCCAAGTTGTTGGACGTCACTGAACCGCCTTAGCCAATCCAATCACACAAGTTCACCTCTCAATCAATTAAACAAGTTTGCACCTCCACCAATTATACAAAGCTTGCTCTCGATACCTCCAAGCCAATTTTAACAAAGCTATCTTCACAACCGAACAACACCAAACGCAACGATCGAAACACCAAAAGAACTTCGCCAATCTCAACAACCGAAAAAGCAGAAAAAAAGAAACTTCAATGACCAAAAGAACCAAATTTGCAGCGGAACAAAACCACCAAGTCCGATGGATCTTGATTCGGCTCTGATGCCAAGACAAAAGGAACCAAGAAATTATGAATATTACGATGTATTAACATTCTCCAAGAATGGAGTATCTATACAAGAGATATCAAAAACCTATTAGGAAACTAACTATGATAGAATATTCCTAATAATAACACAATATTCACAATCCTAATACTATAGGTACGACTCACGCCAACACTATTCATATATAAGATTGGGCACTCGAATTTAAAATAGTATATATACTGAGCATCAAGCATTATATATCAGACTGCGGCTGCCCTTTCCTATCCTCTCATGGCTGCCTTTCTTATTCTCTAGTCACTCAACTCCCTTCGACACCTTCATAACATCCACACACCCTCTTCCAAAAATGGAGATTCACTTTCATTTACGTGCAACTCAGCTCCTTCTCTGCACACTCACTATATTACTTTTCACACCCACCACCTCCACCACCGCTGCCACCCTATCGGTGCTTCCCAGAGGCTTCAAGGCCACTCCCGACTCCTCAATCGAAACCTTCCAACCTCTCCTCTCCGACTCCACCGGCAACTTCTCACTCGGTTTTCTCCGAGTCAACAAAACCCAGCTCGCTCTCGCCGTCCTCCACGTCCCGTCATCCGAGCCGTTTTGGCTCGCCAATCCAACCAAACTCGCTCGCTGGTCCGACCGTGCCCAACTCACCTTCAACGGCAGTCTCGTCCTTACCGACCCTCACACCAAGTTATATTGGTCAACTCACACGAACTCTCATCGTGTGATCCTGCAAAACAATTCCAACCTACTAATACAGAGTTCAAACCACACTGAACCTGCAGCATGGGAAAGTTTCGACTTTCCTACAGATACCCTTGTCGAAAACCAGAACTTCACTTCGAAAATGGTTCTGATCTCCTCCAACGGACTATACTCGATGCGATTAGGGCCCGACTTCATCGGCCTGTACGCAAATTTCAACGAAGGCTCGGACCAGATTTATCTCCGACACAAAGCCATGGAAGCCAAAACCGAGATAGTCGAGAATCAAGCCCCGATTTACGCGCAGATAAACCCGGATCGCTACCTCGGTATGTACCAAACAGGTAACCCGTTACCCGCCGACGTTCAAAAGTTCAACAGCTTTCAGACGCCGGTCACCGGGTTCCTCCGTGTCCGGTTAGAGCCCGACGGGAACTTAATCGGGTACTTCTGGGACGGGACGAAGTGGGTTTTGGACTACCAGGCGATATCTCAAACCTGCGAGCTTCCTAGTGCGTGCGGTTCTTACGGGTTATGCACAGCCGGAAATGGCTGCTCGTGTTTGGACAACCGGACGGAGTATGCCTCCGGCGAGTGTTTCGCGGCGCAGTCCGGTGACTTCTGCAGCGACGGAGTGCCGAGGAATAATTTCTGGGTTTTGAGGAGGAACGGGGTGGAGCCGCCGTACAAGGAGTTGATGAGGTACGAAACGACGTCGTCGGTGGAGCAGTGCGAGAGGCTTTGTGAAAGGAACTGTAGCTGTTGGGGCGCGGTGTTCAGTAACGGATCCGGGTTCTGTTACATGATGGACTACCCGGTCCAGACCTTGGTGGGTGTGGGGGATGAGACCAAGATGGGGTATTTTAAGGTGCGGGAGGGTGCAGGGAGGAAGAAAATGAATGTGGGAGCTGGGGTTGGGATTGGTGTGATGTGTGGGCTGGTCGTGATCTTGGTTGGGATTGTTGGGGTTTGGAGGTTTAGGGTTTGGAAGAGGAAGAGAGGAGGAGCTGTCAAGAGCCGGTTCATGGAGCAAAACGGCGGCGTTTCGCCCGGGCCGTATAAGGATCTCGGAACGGCAAGCTTTAGGTCAATTGAGATGGGGAGTACGTAGTGACGCAGGGAGTGACATTTTTTGGGTTTGGGAGTGATGAGGATGATTATGATGTTAATCACTAACTCATTTGATTAGTGGTGGTGGATTCGGGCTAATCTTGGGTATATTGTAAGATAATACATGATTAGTGGACCCTTAAACCTAAATGGCTAATCTCATTGGATAATGTTTGCAACTCTGCATAATTGTATATATAGATTAGTGCTCTTCACATGTCACTTTGAGGCCTTTGTAATTTGTATCGATGAAAGTTGTACAATTTTAAAAGTATATGAATAGAGGTTTTGACCTAGGGAATGAATCATGTTGGAGTTTTTAATTTCTTTGGTTATATATATATATATATATATATATATATATATATATATTCTAATGTTTTGTTTATGTTTACATGATTTAAAGTTACATATAACGAAATAACTTAAATACATAAGTATATATTATACTTCATCGTTGTAATATACGACAATTATTTATTTCGTTATATGTCTCAACTGGCCATTTTAAATTTCTTGATTTATTTATTTGAGTTGGGTTTAAAGTTTAATTTTATAAAGATAAATTTTATAACAGAAATTTTAAGTTATGATCTATTTTAAAGTTCTTTAAGTTCTTAATACATTCTCATCAAAACAAAGAGTTTTTTCGGTTTTCAACTTAAACTGTGCATAATGAAGTTCTATACTTTCATTTTGCGACTATTGTTTGAGTATATATTACTGTTTAAGTGATCGGATGCAAATATAATGTGCAAAACGGGAGGAGGTGGATACTGAAATGAGGGTAGTGATGTTGTGACTTGTGGATGAAGCAATTATTAGATAGGAGTAGTTTGTGGTTCTGTCATGTGGATTGTGAGGGACTAGAATGTGTTGTAAACGATGGAGTTGATGGGCATTATGCCAAAGATTTTTATCCTGCAAATGACGCACGGGGTGACATCATGTGGATTGTGATCCGACACTGAAAATCCTAAAAGATTGGGATGCAGATGGTTAGGTGTAAGAGTATACGACAAAAAAACAGTATACGACAAAAAAACAGTCCGTTGCAATTTTTATTCTTCAAGCCCCAACTACACTATAAAAATCCCATTTTGGCCAATTAAAATTACTCCCAACCGCCAAAAGTAGGATCAAATCTAATTAATGAGAATAAAATGAAAAAAAATAATATAGAGGAATTATTATGATAAATGTTACATTGATGCCTTTTTTGTAGTTGTCGATAACCCATCAATCAGATGAAATGCACACAAACAAGGGAACAACTACTGTGTAAGTAGTATTCCTGGTACTGCGGCTGTCGCTTGACTTTGTCAAGTTGTCATGCGCCAACTGTGCGTCTCGTGTGGATCAGTTTTGTTTCCCTCAGCAATGACTCTAATTATCTCTCCCTCAGCAACCGATCAAATTCGCAAACCGATCTGAAAACGGGGTTGTCAACTTCGCTCGGATCGATCTCCCAATCGTGGTCAAAGGTATCTTCTAAACGTTATCGAGGAGAGGCGAGGCGAGGAGAGGAGAGGCGAGGCGAGGAGAGGCGAGACGCGGATAGAGAATTAGCAAGAGTCAACTTCTCCACGCACCAAAACTTCTCCAATCAGTGTTTGACACGTGGTGCAGACACCTATAGAACTCAATGTACTGCGTACATTCCAGAACACATCCACAAACAAAGATAAAAACTCAAAACACCAGAAAATTTTAGTACCATTTAGTTTAACGACATATTTTTTTAGGAGGTTGCAAGTTCGATTCACGAAATACTAGTTCTAGCATTTGAGTTATTTACTTGATAAAAAAAAACACTAGAAAATCCTATATTGATTCTTAGATCAAAATCTTCATGGTAGTGGTCATGAGTCGTGACCAAATTATCCCAACGAGAGCTTGACTTCTAGATGTTGAATAACCCTACACCATGATCTTCCACACTGAAATTGCATAAAAAGAAGAACATAAACAAGCAAAGAACTTAGTAAAGGTAGTCGTGGAAGAGGAGACCACTAATTAACAAAACACCATAATGGTTCGGCAATGTTCATAAGCTTCAATTTACCGGTATTGCTGTAAAGTTATGGTGTGAAGTGAAGTGACTAAATCATTATTGAATATCAAGTCTCAGGGTCGGGGTTGAATTTGAATATGAAATTGTGGAAAAGGGAGAAAATTCGAATAGAAGATGAAAGGGTGAGGTGTATGAGATGAAGGAGGATGGGAGGTGAAATAACAGATTTGGGAATTTGATGAGAAGTTGGCCAATATAGGTGTTAGTACATAGCCAAAATACTTGGCTGAGCCGAGAATAAGGTACAAATACCCGGTCGAGATAGCCCTGGTGAGCCCTTCACAGACATCCAAAGAGTGAAGGCCGGTAACAAACCGCTTGCCAAAGTCACTCTAGCGACAAAACACCCCCAAAAGGGGAGACACTCCAAAGGATAGCAAGTAGTCCCACATTGGAGACTAAAGCCAAGGTACCCAAGCTTGGCCTATAAAACAAGCTCAACCTACCATAAAAGGTACACACAATCTCTCTCTCACACTCTTCTACCTTTGCAAGTGCTCAAAGCTAACTTAAGCATCGGAGAGTCGAAGACTGGGCCACCCCAGTCCCGACCCCGTGACACTGTCACTTGTGCAGGTTCTGTGTGAAGGACCCAAGAATTCTACTTCGCTCCGCCTCGCGACCCCTTCCCGGCTCGGGACGAAGTAGGTAGAAACAATTGGCGCTAGAAGGAGGGGCCCTATCTTATGGAACTCCCATTTGCCTCGGCACTCAGCACCATGGTGGAAATCATTGATGACCCCGTGGACCCTGGCACTCAAGTGGAACTTCAACCCAGCGACACATCCCTTCCCCAAACCAGCAGCCCGGCCCCTATTAGCCATCCTGACCCCGCCACAGCCCTTGAAATCCTCAAGCGAGACTTCCATTCGTTCCGCGAGCAAGCGGCGAAAGAGAGGGCAGAAGCGGAAGCGTACTGGGTACGTATCACTGAGTTGGAGAACCACAAACATGTGAACAATCCCACACCCCAAATAACCCGAAACAACGCCGCCACCACATATAAAATCAAAGATAGAGAAAGCGACGAATTCATACCTGGAAACAGCGGGTTTGCGTAGTGGCAGTGAAGCTGATTACAAACGGCTGAGCGCTCGCACCCAATCGATTGAGGATGAAATTGGACGTTTCCCAGTCTGAAGCTTGTAGAATAGCCGAAACCCTAAAACACAAATCGCGGCTCAACAGTTTCTAGTTTCAAAACACGAACTCCCCCCTTCAGTTCTCTCCAACCCTATTTATAGGCATTCCCCTGGACCCCACAAAAATGAACTGTCAGAGTAAAGCCACGTCACCTTTGGCCACTTCAAAAAAAAAAAACGCGAGTCTCCCCAACCAAGCGCGGACTGACTCGCCAGGGTAACGGCCCGCAACGCTCAATAGCGAGTCTCCCCAACCAAGCTTGGACTGACTCACCACGCAGCAGCCGCAACGCCACATAGCGACAGTCGCCAATCAAGCGCATACTGACTCGCCACATAGCGACAGTCCCCAACCAAGCGCGGACTAACTTGCCAGGGCAACGGCTCGCAACGCTCAATATCGAGTCTCCCCAACGAAGCGCGGACTGACTCGCCACACAGCGGCCGCAACGCCACATAGCGACAGTCGCCAATCAAGCGCGCACTGACTCGCCACATAGCGACAGTCCCCAACCAAGCGCGGACTGACTCGCCAGGGCAGCGGCAAACGTTTCTTCTCGCCAACCTGTTTTCGAAAAATCACCTCGTCACCTCGCTAGTCTCGCATGGGGAATTCGGGACTCGGCACCATGCCTCCCGCACCCGTGTAAAACCTATTCTCGGCATCTCTAGAATAACTCCCCACCCAAGAACTCTCTCGGACTGGGGACTTGGAGACTTGTTAGTACATAGCCAAAATACTTGGCTGAGCCGAGAATAAGGTACAAATACCCGGTCGAGATAGCCCTGGTGAGCCCTTCACGGGCATCCAAAGAGTGAAGGGCTGGTAACAAACCGCTTGCCAAAGTCACTCTAGCGACAAAACACCCCCAAAAGGGGAGACACTCCAAAGGATAGCAAGTAGTCCCACATTAGAGACTAAGGCCAAGGTACCCAAGCTTGGCCTATAAAACAAGCTCAACCTACCATAAAAGGTACACACAATCTCTCTCTCACACTCTTCTACCTTTGCAAGTGCTCAAAGCTAACTTAAGCATCGGAGAGTCGAAGACTGGGCCACCCCAGTCCCGACCCCGTGACGCTGTCACTTATGCAGGTTCCGTGTGAAGGACCCAAGAATTCTACTTCGCTCCGCCTCGCGACCCCTTCCCGGCTCGGGACGAAGCAGATAGAAACAATAGGGATTAAAGAAACTGTTTTGAGTGGTCCCTAGTGAATGACTACTCAAGCTTCTGACAAGTGCAAGTTTGGCTTCGAGTTCTTAGCCGAAGATCTCTAGGAGGTGGTAGATCTAGTGTGGATGATAACTTCTTTCAACGATACGATCCAGAGTGATTGAGTGGTCAGGGTTGCTGCATTAATCGAGACAGGTCATGGTGATGCAAATTGTGGTGGCGTGGTTGCAGATTTTCGATCGAAATGGTCATAAGAGAAAATACATCTATTAAGTCAGGGAAATTGCTAATTTTTCATTAAAATTGGTACTACTAATCTACTATTTATCTAAAATTGACAATTTTATCCGTCTTACATAATGCACCAATTAAAGTTAATTTGCTTGTCAATTTGTTATTCACACCGTAAATTATAACATTTGACATCCAACGGTTGTGATTGAAGATTTTGTCAATTGTGTGTTAACAATAGTGCAAAGTGTGGGGCCCACCCAAATCAATCGGGCAAAACGATGGGCAAAAATTGGTCATCCAATTACCTGGGCAGCTGGTCCCCACTTGGACCCCAACAATCAATCAAGCAATTATTAGAAAGTTGCCCGCGCGTTGCAGCGGGATTAGCTAACATATTCAAGAATTATGGACTGCATAAGACATAGAAAAAGAAAAATATGTAAAAGTTTACTATATATCATATCCAACATTATAAACATAAAGTAAAAACAGAAATAACTTAAAACTAGTGTATCATCAATTAAAAAAACATAACTCTAAAAGAAAACCTAACAAACTAATTAAAAAAAAATTATGGCAAGAAAATTCAGTTACCTTTATGACATTTATAGGGTGATGGTGTTAGGAAGATAACCTAATTAACAACTTCAAAAAGTATATACAGACAAATCAACTTTGAGCAGCATCAATTAAAACCTACAAAGTAAAGAAAAAATTATAAGGTTGAATTCAAATCATTAAATACCTGAAATATTTTATCTTATTAGAATTACAATAATGAACTGAAAATTGAAAGGAAGTGGAGAAGAGAAGAAAAAAAGATGAAACGAAAATATTTTAGGTATTGTGTAGATTGCGATATACTGCATACTATGCAAGCTTACCAGTCAGTTTAGATAGATACTGTTTGGGATAAGGTCTCTCAATTTCTCCAGGAATTCTAGAAGTGTCATTATCTATTGCAAATGAATATTTTTCTTTTTGAATTGTTTGTATTCTTTGTGTGAGTTTGTTTCTGTAAAACAATATATGTATGACGTATTCACTGCAAGGTTGTGTATGAGAAAATTTGTAAGAATTTGATCATAGTTTGTTTCTGGGAATGAGAGTTCGTAAAAAAAAAAAAAAAAAAAGCGAACCCCCAGCGGACTGAATGAGAGTGAGAGAGAGTTTGTGAAAAAAAAATAGTGATCGGACTCCGCACCCTTCTCTGGGGAAATCTAGAGAGACAGAGAGAGTTCTTCCGGAAAAAAAACGATCTGCCAGCGGACTCCGCGCCCATCTCGTGGGCGGAGTCCGCGCCCTTCTCTGGGAATGAGAGTTCGTCCAAAAAAAAATAAAAATAAAACGAACCCCCAGCGGACTGAATGAGAGAGAGAGAGTTTGTGGAAAAAAAAGTATGATCGGACTCCGCGCCTTTCTCTTGGGAGGAGAAATAGAAAAATCTAGAGAGACAGAGAGAGTTTGTCCCGAAAAAAAAAAAAGCGAACCCCCAGAGGACTCCGTGCCCATCTCTGGGAATGAAGAGGACATGACAGTAAATATCTAGAGAGACAGAGAGAGTTCGCCCAAAAAAAAGTGATTGGACTCCGCGCCCTTCTCTAGGCGATGAGAGAGAGAAAAAAAAAACTATCTGCCAGTGGAGTCCGCGTCCTTCTCTGGGGCGGAGAAATGAAAAAATCTAGAGAGACAGAGAGCGAGAGTTTGTGAAAAAAAAAAAAGAGTTAACAGAAAACAAAAAAAACAAACAAAAGGAGCGATCGGACTCCGCGCCATTCTCTAGGGCGGATTAATAGAAAAATCTAGAGAGACAGAGACAGTTCGTCCAAAAAAAAATCTGCCAACGGAGTCCGCGCCCATCTCGCTGGCGGAGTCCGCGCCCTTCTCTGGGGCGGAGAAATAGAAAAATCTAGAGGGACAGAGATAGTTCGTAAAAAAAAAAATGAAATGCCAGCGGAGTCCGCGCCTTTCTCTGGTTCGAGAAATAGAAAAATCTAGAGTGACAGAGAGAGTTCGTCCAAAAAAAAAAAAAGCGAACCCCCAGCGGGCTCCGCGCCCATCTCTGCCTAGCTATCTCGCGGGCGGAGGCCGCGCCCTTCTCTGGGGCGGAGAAATAGAAAAATCTAGAGGGACAGAGAGAGTTCGTCTAAAAAAAAAGCGAACCCCCAGCGGACTCTGCGCTCATCTCTGCCTATCTCGCGGGCGGAGTCCGCGCCCTTCTCTGGGGCGGAGAAATAGAAAAATCTAGAGGGACATAGAGAGTTCGTAAAAAAAAAAGACGATCTGCCAGCGGATTCCGCGCCCTTCTCTGGGGCGGAGAAATAGAAAAACCTAGAGGGACAGAGAGAGTTTGTCCAAAAAAAAAAACGATCTGCCAGCGGACTCCGCGTCCTTCTCTGGGGCGGAGAAATAGAAAAATCTAAAGGGACAGAGAGAGTTCGTAAAAAAAAAAAGCGAACCCCCAGCGGACTCCGCGCCCATCTCGCTCTAGAAGCTGCAAGAGGCACCGCGTGAGATAAGAGGCAAAAAAGACAGAAAGTCTCGAGCGCTCTCGAAGTTTCAACACCCAGAAAAGGCGAGAAACGCAGGTCCAACACCGAGGCCCAACACTGTCTTTAGTGAACAGGAGCCAACACCGACACAAAATAGTATATGTTAAATGCTCTAGAAAAATCTAGAGAGACAGAGACAGTTCGTCCAAAAAAAAATCTGTCAGAGGAGTCTGCGCCTATCTCGCGGGCGGAGTCCGCGCCCTTCTCTGGGCCGAGAAATAGAAAAATCTAGAGTGACAGAGAGAGTTCGTCCAAAAAAAAAAGCGAACCCCCAGCGGACTCCGCGCCCATCTCTGCCTATCTCGCGGGCGTAGTCCGCGCCCTTCTCTGGGGCGGAGAAATAGAAAAATCTAGAGGGACAGAGAGAGTTCGTCCAAAAAAAAAAAACGATCTTCCAACGGAGTTCGCGCCCTTCTCTGGGGCGGAGAAATAGAAAAATCTAGAGGGACAGAGAGAGTTCGTCAAAAAAAAAGCGAACCTCCAGCGGACTCTGTGCCCATCTCTGGGAATGAAGAGGACAAAACCGTCACTTTACTGTCATTAGTGAACAGTAATTGCCCCTGACGGAAAATAGTGTATGTTAAATGTTTTGGTGCATTGACCATTTCTATCAATTACCATATTAGTCACCCAATGAGTAGTATATGGGTGCATTTGCTATAATGAACTCAGGCAAGTGGAATTTTGGCAGGGTTACGGTGCTGGTTGGTGGTCTGGAGGTGGCGGTGCGCTAGTTGGGCCAAGCTTGGCCTTCTAGGCCCTACTATATTGGAATGGGGTTCGGCCTTAGAACCCAACCTTATGTCTTTAGATTTTGTCTAAATTTCAATAATACCATGTATTTGAAAACTATCTTTAGCGCCCATAATGTAGTACTTTATAGATATTACAAAAGGTAATACGTAGAAAATAAGTCTTAGGCCCAAAGATCTGATAGACAAACCCATACCTAATGCACGTTATGTAAACACACACAAGCACTAAAGCAAAACGTGTTTTCTCTCCCTTTTCTGTCTCTTGAAAAAACCCAATTTCAGCCTCTCGGTTCTCCTCCCCCTCCGCCAAATCTGGATTTTCCCGATCTCCTGCGTGAGTGTGGGTGGAGGACCTCGTCTCCTACCCTCGGTAGTAGTCTCATGTCCCGGTGATGGTAGTCTTGCTAGTAGATTTTCTGATTTTCCCTTATGTTCTGCTCCAAACCAAAATCCTGAAATCTCTGCATTCCAGATCTCCCTTTCATCACTCCCATCCTTCTCTACCCCCTTCATCAATGTTCACTCCTCATGATCTTTCTTCCGCTTCTCAAGCTTCCCTTTGTTTCCCCCATGTTATCTCATCTCTACCCACTGGAAGGTCCCATCCTTGCCCAGCCACGGTGTTAAAGCGATTTTTCGTTTGGATCTCTTCTGGGCTTGTCTTCGCTTGCGTCGTTGGCTATACCTTCACCCCCTTTCTATTTTACTTTTTATTTGGTTACCTTGTCCTCATGCATTTCTTTGCCTGAGAGTTGCCTGGTTGTGCACAGAAAAAGTTTCTATGACAGCAAATTAATGACGTTTTTCCGAAAACGTCATTGTATATTCTTTCTATAACGTTTTCGGAAGCAAACATCATGGATCTAAATCTGGTTCAAAATTTATGACGTTTATTGTAGGTTTCACTATTTGATGACATTTTTCAACTGTCATTATTCTCATGACGATTCTTAAACGTCATAAAAATATTTTTCATGACGTTTGATAAATATCGTAAATGATATATGGGTTATGACGTTTTGAAAATGTCATGAAAAATATTTTAATGACGTTTAATAAATGTTGTGATTGTAATGGGATATGACGTTTCAAAAACGTCATCCAATCTTCTATGACATTTGTTTTAATTAAGCCTTGTAAGCATAGATTACCGGTTATCTTTAACTATTTGTGTTGAATATGGCAAATTATCTCGGTCCGGATTTTTTATGCCTCTCATCGAATCGGTCAACCTTAATTCAACATTTTTTTTTACATTAAACACGGTTGACCGACATCGTGCAAGACCCTATTCTTCTCCGTTTTTTGAACCACAAGCTCGTATATATGAGATTTAGGAATCCATGTGAAAATTTTGTTAAATTGACAATACGGTGGTTAGGCTCCCCTTAGGGGCGCTTAAGCATAATTAGGATTGACCGCTTTTATTGGGGGACAAGCATGACATGAAGTTTGTGATTTTTCAACCCCAAGCGTATTTTACTATTCTGATTTCATCCTATTTCACAAGATTTTTGAAAATTTTACTTCTTATGTATAGTTGATTCATAATGATTCAGACTTCCATATAACCTACTACACAAGTTATGCCACTTTAATTAACAAGCACGGGACGGTCCGAAGTCATAAATATGTGAACATAAAAATTTCACCATCCCATGCAGTCATGGTAATTAAATACGCCTACTGGAAAAAATCCACCATGTTTCGGATTTGTTACGCCCCTCATCAAATTAGTCGACCTTAATTCAACCTTATATTTTTTACACGAAACGTGGTTGACCGACATCGTGCGAGACCCTATTCTTCCTCATTTTTGAACCAATAGCTCGTATATATGATATTTAGGAACCCATGTGAAAATTTTGTTAAATTGATCATCCAATGTTTAGGCTCCCTTTAGGAGAGCTTAAGCATAATTAGGGTTTACCGTTTTTATTGGGGCCTAAGCGTTACCAGAAGTTTGTGATTCTTCTACCTCGATAGTATTTCACTATTTTGAACCCATCTTAATTCACAAGATTTTTGAAAATTTTACTTATTCTGTTGTTGATCGCCAAAAAAAATTACAAAAAAAAAAGAGAAAAAGAAAAAAAAAAGAAAAGTTATTTTAAAAATATATAAAAATATTTTTCTTGTGCTACATGCACAATGCTTTAGAGTTCAATTGTGACTCTTGCAAAAAGCTGGACAACCAAGTCCAATACGAACTCAATCTTCCAAACCGTGCACTCTATATAAAGAGACACAGAGAAGAAGAAAAAGGGGGGGGGGGCGGAAGACAGAAGGACAGAGCGCAACAGAGGGAGGCGAAACAAAAAGCAGGGAACAAGAGAAAGGCAGGAGCAGGCAGAGTCAACACGAACAAAACAAAAGAGGATAAGAAGGAGAAGAGAACAAGCGCAGCAAAAAGCAGATGGAAAGAAGAAAAGAAGCGGCGAGCCAACAAGAAGGTGGAGCCCACTCTCTAACTCTCTTTACTTCTTTTGCAGGATCTCTATCCTTCGGCCTCGTTCCTCACTCCGCCAGAAGCCCGCAAGCCATCTCCCACTAAGGCGAGACGACCACGCGAGGTAGCCATAAAAAAGAAGGCGAGATGACCTCGCCCCCTCCTCCTCTCGTTGCAATAATTATGTAGCCGCTCGGCCCTTACTCTCGTACACAACGCCGTGCGTTTCGCATAACAAGCCATACAAGAGAAAGGAACAAGCATCCCTACTAAAATATTATCAGGCGAACTGGGATGGCCTCACGAGACTGGAAGTCCAAGCGAGCCAGGTGACCTCACATCGAAGCAAGAAGCCCTAAGGGGTGGCGAGCCAACATTCATGCCAAAGCAGGAACCCTAAGGAGTGGCGAGCCAACATTCGTGCCAAAGCAGGAACCCTAAGGGGTGGCGAGCCAACATTCACGCCAAAGCAGGAACCCTAAGGGGTGGGGAGCCAACATTCGCATCGAAGCATGAACTCTAAGGGGTGGCGAACCAACATTCAAGCCAAGGCAGGAACCCTAAGGGGTGGCGAGCCAACATTCACATCGAAGCATGAACCCTAAGGGGTGGCGAGCCAACAATCAAGCCAAGGCAGGAACCCTAAGGGGTGGCGAGTCAACAATCAAGCCAAGGCAGGAACCCTAAGGGGTGGCGAACCTACAGTCGCGCCAAAGTAGAAGCAGGCGACTTAACCCTAAGGGGTGGTGACGTGACTTAACCCTAAGGGGTGGCGAGGTTACTTAACCCTAAGGGGTGGCAACGTGACTTTAACCCTAAGGGGTGGCGACGTGACTTTACCCTAAGGGGTGGCGAGGTTACTTAACCCTAAGGGGTGGCGACGTGACTTTACCCTAAGGGGTGGCGAGATTACTTAACCCTAAGGGGTGGCGAGGTTACTTAATCCTAAGGGGTGGGGACGTGACTTTACCCTAAGGGGTGGCGAGGTTACTTAACCCTAAGGGGTGGCGCCGTGACTTTACCCTAAGGGGTGGCGAGGTTACTTAACCCTAAGGGGTGGCGACGTGACTTTACCCTAAGGGGTGGCGACGTGACTTTACCCTAAGGGGTGGCGAGGCGACTTAATCCTAAGGGGAGGCGACGTGACTTTAACCCTAAGGGGTGACGAGGTGACTTAACCCTAAGGGTGACGAGGTGATTTTACATCGAAGCAGAAGCATAAGGAGTGATGAGCTAATATTCAGAAGCTCTAAGCCTAGGCGAGGCGAGATCCATTCATGCAGAAGATGAAG
Organism: Fragaria x ananassa; assembly: GCA_034370585.1. Lineage (NCBI taxonomy): Eukaryota > Viridiplantae > Streptophyta > Magnoliopsida > Rosales > Rosaceae > Fragaria > Fragaria x ananassa. Next base: position 10,657,803 of record CP139752.1, read on the forward strand.
CAAGTCGCGGAGTCCGCTCACAGACATGCACGTAAAGTCCGCTCAAAAGTGAACACGCGGAGTCCGCTTACAGATATACATGCGGAGTCCGCTTACAGATATACATGCGGAGCCCGCTCATAAATGAACACGCGAATCCCGCTCATAGACACACACGGAGTCCGTTCATAAATGAACACGCGGAGTTCGCTCACAGACATACGTGGAGCCCGCTCACAAGCTTACACAAGGAGCCCGCTCGCAGACATACGCGCGGAGTCTGCATGAAGGAGCAGTCCACTTACAAGCACAGATCACCTACGCCACTATCAAGGGCTGTGGCCAAAACCATTCAAGCCTTTTTGTCACGCTGTTGCCTCACCTATTCCGGGTGCCTAAATCAAATCAACAGACACTCTACCAAATTGAGTGTCCACAAGAAACACAGTTAACGGACTCAAAATACGTATGTTAAACCAAAAGCCGGCATTAAGCCATAAAGCCTACAAACCTCTCTTGAACTACGGTCGGTTTGATCCCACAAAGGGGTACGTAAACAGTCTAGCAACCCACTAGATGCAACCAAAATTCCAAACAGAATCCCTGACACCACCAGTCAAATTCTTCCAGTCCAAATAAATCTGGCCAAATTCCTAAAGCACCAGAGAATCAAATCCATAACCAAATCTTTTCGAACTACATTGGTTTGATCCCTTTACAAGGGTATGTAGGCAGTCTGGACTTAAATCTGGATGCAACCACCAACCCAAATAAATTCTCGGATTGCCTGAAGCCATAATCTCGCTCCAAAGCTCAAATGCCTTCAGACACAAATCCAAACACATCCTAAAGTTAAAGCCCTCCAACGAGTCAATCACTTGTTGGAACCCTTGAACTACGAGTGACTTGATCCTCTCCAGGGTACGTAGGCAACCCATTCCCAAATGTGGGTGCAGTCACAAAAACAAACAAACCTACAATGGTCTCTTGGTAAACGGAATCAAAGGGTGTTCCCTTGTAACAAGGGATTGTAATTAAGAGACAATTAAAACCCTATCTTAGTCAATAAGATGGGGTGAAGTTATGTTGGGTATATATGTTGTTTACAATTTTTGCCCAACATAGTTTTTGGCGACTCTGCTGGGGACCCATTCGCCTTTTCATCTCTGTTTACTAACAAATTTGTCAAATTGGTTACGTGTTTGTCTCAGGGGAAATAAGATGGCACCACAAGGAATAATCCATGACCGTAAGCTTGAAAGCGCTCAATCAAAAGGAGGACATGCAAGACGAGCTGGTCATTGTGTCGCATCACCACACGTGGTTACTCAAATCAGTATAAATGCCAAAAAAAATGAAATGGTGACACTCACCAAGGGAAAATGTGAGGTTCTAAAAAGGCATGAAGTCCATAACCTCAAACCCCTACAACAAGCATCGACAGCCAACATGACTTCCAACCGACCGCAAACAGTGAAGTTCATTTCAACCTCTCACAAGGCCAGCAAGGAAGAGAAAGATGCTGTTATGCGATTGGGGGCAATTCAAACCCAAAAAGTGGTGGGGCATATTAAGCTAAGACACAACAAGGAGCATCTGCTGTGTTTCAAGTCATGCCAAGACCTTATTCATGGCCGATGGAAGCCCCGAAATGGTTCAAGCAAAACATGGACATAAAGTTCGAAGCCATGTCAGTTATGATGACCAACACGGCAACATTAGAAGAAAAAATGAAGTAGTTGCAAAGAAGACTAGCTGAAGCTGAAGCAGGAGCTCTTTTATTACAAGCTGAAAAAGAAGTACAAGCTAAGAGGTGTGCTGATGCCGAGGCCAAAGCAGCTGAATAACTAGCTGAGAAAGATACTGAAATTGCTGAGCTGGTAGCAAAGTTTGCCCTCCTTACAAAGGAAAAGGAGAAAAAGAAAGAGGCAGACGAGGAGCCTAAAAAGACTCATTCAAATTCAGTCTCTCTACAAGACATCAAGACTATGATAGCTGACAGGATCAAAGAATTACAACTATCTTTAAATCCCCCAGTTTCCGGATACCTCAAGCCCTATCCTTCCCACTATGATGCATTACCTTTCCCTAAAAGATATTTGAAGCTAACTTTTGACAAGTTCGACGGAGTAAATAGTTCTCCTCATGAACATTTGGCCTATTTCTACTCAACTTGTGAGGAAACGTCACAAGTCGATGCATTATTAGTAAGACAATTTGTTCAATCTCTCAAAGGATCAGCTTTTACATGGTACACTAAATTACAACCCAACTCCATACTCACATGGGATGACCTGCAAAAAGCGTTCCTGGCACAATTTGTCACTTCAAGGAAGAGGGTCTCAATAATTGACTTGGTCGACACAAAGCAAAAGGATGACAAGCTGTAGGAGTTGATCTTTAAGGAGTTAACAAAAACCCTCAAGCAGGATGACAGGCTGCTATAACCGGTGGCATCTTCTTTGTCATAATTTGGTAATTAAGATTTTCCTCGTCTATGCACTAAATACATATGTTGGTTTGTACGATTGACTTCTAACTTTTAGAAAGAAATTGGACTTGGACATTTTCTATTTACTTTAGTATTTATTAGTTGGTTTTAATCAAGTTAAATAGCAAAATTATGTAACTAGTAATCCTAATGCAGTTGTCATAAGCCTCAAGTCTTTTCTCTTTGTGAAACTAGGAGTCTCATCGATTGACAACCTGTTTAATATGAAGAGTTGGTGATAAGCCTCAAGTCTCTAAACAGATAAACTTTAATCAGACTTTGGACTCTCTATTGGTGAGCACAAAGTTAAGTTTAGGCCACTATATAAATGAGAGAAAATCCCTGATCACATACGTTAACAAAAGCATATGGTTTCATCCCCATTACTGAGCTTTTCATATTGTGTTTCAGAAGTGCTTCTCCTGTGCTGCAACTCTTGCTTCTGATGTTTAGGATGTTGATGGAACTAGTGATGGGATCTAACTGAATTCTTTTTTTGTAGCAACGTTGTTGACTTCCTAAGTTTTGATATCCGAGGTTGTCCGGTGCATACAAGATTTGATTGGCTTCTGCAAGGACTATAAAGTTCCCAATATTATAGGTAATGTATTTAAAATCTTTGACCGATGTAGTTTCATAATTAAAATTGATAACTATATGCGCAATAGTAGTCCAATCTGATATGTGTGCATCTTGGTGTAGCAGGTTATGCTATTTTGAAGTGAAGTGGTCTTTACTGATGATCTTGGTTTGACTTGAAGTCTACAGCAAAACAATTTCTTTTTGAAACTCTTTCATGTAATACTATTTGATGAATTATGATAATTTTTTAATAAAACTAGTGCCATTGTGATTTGTATGCAAAATATATTTGATTTCTGATTAAATTCAGAAATCAGATATATATTTTTAAAATGTGAGAGAATCAATGACACTTCAAAAATGTCATGGAAGATTTTCAATGGATTCATAAATGTCGTGAATTAATTTATATGACATTTGAAAAACGATGTGGAAGGTTATTTAAGGACATTTGTCAAGCGTCGTGCTTTTTTATTTATGACGTTTTACCAACATCAGTAAGAGGTTTTTTTATGACGTTTTTGAACTGTCATTGTTTCATACCCCTGAACGACGTTTGATAAATGTTATGAAATTCCTATCGCTAAACGTCATTAAAACGACCTTTCAACGGCTTCGGAGGTGGGTTCCTATTGGGATGTTTCGTGTTTGTGGACGAGATCTTCAGATGGTGGCAAAATGGATGGCTTCCGCTCGCGGTGGTCTGACTAGTGTCGGTGACGACATGACGACTGTAGTCTTCACCCTAGATCTGGTTTGCTTGTTTCTCCAGATGGTGGCAAAATGAACGGCTTCCGGTGGTCTGACTAGTGTCGGCGGCGACATGACGACTGTAGTCTTCACCCTAGTGCTAGGGTTTGCAATCTGGTTTAACTTATTTGGGCCTGATAGTTGTGGGCTCTGTTTATGTAATTTCCCTATACTTATGTCATATCTGGCCCAAGTATGGGTATGTAATGGTTGTTTTTCTTAAATGAAGAATTTACTTTTGTCACACAAAAAAAAACATACCGAAACTATCTAAATGACAAGATGAAGCCCCAAAATCAAACGTACCAGAAGATTCTAAAATCTAAAACCAAAATCTTCACTGCAATACAGAAGTTGGCCTCCATGGTAGCGCTCGCGTCGAAATGATCCCCGACATATGCTTGACTACTAGAGGCAAAATAACTCTTCACATGTACATTGGAATTGCATTCAAATGAAGAAGCAAAAGAACAAAGAATGTAGTAAATTCTTGCTCACTAAAAGCAAGTAGATCGATAGAGGATTAGAGGACCATAAGTTTTCGGTTTTCCTCATTAACCAAAATGCAAAACCGAAACAGAACACTTGGGCTAGTGCCAAGTACCTCCAAAGTTTCAATCAGGTCATGTCCAACTTATTAGACAACAAGGTCTGAAGGAAAAGCCCAAGTTAGAGGGGCCCTTCTTTGTTTATAGGTTTGAAATAATGGAACCATAATCGTGAAGCTGTTTCAGACACAAACAATCATTAAAAGGACTGGTGATTTTAATAAGTACAGAAGCAACATTGATGCCACAAACTGTGTAAGAAGTATTATTATGAGTCCCATCTAGTGGAGAAAGCTCCAGAGGAGGTGTTCATGATCATGTTCTTCAAACAAGTCAAAGGCTTCAACAGTATCTGGCCCTAAGAAATCCTGCTATAAAATTGTCCTGACAGCTCTGCTATTGCACAGTTTAGATGTTATTTTATGAAGCAAAGCTGGCAGTCTCCGACTATATTATACATTACCAGTGGAATCATATAACTAGTGCATGAAATCAACATGCAAAACAAAGGAAATCAATATCGCCGAAAACGGAATGCAAAACTCTATTGCATGGACTACAATGCAGTACTTTGCTTGCAGAAGTAGGTATGATAATTGCTGGTGTTTTGATACCGGAATAGATTCTGATTCGTCATCCAGATCATATTCTGTAATCTTAAGTTTCATTTTCTTTGATTAGCTGGTGAACAGATGTATGCAGTTTTGCTATGTTTAATCCAATAGAATGCAAGGAATAATTGCTTTATGGGTCCGTGTCTCTGTGAGGTGGAGGGATATATGATTTTGGGATAAGAAAAGGATATTCTTACTTGGCTTGCACATCTTTACATAAATGATAGATTATGTACACAAGGTATATGAGGGTGATAATTGAAGCATTTGATTTATGTTCTTCGTTAATCCCAGTTACAACACTAACCCCAGTTTGTTTTTCCCTTTAACTCTCTTGATTCATTGCTGACTGTATTGAATTCGTTTTCTTCTCCAAATGAGGGCATAGTTAGATAAAATGCCTCATAATTGTCTTCTGTTTTGCAGCCGGCCTTTATGAAAACAAATTTCTAACTCCGTGAAGTAAGAATATTTTCCGATTGGCGTTGTATTTCAAAATGTTGGGCAAAATTTTCCATATAAATGTTTCAATAAGTATCTTTTATCGCGCTTCCGCCACTTTCTATCATAATTTTTCAGAAAAAGTTATAAATTATTTTTCAAAGTATTTGGTTGAATAATAACATAACTAGTGGCCATGTTACATAACTGACTTCGATCAGGAAGTGTACTGCTGTTGCAGCTTTGATTCTTTTATCTCCCTCCAGGATATTTTTTCTGGGAGATCGATTAAAGAACTTTCCTTCTACTTTCCGGGAAAGTAACAAATACTCGTGTCTGGCCATGTAGAGAATCACTCAGTACACTAGTGCAGAGTGCAGACAGTAACTAATAGTCTCTCCCTACAAATCGACATTGCCATTTTTTTTGGTTCATCAGCTTTGCTTTTGATATCAGATCTGGGTTCTCTTCTGGTTCTACGTACAACAAGCTTGTATAAATGATCAAATTGCAGGCGTGATCTCAGTAATTGACAGTTATGGCCACTTCGATCATGATCGCGCGAGTTCATTTCGTTGGTGACTTGGTGTGGTATATTAGGAAGACATGCATGTCTTCTGGTTTCTTTGCAGGCAAGACTCCCTCGACTTTCCTTTGTCATCATTGAGTCCCAGTAGTTAAGGAGTTCCATCTTCTTCTTCTTCTTCTTCTTTATTTTCTTTTTCTGTTTTCCTTTATCAAGAAAGTATATTAATAGGGATTAATTATGAAACTAATTATTTGTACTTTGCCACTCTTAAGGTGTTTTTCACATGCAAGCTCATTATGTTTTATTGTGGTTTTTTAAAGTAACAAAAAGCAAATTTGGCACCATTCCACTTGAGTGCCATGACGTGATAAAATTTGTACAATTTTGTACGCGAATCATAAGAAATATTTAAAGGACACATACAATATCATAATTGATGATGTGTTCATTTGTCTTCGCATTGAAATGAATTTTTTTAAATAATTTATTAATAATAAAGAAAAATACAGCATAATGGAATGACCGGTTATAATGCCTACACCACAATACACATTCGAATCAAGATCCAAAGTTACAGGTCTGTCACCAACAACAACATTCATGTATCAAAAGAGCTCAACCCCTAACCAAATTTTACTTTCAACACAAGTTATTAAAACCTGACCGTAACAATACAATCTTGCAAAAAAAAAAAAAAACAATTTTGCCACCAACAATAACTGAGTCAATTATCTTTCTTAAACACCGTGTTAAAAAACCACCAAACCACATGTAAAAGATTAGTAGATTGAATTACAAAAAAGAGGAAGGAAAACGAAGTGAAAAACGACTGTGGGTCACCCTGCCAACACGAAAGAAACCCATATAACACGTTTAGTACATGCGTTAGAAAAAAGTAATATTATATATAAAATCCGTGTGTACATCCATTTCAAAAAAAAGTAATATTTAATTTATCTGAGGGTTGAGTGAGTCATTTCTCACTTTAAACTATGGTTACCGTCAATACAATAATTTTTTTTTCTTCAGGAAAATGCTTAATAACTTAAGAGAAATTTTAAATATACACATCTAATCTTTTGATACACACATATATTATTTCATGTTTTTATTGAGATTTTATAGATAAGTTAAATGACCAAAATAAACATCTATTTAAAAAAAAATCGCGCTAGAAATATTCTTTTCAACATCTTCTACCCTAAAATCGTCGAAAGCACGTCTTCTCCTTAAACTCCAACTCTTCTCCACAATTCATTTGGGTTGTCTTTTCTCTTTCATTTTTTTTATCTTTACCAGTTTTAGTTTAATCTTGTAGATCATATTGTCAAGTAATGTATCTTTATCATGACATGTTTTATCGAATAATTAGCTATCTATGTTTAATAGCTATTGTATTTTTACAGTTCTACTAGCGTGTGAATTTTGAAAACTTGTATTGGTGATTTGGAGTTGAGATATAACAATAATCATTTGATTATAAATTGAACGATGATAACCAAAAATTTCTAACAAAAATTAGACGAAATAATATGTAAAAAGAGGTACCAAGTAGTAAATATATATTAATTATATTAAATAATGGAATATTTCATAAATTAAGGACACTTTAGGCATTTTGAGATGTGTATTAAGTATAATACTGAAATGAAAAACTTGAAAGATAGTGTATTAAGTAAGGGTGTATATTAAGATATTAGAGGTGTGTATTTAAAATTTCTTTATTGAAAGATAAAAAAAACTTACAAAACTTGAGAAATATCGGTAGAGGATAAATCCCCACTCTCTTCCCTATTACTAGAACCAATTATGGGTCTGTCGATCACCAAAAATGACATTCATGAGTCAGTCAGGCTAACCTCTAACCACGACACACGCCCTTCTAAATGGGCTACATACTTCGCAATAACATCTGTTACCGAATTAACATTTCTGGAGATATAATGAAACTCAGATACACCCAATTCAGGAAGCAGATCTCTCACTCTATTAACCAAGATTACTACTTCCGCAAAACAGTCTCCACACCCATTAACCATGTTGACCGCACTCAGACAATCACTCTCCACACCCTCCACAGCCCACCCTTGCTATTGTAATGTTTCCAATCCTAAGATAAGGGCTGCCAACTCAACCGCACAAGGTTGAAGATGGCCAAAAGCGCTCACACCCACAACCATCATTAGCTCCCCCTGTCTAATTACCACACTCAAGCCAACATTCATTTCATAACCATTAACTAATGCATCACACACTACAAAAAAAACAGGGCAGTACCCATAATTTTTAATCGTGGGCATTGATCGTTTTGCCACGAATACATGTGGGCATTGGCTCCCGCCACCTTGCAGCGACATTTTAAAGATTCGTGGGATTTATTACTTGCATGGCCTGTTTTGGCACGTTTTCAAGAGTTTCGTGGGTTTTCTCCATCAACTGGACCCACCCACTATGTATCTTTTAACAGTTTTATGAATAGTCATGTTTCGTGACTAAATGGATATATTGTTAAAAAGAGTATAGTTATTGGGACCTTCAAATTTGCTCACTTGACCTTATTCTATTATAAATTATTAAATGACATATTTATCTTCTTACAAAATGATTATTAAGGACACTAATTAAAAAAAAAGTAATCTTACATTTATTCTCTCTAAACTTTTTAATTCAATAATAATGGATTAATGCATTTTATTATTTTCCTTATTGATTTCTATTTTCTAGTTTTACCACATACTTATTAAAGAATTTATATATTTATATTATCATACATGTCATCACATGCATATACAAAGTGAAAAAATATTTTAAAAAAATCAATTATTAAAAAAAATAAGTATCATAATATTTTTACAAAAATATATCAATTATTAAAATAATTTATCATCATGAGGTACAAAAAAACATATAAACTTACAAAAAAAAATAGTATATGTAAAATAGAAATACAAAAAGTAACAAAAATATAGAATAATTCATTTGTAAGAACATTATTTTGATGATCGATAAATAAAATTTGAGACACAATCCTTGTGTTTTTTTTTTTAATTTTTAAGAGAATAGTATTCTTCATAATTCGAATTAACTTTTCTCGAAAATTGATGTCATTGAAAATTATTTCTTACAGTATGATAAAAAAATGAATGTCTAGTGACATGTTATGCAAAATAAAAAATACAAAAAATCAAGAAAATCAAGAAATCAATGTCGGGAATGGAGGTTTGTGTTCAAAAGAAAAAAAAGAGAGAAAAGAATGGAAGTCGGGAATGGATGTTCGCATGTAAAAAGAAAAAAAGAAAAAAAAAGAATTAGAGGTATAGTGAATGAATAAGAGGTATAATGAGTAATATATTAATATATATGTAAATTACATAAACAAGACTATTTTAGAAATTTGAAAGGAGGTTTAATGAGCAAATGTTTATATTTAAAAGTAAAATAGAGGTGTAGAGAAAATGAGAGATATACTTAGCAAATTTAAAAATCTCAATAACCGCACTCTATTAAAAAAAAGTTGATAGCTTACTACTAGTTAATTAACTGACTTGTACAACTATGTATTCAAATACTTTTGCTTATAAATACAAGTATACAATACCAAAATCCTTTTTCACCTCCTACAAATATGCCGTTCCTAAATTTCATACATTAAGATTTCAAAATATTAAATTTGTGTGCATGGTGTTACGCCCGTTAACTCTTAGTTAATTATAATTTTTCAAATCGTACTTCTGGTTTTTCCTTTGTTCAGGACTGGTTATACAGTCTCTGGTTGGAAGACGCCATCACCATAGCTACCTCCTCCAGCTGCTCCTACCATTTTCATCGACTCTCCCTCCCACACAGTCTATGAAAGAATCCGAGTGCCCCAACCCAATCCACCCCTCTCAGAACCGAACCTCATACACTCTCCCGCAATGAACCTCAGCGACGCAATTCTGTACCTCCACGTCGCCAGCATCCGTTGGGTTCTTGTTCCATTGATGGCAACAACAACACCAAGACGACGCCACCCTCGTTTCCAATCGTAGGTACCCATCAACCGGTCCCTGATTTTGCTTTGACACTTGCCTATTTTATTCTTATTCTCTCTAAAAGACCATATATTGAATTTGCATATATGGATTTGTGTGATAGCAAAGACTGAATCTTTTCAAGGAATAGAGAAGACCCAAGTGGGAAATTTGCTCAATTGGAAGAAGATGAGTCGAAATAGATAGGCTTGTACTCAATTTGCTCGATTTGACAGAAAGATAAAAGTTGAGACTTGGAGATTGATAACATAATAGCTGAGTTGGATTGGTAGTTCACTAGTTCCTAAATTAAGATGAAAATTTGGAATGGTTTAGTAGAAATGGATCAGGCCTTTTGAAGAGAAACTACAAAGTTCCTCCTAGGGCTACTGTATATATTGGATAGATCGTGAGGTGGTGAAGGATGAGACAAGCTGGGTTCTTTTGTTTTTGGTTCCAGATCGAAGCTGCGTTCTTTGAGACAAGGAAGGGAAAAAGTAGAAATATCAAATATGTGTTTTTTAAATCTTTTATCAGTCTTTAAATTGACATATTTACCCTCATGAAGTTAATAGACAACTCACAAATTAACGGGCTAGTAACAACATGTACAGAATTTGAGTCTTTAAATTGATAAATTTGTCCTCATCAAGTTAATAGACAACTCACAAATTAATGAGGCTAGTAACAGCATGTACATAATTGAGTCGTGTTTTAAATATCATGTCCTATTTTGTTATTTTGAGATCTTAATGTATGAATTTTTAGAGTGGTATTTTTGTCGTGTATTGTTCTTAAAATTTTCCCTTCATACAAATACATCTTTATTTTCAAAGGCAACTAATCACATAAACACTCAAACTTCCTAACCTTGTTTGCTTATAAGCGTCTTTGAGATCGTGTGTCAGTAACACTATATTAGTCTGGTTTTAGGATACTTTCATAGACCTTGGTCCAAATACTGATTGGATGAGTGTGTTACTAACTTACTAACGTAACTGAAATGACTTGTTATCTCTCTCCCATTAAAAAAAGGATTAAGGTGGAAATAGTCATTTAAAAAATGTTCAATAAGGCCAAGTAACACTTGTCATCACTTCTAAGTTTCTAATGCTGTTAGTCACAAAACCTACATGTTTCTTTAGAGGTCATGCATATATTAAACCCTATATTAATTTTTTTTTAAATTAAAAGATCTCAATTGTAAACTAAGCATTCTCTAACCACATATTAAGTCGTCCATTAACATCATCATGTTGAGAACATCTTTATCAATGTTAGTCATTTTTAAGTTAAATTTTAGTCAGATTAGCTAAAATATCATTTTGGCTAGCAACTTCAGAAATACGTCTGCATCAACGCTTTCTACTTTAGCAAATATTAAATTAATATTATTCTTCGAATGAAGATTAAATAGTTTATATGTAATTATATATCACATAAAATATTTTAAAATAAATGCATTAAATTATACAGAGCATTATCTCGCTCTTTATATTTAGTCAGTGAAATAGCTAAAAATCATAATAACAAAACTTTAGCTAGTCTGCTGGAGTTATTAAAATATCCAAAAGCTAAACACGCTATATAAAATAGCTAAAAAATAAAGTATGATAAAGATGCTCCGACATGTTTGGTTGTGACTTGATCTCCATCCCCTTCCTTGTTTTAGGTTAGCAAATCTCACATCTCACGTGAGAGGGTGACACATTGCGTGGGATGCACATAACAATCTTAGGAGCGAGGAAGAGGTCCAAAGGAGTGAAACTTCACGAGTGAAACTTTTCTAAGAAAGTAATTTCTCTTTATTTGTTTCCTTATTAATCTCCCAATTTGTAACCGTCATATATCAAATTTACTATTTGGTAATGGGAAAGCTTATAATTGGCACTTTTGCAGGTACATATTTGTTGGCTTCTTCTTCTTCTTCTTCTTCTTCTTCTTTTGGGATTCCTCTTTTCCTCTAAAACGTAAAGTTTAGCTTTTGTAACCCCAACTACGCCAATAACTGAATTGCATTAACCAATTTCATAAAGAAGGAAGGGCTTATAAATTTCTCTTAGCTTAGTCTTCAAATAATATGCAAATTCAATTTTGTAGTAGGTGACATCTCATGGCTTGCTTTTAATTCGTGGCCCCATTCATCACCATCATCCATTCATCACCATCATCGTCAACATTACTCCATGCCATCCAAATTGCAATCCAGAAGTCAGCTCCTACCCTTACCTAAGTGTTCTTCACAAGCACTCTTCTTAGTGTCCTTGTTTGGCTAACGACCATCTAAATTATTATTATTATTACTATTTTAAAAAATAAACAAGAATTTCTATGCACATGCACACAATTTATGAAAGCTACAAGTGATAAATTCACAAACAAAAAATGTCTTTACTAGAAAATTTGACATGTTATGTTACCAGGATGAGCAACATTAGCGATTTCCCCTGTTTTATTTATTTTTATGAACAAGTTCATGGTATCCTAACTCCTAAAGCGGCTTCCTAAGCCCCAAAACTAATCCGTTAAGGGCCCAATCAACCAACAAAGCATTACAGCCGCTCCGCTGGCCACCTTTAATAGTCCACCTTCTATTTATCATAGTTCTCTTTAATATTAATTAGATTTTTATTTCATTACAATTGAATTTGACTAATTCACATAACAATGAACTCATATGTACGTTATTAGATAAGATGACGGTACTTGTATTAGATAACAATGAACTCAATGAAATATTGCCCCAACCCTAAAAGGAAAAGTCCAATGCATATCAAAGACCTATTCTATAGAAAAATTAACCAAATTTCCCCCCTTACCATGCGCTTATCAAACACAATGTGGTTGACCCAAAATACAATATTAGGTTAGGTTAGGTGATTAACTAGGATTGTATTTTAATTTGATATATATCGTCATGTCTAACATATCAGGTCAGACTCAGATCTTTTATGCTAAATATTAATTTCATTTTTCTATAAATGCAAATTGCATAAAACAGGGAGTTATGGTCATCTCTTTCTTCATTTCTTAAAACAATGCTTAAGGTTAAGGGAATCCGTAATTAATGTCTATGGGCTGGCCTAGAACATGGATTTCATTGTCCTCCTTAATTTGTCATCCACTTTCTGATTTTTCATTTTGAACAGTTTTGTGTGTTCTCTGAATAAGAAAGGACACCCTCACATGGAAGTAAACCAGAGAGTACAAGAGGAAGAAGAAGAAGAATAGAACAAGTACCCTCCTCTTCTTTTGTCACCTTCAATCCTTCCATTTTTCTTCAGCCTTGGGGAAACCAAAACCAAAAACCCTCTTGCCTCTCCCAACCCCATAACCCAATTCTCATACAGATCTCCCAGCTTGAGTTTTTTTTTTTTTTTTTTTTTTTTTTTTTTTTTTTTTTCATTTCTGGGATTTGGTTTCTACACACAAATGAGGAGTATAGCTACTTGTTACAATGAACATGCTATTAAGGTATCCAATTCATATTGTTCAGGTCCTTCAAACAGAGCCTATGCAACCCCAAAGCTGACTCCTTCAGTCGCAAAGGAAGTTACATGCATATACAAAGCCAAGCTCTTGAACCATAAGCAGCTTCTCATCACTCTCACTTGGTACAACAGAATTCTAGGCCAAGGACTCGTTGTCAATGTAGATGAGTACAAAACGAATTCCTCCTCCTCCTCCTCCTTCTCCTCCTCATCCTCATCTTGGGAGGAATCAAAATCATCGTCGAGTTCGAGTTCCCAGAGACTGCAGAAGGAAAAGGGTAGCAGGACGTTCCAATCCTGCAATTTAAAGATAGAAGTGTTTTGGGATTTCTCCACTGCTGATTATGACAATGGAGGACCAGAGCCAACAAGTGGTTTTTACGTATTGGTCATGGCAGACTCAGAGCTTGGTCTAATCCTCGGAGACAAAATTGAAGAAGTGCTGGACTTGAAGAAGTACAAGACTCTCATATCACAGCAGAAATTCTCATTGGTCTCCAGGAGTGAGCATGTCTCTGGTAATGCTGTGTATTCAACCAAGGCTCAATTCTGCGACTCAGGAATAGCTCATGACATTCTGATCAAGTGTGACGACGAAGGAGGGTCCAAAAGCCCGGTGCTAACGGTTTCGATTGACAAGAAGAATATTTTTCAGGTGAAGAGGTTGAAGTGGAATTTCAGAGGGAACCAGGCAATCTTTTTAGATGGTTTGCTGGTGGACTTGATGTGGGACATTCATGACTGGTTGTTCAACCCGAAATCTGGGCGTGCGGTGTTCATGTTCAGGACTAGGAGTGGATTGGATAGCAGGCTCTGGCTGGAAGAGAAGGTTCTTGAACACAAGGGACAGGACAGGCCTGAGTTTTCCTTGTTGATCTGTGCCTGTAAGAACCCTGACTGATAAATCTTCTTTCTTGTTTTTCTTCTTTCAAATATTTCTTAGTGAGCAGAAAAAGACTAATAATTAACGGTGACTTTATGAGTTCTTGTTTGGTTTTATGGGTTTTAAACCGGAAAGATATAATGGTTAATCTTCAGGTTTATAGGGAGCTATATGCTTTACTTGTACTCAAAACTGTATAGAATCAAATTTTACAGGAAACATTTCTGGCATTAAAATTCTGTGTTTCTCTCTATCTCTCTTTCCCTTCTAAGGCAAAGCTTAGCTTCATTATTACCTGTTGGGAAGGATACCCAGATTGAAATTGTTTTCCTATTTGGTGATTATTGGTCTTATGAATTCAGGCTTACAGAGATTTG